>CM040124.1:62310062-62910062 GCA_022559845.1 Amorphophallus konjac | reverse complement strand
ACCTTTTGGCGGATCTAATGAGAGGTAAGAAAAACACCCAAATAATATGAAACCCTTTGATTTCTCCCAAATCCTCCTTCAAATCTCATTCAATCACCGCAGCAGCATAGCCTTGGTCTCCAAGAATGATTTGAGGGTCGAATGGGGTTCTATTTATAGCCAAAACTCGGCCAAATTTGTCAAGATTCCTTGCCTAACAATGCCAAACTTTTCAACTCCGAATTAGAAGAAAATTTCAACTTTTCTTCTTAATTTAGCCTCCATTTGGTGTGAAACCAATGTAAAAACGGCTGGTCCAAGGTGGACTGTTAGATAAGGGTTGATTCTTGAGTCAATCTTCTAGAAATGAGATTATTTTAATCCCTTAAATATCATATTAAACACATGTTACGAATTTAAGGTTAAATATCCTTTAATAAATCCTTTAATCCATTAATCCAGCCCATTATGGATTATCTAATGGGCCAATTGTAATCCTATTCCATTATATGGACTTTTATTGGGCTTCCTATGATTCATCTAAGGTTTAAAGTATTTATTTTTCACTTTACCTTAAGTAAATTCAAGTGAATTCAATAATCCACTTTATTTCACTTAGTAAAAATATAAATTAATCATTTCATGGAAAATTTAATTGTATAATTTATTTGAAAAAAAGTATTTCTCATTTTAAATTATCGAATTTCTACAGGGAGAGGGGTCACGGTGGAAGCGCTCACGGGAGGAAGAGGGGAGGAAGAAGAAGAAAGAAGAAGAAGAGAAAAAAAAGAAAATGAAATGGCTATTTATAGAAAATCAAAATTTTCTAAAAAATATGAAAAAATAGAAAAATATACCTCCGTGATCCTCAGAACACGCCGGTCGCACTGGTACTGTCCCGGAGTAGGAGAACGCAACGGTTTACCCTATACAGGGTTTCGTAGGTCTGTTAGAGAAAAACATGTGTAAATCACAAAACACGTTCCGGGACCCCCAAAAGTGATCTGAAACCCACGGATTCAGATCCGAAAAGTGTCCAAAAGACCCGGGGCATTACAGCCCTCCCCCCTTAAATAAATTCCATCCTCGAAATTCAAAACAAGGCATGGGGGAAAAAGAAAGGGAGAAACTCACTCGAAGAGATAAGGGAACTGTTGACGCATCTCGTCCTCACGCTCCCAAGACACTTCATGGCCAGAGTGCCGCTGCCACACCACCTTAACCAGGGGAATAACCTTGTTCCGCAGGTGCTGATCTCGCCGATCCTCAATACGGATGGGAAACTCCGGAAGAGACGGATCGGGAGTCACCTCGGGCAAAACGGAATCCTCTAAAACATGAGAGGCATCGGGCATATACTCCCTCAACATAGATACATGGAATACATCATGCATAGAAGATAGCTCTGGAGGAAGTTGCAACCGATAAGTAACCTCGCCAATGCGCTCCACAATAGGGAAAGGGCCAACATAGCGGAGACTCAACATCCAACGCCGGCCAAAGCGCATCACTCCCTTCATAGGAGAAACCCTCAAAAATACTTGGTCACCGACTGCAAAAGTAAGGGGCTGCCTTCTCCATTCGGTAAAGCTCTTCTGCCGATTCTGAGCTGCCACCATGTTTTGACGGACCAAATGTACCACATTCACGCACGGCTGCACCAGCTCTGGTCCCGTCATAACACCATCACCAACTTTAAACCAATCGAGTGGAGTCCAACACGGTTACCCGTACAACGCCTCATAAGGAGCCATCCCAATGCTCGAATGATATCTGTTGTTATAGGCAAACTCCACCAATGGAAGATGATGAATCTAACTCCCCTACCATTCCGGGCAACAAGACCTCAACATGTCCTCTAGCGTCTGAATGGTCCTCTCAGACTGACCATCTGACTGAGGATGATAAGCCGAGCTAAAGGCTAACTCGGTGCCTAGTGCTCTCTAGAAACTCCTCCGGAATCTAAAAGTGAAACGTGGATCTCGATCCGACACAATGGAAATGGGGATTCCATGCAAAGGTATGATTCACTCCACATAAAGACGCACTAACTTAGGCACACTCCAGCTGACTCTGATCGGTAACAACCGAGTCGTCTTCGTCAGCCTATCTACCAGCAACTAGATACTATCATGCCCACTCAGAGTCCTCGGTAATCCCACCACAAAATCAGTGGTCACGTGGTCCCATTTCCATGCGGGAATCTCCAAGGGATGAAGCGTACCACCAGGTCGCTGATGCTCCGCCTTCACCTGCTGACATATCAGGCACCTGGCCACAAACTCGGTAATATCTCTCTTCATGCTAGGCCACCAGAACTGCCTCTTCAAGTTCCGATACATCTTTGTCACACCCGGATGCACAGTGTACCTGCTCCCATGAGCCTCAAGCAACACTGCACGCCTCACCTGTTCTTCAGCTGGGACGTATAGCCTACCTCGGAATCTCACGGCTCCGTCCTGGCCAAACTCCACATCATCCAAAGCCAAAATCCGGGGCAACTCAGGGTCTGCACGCTGAGCCTCTGTCACCTGACGACGAATGGCGGGTGTGACAGTCAAGCTCGCAAGAATAGCTAACCCTGGCTCTTGGGGAACCTTAAGCCTAAATGTCACGGTTGGCACGTGTTCCCAGAGCCTCAACTTCCTCACCATCATCGCACTGACCACAACCTTCCTACTCAAGACATCGGCAACGACATTCATCCTGCCAGGCTGATAAGACAGGGTGAAGTCATAATCCTTCATATACTCCATCCATCTTCTCTGCCTGAGGTTAAGGTCCTTCTGGGTGAACACATACCTCAAACTCTGATGGTCAATGAACACCTCAAACTTCTCACCGTACAGATAATGCCTCCAAATCTTCAATGCAAAGATCACAGTAGCCAACTTGAGGTCGTGGGTAGGGTAGTTCTCCTCATGTGGTTTCAACTGCAGTGATACATACGCCACAACTCTACCATGCAGCATCAACACAGCACCCAAGCCGACCGTGGAAGCATCTGTACACAATATAAAACCTCCTGATCCAGAAGGCAACACCAACACCGGTGCCGAGGTGAGCAACCTCTTCAGCTCCATAAAGCTCTGCTCACACTCACTAGTCCAGATGAACGGCACATCCTTCCTCGTAAGTCTGGTCATCGGGGCTGCAATGCGAGCGAAATCCTGAATAAACCTCCTATAATAGCCTGCAAGTCCCAAGAAACTCCAAATCTCTGACACAAACCTTGGCCTCGGCCACTACACCACAGCCTCGACCTTGGCTAAATCCACGGAAATACTATCGCCAGAAGTCACGTGTCCCAAAAAGTGCGTCTCGCGAAGCCAAAACTCGCACTTGCTGAGCTTCGCATACAACTGGTGATCTCGTAAGGTCTGCAACACAACCCTCAAATGGTACGCATGCTCCTCTGCAGACTGCGAATATACAAGGTTGTCATCCACAAACACGACCACGAACTGATCCAAGTAGGGACAAAACACCCTCTGCATCAAATCCATGAATGCTGCGGGGGCATTAGTGAGCCCAAACGGCATCACCAAAAACTCATAATGCCCATACCTCGAGCTGAACGCTGTCTTCTCCACATCAGACTCTCGAATCCGCAGCTGATAATAACCGGCCCGCAAATCAATCCGCGAGAACACTCGAGCAGACTGAAGCTGGTCAAATAAATCATCAATTCACGGCAACGGATATTTGTTCTTAACGGTCACCTCATTCAACTGCCGGTAGTCAATGTACAACCTCATACTACCATCTTTCTTCTTCACAAACAATACTGGCGCACCCGAAGGGGAAAAGCTAGAATGAATGTACCCCTTGGCGAGCAACTCCTGCAACTGCGCCCTCAATTCCCTCAACTCAGCGGGAGCCATACGATAAGGAGCCTTCGACAAAGGCCCCGTGCCGGGCACAACCTCGATAATAAAATCAATCTCCCACTGTGGAGGTAATCCAGGCAAATCCCCGACAAACATCGGGAAACTCGCACACCACCGGAATGTTCTCCACATCCGGTTCCGATTGGTCTATCACGACCACAGAAGCGAGAAAATCCTGACACCCGGTATCAAGCAACCTACGGGCCCTAATAGCGGAAATAAAAAAGCGGGAAGTGGAAGACCTGATACCTTGGAAATAGAAGGTAGGTCCATGAAGTTGCTGGAAATAAACCTTCTTCGAGCCGCAATCCACTAAGGCATGATGGGCCTCGAGCCAATCCATGCCCAAAATCACGTCAAAGTTCTGAAGTGGCAACGCATAAAGCCTGGCTGGGAAGCTCTGCCCTTCCACCCATACAGGGACCTCCTCAAAATAATACGGGGTGATCATAAAATCACCAGAAGGCAACTCCACGGTCAAGTCACAGGACAACTGGGTCACCGACTCCTCAATACTCAGCGCGAAATCCTCCGAAATAAACAAATGCGACGCGGTAGAATCAAATAAAACTCGGGCTGCACAACCCAAAATCATAACAGTACCTTCCACAAGCTGCGACGCCTCTGTCTCTACCCTGGTCATGTGCATAATCTGGCCTCGGGACCTCTGCTTGCCTCCAACACTCGCTGACCGGGGTAGTGGCGGATACTTTCCCTACTGCTAAAGTGGCTACTGCTGCTTGGGGTACTCTGCTACTGACGTGGCCTCTGAGGACAGTCACGGGCCATGTGCCCTGGCTGGTCACATCTGAAACAAATCACTGGCGCCGTGCAATACCTGCCTGGATGCGACTCGCCACATCGGGGACATGATCCCCGCGAACCGCCAACTGATCCCTGACGCTGATAAGGCATCGGCTACTGAACACTGCCTGAGGACGACTGCCTCTAATCTCTGCCCTCCTTACGCTTCTTGCCAAGGTTCTTCCTGAAGATCTTCTTAACCTTGGTGCCAAAAGTCGCAGATCCTGCTGCTGACGCCGTCGGTGCCGAAACTCCCAAACTACCCCACGAAGACTGAAAAGTGCTCTACTGCTGGGTAGTCGTCTCCTGGCTGCGGCCTGATTGGGACTGCCCCTGGCCACCCTATCCTCAGATCTTCTGCATATCCAGCTCCAATGATGCCGCTACACGGGAAGCTGTCTCCAAATAAGCGACAGCATTCGCCATCAGAAGGTGCCTCGCCTCCTACCTCAAACCCTGAACAAACTGCTCAGTCTTCAGCCCCTCATTCTCAATGATATGGGGAGCATAACGTCCCAACTCAACAAATCGAGCCCTATACTACAACACTGACATGTCGCCCTGAACCAGCTCCAGAAACTGACGCATCTTCTACGTGCCAACATAGGATGGGCAGTAAGTACGCTCGAAGACCGTGACAAAGTCCTTTCACGCGACCTGCTGAAGGGAACATGACTGAAAGGACATCTTCCACTCTAAAGACCACCAAGATCGTGTAGTACCCTGCAACTGGTTGCAAGTCAACATCACCTTATCCTCCTCGGCGCAGCTCATAGAACTGAACACTCTCTCCATCTCATCTAGCCAACCTCTGGCCACATCTGGATCTGGCTGGCCCCCATAGTAGGGTGGATGGAACTGCAAGAAGTCTCGTACTGCATGGCTGGGTCCACCCCTGGACGACGAGCCCTCGCCGGCATCTCTTCCGAACTGCTGAGTCATGAACTAGAATATGCCCCGAAAGAAATCCTCTGCCCCCGGAACTCTCGTTGTATCCCCTGCTTGGGTGGCAACTGGTGGCACTCCACTCTGCTTTACCTGCTCTTCCTGCTCTTTAGTCGACTGTCCCTGCTCAGAGCGAGTCCTCTGCCTCGGCGCCATACTCGCCTACTACAAAAGACAGAAGACACGGAAAATGGCAAAATCAATGAAACGTACGATGCCCTAAGCCAGTGTCGACTGTACATCATCATTGTGGACTAGTGGACCACTGCGATTATTTATAATTCTTATGTATATCCACAACCCCTACTCTGATACCAACTGTAACGACCCGAGATCCGAATACCGGGAGGGACCCGATAACTCGAATCCCCAACCGCCGCCCACGAGCTCAAAGGCTCGGAAGGGTTAAAGGGATGGTGTGGAAATACACAAGAATTTAAAATAATTACAGAACTACACAATTATATAATGAAAGCTGGAAAAATGAATAACATTAAACAAATTACATGGTCCACAAAGTAACAACAGCATAAGATATAACAGTAGTCCACAACTAGTACAGAAGGAAAAGTACAACTACACGAGGTATACCCCGGCCTGGCAACTAACCATGGGCACCCGAACCACGTGGAGCCTCGAAAGCACTCCCCTGAAGCCTCATCTCACCTGAAACGTGAAAAAACACGCAGGGAATGAGCCTTATAACAAAAGGCTCTGTAGGGATCACCTGGCCCCTACCTCGCAAACCGAGAAACGGCATGGAAAGCAGCTAAAGGCTACCACTAGTAAGACGTAGAACGGGAAGCTACAGGAATAAATAAACAGAAAAGCTCTGCTATGTCTAGTACCGACCACATGGCACAGAAACTGAGACAACACGTCAAAACCCAAGAGTCGCTACCAAACAAGATAGGAGTACCGTCCACTAGAAGCACAGCCGGATGCGTCCCCTAACGACTTACACAGCGCGCAGTGTCTCCCTACTCGCCCCGGGCTGAAACAGAGACACACACAAGTAACACTGACAAGGGTCTAGTCAGGGTCGTGCTCGTCAGCACACGTCCGAAGTCCCCGACCACGTATGCAGACACTGACTGACTGTGCTACGTCAGGCCCTCTTGCTGGTTCGTCCTCCTGGCCTGGACTCGAGCCGCCACAGTAGGAGGCCCACGGTAACCAGCCTAAAACCGTCTCTCGGGTAGTCTCGCCACCACTCTCTGGTTGGACCACACGTGTATCGGAAGGCTACGAATAGTGGAGGGTCGTTGAAGGAGTAGACTTTCTAGTCAACGGATAATAACACCTGAACCGGATAAAGTACAAGGACTGCGCCTCGTACCGACACCAACTCACGGTGACCTCAGCCAAACTACAATGCTCCCGAGGTACTCATGGCCCCCACGTACAGTCCCCACATGATACCCAGCATCAGTCGGACTGTAGGTCAACACGGGGATCGAAATCAACTCACCCAGAATCGGAATCGGCATGAAACGAACTCCGATCGGACAGAACATAGGAGGCGGTCCACCCTGGACCGTCCCTGGTAAAAACGGTCTAACGCTGGACCGCCCCAGATAAGAGACGGTCCTCTCTGGACCGCAGGAAGAGATTAGGCGGTCCTTCATAGGCCGCCTATCTAGGGAATAAACGGTCTCCTATAGGCCGTTCAAAGCAAAAGCGGTCCACTCCTGGGCCGCCACAGAGTGTAAACGGTCCCCCATTGGACCGCCTCACCCTAGGACAACGAAAAGTAAAACGGTCATCTCGTGACCGTTGAAACATGAAACGGTCTCCCTTGGGACCACCCAATGAGCTAAAACGGTCATCCTGTGACCGCCTTCTTCATAACCTTTCCAACGGTCAAAAGCCAACGGTCAGAAACATCACAGGGGTCACGCTGGCCCCACGAGGAAAACGGTCGGCCACTTGGCCGCCTCAGGGCTAGGCGGTCTATCGCCTGACCGCATACCCTGCCCACACTCCCAGCCCAGAAAACGGTCTAGCTGTGACGACCCAGAGCTCAGGATACCGATATACCGATAACATCGATACACCGATACCAAGAACTGGGGAAGCCACCCAAGAGGCTGATGAGGCCCCTGAAGGGTTAGTGGGGGTTTATCGAGGAGGTGCATAACGAATTGCAATTTGGAACGCGCATATTACATTTAAGCAATAAAATTAACAGAAGTGCGGAAGCAATTCAAAATAACCAGAGTGATACATATATAACCTAGTTAGAGACACAAAAGTACTACTCCATAACGGTACAACTACACGGGGCATACCCCGGTAAAAGTACAACAAAGGCCCAAAAAGGTGACCCGTCTACTGCTGGCAGCTAAGCACGGTCTCCGAGTAACTCATGAAACTCTGGGAGACGGCGGGCGAGGCTCACCTGAAAAGAGAAGGGTGAGTCACAGCCAGACTCAGTACGGGTCACACGCATCCCTACCTCGCACTAAACAAGCATACATGCAAAAATAAATGCAATTAGCGCATGCATTTAAATAAAGTAACATGCATTGGCATGAATAAACTAATCATAGAAAAGCTGTAAACTCTAACTAAACAGGTATAACAGCTAATACATGCCAATAACGAGTAAGTCCAAACGACAGAAACTAAATCTACCAGTAGAATATGCCTCAACTAATCCAAGCAGCAGGGAATAGGACAACCACTAGGAACAGAAACCAGATGCGTCCACTGATGACTTACACTGCGTCTCAAGCACTCGCAGTCGGCAACACGACAAGCTGAGTGCGTAAACAGTACCAAACCAAGTGACCAGTCAGAGTGACATTCGTCAATGTCAGTCCACAGCCTCTGACCATGTGTGCCCACACTGACTCTCGCCTAAGCCAGGCCCTCTAGCTAGTTTTCTCCCTCGGTAGGATGCTACCGTTGGCCGGGAGCCCACGGAACTAGCTTACAAACCGTGTACGGGAACGCCCCTCCGCTATCCCCAAGCGGGTCGGTACTAAAAGACCTTAGGGTCACAACAGTGATTCCATTGCAAGGAAAGAAAAGCTACTCTATTGGGATTTACAAACATGCCATTATATAATAAAATAACTCAACATGGCGTATAAACATTTCGGAATGCATAAAGAATAAGCCGGCAACTTTTTGAACTTGACAGGCGAGTGGCGGCCTACTGCCACCCAGTCACAAGGGTGTAACGGTCGGGGACTGGCGCGTTATATCAACAGTGACGCGTCCGCCCCTATCCGTTACATCTACCGAAGTTCTAGCTCAGAGCAAACCAAACAGACGCGCTTGCCCAGGCGCGTTACACCGCCCTGACGGCCGGCCGATAGGCCGTCAGATCCACCCGAGGCTAAAATTCAACTAACAGTTTTTAATCGCTCAGAACATGAAGTAACGTGCTCGCCCAGGCGCGTTATAGCCACCTGACGGTAGCCCGACTGGCCGTCAGGCCAACCGCCAAAGCCGGTCAACGTAAATCAACGGACGAGTAATGGTTGGGAACCCCACCGTTACTCTCAATATGACGCCCCTTCAAAGGGCCGTTACATTTATGTAACGCGTCCCCTACGGACCGTTACTAGTGTGACGGTTCCTGGAAGGACCGTCACACCGTCTGGGTCACGGACGGGTTATGTTTGAAAACGGTTCCCTCCCGGACGACCGGAATCGCCGGGTAACGATGAAACAAACCTGTTCCTGTCAAACCACACGTCCTAAATAATAATATAACAACTAAAACTATCACATGCAATGCCCACAAGTGATTAAACATGAAGAACGAAGCTTAAACCCCAAAAATGGAAAATAACCATTAAGCATGCCACGGGGTTCTAACTAAGCAAACGAGCTGTAGGAAATGATCCTAGCGAGATCGAGATTCCATCCCCCTACCTCGTTCGAGCCGAAACGGCCGAAAAGCCGCATGCAAGGAGGAGGGTTCACCGGGCCTTCTCGCTCTGCCTCGTCTCCACAAGCCACGATCCGCGTCAAGGTGGGTGTCCACGCGCTCCACTCGACGTGAGGATTCCAACGGCGCGCTCCACGCCTCCAGCCGACGTCGTCTCGCCCGAAATCCCTAGGAGAGGGGGAGAGGCGATCGGCCAAGAGAGAGAGAGAGCGTGAGAGATTGAGATCGACGAGGGAGAGAGAAAGAGGGGGGTGAAGGGTTAGGGAAAAAAAATAAAATTATTATATATAATAAAATTATTATATATAAAAATCTTATTATTCCCATAATCTCAATTAATACCAAACAAATCTGGAAAAATACCAGAAAAATTCCTAAAAATCCAGGAAAATAGCCGGAAATTCCAGAATAAATACTAGATCCAAATCACTAAGGATCCACTAAGGCATGGGCCTCACAGTCCCTCCCTCCTAATAAAAATTTTGCCTTCAAAATTTACAACAACGGATAAGGAGGAAACTGAGAAAAGAATTATACCTCACTGGAATAAGAAAGGAAAAAGCTGACGCATCTCATCTTCACGTTCCCAAGTAGACTCATTACAAGAGTGATGCTACCAAGCAACTCTTACCAGAGGGATAACCTTATTTCTCAACTGCTGCTCACGACGGTCTTCAATTCTAATAGGAAACTCTGGCGTGGACAAATCAGCAGTCACTTCGGGCCAAACTGAATCATCGAGAACATGAGATGCATCTGGCACATACTTCCTCAACTGAGAGACGTGGAACACATCATGAATAGCTTGCATAGTCGCTGGTAGTTGCAGACGATAAGCCACTTGACCCACAGCTTCAACAATAGGAAATGGGCCAACATACCGGGGACTGAGCTTTCCACGCTTCCCAAACCTGGAAACACCTTTCATCGGAGATACCTTGACAAAAACCATATCTCCTGGCTCAAACTGTAGTGGGCGTCTACGCTGATCTGCATAACTTTTCTGTCGACTCTGAGCCGTCAACAATCTCTATCGAATCAGACGAACTACATCTGAACACTGCTGCACCATGTCAGGTCCCGTCAAAAGTCTATCCCCAACATCAAACCAGTTCAGAGGAGTACGACAAGGACGACCATATAGTGTCTCATAAGGAGCCATGCCAATACTGGAGTGAAAACTATTATTATAAGCAAATTCAACAAGTGGCAAATGTTGACTCCACGAACCTTGCCAATCAAGGCAACACGATCTCAGCATGTCTTCCAGAGTCTGAATAGTCCAATCCGACTGTCCATCTGACTGTGGGTGATACGCTGAACTGAATGCTAACTCAGTGCCCAAGGCTCTCTGAAAACTGCGCCAGAAGCCGGAGGTAAAACGTGGATCACGATCTGACACAAGTGAAATTGGAATTCCATGCAGTGGCACGATCTTCTGCACATAAAGCTCGGCCAACCTCTGCACATTCCAAGCAACTTTTATTGGCAACAATCTTGCAGTCTTAGTCAATCTGTCAACAAGCAACCAGATACCATCAAAACCTTGAGAAGTCTGAGGCAAACCCACCACAAAATCTATAGTAACATGGTCCCATTTCCACATTGGAATCTCTAAAGGCTGAAGTAATCCACCTGACTTTTGATGTTCGGCTTTAACCTGCTGACAAGTCAAGCACTTGGAAACAAACACAACCACATCTTTCTTCATACCTGGCCACCAGAACTGCTTCTTCAAATTCTGATACATCTTGGTGACACCTAGGTGAACAGCAAAGCGGGAACCATGGGCTTCACTCAGAACCTCAAGTCTCAATGCATCATCAGCGGGAACATATAATCTATCCTGGAAACTGACGACCAGCTCATCATCAAATTCCACATCATATCTTGATACAACACGGGCCAAATCAGAATCAGCTTGCTGGGCTTCTTGAATCTGCTGATACAAAGCTGAACCCAAAGCCAAACTAGCACAAACTGCCATCCTCGGATCGGCAGGAATCTCTATACTAAATGCCTCGCTCGGAAGCTATTCCCACAATTTCCATTCATGAAGCAACAGATGATTGACTTGCACCTTCCTCCTCAGAGCATCAGCCACTACATTCATTTTACCCGGTTGATAGGAGAGTGTAAAGTCATAATCTTTCATGTATTCCATCCATCGCCTCTGCCTGAGATTCAGATCTTTCTGGGCGAATATATACTGTAAACTCTGATGATCATTAAAAATCTAAAATTTCTCACCATACAGATAATGTCTCCAGATCTTTAAAGCAAAAATAACTGCAGCTAGCTCTAGATCATGCGTAGGGTACTTTTCTTCATGCTGTTTCAATTGCCGAGATGCATATGCAATAACCTTACCATGTTGCATCAGCACTGCACCCAAACCCACTCGAGAAGCATCTGTGCAAACAACAAATCCACCCGAGCCGGAAGGTAAAACCAACACTGGAGAAGAAGTCAAGAGCCTTTTCAATTCAACAAAGCTGTCCTCACACTGGTCCGACCAGACAAAAAGTACATCTTTACGAGTCAATCTAGTCATTGGGGCTGCAATCTTTGCAAAATCCTGGATAAATCTTCGATAATACCCAACCAAACCTAAAAAGCTTCTAATCTCCGTTACAGTTCTCGGTCTCTGCCAATTCAAAACAGCTTCAATCTTTGCAGGGTCCACTGCTACTCCGTCACCAGAAATCACGTGGCCAAGAAAATGAATTTCCCGAAGCCAGAATTCATATTTACTGAATTTCGCATAAAGCTCGTGATCTCTTAGAGTCTGCAGAATGATCCTCAAATGCTGCACATGATCTTCATCAGAAGCAGAGTAAATCAGAATATAATCAATAAAGATCACCATGAACTGATCGAGAAATGAACGAAAGATACGCTGCATTAGGTCCATAAAAGCTGCTGGGGCATCGTCAATCCAAACGGCATTACCAGAAATTCATAATGTCCATATCGAGTACTGAAAGCTGTGTTCTCCACATCAGATTCCCGAATCCGCAATTGAAAGTAGCCAGACCGGAGGTCAATCCGTGAAAAGACAGTAGCAAACTGTAACTGGTCAAACAAATCATCAATCCTGGGAAGCGGATATTTATTCTTGATAGTCACCTGATTCAACTGTCTATAATCAATACAAAGCCTCAGGCTTCCATCTTTCTTTTTCACAAATAGTACTGGAGCACTCCACGGGGAAAAACTAGGGCGAATATAGCCTTTTTCCAGCAATTCAAGCAATTGTGCTCGCAGTTCTTTCAGTTCAGCTGGAGCCATTCGGTACGGTGTCTTTGCTAATGGGCCAGTACTTGGAATCAGTTCAATCACCATTTCAATCTCTCGCTCTGGAGGCAAGCCTGGCAACTCATCAGGAAACACATCAGGGAACTCACAAACAACAGGAACCTCACTGACATCCTGTCGTGGTTTCTCAACAGCAACCACAGAAGCAAAGAATCCCTGGCAACCTGCACTAAGCAACATGTAGGCTCGAATAGCAGAAATAATCAAACGAGAAGAACGGGATCGAATACCTTGGAAATAAAAAGCTGACTTTCCCTGTGGCTGAAAATAGACTTTCTTCGATCTGCAGTCAACCACAGCTCCATATTGCTCCAACCAATCCATTCCCAGAATAATATCATAATCTGCCAGCTGCAACGCATACAATCTCGCCGGCAACCGATGATTATTAATCATAACAGGAGACTCTTACAAACACAGAGGTGTAATCATGAAATCTCCAGAAGGCAATTCAATAAATAGCTCACAAGTCATTTCTGATGTCGGCTCCTCAACACATGCCATGAAATCCTCAGAAATAAAAGAGAGAGAAGCACCATAATCAAATAAGACACGAGCTAAATGACCATAAAGCATAATCGTACCTTCCACCAGATGGGATGCAACCACTTCAGCTCGAGTTATATGTGAAACCTTGCCTTTCTGCTTCTTTGATCTGGCTGAAGATTGCTGAGAAGACGTCGACGCTTGTGAATAGAACTATTGTTGAGGTACAGGAGGTCTGAATTACGACTGCTGAGGCTGAGAGAACTGGGGAGCTTGCACCTGCTTCGGTCTCAGCGGGCAATCACGAACGACGTGACCAGACTGGTCACAGCAAAAACAGACCACAGGAAGAGAACACGACTGACCCTTATGGTGACCACCGCATCTCCGACATGTCCACGGCTGACTGACAGCAGAACTCTGACGAGTCTGAGAAGAAGGCGCTGTCGGCTGCTGAACAGTATCTATACCGCACGACGGCTGCTGGAAAAACTTCTTCTTCTTCTTGAACCTCTTAAACTTGGTTTTGGAAGGGGAAGAAGCATTGCTAACATCTGACTGGACCGAGGGAACACCTGACACCGGCGGTCGGTAAACCTGATGAGACTGCATCGTCGGCTGAACCGACCCCGCCTGCGGATATCCACCTGGTCTCGCCATCTCCAGCTCAAGTGCCACGGCTGCCTGGCACGCACCATCTAAATCAGCAACACAACTAGCGATCAAAGGCAATTTCAACTCTGGCCTCAATCCTCGCAAGAATTGCTGAGTCTTCAAAGCTTCATTAGCCAGCACATGGGGCGCATATTGACCCAATTCCATAAACTTGTTCCGATATTGAAGCACAGTCATACTTCCTTGAGTCAGCTCCATGAATTGATACATCTTAGCCATCTGCAAGTAGGCATGAGTGTAGGCGCGCTCGAAAGCAGCAACAAACTCTGCCCAAGTGATCTATCGAAGAGGTCTGGAGTGAAACGCAATCTGCCACTCGGCTTTCCACCACGTAATTGCTGTACCTTGGAGTTGAAACACAGCAAGCATAACCTTCTCATCCTCAGCGCACTCCATAGACAAGAACACGCGTTCAATTGCATCCAGCCACTGCCTCGCAACCTCTGGATCTGGCTATCCGTCGAAAGCAGGCGGATTGAACAGAAGAAATTCTTTCAAAGCCTTGCCTCGACTACCAGGCACTTCAACTTGAGGAGCAACGACGGGCGCTGGAGGAGGAACAACAGGAACAGCGGGAACTGCAGGAGGAGGTGCAGAACCACTTTCTTCCCTGGGCGCATCTCTAGGAGCTCGAGGAACTCGAGGAGGTCTTCCTCGACGAGGCGGCATAGTTACACTGCCAAAAGCATAAAACAACCACAAATACATCAATCACACGGAAAACATCCTATGCCAGCAATAGACAACACGAAGGACTAGCTCTGGACAAATATAAATTCCAATTCCTTATACAAATCCTCAACTCCGCTCTGATACCAGCTGTGACGACCTAGAGCTCAGGATACCGATATACCGATAACATCGATACACCGATACCAAGAACTGGGGAAGCCACCCAAGAGGCTGATGAGGCCCCTGAAGGGTTAGTGGGGGTTTGTCGAGGAGGTGCATAACGAATTGCAATTTGGAATGCGCATATTACATTTAAGCAATAAAATTAACAGAAGTGCGGAAGCAATTCAAAATAACCAGAGTGATACATATATAACCTAGTCCAGAGACACAAAAGTACTAGTCCAAAAAGGTACAACTACACGGGGCATACCCCGGCAAAAGTATAACAAAGGCCCAAAAAGGTGACCCGTCTACTGCTGGCAGCTAAGCACGGTCTCCGAGTAACTCACGAAACTCCGGGAGACGGCGGGCGCGGCTCACCTAAAAAGAGAAGAATGAGTCACAGCCAGACTCAGTAGGGGTCACGCGGATCCCTACCTCGCACTAAACAAGCATACATGTAAAAATAAAGGCAATTAGAGCATGCATTTAAATAAAGTAACATGCATTGGCATGAATAAACTAATCACAGAAAAGTTGTAAACTCTAACTAAACAGGTATAACAGCTAATACATGCCAATAACGAGTAAGTCCAAACGACAGAAACTAAATCTACCAGTAGAATATGCCTCAACTAATCCAAGCAGCAGGGAATAGGACAACCACTAGGAACAGAAACCAGATGCATCCACTGACGACTTACACTGGGTCTCAAGCACTCACAGTCGGCAACACGACAAGCTGAGCGCGTAAACAGTACCAAACCAAGTGACCAGTCAAAGTGACATTCGTCAATGTCAGTCCACAGCCTCTGACCTCGTGTGCACACACTGACTCTCGCCTGAGCCAGGCCCTCTAGCTAGTTTTCTCCCTCGGTAGGACGCTACCGTTGGCTGGGAGCCCACGGAACTAGCTTACAAACCGTGTACGAGAACGTCCCTCCGCTATCCCCAAGCGGGTCGGTACTAAAAGACCTTAGGGTCACAACAGTGGTTCCATTGCAAGAAAAGAAGAGCTACTCTATTGGGATTTACAAACATGCCATTATATAATAAAATAACTCAACATGGCGTATAAACATTTCGGAATGCATAAAGAATAAGCCGGCAACTTTTTGAACCGAACAGGCGAGTGGCGGCCTACTGCCACCGCGTCACAAGGGTGTAACGGTCGGGGACTGGCGCGTTATATCAACAGTGACGCGTCCGCCCCTATCCGTTACATCTACCGAAGTTCCAGCTCAGAGTAAACCAAACAGAGTGTAACGTGCTTGCCCAGGCGCGTTACACCGCCCTGATGGCCGGCCGATAGGCCATCAGATCCACCCGAGGCTAAAATTCAACTAACAGTTTTTAATCACTCAGAACACGAAGTAACCCGCTCGCCCAGGCGCGTTATAGCCACCTGACGGTCGCCCGACTGGCCGTCAGGCCAACTGCCAAAGCCGGTCAACGTAAATCAACAGACGAGTAACGGTTGGGAGCCCCACCGTTACTCTCAATATGACGCCCCTTCAAAGGGCCGTTACATTTATGTAACGCGTCCCCTACGGACCGTTACTAGTGTGACGGTCCTTTAGGGGACGCGTTACTAGTGTGACGGTTCCTGGAAGGACCGTCACACCGTCTGGGTCACGGACGGGTTATGTTTGAAAACGGTTCCCTCCCGGACGACCGGAATCACCGGGTAACGACGAAACAAACTTGTTCCTGTCAAACCACACGTCCTATACAACAATATAACAACTAAAACTATCACATGCAATGCCCACAAGTGATTAAACATGAAGAACAAAGCTTAAACCCCAAAAATGGAAAATAACCATTAAGCATGCCACGGGGTTCTAACTAAGCAAACGAGCTATAGGAAATGATCCTAGCGAGATCGAGATTCCATCCCCCTACCTCGTTCGAGCCGAAACGGCCGGAAAAGCCGCATGCAAGGAGGAGGGTTCACCAGGCCTTCTCCCTTCGCCTCGTCTCCACAAGCCACGATCCGCGTCAAGGTGGGCGTCCACGCGCTCCACTCGACGTGAGGATTCCAACGGCGCGCTCCACGCCTCCAACCGACATCGTCTCGCCGAAATCCCTAGGAGAGGGGGAGAGGCGATCGGCCAAGAGAGAGAGAGAGCGTGAGAGATTGAGATCGACGAGGGAGAGAGAAAGAGGGGGGTGAAGGGTTAGGGAAAAAAATAAAATTAATATATATAATATAATTATTATATATAAAAATCTTATTATTCCCATAATCTCAATTAATACCAAATAAATCCGGAAAAATACCAGAAAAATTCCTAAAAATCCAGGAAAATAGCCAGAAAATTCCAGAATAAATACTAGATCCAAATCACTAAGGATCCACTAAGGCACAGGCCTCACACTAGCTATGGCCGCTTCAGGCACAAACAGATCTTGTTAGGACCGCATACACTCCAGAAAATCGAGAACGACGGGAATGGCCCAAAAATGCCATTCCACGCCCCATTCACCCCTAGGTGAAGGGGAAACAAGGGGGAAACCCTTCCCCATGCTCCCAAGCATCAAATGATTCTCACAAACCATCAAATAGTGCATTAAAACTGTAGATCCGGCGCTCAAACCCCAAAACATGATTTTCCCTTCCTGGCTCAAAATAGCCCTCTCTCGACCTTGCCTCGGCCTAGAAATCATGGGGAAGGTAAATGTCGAGCTAAGGATCCGTCACCCTACCTCGGGGTCACCCGAAACACGGCAGATCATCGCTAAACCTCAAAACACCGCTTGAAACTCACGTTCCTCCCAAGCTTCCCACGAGCTCCACACGCCTCAACCATCACCACGCCGTCGCCGTCGTCGCCGCATCGTCACCTTGCCGCCGTCTGTAGCCGTGGAGAGGGTCGCCACCGTGTCCATGGGAGAGGGGGTGAGGGGTCACGGTGGAAGCGCTCACGGGAGGAAGAGGGGAGGAAGAAGAAGAAGAAAAAAGAAGAGAAAAAAAAGAAAACGAAATGGCTATTTATAGAAAATCTGAATTTTTCAAAAAACACGAAAAAATAGAAAAATATACCTCTATGATCCTCGGAACACACCGGTCGCACTGGTATCGTCCCGGAGTAGGAAAACGCAATGGTTTACCCTATACCGAGTTCCATAGGTCCGTTAGGGAAAAACACGTGTAAATCGTAAAACACGTTCCGGGACCCCCAAAAGTGATCCGAAACCCACTAATTCAGATCCGAAAAGTGTCCGAAAGACTCGGGGCATTACACTACCCACCAAACCTGAAGAACTATCTCAATTCGCACAAAGATTGGGCCTTCTCACCAAAAAAAAAAATACAAAGGAGGCCTTAATGGTTGCATCTAACGAAGAAACAATCATTCCCCTCGTGTCCTAGTCCTTGGTGAATGAAGATTATCATTGTGAGTTGATGTAGTTGAGCGAACCACTCATCCCCTCTTCAAGGTGGTGAGTGCTCTCCTGCACACCCACCTTGGTCTATTTTACAAAAAAAAAAAAAAGAAGAAGCAATCTGTCGATCAGTCATGACAACTAAAGATGGTGGTGAGATGCCGACTATACTATCGTAATAAATCTCATGCAAAGTGCGAAGTAGTAAATTTAGAACTTCTACACAAGACACTGCTTTTCTGGCATTGTTGTAAAAGTACCAGCGAAGAATCAAGATGCTAAGTAGGCAGCTGAATAAAAGAGACCTATCTATCTACATCCAACCAGGTGGGGAGCCCCGCCTGAGATATCACAAAGGCGGTGTTGATTCATGCGAAGCCCCGCCATAGTCAGCCATGTCTCAATTAAGATCTAGCTATGCTGGGGGCATTCCCTACCAAAGGCTACAACCTGCAGCCTTAGCATAGCGTCCAGTTCCTAAGGCGCATCAGCTTCTTGAAGATGTGTTAGAAGCTAGCGCTTAGCAAACCTATGGGGCCTATATTCCAGCGCCTGCAAAACAATAAAAGGGATAGCAGCTAATGGCCAGAAAAGTCAGAAGAAGGCCAGCACCCGACTCCATCCTAGGAGTACATACTCATGGCATCCCGCCTAGGTCGTCGCTAACGGCTGCAACTTCTGCCTGGAGCATAACGAATTCCAAGCGATCTTGAGAAGACCCAATAAAAAAAGAGAAGTCAAAACAAAACAGGACAGACTTCGCTACCGATGCCTAAGGAGGCAAACCCAGCAGTAGAGCGATTATAAGTAATCATAGACGAGTCAGATGAATATGAACCACCCAAATTGCGGCCCGTGTAGCTGAAAGACTATGTGCCGTAAGGGCATTTTGAGCTTCTTGAGTTCTGGTAGGAAGCAGGAAAAGAAATACAAGATGTAAAAAAAAAGATGGTCTGTCTTGGGGGCTGATACTAATAAAAAAAAGAAAAAAAGGGGAAAAAGCAAAAGAGGAAAAAGTAAAAAAATCAAAGAAGAGTTACAAATCTACATTGCAATACACTGTCGGTGTTATTCTAAAAAAAACCATACCAAAAAAAGAAAATGAAAAAATGAAAAAAAAAAAGAAATATGCTTTGCAGCAGCAAAGGCAGACCAAGCCAGAATCTCAACTTTCAACAATGCCATCAGAGTTGGAAGGAAATGGGGGCATCCTACGTGAACTAGCAATAACATAATATTCAGGGGTAAAAACCATACCAAACTCCTGAGACTGAAATTAGGGGTGCTCAGATCTCACCTCCACCCAGTCTTTACACAGTGAAGGGGAGCAGCAAAAGCATCTGCTCATTCGTTGGATTTCTACAAGTAAGAGTCAACTGAGCAGACATAATAAGCCCGAACAAGTACAAGAGAAGAAGGACAAGTCACCTTGCGAATCAGTTTCGCTGGTACAGGATGACGTCAGGCGGGTTATAGCCGAAGAAGTGAAGTCGGCCAATGTCTGGCCGACAATATAATGTTGGAATTGTTAAAGAAAATCTCCGAGAGATACTCACTTCATTTTTCCTAAAGAAGACGTGCTTCTGCCCTCCGCAACCCGTAACATGCCACTCCACATAAGAGGGGGAAACTGAATGGTCAACCGTTGAGCGGGATTTTGATTTATCTGGGGGCACCTAGTAACATACTCCCTGCCCGGAGTCATCAGAAATACTATTTCAATATACATCTGACGGGGGTCAGGAATATGAAGATAGCTGGATGCAATCAAAATTTCAAGTGCCTTCAAGTACGGCATAATTCCACCACTCGGTTGGGGAATTCACCACCAAGGTGCGGTGTCATGGTGCCATCCAGTCCCGTCGGGAATCACAAGACCCATTATAAACGCTGACTGCTAGACGGCTGAACCACTGAAGATTTTTGAAGCTCCTCGCCCAGAGGGCCCTCCTACTATATTCTATGCAATAGAAGAACAGCTCGCAAAAGGGAACTACAATTGCCACTTCCCTTAAAGAAATATATGATCTGGTCATTTCTACCATGGGATCGCCCCCCCTAATGAAGCCAGTAAGGCGGTCGAACCAGCACGGAAGTAGCAAAATCCTCTCTCCCCGATTGGGAGCAAAAAAAAAATGAATGATGAATGACGAATGAATGAAATGAATAGACGAAATACTCCTAAAGTCAGGACATCCACCAAATATGGATGGGGTGCTACTGTAGATTGCTCAATACCTAGGCTTGGGTTTCCCTCTAAAAAAAAGAGAAAAATAATAATAATAAGAAGAAGAAGAAAGGAGGAAAAGATGAGAAAAATGAGACAAACATTGTCTCTACATCCGCCTCTATAGGCAAAGACTCCTTAAAAGTATTACATGATAAATGTCTAGAGGACATGAAATGATTGCCCTATCTATGAGCTAAGAAGACCCCACAACTACAACCATCAATACAAAAGGGCCAAGAAGCTAGCACTTGGTACTAGTGCTGGGAGCCTATTCTTGCAAAAGTTGCAACTTTTCGGGTCATCCCTAGCACAAATTAATGACAAAAGGGCAACCACTGATTCTACACATGGCTGTTCCCGAGTATCCCCTGGAGGCAATGCTGGCTTAAAATAATGATGAAAAAAAGAATAGGCTCTCTACTATCCCTACCAATACTAATGAGAGCAGAAGCGAGGTGCACTCCAATAAAAAAGAAAGCCATATAAAAAAAAGAAAAAAAAGTCAGGCGATTACAGATTTCCTTGCAACATATCTGGTACCTGAAGATTTACCTCTGGTCACAGAACCGCTTAATGATGAAAGTTCAGATGTGGACCAAGTACAAAACACTATATGGGGGCTACACTTAGATGAGGTCTCAACAAAAAGATAATAATGGAAATGTCTTGGTTAGCACAAACAAAAGCTCGGGTTAAGATGGACAGGTGCCCTCAAACCCCCAAACGATGAGGCTTGGTATGTCTTGTGCTCGATCAACGAGGCCTGCATGAATAATAAAGCAGACTGCCCTCAATACGGAGAGCCGGATGCCCCGGTTATGTGGCTCGTGGAGCAGTTCTCTCCCACATTAAATGAGCCATGTTTGACAAAGTTAAAATATCCGAGCCGATGGGCTGGCAAAGCTATCAAATTTATTAACAGTCCCACTAGACAAAGCACCCCACATTGCGAACAAATTTGTACCAGGGAGCCCAACGAGCTGGAAGAAGAATTAGGCAAAGAATGAAATGGAGCTATGACAGACGAGAAAGCTCTGAAGTCCGACTGGAAAGCATCGACAGCGCAGTGATCCAAATAATAGCAACTGTCCAACGAAAGAAAAAAATGAAATAATAATAATAATAATAATAAATGAAATGAAATGAAAATAAAAATGAACAAAAAATGATGACGAATGATGAAGAAAGATAAATAATTATAAAATAAAAATAAAAATGAATGAAAATAAAAAATAAAAAATGAATGAAAATGAATAATGAAAGAAAAAATAAATGAAAAGGTATAATGAAAGAAAATGGATGAAAATGATAATGAATGATGACAAAAAAATAGAAAATAATGAAAACAAATGAAAATGATGATCAGCAAGAAAAGAAGAAAAGACCCCCATTGGCGGATACCGATTCTCGATCCCACCAGTCAACATACATTATGCCCTTGGCCCAGACCTCCCGTCTGAGCCAAATAGGTTGGCCTTGACATTCCGTCGGAGTCAACAGATATTCTGACCTTGGCTCAGACCTTCCGTCTGAGTCAAGTAGGTTGACATCGACAATCCGTCGGAGTCAACATTTATTCTTTTCTTGGCCCAAACGTCGGAGTCAACATTTATTCTTTTCTTGGCCCAAACATTCCGTTTGAGTCAAGTAGGTTTACCACGACATTCCATCGGAGTCAACATTTATTCTGCCCTTGGCCCAGACCTCCCGTTTGAGCCAAGTAGGTTGGTCTCGACATCCCGTCGGAGTCAACATATATTCTACCCTTGGCCCAACCCTTCTGTCTGAGTCAAGTAGGTTGACCTCGACATTCTATCGGAGTCAACATATATTCTGCACTTGGCCCAGACCTTTAGTCTGAGTCAAGTAGATTGACCTCGACATTCCGTCAGAGTCAACATTTATTCTGCCCTTGGCCCAAACCTTCCGTTTGAGTCAAGTAAGTTGGCCTCGACATTCCGTCGGAGTCAACATCTATTCTGCTCTTGGCATCAAGACTTTCCGTCTAAGCCAAGTAGTTCGGCATCACTACATTCCGTCTAAGCCAAGTAGTTCGACGTCACGACATTCTGTCGAAGCCAAGCAGCTCGGCGTCACGACAGTCCGTCGAAGCTGACAACTATTCTACCCTTGGCTTCAAGACTTTTCATCTAAGCCAAGTAGTTCGGTGTCATGACAGTCTGTCGAAGCCAACAACTATTCTACCCTTGACGTCAAGACTTTTCATCTAAGCCAAGTAGTTCAGCGTCACAATAGTCCGTTGAAGCCAACAACTATTCTACCCTTGGCGTCAAGACCTTCTGTTTAAGCCAAGCAGCTCGGCGTCACGACATTCCGTCGAAGCCGATATATATTCTGCACTTGGCATCAGGACTTTCCGTCTAAGCCAAGCAGCTCAGTGTCATGATAGTCCGTCAAAGCTGACAACTATTCTGCCATTGGCGTCAAGACTTTTCATCTAAGCCAAGTAGTTCGATGTCACGATAGTCCGTCGAAGCCAACAACTATTCTACCCTTGGCGTCAAGACTTTCCGTCTAAGCCAAGTAGTTCAGCGTCACAACAGTCCATCGAAGCCAGCAACTATTCTACCCTTGGCGTCAAGACTTTCCGTCTAAGCCAAGTAGTTCAGCATCACGACAGTCCATCGAAGCCAACAACTATTCTACCCTTGGCGTCAAGACCTTCCGTTTAAGCCAAGCAGCTCGGCGTCACGACATTCCGTCTAAGCCGACATATATCTTCCCTTGGTGTCAGGACCTTCTGTCTAAGCAAAGCAGCTCGGTGTCACGACATTTGGTCTAAGCCGCCAACTATCCTACTTTGACCCAGACCATCCGTCCAAGCCAATGAACAAAATGATCCCTTTGCATTGACCCATACTTTTCAGCTAAGCCAATAAACAAAATGACCCTTTGCATTGGCCCCGACTTTCTAGCTAAGCCAATGAACAAAATGACCCCTTTAATTCGGTGTCAGGACATTCCATCAAAGCCGATACATATTCTGCCCTCGGCGTTATGACATTCCGTCAAAGCCGACATGCATTCTACCCTTGTCGACAAGACCTTTCATCTAAACCAAGTAGTTCGGCCTTACAACCCTTCATCTAAGCCGACGACTATCCTATCTTTGGCCCAGACCTCTTGTCTAGATCAATGAACAAAATGACTCCTCTTGGTTAATGCTAACCTTTGACTCAAACCTTCCGCTTGAGTCAATACATAAAACCCTTCTTGCCTGGCTACGACATTAATCCCATACCCACAAATAGTTAACTTGCGAATGTTTTCATCAAACCCTAAAAAAAAACCCAAACATAAGGATAGAACATGGAATTTGTAGAATAAATAATCAATAAGTCACGTACTTTGTAAATACGAATAAAACTTCATACATATTGCATACTTTGTGAATAAATAGTTTTAATGAATTAAAAAAAACTCTCGCATGATCTTGGTTTTGAATGTTTGCTCATTCTACTTGCATGCTTGCATGTAGCATAGTTCAATACACTTCCTTTGAATTTTCTAAGACCATACCTCCTTGAATAAATAATATTGCCTGATGAGTATCACAATTTGTATCATAACTTGCATCACATATATCATCTCTGTGCATTAAGAGAACAAAGTTGTGCAATTTGAACACATAATTTTACTCTCACACATAATTTGAGTCTGTATGCATTTTATCATCATTTCTGAGCAAAAATGACAATGTGAGAAACATTCAAGAAGTTGCATAACTATTCTTGGATTAAGCACAATGGCTTTTCGAATTTTTTGCAAGTTGAAGGAGGCACCCACCTGACTGGGCGCCCATTTGATGTAGAGCCGAAAAGAGAGGAGAATTGAAAGAGGCGCCCAGGCCCCAGGGCGCCCCCTTGAAGAAGGCACCCAAGCCCCTGGGCACCCCTTTCCAGACATGCAGAAAAGAGAAAAAGAGAAAAAAAAGAAGCCAATTGAAGAAGGCGCCCAGGCCCCTGGGCGCCCCTTCCCAGACCAACAGAGAAGTAAAATAAAATATGAAGAAAATGGAGAAGGCGCCTACGTACTTGGGTGCTCCTTCTGATAGCTATCAGATTCCGTGCATACGGAAGCAGAAAATGGCGGGAAACCTGATGAAGGAGGCACCCTAGTGAACAGGTGCCCTTTAAAAGGTGCCCAGGACCCCAGGCACCCCCTTCTTGGCACATGGATCGAGGTGATAAATATAAAATAGAAATAAGAAAGTGGCGCCCTTCTGCTTGGTCGCATATTCCAAATGAACGACTGCCACCCCAGTCGTCAATTCAGATGCGTAATCGACGCCCGTGAAGTCTCCATAACGCCTCCTTGATGCATTCATGTGATGATTTTACATTAATGGGCCTCTGAACTCTATAAAAGAGGCACCGAGGGCCCTATCAACTTTTAACTTTTTCCCATTCTTCCCTTTCTCCTGTCTTTCTGTCTCTCTGCCATTCTCTACAACTTTTTTTAGTTTTACAGTCATTTAGCTTAGCTTTTTCATGCATTTTGATTCGTCATTTTCATTTTTAGTGTTCATTTTCAAATGCTATTCAATTTCTTTTTCATCATCTTCTCCTAATGCTCCCCCGTTTTTAAGCTATTCTCGATTTTCCAACCCTTTGTTCTTCATTTTCTTTTTACTGTTCATTCACCTTTTTCACCGTCGACTTCTTCTTCTGTTTTCACCCTCTTCCGTACATTTTCTACCTCCACTGTCTTCATCAAAGTTCTTCATCTCTCCAACTTTGTCTTCTACCACATCTCTCAATTCCGCTCCAACTTCAAGCTATTCTCACTTCTCTCACCCTCTATTTTCCCATTTTTCTTTTGTTTCTTTTCACCATTTTCTCCACCATGGCCCCTCTTTCACCCCATTTTCCTCTCCATTTTAAATTCATGCATCACATGCCTTAGAGCCTTTCCTCTCTCTTCTTTCCATCTCTCTTCCACATCTCCCTTTGGCGGAGATTCTCCCTCGGTGTCCTCAAGGCGGCGTTCACTTCCAAGGGGGGGCATACTCAAAGGCTCAGCACGGCGTGGACGGCGGCATTCTTCCAATCCCGGCTACATTTCTTCCTCTTTTCTTTTGTTTCATTTACAAATTGTGATTGTGATTTTCATAGAATTGTACTCTTCAATCTCATAGTAATAAAATTCATTGTGACAAATTGTGTCTCTTTTCTCTCTCTATCTCTTCAAATTTTCTCTTCTTAATCCCTCTTACATTCTTTAGCTAGATTTATTTCAATTCCATGCATCTTTACCTTCTTTTAATTTAGGCTCACTCAAATTCAGATTTTCTCAAATGCAAATAATTTTCCAACTAAGCTTATTAAAAAATATTTCTTCTTTGTGGGATCGACCCGTATTCTCACCGCTTTACTTGAATTTTCAAAGCTATTTAAGTGAGTGAGTGCGGTTATATAAATTTTAAAATTATATGTGGCACGGCATATTTTAAACGACATATTGTCTTGCGCATCATTGCCCTAATTCTGGACAAGTGTGCATCATGTCAAATACTAAGGGGGAGAAACCAATTTTTGGTGAGTGCATACCTTAAGGGGGAGAGTCATATCTATGTCTCTAGCGTAACTCACAAAATACACCAGAAACAAAGCTTCCACACCTTGCATATAATGTGATTAATGACTTCCAGCCATAGGGGTTTTGGAAATTCTTCCTAACACTTTATTGATACTCGAATTCTTACATGAACATGAAGGGTAATTGTGAGGAAAAAACTATCTATCCCTTTGTAAAAAAAAAGGAAATAAAAAAAAAGAATGATGAATAAGTGGAATATGGATCCTAATAACCGGTTCTCCCCACTAAACAAGTGAGGACCTCACGTAAACTGGTGAAATAATTTTCCACAGTTAAAAAAAAAAAAGAAGAAGTGATCAATCCTAATAACCGGGTCTCTTCATTGAATAGATGATGGGCCTCGCGTCAAACGGTGAAGTCTAAAATTTGAAATAAATAAAGAGACTGTGTGAAACTACCAAAAGTCGAGAACATAGAATGTATGTGTAGGCGATGGACTAATCCTCTAGTATTACTTAGAAAGTTTGCATATCTCTATGTTTAGGGTTCATTGCTCACATACCTACACTTCCACATCATGGAGAAATTGTATTGGGTGTAGGTTGTGACTTTAACTATATACATAGACTATGTGGTGTCCTTTATGAATGCACATCTTCTTTAGTTATGCTTCTTGGACTACACTCCGCCCCTAAATCATAGACACTATTCTTATCCTACTCCCAACAAGGGAGAGTTATACTACATATCTACTCTATGCTTGTTCTTGACGAATGCCTGCATATTTGGGTGAAATTTCATAAAAATATTAACAATTGAAATAAAAAAATAAAAATTAAACAAAAACTAAAAAATAAAACAAAAGAAACAACATAAACGAAAAAAATAAATAAATATAAATATATCAAACGCTCTCAAAATCTGAATAAAAAAACAAACAAAAAATAACAAAAAAATAAAAAAAACACACAACAAAAAATCAATCGAATATTTGCAAAGGAAAAAGAAAAAATCACAAAGAGTGCATATTTAAAAAAATGAATCATATTTTCACTAATTATTTGTTCAGATGGTGTGTTACAACGACAACTGTCGCGAGAACATGGGGAAAGATACTTGGTCCTACCGTCCGAACATCCTTCAAAAAAAGGGGGAGGCTACACCTGTAGGTCCCACTCATTCGTCCCTCATTAGCGACACCTGCGGGTGGGGGATATTTGTTGACACCTAAAATTTGGCGACAGTAGAAGCACCACTGAGCCGAACAAGGGCAGTAAAAAAAAAAGTCCAAAATGATGATAGAAATATTTTTGCAAAGCCCTGCATTAGGCAAAGAAGAAAAGAAATAATATGAAGAAGAACAAGAAGAAAAGGAAGAGAAAATCAAAGGTACCATGTTTGCACCGTCACCCGACGTGTCGTAACGGCACCCTCGTCAAAGCTCCGACTAGCTGCCTCGGCACCGGCAGAGAAGAAGAAAAGAACGAGAATGAAAGAAGAAGAAGAGGAGAGAAGTGGGAGCCCCATCCGGTACCCCTGCTCGAGGCTTTGTTGACGTCTAGAGATTTGAACACCACAGTATACCACAATATGACAGAAATTGTTGAAAGTCAAGGTGTTCCTAAGGTACACTACCGCGGGTTCGACGGTAGGATCGGAACCCGATAGCGAAGAAATAGAAAAAGAGGCCAAAACGGCCAAATTTCAACATAGTGATGGCGGTGCCGTATCATATATGTGACACCGTGTCATCGTAAATTTGTGTCCCAACGAACGAATTGAATTCAAAATTAAAGAGGCCAAGACGCCCCTGAAAAGGTACAACCGTGAGTTAGATGGTGGAAGCTCAGACTTCGTAAAGACGAAGAGGAAAAGGAAAGAAGAAGGATATAAAAAAAGGGGGGGACATTAGAAGAATAAAAGAAGAAGAAAGGATAAAAGAAAAAAAAGAAGAAGATGGATGGGGGGTTGTATCGGCAGATAAGAGAAAAAGAGATAAAAGAGAAGATGGAGGAAGAAAGAAGAAGAAGAAGAATGGAGGGGGGTGATGTATCGACAGCATAAAAAGACAAAGAGGAAAAGAATTGAGGGGGGGTGAGCCCCCTTTAATTCAACCGATCCGGCAGACCCCTTTTGCTCATTAAATGCACCATCCGACAGCCTTCAAGCGCCTGACCCTGCAGCCCCATGCTCCATTCGGCAGCACATGCGGGCTTCAAACTGCAGCCCCTTCTGCACCCCTATATAAGGTGGCTCTAGGGGAAGAAAAAAAGAGAGAGAGAGGACTCCCCCCAGAAATGAAGAGGAGCAGTAACTCATGGAGTCTGCCCTGAAGCAGAGCCAGAGAGAAAGAAAAGAAGAGAGCCCCCCCGGGAGAAGTGCAGAGTGTGAACAAAGAAAGTGGGAAAGAGAGAGGTGAGGAAAGGGGAGAAGGAGCAATTGCTTCGTTTCTCCCCATTTTTTATTTTTTATGTGTATCTTGTTTCTTGTTTTTTTTTATGTGTTTGTTTTCTTTTCTGTGTTCGGTGGATCAAAAAAATCTTAGAAATTTAAAAGAATAACAAGGAGTGGATAAACAGGGCATCCTGGGTCATTGTCAGTGAGCACTGCTATGTATTTTCTATTAATCTCCTGTAAATTTGTGCAAGATTCGAAGTCTCTAAACGTCTCCCTTTTCGCTTATTATTGCTATTACGATCTGTTTCCCCATCCCGAATACCATTTCCGAAGCTATTTTTTTTTTGCTTTCTTCCCCGCTCTTGTTCCATCGATTGGGACTCTCCACCGAACTCTCTCCTTCCCTCTTCTCCTCCTTTCCCCTTCCTTTCCTCTCTTCTTCTCTTCCTCTCCTTCTTCTTTCTCTCCATCCCTACTCCTTTCTTCTCTCCACAACTCTACGGCACCCCTATTCCCACCACGGCGTCCCTCTCTCTCACTTTTCTCTCAGTTCTCTCTTCTCTCCCCCCTCCTCCGTGCGTCTCTTCCCTCTCTCTCTTCACCTCTTCCTCTCCCTGCGCCCTACTTCTCCTCCTCCTCTCTCTTCTCTTCCCTCTTCTCCCTGTCTGCACTTAATCTTCTGTCTCCCTCTCTCTTCTATTCCCTGTTCTCCACTATCTCCCTCTCACTCTCTTCTCTCTTCTCTCTTCTCAATCTCAGTTACAGTACCCTGTTTTGGGTCCATAGCGGCTGCTCTTCCGTCCCCCACCGCTTTGTCTGTCTCTCCCTCGCAACTCCCTCACATCACTCTTCTCTCTCGTCTTCTCTCCATTTCCCCTTCATCTGCCTCCACACCATCTCTCACTCTCATTTTCTCTTCTTTCTCTCTCTCTATCTTCTCACACACACGCACACACACACACTACTATTTTTTTCTTTATTTTTTTATTATTATTAACTCCCATCGCCACCTCTCTCTCTCTACTCCTTTTCTCTCTAAATCTATCTCTCCATGGGCCTCTCTCACGGCATCGTATATACCGAGTTGGGTGGCTCTCAAAAGCTTAAGGGCGTGGGCGACGACGTCTTCACCTTATTCACGACTACTTCCTCCACTAGTTCTTTATTTTTATTTTAGTTAGATTTTATTTGGGGTTGTAATTTTTATTTTTCTCAACATATTGTAAATATTTTATTTTGAGCAATAAAATTAGATTGGTGTTATTCTCTCTCTAGCACTTTCTCTCTCTTCTCTCTATTTCTTCTTCTTTTCTCTCTCTATATTTCTCTTCTTTAACCCTCTAAATTTCTTTAGGTAGATTTATTTTTACGTAATTTTAAATTCCAACATCAAAAAATCATTTTACAAATTTTCCTAAAAAAATACAAAGTTTCCAACTTTAAAATTCTAACCTTTTCATAGGATCAACCCGTACTTATCACTACACTCAAATTCTTAATTTTATTGTGTGAGTGTGAAATTTTTGAAATTGAGTGCGCGATATTTTTAACGATGAGCATCATCTCACATTAGTTACGTCTCAAAGTCCATTCGAGCCTTCGACGCTCGGTAAACATGCCCTACCTCAAGCAAAGTCTTTGGTGTCTGACAGTTCCCTCTTCTAGACAAAGCCTTAGGCGTCCAGCCACGTCTCAAAATCGAGCCAAGCCTTCAACGCATGGTAGATGTTCTCTACCTTAGGCAAAGCCTTTGGCACCTAACGGTTCTCTCTTACGAGCAAAGCCTTAAGCGCCTGGTCACGTCTCGAAATCGAGCCAAGCTTTCGATGCTCAATGAATGTTCCCTACCTTAGGCAAAGCCTTTGGTGCTTGACGGTTCCCTCTTTCGAGCAAAGTCTTAAGTGCTTGGTTATGTCTCGAAACTGAGCCAAGCCTTCGGTGCTTGGTAGATATTCCCTACCTTAGGCAAAGTCTTTGGCACCTGACGATTTCTTCTTCTAGACAAAGCCTTAGGCGCCTTGTCACGTCTCAAGACCGAGCCAAGTCTTCATCACTCAGTAGAGGTTCCCTATTTTAGGCAAAGCCTTTGGCATCTGACGGTTCCCTCATTTGGGCAAATCCTTAGGTGCATGGTCATGTCTCTTTCACCGAGCAAAGCCTTCAACATTCAGTACCGATGTTTCCTCCTCAAGAAAACCCTAGGCGTCTGACGAGTGAACCCTTTCTCCCTACTGGGAAAAACCTTCGGTGCCTAGCGCGGACGTCACCCCCTCACATTTCGACGCACCTCTCTACTCTGCAAGATTGTCAAGCTAAATAGGTAAAGTGACTTGGCCCTTGAGGTGAACACCACACATGAAGGGATAAAAGAAGAGAAATTATCTTTTCATTACGGAGGACCCGATTACAGCAGGAGATGCATGTTGACAGCCCCTATAGGCCGAGATATGGGAAATCCTCTACCCTCACATCCGGATACTTCTCCCAGATCAACCTGAGCTGCATTGCTCACATGTCATGGAAAAATTCACAGGAGGCCTGCACCACAGCTTTGCGGAATACCTCTGACCACGTACTCGACAACTGCCTCTTCGCTGGCCTTTTCATAGGGCCGGGTAGTGTTCTCATTCATCTCCTTAAGTAGATTCCCCAGTCTCTTCACCTCCCATTACTGATCAAGTAGGGCTTTGCGGACCTTGCCGAAGTTTGTCTGGGCGGCAGCCGCCTCCCTATGGGCCACCCGCACCTTGATAGTGATATATGTAGCCTACCTCCGTAATACCCCCACCACGGCCTCAGTCTGCTCTAGCCAACACCTGTGCTCCGCCACCTCAAAGGCACGACAACTACAGAGGGTGAAAATCTTGGCTACCCCCGCCAGCAGTTCCTGCATCGCCACCTCATATAGCTTGTAACACCCTGGATTTTCAGATCTGGTTCTGCGGGTTGCGGATCATGTCTAAGTGGGATTCAAACTTTTATATCACTTTTTCAGACCCGTTGTCGGTGTGTTTCTCGATTGTTCAGGGTCCGTGGTGGTGCATGGAGCGGTCCCACTTTTTCCTGGATTTTTTCTTCGTTCGATTCCATTTTTCGGCGTCTTTCCGGAGTCCCTGCGATTTTCTAAAAGAGTTGAAAAAAAGATAAATAAATAAAATAAAATAAAATATTTAAACCCCTTATCCCCTTTCCCCCCTCTGTTTTCTCATCTCACTCTCGAATCACCCTCCCTCACTCTCACCCGTCTCTTCCCCTTCCCCGTTTCCACAACTGGCGGCTGACGGCGGTGGCGAGGTTTTGGGCTGAGCGGCGGTGACAGCATGCGGTGGAGGGAAGGCCAAGGAGCGTGTAGAACGGGAGGCGGAGGCGGTGGCGTTGGTGAGAAGCCGGCCACGTGGGGGATCGTCGTTTCATGTTTTGGGGTGAGGTTAAAGCTCGATTCAGGCAGGGGGACGGATCCCTACTATCCCCGCGTGTTTCCCTTCGATTCCATGTCCGGTGACGCCGAGAGTGGGAGCATCTTCCTGTTTTGCGGGTTTAAGCATGTCGGGGGGTGAGCGACGGATTTGGCCGATTGGGGCCTTGATTTATGGTTTGGATATGGTTTTCCGATTGTAGGAAGGTCCGGGGATGATTCCCCAGGTTTTTCCTCTTAGTCTGGTGACGAATGGGGCTTCCGATCGAGCTTAGGGTGAGCTCGGGTGTTGTTTTTCGCAAAACCAACAGGAAACAACAACACAGATGGCCATTCCATCCAAGACTGGGCGGCCAAGGGTCTGGATGCCCAGGTCTGCTGGGCGGCCAAGGGTTGGGCCGCCTAGGGGTGCAGACGGCTAGTACTTTGGCTGTCATGCGTATTTTTCTGATTTTGAAGTCCACTATCTGGGCGGCCAAAGGGGTGGCCTCCCAGGCCCCTAGGCGGCGAGGGGAGTGGCCGCCCAGGCCCCATGTGTGCCTAGGGTGGGTGGCCAGAGGTCTGGCCGTCCAACCCTCTGGGCGGCCATCGAGATGGCTGCCCAGTCCCCTGTTCATCTGGGCTCTAGGTGGCCAGGGAGGTGACCGCCCATCCCCTGAGTGCCCTGAGGTGGGCGGCCATAGGGTTGGCCACCCAGCCCTGTTGGGCGGCCAATGCATTGGCCGCCCAGTCCCTTTTAGCCTAGGGGTGTGGCACTCCGTGGTGTGGTCTTCCGGGTTGTCCGTTCGAGAGATGGCCTTGCGGATCGTGTGTCTACGCCGTTCCGTGTGCTCTGTTGGTTCTGGGGTGTCAATGTGGGCCTTCCTATCTACTAGTGGAGTGTGGATAGTCTTTCTTGTGTCAGGCTGCTTGTGTCGACTGTCCCCACGAGAGTTTTGTGATCGTGGAGGGTGTTCTCGCGTGAGGGCTATGATCACGGCTAGATATCCTTGTAGGAGTTCTAGGCCGAGGTCCTCGTGTTCCCGTCCTACGCTTTGGTTAGTCTTCCATGGACCGGTTGTGTGGTTCCGAGGTCTCCTGTGGTTTAGGCGCGTGTGTACGCGTGTCCTCAAGTTTCCGTGAAAGCGCAGAGGTTTGAGCCCTGATGTTTCTCTACTTTGAGGGCTTGTTGTGACTGGACCGTGCGAGACCACCTGTGTGTATGACGCTCCTGTGGAGGATGGATTGCCTGAGCGTAGGTGTACCTTGGTTAGGACAAGAGTACGTTGCTGATGGTCACAATGACACGTACCCCATGTCAGGTAGCTGGACACGGCCGTACTGTTGGGCGCAGAGGTGAGGATCCTATCCAGTCCAAGGGTATGGTGTGTGTGAGTGTCTCCTCTACTCCTCTCGAGATCGGGCATGAGTAGTGTGCGTGCATATGAGGCCTTGGCGCAGTGTAAGACGTCAGTGGACGCATCTGGCCATGTTGTGTTATCTTGAGTGGCGGGCCCTATGCCGTGAAGGTGGAGGTACCGACTGGACTATCGTGGCCCCTCCGGAAGACGGGCTGCTGTCGCCTTGTGTGTTGGGCGTGGTTCTTTCGCTGGTTTTAGTTCGGGATCGAGAGATTCTCCTGAGGGTGTTGGTTCAGGGTGTGGCCGTCTGGCCTTGTCTGTGGTTCTGTCAGCTAGACGGACCGTCCGACTATGGGAGTCGGGGTAGTGTGGAGGACTTGTGTGTGTCCCCTCCATTTACCATCTTCTGGTTCCGGTCACCGTTATTGTATTGTACCAGTGTTATTATCATGTTGCTACTGCTGTAGTTATTTACTTGTTGCTTCTACACTGTTCCTTGTTTACTACTTTCGTTGTAGTGGGGACTCGCGGGACCCCTACTAAGCCAATGAGATGAGGCTCACCCCCTTCTTTTAGGTGCGGTGTTCTCTTCGGAGTGGAGCGTTCCAGTCAGAGGTTCGTTAGTTGCCAGCTCGCCAGGTTGTCGGGGTATGCCCCGAGGCAGTGTACATTTCCTTTCTTTGACTATACTTGTGGACTGGACTCTGTAGAATTATAATTATTATCAAATGTAATTTTATTTCTGTCAGAACTGTAGATTAATTCTGTAGATTTACTTTCCTGCTATTGTTTAGAATTTCAATGCATGACCACACCATCCCTTTTAACCCTTCCGAGCCTTCCGGCTCGTGGGTGGCGGGCCATGATTCGAATGGTATCGGGTTATTCCCCGTATCTGGATCTTGGGTCGTTACAGATGGTATCAGAGTGTGGTTGTGGAAATGCATGAGAATTTGAGACAATACAGTGATTATGAGTCCAGGGAGTCCATACAGTCAGTAACTGGCTTAGGGTGTTTTGTTTTATTCACCCCTCCCCTATTGGTTTCCATGTTTGTGTTAAGGGTTAGATGGCACCGAGGAGGCGAGTTCGAGCTTTGTCGGGAGTGCCGGTGGGGGCTCGGGCGGAGCCGAGTAGAGAGGAGCCGAGTGGCGAGCCTTTTTGTCCAGAGGTAGCGGCCCCGGGTGTGCCGGATCAGGCCGAGTTTTATGCCGGCATGTATCAGTTCTTAGTGTGGCAGATGACTCAGCGCCGTGGTCAGGAGGATAGCGACGGTGGCTGGTCACATGGTGGCCGTGGACGTCTCTTGCGAGAGTTTTTGCAGTTTCACCCGCAAACTTTTGAAGACCAGCCAGATCCTGATGCAGTGAGATCGTGGATTAATGCAATGGAACGGGTCTTCCGGTCTATGGAGTGTGCGAAGGATGAGAAGGTTATGCTGGCGAGTTATCAGTTGTAGGGTTCAGCCTTGTCATGGTGGACCACCGAGTGGGAATCAGCTTTTTAGTTGCGTCCTCAACGTCAGATTCCATGGCAGGAGTTTCTTGCGGCTTTCGAGCGAGTTTTCAGCCCGGAGCATATCAGGACGAGGATGATGTATCAGTTCATGGAGCTGGCGCAGGGAGATATGTCAGTGATGCAGTATCGGTCTCGGTTTGTGGAGTTGGGTTGCTATACACCCCATATCATGGCGAATGGTCGTTTAAAGACTCAGCAGTTCGTTAGAAGTCTGAGGCGAGAGCTTAGGCATCAAATGATTGCGGCTTGCGTTATGGATTTGGAGTCAGCTTATCAGGCTACGGCGGAAGTAGAGGAAGATTGGCTGAGGACTCGAGAGCAAGTCGGTTCAAGGCAGTTTTAGTCAGGTCAAGGTCAGCTGAGGGCCCTTCCGCAGCAGTATGTTCCCCAGTAGTTTTGGAGGCAGTCAGAATCGGCATCCTTTCCGTCTCCTAGTTTGAGTTCTTCCCCTTCGTGGTCGAGGTTCAATCGGATGACTAGGATGTTCAGAAGGAGCAGGTCTTGCAGGAGGCGCTAGGAGCAGGAGGAGCAGGTTTCCGCAGTGACTACTCAGTAGCTAGTAGTTCGACCATTGCGGCATGGTATGATTGAGCAGCCAGGACAGTGTCGAGATGTGGTAGGTTTCACGAGGGCGGGCTGTGTGCTATGGATGAAGCCGAGCTAGAGTGTTTCAGGTGTGGTCAGATCGGTCATGTTGCTTGCCAGTGCCCATTCCGAACGCCCCAGTCCCAACCGTCTTTGCAGCATTCCACTAGCCTGGCGAGTCAGGGTCCCCGCCGTGCGCGAGGCACTTGGCCGGGTGGAGTTGTCGTGCTCACTCCGTGGAAGGTACGCGTGAATTTTTGCTTATTTTATGTTGTGCTTGTGTTTAATTCTGTTGTTTCCTTGATATAATTATGCTCCCTTGTGCTTGTGTTTAATTCTGCTGTTTCCTTGATATAATTGTGCCCTCTTGTGCTTGTGTTTTCTGAGGTGTGTTCAGGGGTCCTCGGAAGCGTCTTGTCCGTTGGTAGTGGAACTGCCTGTGAGGGCTATGTGGTTGTCCCTCGCCATGTCTTGGTGCATAGGCGTTGGCAGGTCGTGTTGTATCGGGTGACTAGAGGCACCAGCCGAGATTGTGTGTCATGTTATAGGGCTGGTGTGGGGTCTCTCTAGGTGCCCTGTTGTTTAAGACCTGCATTTGTAGGTGGATTGCCTTGGCGGATGCCAGGTTTTCCTCCGTTTATGTGGCTTTGTTAGTGCAGAGTTGCGCAGTGGAAGAGTGGTGGGTCGGTAACCCACAAGCTCTAGGATCGGATTAGTAGTGGAGTATGATGTGTGTTTCATGGTAAGCATGTTCTGGAGGTCCCAGAGTCAGTTGTAGAGAGTTGCTCTTGTGTGAAGAGTTGTGTTCGGTCGTGCGAATGGCCTTGGCTTCCATGTGTAGGCGGCGGTATCTTACTGAGTGGTGCTGGCAGCACTGAGAATCGGGAAGCTCAGTGGTGAGAGTGGTCGGTTGAGGTTGTATGTTATGCCAGTTTTCCCCTTGAATTGTGTCGCATGGGTTAGGGTGAAGCCACTTAGCGACTGGTGTTGAGGCAAGTCGTGGCCTTTTGGGTCGGTTGTTTGGCGCAGGTGTTCGGTGCTCAGGAATGAGCTTGGGAGTTGACCGCCTTTGGTCGGTGTGGATGTCCCAAAGTGGATCCGAGGAGTGAGAGGCATTGGCATTGGCAAGGAGATCCCGTGCGGATGCCGTGATGGGGTAGTTGAGAAGTTGCTAGAATTGTTAAGCGCCCTGATGAGAAGTGGTCTATTCCGCTGGTTGTTCGGTGGGCGTGAGGTTCGAGATCGATCAAGAGATGTAGCGATCATGGATGGAGTCCTTGTCTATGGCAAGACTCGAGAGAGTTTGGAGCATGGTGTATTTGGTGGTGCCGCGGTCTAGATTGTGGTGTTCCCTTGGCCCGGACGGAGCTATGCAAGGATCGTCGTGTGCGTGGGTGCTGAGAGTTAGTTGTTGTGCGAGGTGGTTCCCGGTTGGTGAAGCCCTGGCGGTTGTTCGTAAGGTGCCCTGGTATTGTTGGTGTACGGTGAGGCATTGGTTTTGGGACCGGTGTTGGCTGGTGAGCATTGCGGTGTTTGGCCCTAGAGCGTGTATCGCAGGCTGTGAGGAGCTGGCGGAAGAATTGTGGCCAATTGAGCTTGGTGGTGAGGTTGCCATCTGAGGATAAGGTGTGAGGTGCTCCTCGTAGGGAGTGCTCGATGTCCTGTAGCTGGAGAAGCTATCGACCCGAGTAGGTGTTAATTGCGGTCTTCTTGTTGAGGATCATGTGTTTCTTTGCGTGTGAAGTGTGTCGGGTGTGCTGTGCCCCCGGATGTTTTGATGGTACTGAGGTGATGCCAGACTTGTTGGCCTCATGTACCTGATTGGTGTAGGGTTTGGTGTGAATCGGTGTGGTAGAGCGTGAGGGCTCTTTTGTTTGTGCTGGTCCGGCGATGTCCCTTAGTGTTGGTTGTGCGGTGTGCCTCTGGCGGTGCTGTGACCGTGAAGTCCTACCCATTGGGTGAGTTCTTTTACCTGAGTTCTATGCTTTGTCCTAAATTTTGACGACGAAATTTCTATAAGGACGGGAGGATTGTAACACCCTGATTTTCGGATCTGGTTCTGTGGATCACGGATTGTGTCCGAGTGAGTTTTAGACTTTTATATTGATTTTTTGGACCCGTTGTCAGTGTGTTTCTGGATTGTTCTGGGTCCGTGGTAGTGCGTGGAGTGGTCCCGCTTTTTCCTAAAAATTTTCTGGGTCAGATTCCATTTTTCGGGGTTTTTCTGGAGTTCCCATGATTTTCTAAAAGAGATGAAAAGAAAGATAAATAAATAAAATAAAATAAAATATTAAAAACCCTTATCCCCTTTCCCCCCTCCATTCTCTCATCTCACTCTCGACTCACCCTCCCTCACTCTCACTCGTCTCTTCCCCTTCCCCGTTTCCACCACCAGCGGCCGACGACAGTGGCGAGGTTCTGGGCTGAGCGGCGGTGGCAGCGTGCGGTGGAGGCAAGGCCGAGGAGCCTGCGGAACGGGAGGCAGAGGCGTTAGTGAGAATCTGGCCGCGTGGGGGATCGTCGTTTCATGTTTTGGGGTGAGGTTAAAGCTCGATTCAAGTAGGGGGATAGATCCCTATTATCCCAGCGTGTTTCCCTTCGATTCCATGTCCGGTGAGGCCGAGAGTGGGAGCATCTTCATGTTTTGAGGGTTTAAACATGCCAGGGGGGTTGAGTGACAGATTTGGATGATTGGGGCCTTGATTTACGGTTTGGATATGGTTTTTCGATTGTAGGAAGGTCCGGGGATGATTCCCCAGGTTTTCCCCCTTCGTCCGGCGACGAATGGGGCTTTCGATCGAGCTCCCGGTGAGCTCGGGTGTTATTTTCCGCGAAACCAGTAGGAAACGGCCACACTGGTGGCCGTTGCATCCAAGATTGGGAGGCCAAGGGTTTGGCCGCCCAAGTCTGCTGGGCGGCCAAGGGTTGGGCCGCCTAGGGGTGCAGATGGCCAGTACTCTAGCCGTCCTGCGTATTTTTTCGATTTTGAAGCCCACTGTATGGGCGGCCAAAGGGGTGGCCACCCAGGCCCCCTGTGTGCCCAGGGTGGGAGGCCATAGGTCTGGCTGCCCAACCCTCTGGGCGGCCATCGGGATGGCCGCCTAGTCCGCTGTTCATCTAGGCTCTGGGCGGCCAAGGAGGTGGCCGCCCATCCCCTGAGTGCCCTGGGGTGGGCGGCCATAGGGTTGGCCGCCCAGCCCTCTAGGCGGCCAATGCATTGGCTGCCCAGTCCCCTTCAGCCCAGGGGTGTGGCACTCCATGGTGTGGTCTTCCGGGTTGTCCATTCGAGGGATGGCCTTGCGGATCGTGTGTCTGCGTGGTTCTGTGTTCTTTGTTGGTTCCGGGGTGTCAATGTGGGCCATCCCTATCTGCTGGTGGAGTGTGGACAGTCTTTCTTGTGTCGGGCTACTCGTGTCGACTGTCCCCGCAAGAGTTCCGTGATCACGGAGGGTGTTCCCGCGTGAGGGCTGTGATCACGGCTAGATATCCTTGTTGGTGTTCTGGGCCGAGGTCCTTGTGTTCCCGTCCGACGCTTTGGTTAGTCTTCCATGGACCGACTGTGTGGTTCCGAGGTGTAGCACCCCGGATAAAAATGAAAAAGAAATAGACCTTTTTCCCAAGTAAATAAAAACCTTAAATAACCCTACAAGAAGGGCCGACACCCATAGTATATATATATATATATATATATATATATATCTTAAGACCCCACCAACTAACCAATTATATATATGTATATATATACATATATACATCTGACTTAAACACTCAACCAGCACAGAGGTAAATAGCGCCCATGACCAGGGCACTATTCACTGAAGGGCGCCCTGGACCAGGGCGCCATTCACACTGACTTTTCAAATATATATATATATATATATATATATATATAAGAAATGGCCTCAAGATATAGCGCCCACATGCATGGGCGCTATTCACTTAAACAGACACTGCATGGGAGGGCGCCATTTCCCAGAGGGCTGTCTTCCATATCTGCTATTCTTCTAGAAAGGGGGGTTGACAAAATAACAGGAAGTTTTCACTGGCAACATACCCTTTTGCCTGACAACTGATTGAAGCACTAATTGCCTCTTGTTCCCTGGCAATGGACCCTTATGTTTTCATTCTTTTTCTATAACTATTTCCCATCTAATGTGAGATAGAGAATGCTGTCATTCTACTACTCAGCAGAAGAGAATCTCTACTGCTGAAGCGTTGCAGAAGGGAAAGTGAAGGCTGGTTTTCTTATTCTTTCCCCTACGTATCTCAGTATTCACGTCAAAAGGTAGGTGTTCACAAGATCTGGCCTAACTAGTAGTTAAATAGGGTAACATGCATGAGTAGGATTAGTTTCCGTATCACCTGGATGCCATGTGTTCAGCAATCCTAATTCCTATAAAATTTCTTCATGTTCAAAAATTCATATCTATGAAATTAAACCTTAAAAATTTTGCATGAGCGTGATTTTCCAATCCTGTTATTTTTCTCTGTCTAGCCATATCTTCACTTCCTCATTCTGTGATCTTTATAAAAATCATGAACAATGACGTATCTCATAGAAATCATGATCCTCCGTAGAATATAAAACTTGTGATTTGCATAACCTATCCAGCTTGTTAAATTATTTAATATGTAAGCTTAAAATTAAATAGTTGTTAAGCATGATCTTGTTAAGCCGTTCCTATTTCTGTTACCATATTTAAAATTCAAACCTGTGTTTAAAAATCATTATCTATAACCTTAAACCCTAATATTTCTGTACGGAGCATGATTTTGAAATCCTCCGATTTTTCTCTATCTAACGATGTCCTTAAAACCTAATTTATTAAACATTAGTTTTATGAACAGTAATATGTGTCTTAAACACACCTACTGGGTGCGTAGAGTGGCATGAGAGAAGGGCGCCCCTTCCTTGGGCGCCATTTCATGAAATTGAGACCCTACAGAGGGTCACCATTTAAATGGTGACAACCTGCAGGGGCGCCATTTAAAAAAAATAAAAAATATGATTTAACTGTGAATGGCACCCCTCTGTGGGGGCGCCCTATTCACAAAAGATGGCAGCCCTAGGGGCGCCATTTTTATGCATCCTATAAAACCCAGTCTTTTAATCAAACCTAGAATTGATCCCAGAACCTCTCCTGAAGACCTAGTTCCCTTGACTGAACCTAGAAAATTCCCAGAGAACTTATAGAAAGATCCCTGAGAATTAAATTCTAAAATGTATTGTGAAAATGCATCCCTGAAACCCAAATTACAGGACATGGAGAAAATGTTTCAAAAAAAAATACAGGGATATAGCGCCCCTGACCAGGGCGCCCTGGACCAGGGCGCCATTTCCCTTTGATTATATATATATATATATGTATATATATATATATATATATATATATATATATATATATATATATATATATATATATATATATATATATATATATGGACTGAAGATAGAGCGCCCTTCTGCAAGGGCGCCATTCTCTAAAAGAAGACACCATGCTGGGCGTCAATTCCCTGCAGTCCAGATCTTTCTGGACTTCTGTCCAGTCCTTATCAAGTGATCCTTGGCCTTTTTATCTGTTAAAATAAACAACCTTAACCCTTAAACCCCCCTTGAATGCCATGTCATCTCCCTAAAGATCTGATTTTGAAAGCTTCTGCTATGACCATAGATTGGTCCTTACCGCTTTAAACCCCTCAAATACGGGAGTCAAAATCCACAAGACTTTGCCCATGTGTCATGCATTTAAGTAGCTTAGTCATAGTCCATCATTTACATGTGATATGTCCTTGAACTTCATTCCTGAAAATCTACCTTATTGCTCCAACAATGTATAAACTTCGTGAAGTTCTATATTGGCTATAAATGAGAGTGGATGTCGAAAGAAATACATGAAATGTTGTGCATTTAGGGCCCGGTCTGATCCTGCGAGGAGCACCTGAAGGTACTTGTACCCATGGGAGTTTATTGACAATGATGTTTAAGCATTGCAGTGAAGTACTTGCTTGCTTGACTTGTGACATTCCACACTTACTCTCTCGTGACATGACTTGCTTGACTTGACTTGCGTGACCCGAAAAAGGGCAATTTCTTGCTTGAATGAAATAAATGAAATAGCCAATTCCATTACACGTACTTGATATTACATGTGCTTGTTATTACTTGCTTACTTCTTGGAAAAACTTGTGCAAATACTTGCTTACCTTCTTGGAAGGAACTTGTGCAAATTACTTGCTAGTAACTCAATGATACATCTTGTTGCAACCTTGAATTCATGCAATATTCTTGTTATACAATTCTTGATATCTTGCTCTTTCCAACATGCATCATTATACATGTATTGAACATGTAATGGACTTAAAGACTAGTATAACTTGAGATGTAATTCCTACTGAGCGATTCGCTCATCAAGTTGCAATCTAACATTTTTCAAGAAATTTGGATAGCGACCACCCGGATGGGAATGATACCGAGTGATGAGTGCTAGAGTCACTGATTGGTGTACCGTCAGCTAGTCTTGTGTCCTACCTTGTATTTTCTAGTTATTGTTGAGGCTTGTAATCTTATGGTTTAATTTGGGTTAGTTATGATTTAGCTGGTTGGAACTTGTCAAAATATGTAGCCTTATGATCAATGTATAATTGTCATCTTGGACCATGGGTATTATGTTAAAATTCAAGTTAGTGATAAGTTATATAGTCTTATGCGCACTCTGTCGTTACGTCAAATGAAAATATACCGCTCTAATGACACGATTGATATAGATGAGTCGCGCACCCGGGTATCTTCCGCGCTCGGGACGTGACAGTCTTCGTGGTATCAGAGCTTGGGATTTCAATTTCCTAGGCAAAAACCAGAGTCCAAGAATAGTTTACACCTTATAACCGGTTAGATGGATAGAGCCATGGGTTAAGTTCTCTAATGACATTCGACCTTATAATTAAACCTGATATTTATTATACTTAACTCTTTTATAGGATCATGGCTGCGGAAAGAGCACAATGGCGCGATATGCAGCGCACCGTGCAAGGTCATACGCAGGCATTACAGCAAGTGGCACAAGGAGGAGCTCACCATGGAGCTGGTGACCTTCATAGGGATTTCCACAACATGAACCCACCAAGGTTCACGGGTTCGTCTGACCCTGAGGATGCTGAAAATTGGTTAAAGGAAATCGAAAGAATCTTTCGTGTAATGCAATGCACGAACGAGGAAAAGGTTCTATTGGCTACATTCCAACTGGAGCGGGACGCTCTATGCTGGTGGGAGTCTATGGAAGCAACATTGCCCGATGACCATGTCACATGGGCAGAGTTTGTTGAACATTTCATCAATAAATATTTCTCTGACCGCATTCAAGAAAAGAAGGCCTCGAATTCGCCGCATTAAAACAACAGGCCTTGAAAGTGGCCGAGTATGAGGCCCAATTCTCAAGACTATCCAAGTATGCACCCCACTTGGTGTGTACCGAAAAGATGAAAGCGAGAAGGTTCCTCAACGGGCTTCGGCCTCAATACATCACACAACTTGCGCCAATGGACATCCAAGTCTATTCGGAAGTGGTACGGCGTGCCCAGTTGCTAGAAGACGCCACTGAATTTTTTGAAAGGATTCGAGGTAGGGACAAGCAGGACCTGTCATGAGCCCGAGAAATTTCAAAGCATCATTCAAAAAGAAGCGTTATTACAATGGAGGGGAATTATCCAAAGGAATGAAATTCCTGAAGAATGACAAGCTATTCACCACCATCACACCTCCTAAGGAAGTTTGCAAGTACTGTGACAAAGCCAGCCATAAGACTGAGGAATGTTGGAGGAAGCTAGGAGCCTGTCTCCGATGTGGAAGCCGAGAGCACCGAATCCTGGATTGCCCATTGATGAAGGAGCAAGCCACTAAGGATGAGAAGCGTCCGGTAAAGAAACAAGACTGTCTACAAGCTCTCCAAGAGTCCGAACCAACAGAAGGTGGAATTATGGAAGGTATACTAATTGTTTGCTCAAAAAACTGCTAGAGTTTTATTTGATACCGGAGCAACTCATTCATTTGTTTCCAAGACATTTCCTACATCATTCTTTAAAGAACCTGAGTGGTTAGACTTAGTCATATCTACACCTCTCGGAAACAAGTCTGATATCATGCATCAATACCCAAATTGTGAGGTTATAGTGAAAGGAAACAATCTACCTGCCGATTTGATATGCCTTGATATGAAGGGGTATGATGTCATACTAGGTGCTGACTAGTTATCCACATACCAAGTAACTGTAGATTGTCGAAATGGCAAGATCACTTTTGTGGATTATCCCGAGCTGGTTTACATTAGCCCTCGGAATAGATCATTTCTTTTCTCAACTCTCCGAGCTAGCAAACTGATAAGTAAAGGATATGTGCTATTCATTGCGTTTGTGACTGCCACGGAAGTCGATGAGTCTAAACTTGAAGACATCCGTGTAATTAGGGATTGTTTTGATATTTTTCCAGAAGAATTGCCTAGCTTACCCCTGGAGAGGGAAGTGTCGTTTACAATCGACCTTGTCCCTGGTGTTGGTCCTATTTCCAAGGCACCATACAGAATTTCCCCCGCTGAGAGCTAAAAGAGCAGCTAATGGAGTTATTGAAAATGAGTTTCATCAGGCCAAGTACTTCCCCATCGGGAGCACCCGTGATATTCGTCAAAAAGAAGGACGGATCGATGAGACTATGCATTGATTATCGGCAGCTAAATCACCTTATAATCAAAAACAAATACCCGCTACTGAGAATTGATGAGTTATTCGGTCAATTATCTGGAGCTAAATACTTCTCAAAAATTGATCTTCATTCTGGTTACCACCAACTGAAGATCAAAGAAGAAGACATTCATAAAACTGCATTCCGAAGCAAGTATGGGCATTATGAATTTACTGTTATGTCTTTCAGACTAACAAATACCCCTGCAGCCTTTATGCAGTTAATGAACAGCATATTCAGGCCCTATTTAGACCAATTTATTATGGTCTTCATTGATGATATTCTGATTTATTCAAAGACCGAAGAGGATCATGAAGAACATCTGAAGAAGGCATTGCAAATATTGAAGGAAAATAAATTGTATGCCAAATTCAGCAAGTGCAAGTTCTGGCACGAGGAAATATCCTTCTTGGGCCATGTAGTCTCGAAGGATGGAATTTCTGTTGACCTTGCAAAGGTCGAAGCTGTGAAGAATTGGGAACAACCAACAAATGCAACGGAGATTCGAAGTTTCTTGGGTCTGGCTGGTTACTACCGGTGTTTCATCAAGGACTTCTAAAAAATTACTATTCCTCTTACCAGATTGACTTTCATGGAAATGCCTTATGAGTGGAATGAAGACTGTGAGAAGAGTTTCCAAGCTCTGAAGGATCGCTTGACCACTGCTCCAGTCTTATAATTATCAATTGAAGGAGAAAAGTATGAGGTATATACCGATGCTTTTGGTGTTGGCCTATGATGTGTATTGATGCAAAATGGGAGAGTCATCGCATACTCTTCCCGACACCTGAAGAAGCACGAAGAAAACTACCCGGTGCATGACTTAGAGCTCGTCGCGGTGGTATTTGCTTTAAAGATCTGGAGACACTATCTCTACGGAGAATGATTCACTATATACTCCGATCACAAGAGCCTTAAGTATTTATTCTCCCAGAAGGAGCTAAACATGCAGCAAAGGTGATGGCTCGAATATCTCAAGGATTTTGACTTCACTATACAATACCATCCTGGTAAGGATAATTCCGTAGCTGATGCCCTTACTCGAAAGCCGAGAGCAGTATTGGCCTGTTGTATGATTCAAGAATGGAAGTTGCTAGAGAAATTCTCTGAGCTTAATATCAGTACAGATGAGAAGAATGGGTGTATTATTCTATCCCATATGATGCTACATCTAGATTTGTTACCCGAAATTAAGAAGCTGCAAGAAGAAGATCCCACACTGGTGGAGATAAAAGGCAAGCTGGACAAGAGACTTGATTTCAAGCTGGCACCCGATGGTAGATTGCTATTTTATGAACGGACATGTGTACCCGACTGTCCGGAGTTGAAAAAGAAGGTGCATGAAGAAGCTCATCGATCGAGGTACACGATCCACCCTATAGCCACTAAGATGTACCAAGACTTGAAAAGAACTTTCTGGTGGCCTAATATGAAAAGAGAGGTAGCGAACTTCGTATCTCGCTACCTGACTTGCCAACAAGTGAAGGCTGAACATAAGAAACCTGTCGAAAAACTACATCCGCTGGATATTCCCAAGTGGAAGTGGGAAGACGTAGGCATGGACTTTATCATGGGCTTGCCCAAGTCTAGGAGCGGACATGATGGAATTTGGGTAATCATCGACCGCCTAACTAAATCGGCTCATTTCTTGCCCATCAAGAGCCGATGGTCAGTTGATATCCTTGTTGCTTTGTATATCAAAGAGATGATCAGATTACATGGAGTCCCTATGTCGATCGTATCCGACCGAGACCCACGCTTTACCTCTCGTTTCTGGAAGAGTCTACAACACTCTCTGGGGATGAAACTCAACTTCAGCACTGCTTTCCATCTCCAGATAGATGGACAGACCGAAAGGACAAATCAAGTTGTTGAAGATATGTTAAGGACATGTATTATAGACTTCGGCGAAAGCTGGCATGACCACTTACCCCTAGCCGAGTTTGCATATAATAATAGCTATCAAGCCAGTATCCAAATGGCACCTTTCGAGGCACTCTATGGCAGATGTTGTCGATCTCCAATATGCTGGGATGAAGTCGGTGAAAAACAAATTCTAGGCCCAGATATGGTAAGAGATTCTACCGAGAAGATACGCCTCATTCGAGAAAGGCTAAAGATAGCGCAGTCCTGGCAAAAATCTTATGCTGACAACAGGAGGAGAGATCTGGAATTTCAAGCTGGTGACCATGTTTTCCTCAAGGTCTCTCCTAGCAAAGGTATTAGAAGATTCGGTGTTAAGGGCAAACTTGCACCGAGGTTTATTGGTCCATTCGAGGTATTGGAAAGAGTGGGCGAGGTAGCTTACCGCATTGCCTTGCCTCCACAACTATCGGAGGTGCACAATGTATTTCATATTTCTATGCTGAAGAAGTATGTGCATGATCCTCTCCACATCATCGATCACACTGGCTTAGTGATACATAAGGACCTAACCTATGAGCAAAAGCCAACGAAGATCCTCGACCGAGAAGTACGAGTTCTAAGGAACAAGACGATCCCTATGGTGAAAATTCAATGGAATCAATGCTTAGAACAAGAGGCTACATGGGAAACCGAGGAGTCTATGAGAAGGAGATTTCCAGAACTATTCTAGTCTGTAAGTACCTCTCACCCTTCCATGTCTCCATATATGCAACTGAATTTGGGACCAAATTCTTTTAAGTGGGGGAGGGTGTAGCACCCCGGATGAAAATGAAAAAGAAATAGACCTTTTTCTCAAGTAAATAAAAACCTTAAATAACCCTACAAGAAGGGCCGGCACCCACAGTATACATATAGATATATATATATATATCTCTCTTAAGACCCCACCAACTAACAGATTATATATATGTATATATATACATATATGCATCTGACTTAAACACTCAACCAGCACATAGGTAAATAGCACCCATGACCAGGGCGCTATTCACTGAAGGGCTCCCTGACCAGGGGCTTTACACTGACTTTTATATATATATATATATATATATATATATAAAGAAATGGCCTCAAGATATAGCGCCCACATGCATGGGCGCTATTCACTTAAACAGAGACTGCATAGGAGGGCGCCATTTCCCTGAGGGCTGTCTTCCAGATCAGATATAACACAATAATAGAAAGTTTTTGCTCGCAACGTACCCTTTTGCCTGACAATTGATTGAAGCACTAATTGTCTCTTGTTCCCTGGCAATGGACCCTTATGTTTTCTTTCTTTCCTATAATTATTTCCCGTCTAATGTGAGATAGAGAATGTCGTCATTCTGCTACTCAGCAGAAGAGAATCTCTGCTGCTGAAGCGTTGCAGAAGGGAAAGTGAAGGCTGGTTTTCTTATTCTTTCCCCAATGTATCTCAGTATTCACGTCAAAAGGTAGGTGTTCTCAAGATCTGGCCTAACTAGTAGTTAAATAGGGGAACATGCATGAGTAGGATTAGTTTCTGTATCACCTGGATGCCATGTGTTCAGCCATCCTAATTCCTGTAAAATTTCTTCATGTTCAAAAATTCATATCTATGAAATTAATCCTTAAAAATTTTGCATGAGCATGATTTTCCAATCCTGCTATTTTTCCCTGTCTAGCCATATCTTCACTTCCTGATTCTGTGATCTTTATAAAAATCATGAACAATGGCGTATCTCATAGAAATCATGATCTTCCGTAGAATATAAAACTTGTGATTTGCATAGCCTATCCAGCTTGTTAAATCATTTAATATGTATGCTTAAAATTATATAGTTGTTAAGCATGATCTTGTTTAGCCATTCCTATTTCTATTACCAGATTTAAAATTCAAACCTGTGTTTAAAAATCATTATCTATAATCTTAAACCCTAATATTTCTGTATGGAGCATGATTTTGAAATCCTCATATTTTTCTCTATCTAACCATGTCCTTAAAACCTAATTTATTAAACATTAGTTTTATGAACAGTAATATGTGTCTTAAACGCACCTGCTGGGTGCGTAGAGTGGCCTGAGAGAAGGGCGCCCCTTGCTGGGGCACCATTTCATGAAATAGAGACCCTACAGAGGGTCACCATTTAAATGGTGACTCCCTGCAGGGGCTCCATTTAAAAAAAATAAAAAATATATTTTAACTGTGAATGGCGCCCCTCAATGGGGGCACCCTATTCACAAAAGATGGCAGCCCCAGGGGCACCATTTTTATGCATCCTGTGAAACCCAGCCTTTTAACCAAACCTAGAACTGATCCCAGAACCTCTCCTGAAGACCCAGTTCCCTTGACTGAACCTAAAAAATTCCCAGAGAACTTATAGAAAGATCCCTGAGAATTAAATTCTGAAATGAATACACATCCCTGAAACCCAAATTACAGGACATGGAGAAAACTTTTCAAAAAAATATACAGGGATATAGCGCCCCTGACCAGGGCGCCATTCCCATAGGGGGCCTTGGACCTAGGCCTGTCAATGGATACGGATATTATCCGGATCCGCTTCGATTCGTATTCGTTTTTTCGGATATGGATAATATCCGAATTTGAATCGGAGCGGATACAGATATTATAATATTCGCTTCGAAAAATATCAATCCGTAATATTATATATCATATAATACATATTTTTAAATAATATATTATAAAATAAATGATATTATAGAGAAATTTAGATATTTTATAGTTGTATTTTAATTTAAAATTTATTTTATATATTTTTGACATTTTATAATTATATTTTATATACTTTTAATATTTTATAATTATATTTATATACTTTTAAATTTGAATCGGATAATTCGGATTTTAAAACGGAGCGGATACGGATAGTCAGATATTCGCTTCGTATCCGAGTCAAATCGGAGCGGATCAAAATCGGATAATTCGAATCGGAAAACGGAGCGGATACAGATAGTCATATATTCACTTCGTATCCGCTCCGTTGACAGGCCTACTTGGACCAGGGCGCCATTTTCCTCTGATTATATATATATATATATATATATATATATATATATATATATATATATATATATATATATATATATATATATATATATACTGAAGATAGAGCGCCCTTCTACAAGGGCACCATTCTCTAAAAAGAAGACACCATGCTGGGCATCAATTCCCTGCAGTCCAGATCTTTCTGGACTTTTGTCCAGCCCTTATCAGGTGATCCTTGGCCTTTTTATCTGTTAAAATAAACAGCCTTAACCCTTAAATCCCCCTTGAATGCCATGTCATCTCCCTAAAGCTCTGATTTTGAAAGCTTCTGCTATGACCACAGATTGGTCCTTACTACTTTAAACCCCTCAAATACGGAGTCAAAATCCACAAGACTTTGCCCATGTGTCATGCATTTAAGTAGCTTAGTCATAATCCATCATTTACATGTGATATGTCCTTGAACTTCATTCCTGAAAATCTACCTTATTGCTCCTACAATGTATAAACTTCGTGAAATTCTATATTGGCTATAAATGCGAGTGGATGTCGAAAGAAATACATGAAATGTTGTGCATATAGGGCCCGGTCTGATCCAGCGAGGAGCACCTGAAGGTACTTGTACCCATGGGAGTTTATTGACCATGGTGTTTAAGCATTACAGCGAAGTACTTGCTTGCTTGACTTGTGACATTCCACACTTACTCTCTCGTGACATGACTTGCTTGACTTGACTTGCGTGACCCGAAAAAGGGTAATTTCTTGCTTGAATGAAATGAATGAAATAGCCAATTCCATTACACGTACTTGATATTACATGTGCTTGTTATTACTTGCTTACTTCTTGGAAAAACTTGTGCAAATACTTGCTTACCTTCTTGGAAGGAACTTGTGCAAATTACTTGCTAGTAACTCAATGATACATCTTGTTGCAACCTTGAATTCATGCAATATTCTTGTTATACAATTCTTGATATCTTGCTCTTTCCAACATGCATCATTATACATGTATTGAACATGTAATGACTTAGAGACTATTATAACTTGAGATGTAATTCCTACTGAGCGATTCGCTCATCAAGTTGCAATCTAACATTTTTAGGAAATTTGGATAGCGACCACCCGGATGGGAATGATACCGAGTGATGAGTGCTAGAGTCACCGATTGGTGTACCGTCAGCTAGTCTTGTGTCCTACCTTGTATTTTCTAGTTATTGTTGAGGCTTGTAATCTTATGGTTTAATTTGGGTTAGTTATGATTTAGCTGGTTGAACTTGTCAAAATCTGTAGCCTTATGAATCAATGTATAATTGTCATCTTGGACCATGGGTATTATGTTAAAAATTCAAGTTAGTGATAAGTTATATAGTCTTATGCGCACTCTGTCGTTACGTCAAATGAAAATATACCGCTCTAATGACACGATTGATATAGATGAGTCGCGCACCCGAGTATCTTCCGCGCTCGGGACGTGACAGTCTTCGTGGTATCAGAGCTTGGGATTTCAATTTCCTAGGCAAAAACCCGAGTCCAAGAATAGTTTACACCTTATAACTGGTTAGATGGATAGAGCCATGGGTTAAGTTCTCTAATGACATTTGACCTTATAATTAAACCTGATATTTATTATACTTAACTCTTTTATAGGATCATGGCCGCGGAAAGAGCACAATGGCGCGATATGCAGTGCACCGTGCAAGGTCTTGCGTAGGCATTACAACAAGTGACACAAGGAGGAGCTCATCGTGGAGCTGGTGACCTTCATAGGGATTTTTGCAACATGAACCCACCAAGGTTCACGGGTTCGTCTGACCCGGAGGATGCTGAAAATTGGTTAAAGGAAATCGAATGAATCTTTCGTGTAATGCAATGCACGAACGAGGAAAAGGTTCTACTGGCTACATTCCAACTGGAGCAGGACGCTCAATGCTGGTGGGAGTCTGTAAAAGTAACATTGCCCGACGACCATGTCACATGGGCGGAGTTTGTTGAACATTTCAACAATAAATATTTCTCTGACCGCATTCGAGAAAAGAAGGCCTCGAATTCACCGCATTAAAACAACGGGCCTTGAAAGTGGCCGAGTATGAGGCCCAATTCTCAAGACTATCCAAGTATGCACCCCACTTGGTGTGTACCGAAAAGATGAAAGCGAGAAGGTTCCTCAACGGGCTTCGGCCCCAATACATCACACAACTTGCGCCGATGGACATCCAAGTCTATTCGGAAGTGGTACGGTGTGCCCAGTTGCTAGAAGACGCGACTGAATTTTCTGAAAGGATTCGAGGTAGGGACAAGCAGGACCTGTCATGAGCCCGAGAAATTTCTAAGCATCATTCAAAAAGAAGCGTTATTACAATGGAGGGGAATTATCCAAAGGAAAGAAATTCCTAAGAATGACAAGCTATTCACCACCATCACACCTCCTAAGGAAGTTTGCAAGTACTGTGACAAAGCCGGCCATAAGACTGAGGAATGTTGGAGGAAGCTAGGAGCCTGTCTCCGATGTGGAAGCCGAGAGCACCGAATCCCTGATTGCCCATTGATGAAGGAGCAAGCCACTAAGGATGAGAAGTGTCTGGTAAGGAAACAAGGCTGTCTACAAGCTCTCCAAGAGTTCGAACCAACAGAAGGTGGAATTATGGAAGGTACACTAATTGTTTGCTCAAAAAACTGCTAGAGTTTTATTTGATACCGGAGCAACTCATTCATTTGTTTCCAAGACATTTCCTACATCATTCTTTAAAGAACCTGAGTGGTTAGACTTAGTCATATCTACACCTCTCAGAAACAAGTCCGATATCATGCATCAATACCCAAATTGTGAGGTTATAGTTAAAGGAAACAATCTACCAGCCGATTTGATATGCCTTGATATGAAGGGGTATGATGTCATACTAGGTGCTGACTAGTTATCCACATACCAAGTAACTGTAGATTACCGAAATGGCAAGATCACTTTTGTGGATTATCCCGAGCTAGTTTACATTAGCCCTCAGAATAGATCATTTCTTTTCTCAACTCTCCAAGCTAGCAAACTGATAAGTAAAGGATATGTGGCTTTCATTGCGTTTGTGACTGCCACGGAAGTCGATGAGTCTAAACTTGAAGACATCCGTGTAATTAGGGATTTTTTTGATGTTTTTCTAGAAGAATTGCCTAGCTTACCCCTGGAGAGGGAAGTGTCGTTTACAATCGACCTTGTCCCTGGTGCTGGTCCTATTTCCAAGGCACCATACAGAATGTCCCCCGCTGAGCTGAAGGAGCTAAAAGAGCAGCTAATGGACTTATTGAAAAAGGGTTTCATCAGGCCAAGTACTTCCTCATGGGGAGCACCCGTGCTATTCGTCAAAAAGAAGGATAGATTGATGAGACTATGCATTGATTATCGGTAGCTAAATCACCTTACAATCAAAAACAAATACCCACTACCGAGAATTGATGAGCTATTCGATCAATTATCTGGAGCTAAATACTTCTCAAAAATTGATCTTCGTTCTAGTTACCACCGATTCAAGATCAAAGAAGAAGACATTCATGAAATTGCATTCCGAAGCAGGTATGGGCATTATGAATTTAATGTTATGCCTTTCGGACTAACAAATGCCCCTGTAACTTTTATGCAGTTAATGAACAACATATTCAGGCCCTATTTAGACCAATTTATTGTGGTCTTCATTGATGATATTCTAATTTATTCAAAGACCAAAGTGGATCATGATTTATGCTTTGAAGAACTAAGGTCGATGCACATTCAAGCTTTGAAGAACTAAGGTCGACGCACATTCATGTTTTGAAGAAGAAAGGTCGATGCACATTGTGCCAGCACTGAACTAAGGTCGACGCACATTCATGCCAGCACGTGATGAAGGTCGATGCACATCGAGCCAGCGCAGAATGAAGGTCGATGCACATCGAGCCAGTATAGAATGAAGGTCGATGCACCTCATGCCAGCACGTGAAGAAGGTCGGTGCACATCAGGTAAGGTCGGTGCACATCTACATATAACGCTGCTAGGTCTATGCATATGTGACCGTCAGGTCGGTGCACATTGTGGTAGGTCTGTGCACATGTGAATTATTAGGTCTGTGCATGTTTGTCCTCAACGCATCTAGGTCTGTGCATGTTTGCCTTCAGTATAAGAAAGGTCTGTGCAATGCTTATCTTCAACATTACAAGGTCTGAGCATACTCTAGTCAAGGTCGGTGCACATATACCTTTTGCATCAGAAGGTCTATGCACTTTTTGCATGAAGGTCGATGCACATATACATTTTGCATTAGAAGGTCTATACACATTTTGCCAGAAGGTCGATGCACATGGTTAGTCATGTCAATGAAGAAAAAGAAACTATTTGATGAAATGTCTCTGTGAGCACAATCCAACTGCATCGACCTAATAAGCAGTCTTCAGTAGAACCTCAGCAGCTGCACCGACCTCACCATCAAGCTGCATCGACGCAATAGTGATTCTGAAGCCAGGTTAAGCAGTTTTTCTGTCAAATCATTTGGGCGATCCAGAGAGAGAAAATAAGTACTGCAAATGCCCAAAACACGTCTTTTGAGGTTTGGAGGAGTTTCCTAGGACTGACCACTGTCCCTCTCCATCATGAGGTTACAGAACATCTTTTGAGAAGGTAGAAGTTCAGATCTGGAAAAAGGCTAGTCTGTCTTCATGGGCAAATGGGGATAAGGTATTTGGTCAAGAACCTCCTTGATTAATTGTTTATTTTGAACAAACAAATAATGTTTAGAAGACTCCAAGCGAAGGAAAAGGCTCCTTGGACAGTCAACTGTCCTTGTCATCAACCTTTTGGTCAATGAAAAAGTCATGGACCAAATCTGGGAAATGTCACATCTCAAGGAAGCCACCTTTTTGCCTCCACCCAATCAGATTTGCTGTTTCAGAGATCTCATATGACAAAAGGACGTCCTTGACAGTCCCGCCAGCAGAAGAAATAGATACTGCATATCTTACTTGGGAGCTCCTACTCACATACTTTCTGACCACTCAAGTAATGAAGACTCCAGGCCAATGGGGAAGCATCCATAGATGTACCTAGCACTGCAGGACTATCTCCAAGCTGGAACTTCGCCATTTCTTACTCAACCTCTATCTTGGGAAGAGAAGTTCGAAGTCCAAGATTCAAGCCAAGGTCCACTAGACTAGAGTCTAATTCCTAGGTCTCTGAAGTGATCCAAAGGACCGAACAACCCAGTTTTCTTCTTATGAGCTCAAGGTAAGATTCAAATGTTAAGGTCAAAAATGCATACCGTGAACCTAGGTTCTCTATATATATGCTAAACCTTCCACCTGGGAAGAGTTGGTCGAGCATGCTTCAAGGTTACATCCTTTAGCTCGTCCCCAAGAGGAAAACAAAAAGAATTAGAGAGAGGAATAGAGTAGAAGAAGAGAGAGCAGTTCAACGCCTGGATCTGCCCAATCGAGTGCCGTGGGAGTAAAGAGAAGAGAAAGAAGAGAGGGAGAAAAGGGCGTGAGAAGCCCCTCCACCCTGTTCGACCCAGTCTAGTGGTGAAGAGAGAAGTGAGCTAAGAAGGAGAAGCCCAACCTTGAAGGAATGCTTCCTGACTTAGTCAGAAGCTACATTTGTTTTCTTAGCTCCTATCTACGTCTTCATTTCCTACTTTAAACTCCATGTCTTTGTGTGCGAGACTGGTAGAACCTGTTTACTGCACTTGCAGTATTTTCCTTTTATGTTTTTCGATTGATCTTGAACCGTCCGTGTCGGTTTGTGTGCAGGAAGACAGACGGAGTGTGCTCCGGTCTGTGGTGAACCGTCCCTACCGGTTTGTGTGCAGAAGACAGACAGAGGGTGTTCTCTGGTGATGGGACATCGGAACAAGAAATTTCATTTACCTTTGTTTAGATATTTTTTTGGAATGTATTTGGGTGTGTATTTGTATTTGTGGGTATTTATGAGTGTAATTGGGTCAAGAATGTAATATGGGCTAAAACTTCATGTAAGGGGTCCAATTGCCAAATTGGGCCTCAAGACCTTTAGGAGCCCAATTGGACCTTCCCTCCCTGGTGGGCCTCCATTCATAGAGGGCCCAATATAGTGGCCCATGGTCAAGGAGACCACGAGTTGCAATAGTTGACCAAGGAGGGGGGCGCCCCCTTGTTTGTCCCCATGTGGGCGACCCTTTTGACTCCTTCACTAGTGAACCTCCCGAGCTTTCCTACTCACTCCACTTCTTCCGCGGAGTTCACTATCCCACCTTTTCCACTCGAGCCAAGCAACCTCTACATAGCCATAGGTCCGAACCATCATTTGGGGGTAACGAAGACTTTGGTTTCCCCGACTCACCTAAACCCATCCTCGATACACCCACACCCGACTCTTCCACACCCGGCTCTCCTAGCCCTCTCAAGTCTCCCAAATCCAAAGGGCTGTCCATGCATGACTGGGTCATACTTGGATGTTTAGGTGTTCCTCATGCCACCCATCTCCGGTTACATAACATGCATGCATGTCACACATTCGGGTGTCCTGGTCCGCCGTCACACACGTACGGGTCGGACTAGCAATAGGTTTGTCTAGGGTCATGCATGAGTCAGTTTTTTGTTTGTGTGGTTTGTGGTTTGTTAGAGTCTGCATGTGTCTTGTGCAAGCTCGTTGTCGGTCTCTTCTGAGTGAGAGGCGAGTGGACTCGCTCGATGAGTATGGGATCAATTCTACATCTATGTCCCAGATCTAGTCACCTACAGGGATCCAGCGATGATTCCTAGTGAGTCTTCGAGCCCCCTCCTTCCCCTTAAGAGTGACCCCACCCTGGAGTGTTCCACCACCAGCCTCTTCCCATAGCAGCATATGCATATCGAGTATATACGGAATGAGCAGGTGACGATCACTTGGAGTGGAGCGTACTGCGCTACTTGGTACGGTGACGGATCCGTCGGAGCTACTCGAGCAGTCACCCCTTTACTCGACGGGGTCGAGTTCTTCCCACTCGGGGAGAATTGATGGGGACATCGAAGCAAGACCGTCCACATTTTGTTTGTATTTATGTCCTTTTATATTTGTATGTATACCCTTGTGTTATATGGGTACGCAATTGTAAGTCTTAGTGGGTTTATATGCAAAATGTCAGTAGGTCCAAGCAAGGGGCCCCCAGCCCTTCTCCATTGGGCCACCTAAGCTATGTGGGGCTGGTCAACCATCCTAGGTGGCCATCTAGAAGGTTTGAATGCTAATTGACCACATGGGAGAGAAGTGGATTAAATTTTCAAAGGTAGGTTACCTACCTTACCAACCCTCCCCCCCTTGGTCAAGGGGGCGCCCCCCCCCTTAGATCTAATTATGATTTTTTATTTTGTTTGAAACATTTAATATTCTCTAAACCCTAGATCCGAGGTCATTTTTGGTCATTTGTCATTTAGTATATATGCTTGTATTTTTCCATTTGTAACAATTTAATGAAGAAGAAAATTATGTTGAATGCTTGAGCTTGGTGCGCCCCCTACCCTCTCTCCTCTGGTTCCCTCCTCCTCCTCCAGATTTCTAGAGTGTTCATCCCTTCTATCTCCTCCTCTCCACCTCTGGAATCAATCTCTGGTGCCGCTGCCGCCGTTCGTGCCGTCACGAAGCCGCTTCTACAGCTCTGTCCATCCAAGACAAATCCCCCTTCCACGAATTTTTCGCTCTCAGCGACGAGCTCATCTGGAGCCCTAATTTTTATGGTGTGTTTCAGAGGTCCCCTCCACGTTCTAAAAAAATTGGTTTGGCCTCTAGTTTCGATTTCTAATTTAACATTTTCGTCCATCTTGTTCTTCCAGTTCTGCGAGGTTTCTGTCTACAGTGACAGCAACCCTGAGTTTCCCATCTCCGGACCATCTTTTGATTTTTTATGGAACCCCCAAAATTACTGGAGGTTCTATCCACCATCCCCTCCACCCAAGAAGTTTCATGGAATTTCTAAAAGCCATTTCATATTTTCTACAAATCATCTTCAGATCCCTTTACAGTTCTCTCAGCCAGTGTCCAGATCCGACCACCAACCAGTATAAAATCTCCAACCAATCCAAACATCCCCCAATCCCTTCATAAAAAATATTGCCGTTTTCCTCTCTTTCCCCTCTATAACTTTCATGAAGAGGTCGAGGTCTGAATCTGAGGTCTACCCCTGCGGTCAAAGGCAGTTCTCAGAAAACTTCCTGCTGCCCTGAGATTTCAGGCACTGTCTAACAGCAACTTCAAAAATAGATTAAGGCCAGATCCGTGCAGATCCAGTTTGTTTCTCTAGTCCTAGGTTGGAGTACTTCAAGAGATCTTTCCAACGGTACCTTCTGTGCCTCGATCTGACATCAAGATTGATCGCAGCAGCTGATTTCACAGGATCGCGCGTCGAAAAACAGAACCTACAGGTCCGTGGACAGCAACTCCAAAGTGTGGAGATCGGAGCCGACCGGCCTCCGACCGGTGTTTCCGGCCGACCGCCATCCAGGGAGGCGCATCACTAGGGGTCTCCATCACAGTGGGACCCACCCCAGTAGACCCGGAGGGCAGCGCCGTCCGTGGGCCCCACAGGCCCGTAGAACACGCCGTCCGAACCGCGTCGGCGTGGTGATCCAGTGCAGCCCGTCAACCCGAGATCGGTCCTCCCGGGCCCACTTGTGTAGCCCTTTACCTCCCTGCGTGGAGTGGGTGATATTTCATTGCTGTAATTTAATTCATTACTGTCACCGGGAGCTACTGAATTCGGCCGAGATTGTCTTCCCCACGCCGAGAGCGTGGAGGTATCGTATTCGCTCCTTGCTTGGCACTTTGCTTTATTTCATATATACTTGTTTATGCCGCTGCTAGAGAGCATGTTAGGTTAATCTAGCTCGCTATATATTGATATTCACCGCTGCTGCGAGAGAGAGCGAGACCGTCCCGTGACCCGATCCGAGCACAAGAGAGAATTGACCACCCTAGCTCTTGCCGGTTTCTCAACCGCGCACGTCCGACGCTTCCCTCGAAAAGGGACGATCGCGAGCTTGTTTAGAGTCCGAGGGTTGCATTCCTAATTGGAGTCAAGTCCGTGGTCTGTCCCGCATCATGTGTATTTGTATTTGTGGGTATTTATGAGTGTAATTGGGTCAAGAATATAATATGGGCTAAAACTTCATGTAAGGGGTCCAATTGCCAAAATTGGCCTCAAGACCTTTAGGAGCCCAATTGGGCCTTCCCTTCCTGGTGGGCCTCCATTCATAGAGGGCCCAATACGGTGGCCCATGGTCAAGGAGACCACGAGTTGCAATAGTTGACCAAGGTGGGGGCGCCCCCCTGTTTGTCCCCATGTGGGAGAATGCTTCTTATTTTTTATTCTCCCTTCCCCGTTATGCCCCTTTGACCAAAGGTATTAGAGGTCATTAGCCAAGGTCTAGGGTTTGAGTATAAGACCTCTCTTGTGGCATTTTATGAAGAATTAATGAAAAATTGAATGAATTATATGTGAATTTGCCAAGGGGCGCACCTCCCTCTCTCTCCCTTCTTCTTGTTCTTCATCTTCTTCCTTCTTGATTCAGGGTGTGAAGCCTTAAATATTGGAGTGAATCCGACTTCTACCTCTTCCCAGGAGTGTGAAGCTCCGCCACCGCCGCCGCCGCCATCGTAGCCACCAACGAGCCGCCACAAGCCACCCTCCACCATGCTGTCTTGAACCATGAAATCCAGAACAGCAACCTAAAGAACAGGTTGGTGCTCTGAGTCCACAGCTCTAATCGAGCTAAAATTTTGATGGGTTGTTCCCCTTTGTGTTAGCTTTCCCCCAATATAAATTTTGTTCCATTCCGATCCCGTTTGCCCCTCCTCCCAGGTCGTTCTTCCTACCCCTCGCAATCTGCCTGGTTGCGGATCTGCAGGATAGAGTCATGTCCTCTTATTTTTCTCGTCCCTCAAAATACCTCTGAAAATTTCCAAAATAATTGTGTACGTCCCCCACATAGTCCTCTTCCACCCATAAGTTCCGCAGGCCCTAAATCGATCGCCAACCCCTCTGTCAAAAATCATCTTTAGAAAGCTCCCCTCTATTCTGCTGGATTTGGATTCCGAGCCAGAAAAGAGTCCATGCCACAGTCATTTTCATTTTCAATCCTTTCACTGGATAGATCTGAAATCAACATATGTCGTAGATTTTTGAGTCGTCTTTCCAACAGTGGCAACCGCGTTTCGATCCAGCACCGGATCTGGGCGTACTAGTCGTTCTCATGGAAGTGCGCATTCTGGTCCGAGACAGGCCAGCAAAGAAGGTCGCCGAGAAATTCATCAAAAAATACATCAGAGAAGATTCAATGACGGCCACTCCTAGGGGTCGACCAGGGACCCTCTGCCTTCGTCCCGGTGAACCGCCGCCGTCATAAGCTTACCGGAGGTCGTCATCCCTTTGGAGGCCATTGTTCGTTGTCCTGCTGGCCAGCAACTCATAGAATCGGAGCTGCTGCCCGCCGCCACCCGGAACCCGCCGCCTTACTGCCTGTCAACCCAAGTTCGGTGCTACCAGCATGTTTGTGTAGCCCTTTACCTCCCTGCGTAGAGTGGGCAATAAATTTCACTTCTGCAATATTTGGCTAATTACTATACCGGGAGTACGAAACTTGGCCGGGAACGTCTTCCCCACGCCCGATAGCGTGGAGGTATTGTTTCCGCTCCTCACTCGACATTTTTACTTATTTCATATATAATTCTATATGTCGCTGCTAGAGTGTTAGGATAACTTAGCTCTCTCAAATTTAAATCACCGCTGCAAGAGAGAGCGAGACCGTCTCGTGACCCGATCCGGGCACGAAAGTGAGAGTTGACCACCCTGGCTAATTGTCGGTTTCTCAACTGCGCACATCCGCACGCTTCCCTCGCTAGGGACGATCGCGAGTTTGCCTAGAGTCCAAGGTTTGCATATCAATTGACGTCGAGTCACGTCCCGTCCTGCATCAAATTGGTATCAGAGCATAAGGTTGAGTCTAGGGTAGTTTTGTCCAAGGTGTCGCATTGCACCCTTTACCCGGTATATTAAAAGGTGCCTCCGGAACGATAGGTTACGCCTATTGGGAAGGTGACACACTTGCGTGAGTGCGATCTTCAGATCAAGCCTCTGCCACGTACCGATATCGGTTGAGTCTATTCCAAGCTTTGTGTCGTTGCATGCCCATCCGGCGAGGTACCCAATACCATCGCACCGCGTCTATGGGAAACCCACGGGATACCATCTCTGGAGACCTACACTCCTTGCATGAGGTGATAATGGCCCTCGTAGCCCAGATGGACCAATCCGAGATGACCTTTAGGAACTTCTCGAACCATATGGATGGCCGACTTAATGCCATGGAGGAACGGATGGAGTCATCCGACAGATCTGTCCAAGGTCTGGTCAGACGGTTGGATAGGATGTCACACGGAGACCCTCCTAAAGTGGCCCAGGGCCCACCCATACCCACTCCAGCGGCGGCCCAAAGTCAAGTTGCTCCCATAGCCCAGGTCCAGCCCACTCCCGCGGCCCTGGACCCACCAGCACATGCTCCTCAACCCGCCCCTCACCGGGCCCCCGAACCACAGCTCCGTGACCTTGGTCTTGAGGACTATGGGTCGATAACGCTTATGAGGGGTATGGCCGACGCCGTCGTGGCTTTCATCTGCAGAGAGATGAGGAGGATGATAGAGTCCTTAGGACCGTGCGAGCGGACCCTCCCATTTTTGACGGGTCCTTGACCCGAAAGTCTATTTAGATTGGGATGCTAGCATGGATCGGTACTTCGATTGGTTCGATATGACGGACCGCCGAAGAGTCCGATTCACGACCATGAAACTAATGGGACAGGCACAGACGTATAGGAAGAACGTAGAGAGCCTATTATTTCATCGACAAGAGCCCCAGGTTGAGACATGGGGTGAGATGAAAGTCAAACTCCGACTAAAGTACCTTCGTGCCACATACCGTCAGTGACTCATCGATAGATGGCAGAGTCTCAGCCAAGGAGATCGGTCTGTCTCTAAGTATATCGCTGAATTTGATCAGTATTTTTTACAACGTGGCATATTGGAGGAGAGCACCATGCCCATTTCTCGCTTCCGTCATGGACTGCGGCCCCACTATCAGTATGAGATTTTTTTCGCAATGTGACCAAGTTGGAAGACGCGTATCAGGTTGCTCTCGAGTTGGAGCTGTTTGAGAGAGAGTTCGAGTCTACCCAATGGTTGGGCCCCGTCCCTCTTCGTACTGCCGTGCCCCGTATCTCTTTAGGCCCATATCAGAGGGCCCCCATGGCTCGACCTCAGGAGCTCACCTGTCAGGAGCTATTCGCTCCAAGGCCTCGCCCTCCCCCTCCAAGGGATCTACCTCCACCCCAACCACCGACACCCATTGCCCGCCCCCCGGGACCTATTGCCTGTCCTTCGGCACCCACACCTCCTCCCTGTTGCCTACACCCCCTCTCTGTCGGAAGGATAAGGGTAAGGGACCACTTATCGGAGAGACTAGTAGGTCATGACTGCAGTGTTATCACTGTTAGGGGTTTGGCCACTTTGCCAGCCAATGTCCCACTCGTACATCACTAGCCCTAGGGGACAAAAGGGTTGGAGAAGCCTCGCCTTCTGGGTTTGTGTCTGTCAGCTATGAGGCTGAGCTAGAATTAGCTGATGAATTCTATGAAGAAGATCCGGAAGGACCTATCGACACCCAGATGCAGCACTCGGATGATGACCACCTAGGGTTAATGTCACTGCATTAAGTCTAGGGTCATGCATGAGTCTGCTTTTTCTTTCTTTGTGTGGTTTGTTAGGAGTCTATGCATGCATTTGTCAAGTGCATGGTGAGTTTACATATGTCAAGTTGAGTGGGTCTTATACAAGCTCGCAGATGTCAGTCCCTTACGAGTGTGAGACAAGTCGGATCTAATGCGTACGTTGTAGACTTGTCAGAATATGGGATCAGCTCTACATCAATGTCTCGGATCTAGTCACCCACATGTACCCAGCGGTGATTCCTAGTGAGTCTTCAAGCCGCCTCCTCCTCTTAGAGAGTGACCCCACCCCGGAGTGTCCACCACTAGCCTCATTCCCACAACAGCATGTGCATATAGAACATATACGGGATGAGCAGGTGACGAATACTAGGAGTGGAGCGTACCCGCGCTACCTGGTACGGTGATGGATCCGCAGGAGCCACGTGAGCAGCCGCACCCATTACTCGACGGGGTCGAGTTTCTCCCACCCGGGGAGAATTGATGGGACATCAGAGCAAGCAATTTCATTTACCTTTGTTTAGATATTTTTTTGGAATGTGTTTGGGTGTGTATTTGTATTTGTGGGTATTTATGAGTGTAATTGGGTCAAGAATATAATATGGGCTAAAACTTCATGTAAGGGGTCCAATTGCCAAAATTGGCCTCAAGACCTTTAGGAGCCCAATTGGGCCTTCCCTCCCTGGTGGGCCTCCATTCATAGAGGGCCCAATACGGTGGCCCATGGTCAAGGAGACCATGAGTTGCAATAGTTGACCAAGGAGGGGGCGCCCCCTTGTTTGTCCCCATGTGGGAGAATGTTTATTATTTTTTATTCTCCCTTCCCCGTTATGCCCCTTTGACCAAAGGTATTAGAGGTCATTAGCCAAGGTCTAGGGTTTGAGTATAAGACCTCTCTTGTGGCATTTTATGAAGAATTAATGAAAAATTGAATGAATTATATGTGAATTGGCCAAGGGGCGCACCTCCCTCTCTCTCCCTTCTTCTTGTTCTTCATCTTCTTCCTTCTTGATTCAATGTGTGAAGCCCTAAATATTGGAGTGAATCCGACTTCTACCTCTTCCCAAGAGTGTGAAGCTCCGCCACCGCCGCCGCCGCCGCCATCGGAGCCGCCAACGAGCCGCCACAAGTCACCCTCCACACCCTGCTATCCTGAACCACGAAATCCAGAATAGCAACTTAAAGAACAGGTTGGTGCTCCCAGTCCACAGCTCTGATCGAGCTGAAATTTTGATGGGTTGTTCCCCTTCGTGTTAGCTTTCCCCCAATATAAATTTTGTTCCATTCCGATCCCGTTTGACCCTCCTCCCAGGTCATTCTTCCTACCCCTCGCAATCTGCCTGGTTGCAGATCTACAGGATAGAGTCATATTCTCGTTTTTTTCCCGTCCCTCAAAACACCTCTGAAAATTCCAAAAATAATTGTGTACGTCCCCCACATAGTCCTCTTCCACCCATAAATTCCACAAGCCCTAAATCCACCGCCAACCCCTCAGTCAAAAATCATCTTTAGACAGCTCCCCTCCTATTCTGCTGGATCTCGATTCGAGCCAGAAAAGAGTCCGTGCCACAGTCAGTATCATTTTCAATCCTTTCACTGGATGCATCTAAAATAAACATATGTCGTATATTTTTGAGTCCTCTTTCCAACGGTGCCAACCGCGTCTCGGTCTGACACGGATCACGGCGTACCGGCCTTTCTCGTGGAAGCGCGCATTCTGGTCTAGACAGGCCAGCAAAGAAGGTCGCCGGAGAAATTCATCGAAAAAATACATCGAAGAAGATTCAGTGACGGCCACTCCCAGGGGTCGACCAGGGACCCTCTGCCATCATCCCGGTGAACCGCCGCCATCAGAAGCTTACCATAGGTTTCGTCCCTTTGGAGGCCATTGTTCGTTGTCCTGCTGGCCAGCAACTCGCAGAACCAGAGCCGCTGCCCGCCGCCGACCGGAACCCGCCACCTTGCTCCCCGTCAACCCAAGTTTGGTGCTCCCGACATGTTTGTGTAGCCCTTTACCTCCCTGCGTGGAGTGGGCAATAAATTTCACTTCTGTAATATTTGGCTAATTACTGTACAAGGAGTACTGTTGTGTATGTGATTTTGATGATTACAAAATGCCTTTGTTGCTTGTCATGTGCGTGAATGGTTACTCATGTCTTTGTTGCTTGACTTATCCTCTAACTATGAAGTATGAAATGTTTGTGAAAATGATTACAAACTGTTTCTATTGGGATATCATCATGTGGATGCATTGTGATTCTATAAGGCACATATGTGCTTTGAGGTTAGCACAAACATTGCATATACATTGTCTCTACACTTGGTGAGATTACTTTGTATTTAATGAGAAAGCCTCTGTGAAAAACACACTTGGATAAATGTCATATTGAGCCTCATGTCATGCATGTGTACTTTGGTAATGATTGAGATGCAAATATCATTGCTTGCCCCCAAGGGAATGATGTGTGGTTTGATGAGCTTGGAGATTGATCAAATGGAATGTGACTCAATATTGTTTTGCGTGCCTTGATTCCAAAATTGTTCATCATGCAATGGTAAGGATTTATATTGGAATCCATGGTGATACTCTTGTAATCTTGAGTTGAAAATTGGGATCTCTAGTACTTTCATACAGATCTTTCATGGGGATTCTTATATGCCTCATGCTAATGATTTCATAATCATATTTCATGTCATTTGGGTCTCGGTCTCAAGACTAGCTTCATATGTTAATGAATGACCCATATATTTTGATCTTGATCTAACCTCTTGCTTTATCATGTTTTTCAGGATGAAAAATCATGGTTGATCTTCATGGGATTATGGTAAAATTTAATCAATTGTTTCCCATTGATTTGATGGTGTTTTTAGTAGTTTTTCAGGCCCAAACAAGAAGGGGTCGACCCATGGGGTCGACCGTTTCAGGTTCTGATGAAAACAGAACCAAATGTTTGAACCCTGCTGAAAGGGGTCGACCCTAGGGTCGACCCTGGGGTCGACCCCTGTAACCCAGAACCAACTTTGGTTCTGTTTTGGGTTCTGGAAGCACGAGGGTCAACCCCTAGGGTCAACCCATTGAAGGGTCGACCCCTGTAGCCCATAACCAAATTTTAGGTTCTGTTTGGCTTCTGTGTGCCCGAGGTCGACCCTCGGGTCGACCCCTTCTGGTCGGACGCCCAGCCACGATGTTTGACCGCTGTTTTCTTGCACCAAAAGTCCTACCAATCAATTCCAAATGCCCTAAATGTCTCCCTAATTCGTGGATCTGGTCTCTAAGCAGTCCCTTGACCGTTCTAAATATATGTAACCCTCTCCTTGGCCAAAAACAACAGGTGTGGAGATCTATTTTCGAAAATCAGTTCTATCACTAACCTTGGAAGGTGCAGGACGCAAGGAGCTGCTCCAAGGCTTCTCTAGTGCTGATCTGAGCTTGTGTGTGAAGGGAAGAACAAAGTTTCACGTCCTCATCCATTCCTCTGCCACAAGCTGCGAAGAAATTCATGCTACAAGCATCATCCATGCAAGAATCAATCATTCTTCTTCAAGAACGGGTTTCATACTACAGAAGCATTCAAATATGTTCAAAGGAGAGAAAGGGGGAGCTCTAATCACTGCAACATCTTCTTCATTCTGATTTCTCAATATTGTTGTTGATAGAGCTTGAATATCTGCTTTAAGACATCTTAGGATGGTTTTATAAGTCTTATATCCACTCTCTCTTGCATACATATATATGAGCTGCGAATTGTGTGATTCAACAATCCCAATGCTCATGTTATCCTTGTATAGGATGAAGATGAAGAAGGGGATCTCTAAACCATTCATTTTCACACTCTTGTCTGAGATTAGCTTAAAGTTTGAACTTATTATTTCTATCTATTCTTTCAGGTGAAGAAGAGATTGGAAGAAGGAAAAGAGGAGCGGCTAGAGGAGAGGAAGAAGATGATGTCAAGATTATGATCATCCGTCAACGAGCAAGGAGAATCAGATTTTGCTGAAGAAGGGGGAGCCTTTTACTTGATGCAACTTTCCAATTTCCATCTATATAATTTGGTTGAGGGGTCATAGCATACATTTGTCATTGCTTCATAAACATTTGACAGAATACTTTGTGTGGGTGTTTGGAGAAAGGGTTCTCCGAGTGTGTGTGTTGTCGTGTGTGCGTCGATTTGTGCGGAGTATATCCGCGTGTGTGGTCGGGCGTAACTTGGGGTGCGTTCCCCGTGTGTGGTTGGGAGTTTACTCCCGTGTGGTTGTGTAGGCATTGTCCTATGTGTGTGTGGACGGAGTTGTGACTCCGTGTGAGGAATTTGTTCGGGGTGTGTTCCCCAGTGTGTGTGTGTGTGTGTGTGTGTGTGTGTGTGTGTGTGTGCTGTGGCAGTAGCTTGAGGCAAGGCCTCGTGTATGTGTGGTTTGCTGCGAAAGCAGCATGTGTATGTTGGGGTTCGTCCCCGTGTTGCTACATTTTGTAGCGTATAGTGAAGCCTCACCAGTTTAGTGAGGGGTGGACGTAGGGAGCCCGTTGTGGTCCCGAACTACCATAAAAATTCCCGTGTCTTGTGGTTTGATTCTTGTGATTGTGTGTTCACTATCCTATCTGTTTGTACAATCGTGTGAGCTCGGTGAGATTGAGTGAATCTAGTTTAAACTTGTTTAGATTAAATTACTCAATCTTGTATATTCCGCCTTGTGCTAGTTACGTTTTTAATTGGACATAGTTTTTAGTAGTAGGATCTATTCACCCCCCCTCTAGATCCGTGTTCCTGCACTACGGGACCCAACAATTGGTATCAGAGCGAGGCTCTGTTGTCCCTAGATCTTGCGATCTACAGAGTGATCCCAGTGCATTCTACAATCATGAATTTTTCTATTGAACATGTCTTAATGAATTGTTTGCCAATCTTCACTGGTTCGGATTTTGATTCATGGCTAGGCAAACTCTGTATGGTGATCAATTCTATTAATCCTAGTCTTTGGAAATTGATGTATCATAGTCCACACATATTACCTCTAGATGAGACCAAGTGGTCTAATCAGGATAAAATGATGCATCATGATAATGTTACTGCTTTGAGTTTATTGAAAGCTTCCGTAAATACTAACAAGTATCTATTTGTATCTTCTTATAGGACGGCAAAGGAGCTTATGGACTGGTTGATCAAAGCTCAAGAAAAGGCAAGGCAAAAATGTCTCATGGCCGATGATGCTAATCAACAAAGTGATGATAATGCAGAAGAGGTAAATTCAGATTCTAAAGAATTTACTTTTGATGATCTTGTTGATGCTTATGATAAGTTGGAAAAACAATATAAGAAAGTCAAGTCAGAAAACAGAAAATTGAAAAAGAAATCTGAAAACTTGGTCCATGAAAATAGATCTTGTGATAAGTGTTCTGAGCTTGATAACTTGAATGAAATTTTAGAGCATGATGTTGAGTGTCACAAAGAAAACATTGCTTGTTTGAGAAATAAAAATGTTACCCTCAAGAACAAAATCGATCAATTAGAGAAAACTGAAAAAGATCTAAGAAATAAAATGGATTCAAACTCTATTGATCAGGATATTTGCAATGAATTGATTTTGAATGATAAACTTGCAAATGAGAATGAAAAACTTAAAAAGTAAAACAGTGCTATATTGATTCAGATATCTCTGCTTGAAGGCAACATGAAGTTTCTTGAAAAAGAAAATACTTTCTCAAAATCTGAAAATGAAAAATTGAAACATCTAAACACAACCATGTCTAAAAAATTACTTTCTTTTGAGAAAGGGAAATCTGTGATTGTTGATGAATCTGACAAGATGCATGTGCTTGAACAAATGATAGAGAGCTACACAATCATCAATGCCCAATTGAATGAAAAAGTCATTTCCTGTGACAATGAGATCATTTCCTATGAATTGCATATTTCATCACTTGAAAAGGAAATTCTTGATCTGAATGCTTCTTTGTCTAAGTTTGTGAATGGGGAAGAAAATCTGAACATGATTTTGGGGACCAAGGTAAATTTCAAAGAGAAGGTCTTGGGTATGAACCCACCAAAAAGAAAGCCTTTGGGCTAAAGACTCAAACATCTTTTGTGCATGCTTCTTGTTCCTCAAATATCTCAAATGTTTCTTGTGTTGAGAAATCTAATCCCAAGGCTCAGGCTCAACCTAGGAACAATAGGATTCATGCTCACAAAAGTCACAAAAACCATGCTCCAAACTCAACAAATGTCAATTGTCATTATTGTGGTAAGCATGGTCATTTGATGAATGATTGTTTCATTATGAAATCGGATGATTTGAAAGCATGTAAAAATGAACTTGTTTCCAAAAGGAAAATGGTTGTTTGTTTTGAATGTGGAAAGCTAGGACACCGTGTGTCACAGTGTTGGCAAGCAAATGAAAGAAAGAATTTCAAAGTCAAAAATACTTATACTTTCGCCAACCCACAAAAATTTCATGCTCATTCTGTTGTGAAGAAGAGAAATTTCCATGCTCATAATGATAACATTCATGCTAAATCACAGAAATTTGATTATCATGTTTATAAGAATTCTGTGAAGTCTTCAAAATATTGTCATTACTGTGGAAAGGTTGGGCATACTATGCATGATTGTGATTTGATGAATTTTATGATATGTTTACCCAAAGAATGTGGAAGGCACCCACTAGAGGTGCAACTAACCATCGGGACCCAAGAAGGTTTGGGTACCCAAAACAACCAAATGAGAACTTTGTTGCAGGATTGTCTTGAGGCCAAGAGAAAGACTTTAAGTCGACTTGGCCAGTTCTGGTGTGATGCCTTGGTTAACATGGGCTTGTCCCTGAGTTGATACTTGCAGCTCATCATTCACACTTGCAGCTCATTGGAGATTGTCTTGTGGAAGAAAAGCACTGAAATTAACTTTCTTATTTGTATTGAATTGAGGTTGATATAAAATTGAGTTTCTGATATTACAGGTTGAGAGAGAGAGAGTCACATGTGATGAAAAGCCTTGAAGTTAGTTTCTTCATATGTATTGGCTTAATATTGACATGAATTGAGCTCTTTACAGTGCAGGTTTGATAATGACCATCAACCCTTGAAATCATGGTAAGAATTCAATGAATGAATGTATCTCCATGTGCCTAGATTGAGTCTAACTCATGTATGGCTTTTCTGAGCTCAGATTAACTGTCTTAGGCAATTTTGCATGTTCCTAAGTTGGTGTCGAAATGTCCATCTTGAGGACCGGTTGGTTTGAACTTTTACCCCACTACCCTTAGAGTTTCTCTTCTTATCCTAGAGGAGTTTTGAAAGAGTTTTGGCATGGGGTTCTTGGTATTTTCATATCCTTACACGCTGCTATCTATAAGATGCGAATTTGGGGTCTCAATGGAACTCCTTTGGCTAATATCGTTATATTTCTTGTAGGAGAGAAAGAAAGGAGCTTGTTGATGAAGATGAAAACAAGCGAAATAAGGCGAAGAATTTGAGAATGCTAATAAAGATAACTCAAGACAAAGGTGAGAAAATAAAGTGTTTGTTTGAAGCTCCTTGGTCTTGATGTTAATGCCATAACTTGACAGATAGTGATTTTGAAGGTTTGAATACCCCTTGGTTGTTCTTGACAATGTGGATAATGAATGCTTGGCTGAATGGTATTGAAACATCTGAGCAGTATATTTGAGAGTGTAGCCATTGAATGTCTTTTGCTAAACCCCCGATGTCAAATGAGAATACATTTATTTCTGATCATCATTTCAATGATTACATGGTATATAAAATGGTGACATGTGGAAGGGCAGGTCAAGCCTGTCTGAAAGCTATCACCATGCGTGAGAATATGCCTCTGCCCGGTACCATGAATCATCTATGCATATGGCATCCAACTTAAATGAATCTTCTGAAATCATGCATTGATTATGGAGGAGGTTTGCATGCTGAAAATTTTGAAAATGATGTTTTTACATTCTCTCAGCATGATGATATTGTGTTTGTGGCTGAACATCTTGAGGACTGAAGTTGATCAATGTTCCATGGTCTTTACTAATGTGTCACTCATCTTTCTGGATAAAAGCACAACTATTTTCAAAAAAAGTTCACATGTGATGATTTTGATGTTTTGAATGAATTTTCTGAATTCTCTTTTCAGAATAAAATTGTGTCTTCACATTTTAACAATCGGTAATGCGTGTCATGCATTAGTTACATTAGGTGCATTTAGAGTGTCATGTGAAAACTGAAATTGCATATCTTTTCATTTTACATTGCATATGTATATCTCCATTGTATGCTTGCATGTTATTATATGCTATTCAACCCCTTCCTTTGAAACTTCTAAGACCAAACACTCTATTGTTAAATAATGTTGCATCTGAGTCTTAACAAGTGTGCTTCATGTCAAACTCTCAGGGGGAGCATTTCATGTTTATTGCATTTACATAGGGGGAGCTACACTATCCTGTTCTAAGTTAAATTTTCTCCATACATGTTAAATCAATTTCGTACACTTCATGCACTTTAATGTGAAATTGAGTGTTATTCATAAGGATATAGGAATTTCATTTCAACACTCTAAAGTAATTCAACTTGCTGCATGGATGATAAGAGACAGTTGAGGAAAAAGCTGCCTACCTCCACATAAAAAAATATGGTTGAAATGAAAGACAGAGCAATGCTAAGTCTCACTGAGTAAACTGGGCACATGTCACCTGAGACGTGATGTGGTTCATTTCTGAAAAGTGTTGACTAAAGTATCTCTGTTCAAATGAGGTGACAAGGTTCAGTATTCTGAGTAACTGGGGATTCTAGCATGAGCTCCATGTGTCTCCTCGCGTAAAAATGAATTATCTGAACCTGATCCTTCTTAGAAAAATTCAGATTGTCAGTGTGAAAATTACTGATGATAATTTGATGAGGAAGAGCGAAGCCTCCAATACGCTGTTCTCTAGATTGAAATGTAGTCTGTGCCGTTACTATTGTGTTTAATTGAAAATCTGGTTATCCATATGGATAAACTTCATTCTCATGTTACTCACTTGCACATGGTAATTTGATTTGATATGTATTTTAAAATTTGATTAAATGCTTGACCTACTGTACGTCTTCTCCTATTTGTTTGCACAATCCTCTAGGTGTAATCATGAGCATTCTGAACTTAATGACTCACTTGCACTTTTCCTACACATATCTCCTCACTGTAAATCAATTGGTATCACTTCTTGTGAAGGAGTTATGTTGCATGTATCTATAGATATCTGCTTGATTACATTGTATGCAGTTCATGTCTCATCATTTTCATACATCCTGTTTCATGCATTTCAAAAGAAAACTAAAAATCAGAAATTTGAAAAACAAAGTCAGTCATCTAATGTGTCTATGTCAAAGGGGGAGCTTTGCATGTGATCTTATCTGCCTAACTCATCAGGACTTGAATGAGTCAATACCTTTCTATGGGTGGTTGAGTGTTTGTTTGCTTGCTCATTATTGTCATTCCATACATCATTTCCAATTGCTGCAACTTGTGAGTAATTTGCATATCGTTTTGTCATTTTGCATTCTACATGACCATATTGTCCACATTTGCATTCAACAATTGGTATCAAACAGTTTTGCAATTAGTTCTTGCCATCTTGGATTCCCCGTCATGCTCCCCATTTCTGATTATGTCAAAGGGGGAGAGAGCATTATAGCATAATATTTTGTCATCATCAAAATGGGGGAGATTGTTGTGTATGTGATTTTGATGATTACAAAATGTCTTTGTTGCTTGTCCATGTGCGTGAATGGTTACTCATGTCTTTGTTGCTTGACTTATCCTCTAACTATGAAGTATGAAATGTTTGTGACAATGATTACAAACTGTTTCTATTGGGATATCATCATGTGGATGCATTGTGATTCTATAAGGCACATACGTGCTTTGAGGTTAGCACAAACATTGTATATACATTGTCTCTACACTTGGTGAAATTACTTTGTATTTAATGAGAAAGCCTCTGTGAAAAACACACTTGGATAAATGTCATATTGAGCCTCATGTCATGCATGTGTACTTTGGTAATGATTGAGATGCAAATATCATTGCTTGCCCCCAAGGGAATGATGTGTGGTTTGATGAGCTTGGATATTGATCAAATAGAATGTGACTCAATATTGTTTTACGTGCCTTGATTCCAAAATTGTTCATCATGCAATGGTAAGGATTTATATTGAAATCCATGGTGATACTCTTGTAATCTTGAGTTGGAAAATTGGGATCTCTAGTGCTTTCATACAGATCTTTCATGGGGATTCTTATATGCCTCATGCTAATGATTTCGTAATCATATTTCATGTCATTTGGGTCTCGGTCTCAAGACTAGCTTCATATGTTAATGAATGACCCATATATTTTGATCTTGATCTAACCTCTTGCTTTATCATGTTTTTCAGGATGAAAAATTATGGTTGATCTTCATGGGATTATGGTAATATTTAATCAATTGTTTCCCATTGATTTGATGGTGTTTTTAGTGGTTTTTCAGGCCCAAACAAGAAGGGGTCGACCCATGGGCTCGACCCTCTCAGGTTCTGATCAAAACAGAACCAAATGTTTGAACCCTGCTGAAAGGGGTCGACCCTGGGGTCGACCCCTATAACCCAGAACCAGCTTTGGTCTTGTTTGGGTTCTGGAAGCACGAGGGTCGACCCCTGGGGTTGACCCATTGAAGGGTCGACCCCTGTAACCCAGAACCAAATTTTAGGTTCTGTTTGGCTTCTGTGTGCCCGAGGGTCGACCCCTTCCGGTCGGACGCCCAGCCGCGATGTTTGACCGCCGTTTTCTTGCACCAAAAGTCCTACCAATCAATTCCTAATGCCCTAAATGTCTCCCTAATTCGTGGATCTGGTCTCTAAGCTGTCCCTTGACCGTTCTAAATATATGTAACCATCTCCTTGGCCAAAAACAACAGGTGTGGAGATCTATTTTCGAAAATCAGTTCTATCACTAACCTTGGAAGGTGCAGGATGCAAGGAGCTGCTCCAAGGCTTCTCTAGTGCTGATCTGAGCTTGTGTGTGAAGGGAAGAATAAAGTTTCACGTCCTCATCCATTCCTCTGCCACAAGCTGCGAAGAAATTCATGCTACAAGCATCATCCATGCAAGAATCAATCATTCTTCTTCAAGAACGGGTTTCATACTGCAGAAGCATTCAAATATGTTCAAAGGAGAGAAAGGGGGAGCTCTAATCACTGCAACATCTTCTTCATTCTGATTTCTCAATATTGTTGTTGATAGAGCTTGAATATCTGCTTTAAGACATCTTAGGATGGTTTTATAAGTCTTATATCCACTCTCTCTTGCATACATATATATGAGCTGCGAATTGTGTGATTCAACAATCCCAATGCTCATGTGATCCTTGTATAGGATGAAGATGAAGAAGGGGATCTCTAAACCATTCATTTTCACACTCTTGTCTGAGATTAGCTTAAAGTTTGAACTTATTATTTCTATCTATTCTTTCAGGTGAATAAGAGAGTGGAAGAAGGAAAAGAGGAGTGGCTAGAGGAGAAGAAGAAGATGATGTCAAGATTATGATCATCCGTCAATGAGCAAGGAGAATCAGATTTTGCTGAAGAAGGGGGAGCCTTTTACTTGATGCAACTTTCCAATTTCCATCTATATAATTTGGTTGAGGGGTCATAGCATACATTTGTCATTGCTTCATAAACATTTGATAGAATACTTTGTGTGGGTGTTTGGAGAAAGGGTTCTCCGAGTGTGTGTGTTGCCGTGTGTGCGTTGATTTGTGCAGAGTATATCTGCGTGTGTGGTCGGGCATAACTTGGGGTGCGTTCCCCGTGTGTGGTTGGGAGTTTACTCCCGTGTGGTTGTGTAGGCATTCTCCTACGTGTGTGTGGACAGAGTTGTGACTCCGTGTGAGGAATTTGTTCGGGGTGTGTTCCCCAGTGTGTGTGTGTGTGTGTGCTACTGTGGCAGTAGCTTGAGGCAAGGCCTCGTGTGTGTGTGGTTTGCTGCGAAAGCAGTGTGTGTGTGTTGGGGTTCGTCCCTGTGTTGCTACATTTTGTAGCGTATAGTGAAGCCTCACCAGTTTGGTGAGAGGTGGACGTAGGGAGCCCGTCGTGGTCCCGAACCACCTTAAAAATCTCCGTGTCTTGTGATTTGATTCTTGTGATTGTGTGTTCACTATCCTATCTGTTTGTACAATCGTGTGAGCTCGGTGAGATTGAGTGAATCTAGTTTAAACCTATTTAGATTAAATTACTCAATCTTGTATATTCCGCTGTGTGCTAGTTGCGTTTTTAATTGGACATAGTTTTTAGTAGTAGGATCTATTCACCCCCGCTCTAGATCAGTGTTCCTGCACTACGGGACCCAACAAGTACGAAGCTTGGCCGGGAACATCTTCAAGAAAAATGAGAACCTTGCAGGTGTGCCTTGAAGATAAGAAGCATGGAGCAATTCTCCATCAAGAAGTCAAGGTACACGGGACATGCGGGAAGTGATTGATGTCTTCAAAATCAAAATGAAAAACTTCCAAGCAAAGACATCAGGTGCTATCCTTCTCACTTCCTCTAGAACAAATTCTATTTTTGATGATAATAGCATCTGAGTCTCCCTTCTAGAAAAATAAATTGAGATTGTTGAACAGTGTTGTTTGAATGAACGTGTTTAGGATCTGTATGCCTATAAATAAATTTGTAGTGCATTTCATGTGTCATATTGCATGTAGGATCAAACTAAGGAGGAGTCCTCATTGTAGACATTCCTTGCCCCTTCAGTGCATCATCATGTCATGACCTTATGGTATATTAAATGGTCACGTGTGGAAGGACAGATTATGTCTGTCTGAAAGTCATCACTATGCGTGAGGAAGATCCTCCACCGAGTACCAAAGGTCAGAATCAAATTCATCCCAGACCTACATCACTTAGAACCTCATGTGCTCATTGGTTAAGCTCTGCATTGACAATGTATCCCCAGTACATCTAGACATGAGCTTGTTAGTTGGAGTGCTAAAGGCCTTATTCTGAAATAAATGACCTGTTTGTGGAGGAGCTGAACTAGTTCACTCCAACTGTGCTTTGCCTTATGTAAATGAATTCTTTTGCTAAGAAGAGTTTAATGTATTTAATACATGATTCATGTATAAATTGATTCATCTGAAAACTGACCTTGTCTTATACAAAAATCCGTGTTGTTGATGTGCACATACAGATTTAATTGTCATGATTCATATTTGAAATCGTGTGACATGATAGTTGATCGGATTTAATTTGATTGAAATTCTTTCCTGAAATCCATTCTAGTTGAAAAACAGGTCAACTTAGTTTGATGCATGCTCTCCTCCGATTCTATCTAGCATCTTGTCATTAGTGCAGGTCTTTTCACATTGCATCTTTTATTTTCTAACCGGTTGTTAACTATCCCTACACCTTCACTGCTTTGCACAACACCCACTCTTATATCCTTCAGTGATTGTGTATGTCTCTGTTGTTTCTCATATGCATAATAACAGTAACTCCTCTGTGCAATTTTGACTGGGTTCATACATTCAGGGGGAGCTTAAAATCATGTTTTCCTTCTAAAGAGCTTCCTACTAGTCTTTCAGATTGAGCTTATCTTTAATGGTTTGGAGTGTATAAACCTTAAATCTGGGTTTAAGGGTCTTGAGAATGACCACCTCAGTGTATGGAATAGACTTAAAATAGACATAAAGAATTGTGCCTTGATCTCTTCCTATGATCTGAAAATTGAAAGTAGTGAGGCCACCCTTGTTAAAGAACTGTGCACTGAGTATTATTTTTTAAACATTGAAAATGGTATGATTCTTTTAAAGGGAACATGCTTATCTTTGAAAACATGCATATGCAGAGCAATGACTTCGACCAACTGAGAAACATGGACCCTTCACCAAAGAAGTGATAGGTATTATGTCATGAAGTAAAGGTCCAGTTACCTCTGTTTAAAGATTTTTGAGCAAATCAAAACTAAGGCAGAGCAATGGCTAAAGCTCATTGAGAAACCGTGTCCCTTCACCAAAGGAGTGATGTGGACTGTGTCATGATATGACAAGCCACCTCTATTCAAGTTGAGACAAGATGGTTAGTGAAATTCTGAGTAACCGAGGAGTCTGTCATCTAATCAATGTGTCTCCTCGTGTCAAAGGAACAAACTAAACCTGATTGTTCCTTATAAAATGAGCAAATGAGAAAGCTATTGGTTTAAAAAAAACTATTTTATGTAAAAAAAATGAGTTTCATCGGGCTATCCCTAAAGAGAATTCTGCACCTCAAGATGTTTATCTTCAATACTTACTAAAATTCTTTCTAAAGGGTGTCTCATGAAATCTTTAAGTAAAAAGGAAATGGATGGGGGAGAGGCTCTTGATCTTAAAAGAATCTGTTTTAGTTCTATTTTATATGCTAGATCATATCTTCAGGGTTCTTACGTTCAGATTTCAGGCTTATACACCTTGAACCATAGTTATTATCATGGTCTTGAACTATGTTGCTCTAAAAGGAGAATTTTGGTTCCTCAATTGAAAACCCCTGATGTGTGAGCCTAGTTAATGAGTTGTTCAATCCCTCTCCATTACTATTCGTTGCCTCAGCTCATGTTCTTAGCATGCATGAGTTCCACAGAAGCTCATCTCCTTCTTGCATAAATTCTCATGTGGATCCCTTGGTGCTATCATGTCTTTCTGTATATTGGCATAAGCCTTTTTCATGTATATAGTTTAATTACTTTTATTAATTCCATGTATTGCATAGAAAAATACTAAAAATTTTGAAATTTTAAAAAATCAGAAATCAGCTCATTGGCTGCCAATTTTTTATTCTGAAACTGAATGTTATGCTTTGGACTATGCTGCATTGACCATTGCTCCATTTTATAGTCTCTTCTTATGTCTGAGACATTCATCAATTTGCCACCGTGATTTGGTCTCAGTCCCCTTACCTGCTGCAATAGAACTCATGGCTTATAAGTGAAAGGAGGAACCCCACACTCAAGGGCCCAACAGTGGACTCAACAAGAAAAGGCCCCACCAGCTGATTCTTCCCTTTAACATTCTTGTTGAATGCATTTATGGCTATCCGCTTGCCTGCTTGCTTTAATTTGAACTCATTTTCTGACTTTGTTATTGGCCTTAATTTAAGCCTTCTTTGCTGATGGCAAAGGGGGAGAAGTTTTTTAATGAGTCTTTGAGTCTTTGCCTATTTCGTGACTATACTTCTTTAAGAGATGACTCATGACGAACTCTTAATGACTCATAGTTGCCATCATCAAAAAGGGGGAGAATGTTGGATATATGATGTTTTGATGATGTCTGACTATGACTCATTGATGAGTCTTATCTGCTTTTGATGATGTCAACACTCTTGTATTTCAGGTCAAAATCTGATAAGTTAAGACATCATGTAATGATGTCATGTAGTATTCTGAAAGAAGCTCAAAATGCAAAGGCATATGCTTGCACAGAAATCAAGGCAGGTGTTAATACTGATTTGTGCATGGAAATCAAGACAACATGCTGCACAGAAGTTCAACCAGAAAGGTCGATGCACATTTATGGTTTGAAGAATTAAGGTCGACGCACATTCATGCTTTGAAGAACTAAGGTCAACGCACATTCATGTTTTGAAGAAGAAAGGTCGATGCACATTGTGCCAGCACTGAACTAAGGTCGACGCACATTCATGCCAGCACGTGATGAAGGTCGATGCACATCGAGCCAGCGCAGAATGAAGGTCGATGCACATAGAGCTAGTACAGAATGAAGGTCGATGCACCTCATGCCAGCATGTGAAGAAGGTCGGTGCACATCTACATATAACGATGTTAGGTCTGTGCATATGTGACCGTCAGGTCGGTGCACATTGCGGTAGGTCTGTGCACATGTGAATTACTAGGTCTGTGCATGTTTGCCCTCAATGCATCTAGGCCTGTGCATGTTTGCCTTCAACATAAGAAAGGTCTGTGCAATGCTTATCTTCAACATTATAAGGTCTGAGCATACTCTAGTCAAGGTCGGTGCACGTATACCTTTTGCATCAGAAGGTCTGTGCACTTTTTGCATGAAGGTCGATGCACATATACATTTTGCATCAGAAGGTCTATGCACATTTTGCCAGAAGGTCGATGCACATGGTTAGTCATGTCAATGAAGAAAAAGGAACTGTTTGATAAAATGTCTCTGTGAGCACAATCCAACTACATTGACCTAACAAGCAGTCTTCAGTAGAACCTCAGCAGTTGCACCGACCTCACCATTAAGCTGCATCGACGCAACAGTGCTTCTAAAGCCAGGTTAAGCAATTTTTCTGTCAAATCATTTGGGCGATCCATAGAGAGAAAATAAGTATCGCAAATGCTCAAAAACACGTCTTTTGAGGTTTGGAGGAGTTTCCTAGGACTGACCACTGTCCCTCTCCATCATGAGGTTACAAAACATCTTTTGAGAAGGCAGAAGTTCAGATCTGGAAAAAGGCTAGTCTTTCTCCATGGGCAAATGGGAAAAAGGTATTTGGTCAAAGCACCTCCTTGATTAATTATTTATTTTGACCACACAAATAATGTTTAGAAGACTCCAAGTGAAGGAAAAGGATCCTTGGATAGTCAACTCTCCTTGTCATCATTGGCCTTCCATATCAATCTTTTGGTCAATGAAAAAGTCAGGGACCAAATCTGGGAAAGGTAACATCTCATGGAAGCCACCTTTTTGCCTACATCCAATCAGATTTGCTGTTTCAGAGATCTCATAGGATAAAAGGACGTCCTTGACAGTCCCGCCAGCAGAAGAAATAGATGTTGCATATCTGACTAGGGAGCTCCTACTCACATACTTTCTGACCACTCAAGTAATGAAGACACCAGGCCAATGGGGAAGCATCCACAGATGTACCCAGCACTGTAGGACTATCTCCAAGCTGGCACTTCGCCATTTCTCACTCAACCTCCATCTTGGTAAGAGAAGTTCGAAGTCAGAGATTCAAGCCAAGGTCCACTAGACCATAGTCTAATTCCTAGGTCTCTGAAGTGATCCAAAGGACCGAACAACCCAATTTTCTTCTTATGAGCTCAAGGTGAAGATTCAAATGTTAAGGTCAAAAATGCATACCGTGAACCTGGGTTCTCTATATATATGCTAACCCTTCCACCTGGGAAGAGTTGGCCGAGCATGCTTCAAGGTTACATCCTTTAGCTCGTCCCCAAGAGGAAAAGAAGAAGAATTAGAGAAGAAGAAAAGAGAGAAGAAGAGAGAGTAGTTCAGCGCCTGGATCTACCCAATCCAGTGCCGTGGGAGTAAAGAGAAGAGAAATGTTGGCCCAGATAACAATATACACAGACAAGAAGGGGGGGTTGAATTGTCCCCCAATCACGATGACCTATTTTAAAACTAACAAGAGGAATTAACGAGATTGATGAAAAATAAGTTGAACAGAAATAAACTTAGTTCACTCAATCTCTACGAGCCCACACAATCAAAAATAATAGATAAAAGCGAGCCAGCACACACCACAATAACATGGAATTTTAAGGTGGTTCGGGACCACGACGGGCTCCCTACATCCACCCTTCACTGAACCGGTGAGGCTTCACTCGCTTACAACGAAGCACACAGAGTAAAAACTCCAACACACACGGAGACTTCGTCTCCACAATGATCCAACTGCGGGATCAATCCACACACGCACACGCTACAAAAATCACAGCAATAACCTCACGACTGTATGCAAATGGTCCACCCACAATGTATTTTCGAGTTCAAAAAATAGTGAAAATGCTAAAAATGCTCAATATAGCTCAAACTGAAATATAAACAATAAAGAACATCATAGAAGGATGATGTAAGGTTGTAGAATGTATCCCTTGAGCTCCATAACCCGATTGAAGAAGTTCCTTGAAGTATAGGTCAGAGGGAAGTCGGATGGTGTCGATTTGAGCATCTCCTCGATCCTCTCTTCAAGCCGCTCCACTTTCTATTCTACCACGAGCTTCAAAGATGCATGAATGTAGATCAAAACCCTTCCACAAGATCTCACCCTCCTTTTTCCCCCTTTCTTCACCTACAAGATAAGAGAAAATAAGCACATTAGGGTTCTTGTCTCCAAAATCGGAGCTCACATTCATATATATAGAGGAGTGGGTAAAAGACACATAAAACCCTCCCAATACATGTTAGAAACACCCTAATATGTTTAGGAACTAATGGGGGGTAGTATGGTAAAGTTTAGAAAGGTTTTCAATGGGTTTTAATGGGTTTCGGAAGTCCCGTCCGGAATGGGTCGACCCTTGGGGTCGACCCTCGTGCAAACCAGAGGGCAGACAGCCTAAAGAACAAGACCCAGCATACAGGGGTCAACCCCTGGAGTCGACCCTGTAGGCAGACTCCACATAATGCCTCTGTCCGGTCCAGAGCAGTAAGGGTCGACCCCATGGGTCGACCCATGTCAGTTTGGGTTATAAAAACACTTCAAACCCCATTCAAATCAAGCATAAAAAATGGTTAGATGTTACCATCATCCACTTGACATGAGAGGGTTTAAAAACCATCCTAGAACTGCAAAAACACACAAACATCAAGTTAGTTTATGTATTAAAAAGTAAGTTCTCCTTAACTTGATTCTTCCACGTGCAACTCCATATCTTTACACATCCAAATGCACATTGCATCAAGTAAATGTTTTCTTAAAAACATGAGCCACAATCTTTGGCATTTGATAGACTTTAAATCACTCAAGCATTCAAATATAAACCATGGAAGTTCAAACATTTAAATAACATCCGTGTATCTTCCAAATCTTCCATGTGCTCAACAACAAGAAACTTTAAGTGAGGGATATTCAATTACACATGAATGAGTAAATTCTTTTACCATTAAATGCCTTTCCAAAAACATGAATGATTGATTCATTAAAGGTCACATTGAATTCATCACTCACACAATCAAATATGCATCATTCCTTCACAAGGCAACCAAAAAATCATTTAAAACACATGCTCTTCCAAACACACAATATTTGTTATCATCAAAACTAAGGTTAAAAATAATGTGAAAACACACTACCCAACAATCTCCCCCTTTTTGATGATGACAAAATATTGTGGCATTCTTAACATCTTTCTCCCCCTTTGGCATAATCAAAAATGGGGAACACAAAGGTTAGATCAATATGCATGAAAACCAACCATTTCAAAGAAACTTGATAAATGGACAAAGACTTCTAAACTATCAAACTCATATGAACATTATGAGCACCTTTTCTCCCCCTTTGTCGTCAACAACAACCGATAGACAATAGGGTTATTTAAAGCTGAGTTGAACATGTATGAAAGTCTCTAAATTATTCATGCAAGCATGTAAATATGTATATCTCCCCCTCAATGGGATAGAAGGATAGCAAATGTGCATTTGATTCAAGTCATAGTGTGAGACATGATGCATAATCAAAAAAAGGTAGTGCATGCATATGCTAGAAGCACTACATAAACCATGATAAGAACAAATACAAGATACACAAACATCACAATAGTACCTTAGGAGGGTAAATCTGGTCTGGCCAACGGCCCAATGACGGACGGCCCATTAAGGTTCGAGTGTGCTAAGCCCGGTCAGGAGACTAGCACATGCGCTCAACCCAATAAAAGGAAGCCCGACCCAGCAAAGCATCGGATTCTACTACCGCAACAGCTACGGCCCAAGCGAAGTTCTCGCCGGAGGACACTCCGGCGACCGACCGTTGCCCTCACGACGTCGGCCTTGACCCCGTAACGGGCGAGCATGCACCATGAGCACTGTAATACTCGCCCAAGGACCGGCCGGCGCCGGGGCTATCGCCCCCAACGGGAAACTCCTGCCAATATAGTGGGGGAACATTACTCTACTAGCAGACCCTTCCCTCTCAAGGGATGAGGCCCCTCGCTCCAGGACAACCCAAATAAAAGGGACATCGACAGAAGAGAAGAGACACGGTAGATTCCTCTACTAAACCCCATACTACTACGCAAGAGAAGAGACACGGTGGATACTTTCACCAAAGAGCTTCCCATTGAGAATAGAGCAATCAGAGGCACCACGACTATAGAGAGACTATCCGCCACGTCCAGAGAGAATTCTCCTTCTGCACAGCCTTACTACCCAACGAGCACTCTCTGAGCACCTGCGGGGAGCGGCGAGCACACGTGTAGAGGATCTACGCACCTCTTGGATCGTCTACTACGGCCTCTATTTCTCCCTCACTTCGCTCTTCTTTATTGCTCATTGATCCCTTGCTGACTTAAGTATCGGAGGGTTGTCCCCTGGGGTAACACCCGGGACTCCTTCTGACGCCTCCTTGGTTTCTTGGTGTTTGTAGGTCTCCACAGGTGCGAGATGACTTCCCCAACAAATAAATAGAGAAGGTGGTATGTGGCCTTGGAACCATTTTTCTACCGCTACACTTCTTGGCGCCGTCTGTGGGAATCAGAGCGAAAGGCTATGGCGCCCCGTGGAAGCCTCGGCAACGCCAGCAACCGGGGGCGGGGTTTCCCCCAGGGACCCAACTCTCGATGGGGATCACAGGAAGCTTCTTCCGCTCACCCCCGACAAGAGGTCACCCCAGATGACCTAGATGAGCTCCGCCAGGAGATCCGAGCTTTGGCAGAATTCTGCCGTGAGCTTCGGGACCAGAGGATAAGGCCCCAACACGCCCCACCCGAGCGACGGGAGGGCGAAGGAGGACAGACCGGAGAGAACTTTCGATAAGTACGGGAGGCATCCCATGCCTCCGTCGCAAGGACCCGACGATCATGCAGCGTGCCTGTGCCAAAGGTACGCAGCCCACTCCACTCCAACCCAGAAATGGACCGCCGGCTCCAACGGTTCGACGAGATAGAGGACAAGGTCCGGTACCTGGACGACGTCCTCCTGGCCGCCAGGAATCACGGCCTCATCGATGACGACTTGGACTTCCATGCTCCCTTCTCCAGGGAGATCATGGAAGCCCCGATCCCTCCAAAGCTCTAGTTGCCGCCGTTCACCTCCTACGACGGCACCACCGACCCAGCCGACCACTTGCATGGCTTCGAGTCCCACCTGGTGTTTCACCAGGCCTCGGATACCGTAAGGTGCTTAGCATTCGTCATGACTCTCCGGGAAAACGCCCGAGCGTGGTTCAAGTCCCTGCCGGCCGGGACGATCTCCTCCTTCCAACAGCTCAAAAAGCTATTCAAGGATAACTTTGTGGGCTGCCGAAAGGTAGCCAGATCTGCTGTGACCCTGCTCGCCCTTAGGTAGGGGAAAAAAGAAACTCTGTGGGACTTCGTCTCCCGCTTCCGCGCGGAGGCACTTCGCATCCCCCACCTCCTCGTCGGCATCGCCACCACGGCACTCACTCAGGGGACGCGGGACCACATCCTCCGGCGCGTGCTCGGAGTCGAAGCCCCGACGACCCTTCCAGACCTCCTCGCGCTAGCCCAGAAACACGTACACTACGAGGAGAACACCGCGGCCTTGCGTCGTTCGGTCGGGACTGACCAGCCCGACCGAAAGAGAGCCGTCGACCCACCACGAGAGGGTCGGAGCTAGCAGGAGCGACGTGACGAGGACCACCGTGACCACTCGACAAGGAAAGGGGTGGCTATCGCCATTATACACCTCTAACGACTCCGCCCAACCAAATCTTGATGGAGATCCACGAGGAGCCGTTCCTCAAGTAGCCCCCGCAGATGAAGTCAGATCCAAACTCGAGGAACAAGAAGAAATATTGTCACAACCATCGAGACCACGATCACGACACCGTCGACTGCATCAACCTGAAGGATGCCATCGAGGACCTTGTCCGCCGAGGACTCCTCAGCAAGTTCCACGCCAAAGCTGCCGAGAGACGATAGAAGACACCTCCCCCGATCGACAACCGGCCCCAACGGGAAGGAGATCATGATGATCTCTGGAGGTCCCGCCGCGGGGGGTGATAGCATGAGCAGAAGGCGATGGTACGCGACGGCCATCAACACGGTAGACCACGGCGACGGCACCCCACGGGGGCTCTCCCCCTCGGGTCATCTAGGGGACCCCATAATTTTCTCTGAGGATGACCTGGAAGGTGTTACGAAGCCCCATTCTAATACTCTGGTGGTTTCTGTTACCATCAACCAATGTATTGTACGTCGCATTCTGGTAGATAATGGAAGCGGACCCGACGTTATTGCGTACGACTATCTTATACTCATGGGTGTGGATGTGTCACGACTCGCTCCATTACACACGTTGTTGTACAGGTTCTCCAGCACGACTATCCGCCCAGAAGGGCGTATCTCGCTCCCGATCACGTTCGGGATGGCATCAAAAGAGGTAACCTTCCTCGCCAACTTCACTGTGGTTCGTGCAATGATAGGGTACAATGCTATCATCAGCCAAGGAATCCTCGGCACGCTTTGAGGTGTCCCTTCTTCTTACCACCAGAAGCTTAAGTTCCCCACCCCCCATGGGGTAGGGGAAGTTCGGGGTGATCAGCGGGAGTCCAAGAGGTGCTACCTTATCTCCACCGCTGATCGACGCCCCAGAAGAAGTACCACCGGAGAAGAAGGCATGGACCGAAGACTCGGGTCTGAGCACGAGCGCGCCGGCTGAGGACTTATACCTCATCCAAATTGGAGACGACCCAAGCAGAACACTGAAGATCGGCGACCGAGCACGACAAGAGGGAATATGTAAGCTTCCTCACGGCCAACCAAGATGTGTTCGCTTGGTCCGAGGATGAACTCCCCGGAATTCCTCCAGAAGTCATCACGCACCAACTAAGGTTGGACCCCACCTGCCGCCCGGTACAGCAGCGCCACAACCCCGAGCGACAGGTCATCATCAGGGAGCAAGTAGGAGAAAAGCTACGATCGGGGCTACTCCGGCCTACTCAGTATCCAGACTGGGTAGCCAACGTGGTCTTAGTGCCCAAGAACAATGGGAAATGGCGGATGTGCGTAGACTACACCGACCTCAACAAGGCCACGCCCAAAGACAGCTTCCCTATGCCACGGATCGACCAGCTGGTCGATGCTAGGCCGGGCACGAGATGCTGAGCTTCCTCGACGCCTATTCCGGGTACCATCAGATCAGCATGCACAAGCCCGACCAAGATAAGACTGCGTTCATCACTGACCACGGCCTATACTGCTACACTCGCATGCCGTTTGGACTGAAGAACGCTGGAGCTACATATCAACGCCTAGTCAACCACATGTTTGACTCGCAGATCGGCCGCAACATGGAGTTATACATCGACGACATGCTCGTAAAAACCCTCCGAGTAGCCGAGCACTTGCGTGACCTGGCAGAGACCTTCGCCACACTCAGAAGGTACAATATGAAACTCAACCCTACTAAATGTGCGTTCGGGGTACGATCAAGAAAGTTCCTAGGTTTCCTCGTCACCCACCGGGGAATCGAAGCCAACCCCGACCAGATCAGAGCAGTGTTAGAGATGGAGCGACCGAAACGGGTGAGGGACGTACAGTGCCTCACCGAGCGCGTCGCCACCCTAGCTCGGTTCCTATCCCGAGCCGCCAAACGATGTCTTCCCTTCTTCCGACTGATCAAACAGGCGAACCTGGCACCAGAAAAGAAGGGATGGATCGACTGGGACCAGGAGTGCGAGCAGGCGTTTGAAGAATTGAAACGCTACCTGACGACACCTCCTGTCCTCGCCAAACCCCAAAGGGGAGAGCAACTACTCCTATACCTGTCCATGACGTCCAGCACCATGAGCGTTGTGCTCGCGCAAGAAGAAGCAGAGTCATGAAGCCCATCTACTATGTTAGCCGAGCACTATAAGGACCAGTGTTTCGGTATTCGAGGACTGAAAAGTTTGCCCTCGCGTTGATCATGGCTGCTCGCAAGCTACGACCATACTTCTTGGCTCACCCGATCGTCGTCCTCACCGGTCAGCCTCTCCGGCAAATTCTCAGAATCCTGATGCTTCCGGAAGGCTGGTCAAGTGGGCCATCGAGTTAGGAGAATTCCACATTATGTTCGACCGAGGACAGCAATCAAAGCCCAAGCTCTCGCTGACTTTGTCGCCGAATGCACCCTACCAGCTGAGGACGCACCCGAGCAGTCCTCGGGGCCCACTTGGGAGCTATACGTCGACGGATCTTCCTACGCGGCGGGCAGCGGCGTAGGATTGGTTTTACTATCACCAGAAGGTTTGGAGCTACAGTATGCCCTGTGTTTGAACTTTCCGACCACGAATAATGTGGTCGAGTATGAGACGCTCCTCTCTGGGCTACGCATGGCAAAACACTTGGGGGCATCAAGCGTACGAGCGTACAGCGACTCCGTGCTCATCGCCAACGAGGTCCGGGGGGAGTTCGAGGCCCGCGACCCCTCCATGATGAAGTATCTAGAGAAGGCCAAGGCAGCGGCAAGCGAGTTCGCCCGCTTTGAGGTGATCCACATCCCACGCGAAGAGAACGTCCAAGCAGATGCTCTCTCCCGCCTAGCGTCAGCCACAACAGTCTCCAGTTCGAGATCGGTCCTGATCGAGGAGTTATCAGCACCGAGCATAGATGATCCGGCGCTCCAGGTAAACGCCATCGACTACGAACCTTCCTGGATGGATCCTCTCCTCGATTTCCTCCTTCGGCAACAACTCCCGAGCGACCATGCCGAGGCGCGGCGCACACGAGCAAGAGCGGCCCACTTCACCATTGTGGACGGCCGGTTATATCGCCGGTCCCTCTCAATCCCTCTACTCAAATGCCTCTTCCCCACGGAGGCCAACCAGGCCATCCAAGAAGTCCATGAAGGACTCTGCGGAAGTCACGTGGGAGGGCGAGCACTCGCACGGACGATGATCCGGCAAGGGTATTGGTGGCCCACCCTGCAGCAAGACTGTCTCGACTATGTTCGGAGGTGCCCCCAATGCCAGAAATATTCTCACCTTCACCACCAGCCAGCTACGCAACTCCACACTCTGACGGAGTCTCGCCCATTCGCTCGGTGGGGAATCGATATACTGGGACCCTTCCCTGAAGCACAAGGGAGGAAGAAGTTCCTCATAGTCGCCATCGACTACTTCACCAAGTGGGTCGAAGCTGAACCATTGGGGAAGATAACAAGCGAAGCAGCTTGGAAGTTCGTGCTGCGAAGCATCATTTGCCGATTTGGGATTCCAAGGGTTCTCACAACCGACAACGGCAGACAGTTCACGAGCACTGCCTTTCAAGAAAAGTGCTCGGAGTTGGGGATCTGGAACCACTACACCTCGGTGGGACACCCTCAAGCCAATGGGTTGGTGGAAAACGCCAACCGAACTCTCCTCCACGGCATCAAGACCCGCCTGGACCAAGCAGGTGACTCATGGATCGACTCGATCCCTAGCATCCTATGGGCCCACCGGACCACCGCCAGAGCCGCCACAGGAGAGACACCTTTTCATCTCACCTACGGGCTAAGGTAGTGGTCCCGGTGGAGATATCCAACCCCTCGCTATGAGTGGGACACTTCGATGAAGCCAGGAACAACCAAGCAATGTGAGAGAACCTAGACTTGCTCGAAGAAGGAAGAGCCAACGCCTAGGTAAAACTCGTGGCATATCAGCAGAAACTGGCTCAATACTACAACGCCCGAGTTAAGGAGCAACACTTCTTCCCGGTGATCTAGTCCTATGGCGAGCAAGCGTGGCTGACCCACAAGGAGCCGCATGAAAGCTCACACCAAACTGGGAAGGCCCATACAGAGTAGCGAAAACACTCAGCAAATAAGCGTACAGGCTAGTGACGCTGGGGGGGGAGAGGTACCCCGACGTGGAACTCCGTCAACCTCAGGAAATACTTCCAGTGAATCGTCACTAGCAGGACTCCACTAAGGTAAGTTACCTACGAATAACAAAGAGGTAACCTAAGGGTTCCCTAGAGGCGAGCACTGCTCCCCGTGAAAATAAAGAGGTAACCTAAGGGTTTCCCAAGAGGCGAGCACTGCTCCCTGTGAAAATGAAGAGGTAACCTAAGGGTTCCCTAGAGGCGAGCCCCGCTCCCCTTGAAAATAAAAGGTAACCTAAGGGTTTCCTTAGAGGAGGGCACTGCTCCCCTTGAGAATGAAGAGGTAACCTAAGGGTTTCCTAGAGGAGAGCAGCGCTCCCCTTGAAAACGAAAGGTAACCTAAGGGTTCCCTAGAGGCGAGCACTGCTCCCCTTGAAAATGAAAGGTAACCTAAGGGTTTCCTTAGAGGCGGGCACTGCTCCCCTTAAAAATGAAGAGGTAACCTAAGGGTTCCCTAGAGGCGAGCACCGCTCCCCTTGAAAATGAAAGGTAACCTCAGGGTTCCCTAGAGGCGAGCACTACTCCCCGTGAAAATTAAGAGGTAACCTAAGGGTTCTCTAGAGGCGAGCACCGCTCCCCTTGAAAATGAAAGGTAACCTAAGGGTTTCCATGGAGGATACGAACACTGTGGAACACGAGCACGAAGAGCCGCCCAGAAAGCACGCAAAAGTACTCCAGTAAAAGGTACATAGCAACATTGACTCAAAATAAAGAATTTATCTTTCTTTAGTCAAAATACAAGCTGCCAGAAATCCGAAAAATACCCATACATGGGCCAAATACAAGTACGTGGAGAGACAAAACGTGCTCGACCATGGTGATATACGACTTCAGCGACTCACTTCCCGGGCACCGTCCTCTACCAACGATCATGCTGAGTCTCTGAGCAGACACCCAACACCCATTTTTGTTCTGTGGAAGGGTGCCGACGGAGAAGCCTCCTATGCCAGAGAAGAGGGACAAAGCCCCCAGACCAGCAAAGGGCTTCACTGGTAGAAGACCTGCACCAGGAAAACTAGGCCGATTGCTCCAGCCACCCTTGCTCGACAGGGGAGAGTGGAGCAACGAGGCTCACCCGTTACAGGAACAAGCAGGCCTACACAAGCCAACGAGAGGCAGCAGTACCACGAGGCCAACTCATTAGGAAGGCCACCCCGGCATACTGGCCATGCCTTCAAACTGCCGAGACCACCGCCGTCGTCCAACCGCATGGCCTTGTCTGCAAAGTGGAAGAAGGGAAAACAGCTCCCACCCTTCCTTACGCTCCTTCCTATCGGGGGATAGGAAGATGTTCCAGCAACGGAGAGCATCTCACCAAGCACCTGAAAAAAGTAAACAACGGTTACATACTGCAAGGACAAGCGGCAGGATCTCGCTGGTAGACATAAAAGCAGCAATACCCTGAGTCGTCTCGTCCCTTCAGGGACGGAACTTATTCGGCTCAAAAAGCAGGACTCCCCTGTCGGCCTATAAGCAGTTAAGCTTCTCCAAGGCCTCCCACCAGCCGTCCATGTACCCAAGCCTGTATTGCTCAGAGGCCGAGCCACCCTCTCCAGGCGCAGGACACGGCCGCCATGGTGCCGGCGCTGGGTTTCTCTGAAGACCAAAGGTTGATGACGAGCCTGCAGAAATTTGTCATCCGACGAAGTACCAGATTCTCCCGATGACATATTCTAAGAAGGCTACCTCCAAGGGTTCGCTCGTGCAAAGCGGTTGCCGTGAAGGCCACCATTTATAGGGGGAGCAAAGTCCCGAGAAGTATGAGGACTCCTACAGCCTCAATCAAATCCGTGGAAATCGAAGCGACAGATCCCAAAAGTCGCGCCCGTTTGCGGTTACCTCGAGGACGCCGTTTCGTATCTCTAGAAGATCTCATAACAGCCCAGAAGGAAGTACACAGAAGAAATCTCAAGTTTTGCGAACAAAGGGAAGTCTTCCATTTCTAAGTAAGGATATTACAAAAGAAGGCTACTGCCTTGGGAAGTGCAGACAAAAAGGAAGAAAAGGAAAAGACAGCTAGGGGCATCCTCTCAAGGACCTGCCCCAGTTACATCGTCACGTGCCCTGGGTACCGCAGGCGCACGTGTAGCAGCAACATCAGAACAAGGCAGCTTGCCGAACAGGTCCACCATGGCAGCGGGTGCTTGCTCACCCCCACCTGACGCCGACCTCTCGGCACCTGCCTCTGTGGCATCGGGCCCCTCCTCCCCGTCATCAGCCTCGAGCCGTAGGGAGTTCAAGGAGGGGGGAGGACCAGGACCACAAGGTCGAAATGCTCTGCTGTGGCTTTCACAGCAACACTCCAGCCCTCCCGAAAGCCACAGTCACGGGCTGGGCCGTAGAACTCCAAGGCCGCCTCCGTCAGCTCGTCCCGGTAAGCCGAGGAAAGCAGAAGTTCTCCATAGCTTCCTCACCGGCCGAGGACAGGGACGTACGCAGCCTAGCAAGCTCTACCTCGACCTCCTGAGCATGGGCCTCCATGGCTTGGACCATCGCCTCTGACTTGGCTGCTCGCTCTCCACCCGCGTCAGCCCGTACCCAAAAGGCGTCCCGATTTCGCTCCATGCCAGTGAGGGCCAAGCTCAGTTGAGCGAGCTGCTCATGAAGCCCGACGTTGGTAGCTTCAGACTCCTTCAAATGCCCTTCGGCCCTCGAGTGAAGGGCCCGGCTGGCCTCCAGTTCACGGACGACATTGACAAAATGGTGCCTCCACAGCCCAAGGGTGTTGTGCCCCTTGTGCTTTGTTGATGATGTGGTGTTTTAATGATAGCAACATGAATGAGTCACCATATTGAATGATAGCAACATGATTGTTTATAACTGATATACTCTGTGGATAATGCATATGACTGTGACTGGTATATTATCTGGAGAATGCATGTGTTCTGTCTGTCTATACACTGCAGGGTAAGGGTAAAGCCCAAAGTCTAGACATTGCTGCATTGCCTGCACTTCAGAGTCTATACATCGTTCATGTATGCACATGTTCGTGGACAAAGTCTGCACATTGCATTGATGCTTTGGTCGCATGAGTTGAAGTCCACACATTGGACTGTCTCTTCTAGCGTCTCACGCTATCCAAGTGTGTACAGCGTCTTAGGCAAAGTCTGTACAGCGTCAACGCATCTCACTGGCTCATGTTACTATGTCAACGCACTTCATTGGATGTGTGTACAGCGTCAACTCGCTAAGTGTGTACAGCGTCAACGCATGAAGCCTGTACATCAGTCTTAATATTCTAAGTCTATACATCGTCCATCTCAGGTATTGTCTTAGGCTAAGTCTGTACAGCCTACTGTCTCATTCAGCGTCTCATGGCATGAAGTCTGTACACTCGATTTGCCTTTGATTCGGTCAAGTGTGTACATTCCTTCACTGTAGCTTTCACGTATCCAAGTCTACACACTTATTCCTTGTGCTGCTTCACGCATAAAGTCTATACACTGGGTTTGATGCCATGTCTATACATCGACTGGCAGTCTTCAGCTAAGTGTATTCCTTGCTTCATAACATGAAGTATATACATTGCATGATCTTTTAATCAAGTCCATACACTGAGCAAGTACATGCATTGTCAGCCTGTCGAGTGAAGAGTCTACACATTGGTTGTTCACAAGTCCCTATAGTTCAAAGTCTGTACACTGCATTCTAATTCAGCGAAGTCTCTTCATTGCATATAAACATCAAAGTCAGTACAGTGGGGAAGTGTGTACATCCACCAATGAACACATCAAGTCTATACACCGCATGTGTTCATCTGATTTTCATGAAGTCTATACAATGCAATGCATAAACTTAGAACTGATGACTTCGTTTCATCTGTCTGACAGGGACTGAAGAGGCTAATGAACCCCTAACGCAAGAGGGCTGAAGACATCCAATTTCAGCTGCTGGAACACACCAATGCGTCAACGCCTTGATCAAGTGGCGTGGACGCAGTAGTTCAAACAATCAAGAAAGAAGCTTGTGGATTACTCTGGTGCGTCAACGCATTGATCAAGTAGCGTGGACGCATCAGTTCAAGTATCCCTTATTGCAGCCTCTGGAGTACATTGGCAGCATCGACAATGCATACTCCAATGCGTCAACGCAGCAGTGGAGCAGCGTCGACGCAACTGTTAAGAAAGGCTAGGCTAGTTGCTCACTGGAACGCATCAATGCGTCAACGCCACGGGTTGGAAGCGTCGACGCAGCGGCTTAAGAGATGCCAATATACAAATGTACATGTTCGTGCGTCAACGCCACCAACTGGCAGCGTCGACGCAGCTGTTCAAGAAAGGGGCGACTTATCTCTGGCTGTCTTCAACGCGTCAACGCTATCCACAGCAGGGTCGACGCAGTGGGACAAATTCAAAATGCGTACTAATGAAGGGCACGTGATCCGAGGTGCCTGGCTCATGATTCAAGGGTGGACGAGATACCAGGATGCTGCCACGTGGTCCGAATTTTTAGGGCAGGAAATGTGGAAGCCACACGCGCCAGTGTGCCTACTGCTGCTGCTTATAAAAGGAAGCCTTCATCCTCTGTAGAAGGCCGATCGAAAAAGAAGCCTGGAGAGTAGAAAAGCTCTTCGATCCAGAAAAAGAAAAGAAGAAGAAAGAGAGAGATCGTGATCGAAGCAGAGTGAAAAGAAGCTGTCGATCCAGCACAAGAGAGGAAAGAAAAGAGAGAGAGTGAAGAAGGAGAGTGAGATCGAGGGAAGAAGAGAGAGAGAGAAAGAGAAGGAGTTCCTTCCTCAGATCTTTGGTTCAAAACCAGATCTGAGGTTGCTCATTGTTAGAGCTTATTTCGTGCTTCATTGTTCAGCTTTTAGTTGCTGTGTTTCCATCTTTTCTATTTTCTATTTTACATTGTCTTTCAAGCTGTTAGTCAGCGGTTTGCAGAGGAGGACTCCTCTGGACAGCAAGCTGTGTTGCTCAGCGGGCAGTGGAGGTTTCCACTGGACGGGCAAGTTGTAATCCCCAGCGGTTGCAGTGGTGGATTCCACTGGACGGTAAGCTGTGTTGCCCAGCGGTTGTAAGGCAAGCTGTAATGCCCAGCTGTTCAAGCTATGAGTTAGCGGAAGCCACACTCGGTTTGAGTGTGGGGTGGATGTAGGTCTGCTGGACCGAACCACCTAAAAACCTCTCTTGCATTGTGGTTTGATTGCTTATGGTTTGCTTCCGCTAGATGTTTGCATAGGGTCGCTCCAAGTGATTGATTACAGGTTCATCAGATGATTTGATCAGATTTTGTTCTAAGAATTTAATCTGTTGAGTGAGCGAAATTCTAATTGAGTGAAATTTTATATTGGGTGAAAGTTTTTATAGGCTATATTCATTCACCCCCCCTCTGAATACTTGCACCGAACCCAACAAAGGGCACTCACGACCAGGCACGCGCTCTACGCGGTGATGCCCGTCAACTCGTTTGCGGTCTCGGGACCGAGCTCCCCAACATGCTCGTGCCAGCGAGCACTCTGCACCATGAGGTCAACGATAGTCGCGACCCTGGGTAGCCCCGCCATCAAATCCTCAGGCTGCGAGGAAGGACCGCGTGAAGGGACCCTCGGTGGGGGAAGAGAACGAACTTCGGCAGCAGCGGGAGCTTTGCCCCTTTCGTGCCCTCACCCTCTGGAGGCGGGCACCAGAGCAGCAGCTGCCGGCACCACAGATGATGGCGATGGAGGAACTCTGGGGGGAGGTGCCTCAGAAGAAGAAGGGACACGACTCTTGGCCGGGGTCGAAGCCCTCCCTCTCTTCCTCGACCGGCGGCGACTGTCCATCTCTGCCAGCTCGTCATCAGTCAGAGGAGCTCGACTACCTATAGCCATGGCGAGCTCTTCACCAGCCGCACTAGAGGTGGATTCTAGAGAACTCCGTCGAGGACTAGGACCTCCGCTGGCCACGGATGCTTCAGGCGAGCTGGTTAGAGGAATATCGACTAGGGTCGGATACTGCAACCTTCCCGGGGCGAACGCAACCTGGGCTTGGGGGGCGACGACCGACACCTGACCTGCTCCTGGAGCGACGTGATCCACGGGATGAGGAGCAAACCGCGGCAACTGGATGGTCTCGTTGGTCCAACCCTACGTTTCCGCCACCCCTGAAAGCAAAACAAGGCTGGTCAAGCACCAGTCACCACCGACGCGGCCCTACAGAAGGAGAAAGCTAGTACCATGTGGTAACGAGGGACACAACCCCAGCTCCCGAAGCAGCGCCAAGGTCAGAATGAGGTCTACGTCGAAAAGAGGATACCGGAGAATAGCCTTCAACTTCTGGGGATCCTCGCCACTGAGAGAAGGCTTCGAATCACGCCAAGTGCAACCAAAACGGCCCCGCATCCAACTATCAGAGGCTTTTGCCCAGTCTTTCGACTTGACAAGGTACACGTACCGCTCCGCCCAGCCTTTGCGGTTGGATGCGGTACGGGAGACCGTGATGAAATGCTGTTGGGTGTGAGCCTTAAAATAGGTGAAGTAGGTATCGGACGGGCAACTCTGGAGGAGGAAGAAGTGCCGAAATAGATCGACACTCGGCTCCACCGACGCTCTATGGCACGCATAGACAAATCCACAGAGGATGCTGTAAGAATTGGGGGTTATTCCCCCTAGGATGCCGCCCATAGTGACGGAGGATAGATGCGATGAAGGGATGGACTGGAACACGGAAGCCCGCCAGAAAGGAGGCCACCGGTACCATAATCCCACCGGAAGGGTGACTCATTATATCGTCTCCCACAGATGGGAAGTGTGGACGCCAAAAAAAATGACGATGATGATCATGGCGACATTCGCGTCTACACATTAGAGCGCGAGTCGAAGATAGAAATGCCGAATAAACCTCATGCCTCGCCCGATCAGGACGAGAACTCACTTGGTGGTCCGCTACCCGCTAAGAAAGCCCCCTAAGCAGAAGATACAACTACAACGCTCCGACCAGCCGTGCCGAGGGCTGAATCAGAGAAAAGTCAGGAACTCCGGCACAGTCTCGGCATGCACCGAAAGTCACGCAAAGTCTGGGACCGAGTCCCGAAGGCTGCGAACAGAATATTACGGAGGCCATGCATTGCAACCAGAATGTTATGGGAACGCCGACATTCATAGAAACGGCCGTGACTTCGAAAAGAATCAATTTGAGGCTTAAAACGGCACGGAAGGGACTTAAACCGGCGCGCTCTAAACCGGCGTGCCCCCCTTCAACATCTTAAGCCGGCGCGCCCCATTTTCTTTCACGTGCCCTTGCTTTGGCCTTAAACCGGTGCGTCCTTCTTCTTGGGTTAAACCGGCGCGCCCCTTTTCCCCTTCATCTTGGGCTAAACCGGCGCGCACCCTTTCCCTTGCATCTCACGTTAATCCGGCGCGCAAACAAGCTGTCCCATCTACATTCCGATGCTATGTTTTGCATCATTATGGCGTGCAGAGAACATTCAATGCCAAGGGCTCTGCTTCTACCTTCGTTCGACAGCACACAAGCAGCAGCAGCAAGGCAAGCTCCGGCAGATCTCTGAGCGTCCCATCCTCGGACGAGCAACAGTGTACGGGACAAATGAACAGCGTCCAGCACAGTCGGTCAACTCCCGACTTCGTTGCGGACGAGGTGGAAATGGCAGGAAGGCTCCCAGGCTGGCTGATGTATATAAGGGGCAGCATTGTGAAGCGGAAGCGAAGGGAGAAAAAAGAGAGACAACAGGGAAGAAGAGGAAGGGAGACAATAGGAAGAGGTTGAAGAAGGAGAGGAGAGAGGTCTTCTCGAGAGCTCTCCAGCCTCCGAAGAGAAGAAGAAGCTACAGCCATCCGTTCACGCCTGCAAGGTGAAGAAAGAGAGGGAGAGGGTGAGAGCAAGAGAGGGGAGAGAGGGGGAAGAGCTTGTGCTCTGTTCCTTCTTCTCCCCCTGTCGATGTATCTTCTTCCCCCACCTCAACATTTAGCTTTTCTTTTATCTTCTCCGTTGTATTCTTCCTTCCTTTTCCCTTGAGGATGAATAAAAGAATGACTTGTGAGCATGCGCAGTATTATATGGCTTTGATCCTGTCCCCCCTTTTTTCTTCCGTTTTATTTCTCTGGTTCTCTGAATCACCTGGGGTCCTCGGGAGCTTGCCCTTCTGTGGCATGAACTCTGAGGGAACCTGTTCGAAGGGTGAATAGTCATGGCCACCCACGGCCTACATCCGTCCCGTTCCATGAATTCATCACCCGTGAGTTGTGAGAGCTCTTGAAGGCTAGTCCTCGAGCTCTCCAACACTCACCTTTGGGTTTTTGGACCGCCATGAGGTCTAGATTTGAGGTGCACCATGGAGTTAACCGTTTGGTGTTCCTTATTGCTCTCTGGCAACTCCCAGTCCAGGGGAGGTGCTGCCCAAATTTCGCCAGGATGAGAACACTCAAGAACAGACGAGCAAGCTAAGTCCTCGGAAGATAAGAACAGTTCATGCCTGAAGCCGCCCCTGAATCAAGCTAAACATCTAAGTTCTTGCATAATAAACCCCTCAAGTAAACATCCAAATACAAGTACTCATTCACCTGAACAAATGTTAAGAAGCATCATAATGATTTAAAATGTCAATTGAACAAACATTCTGCTCATTTGATCAATCTGCAAGTTGAAGAAATAAGAACAGAGGCAATAAGAATCAAACAGATTGAGATAAAACCTCGCAGAAGCTTAACCCGGCGTGCTCCTAATCCGGCGCGGGCTAACCCGGCGCGGTACCCCCCCCCGCGCCGGTTCAGCCTTACACTCAAAACCACTTTTATTTTCTTTGCCACAAATTGGCGCGCCTCCCCTTTTTTAGCCTATTCCGGCGCACCCCTGGCCCCTCTTCCTTCTTGCCATATACCGGCGCGCCCCCCCTTTCTTGGCCATTAGCCGGCGCGCTCCCCCTTGGCATCCATAACCGGCGCGCCCCACTCTTCTGAGGCTATTCCGGCGCGGCCCCTCTCCCTCCTTGGCATTAACTTAACCCGGCGCGCCCCCCTTTTACACCTCTATAGCCGGCGCGCCTCTTTTATACAAAGAGGGGGAGGTAAATAATGATAATAAAAGGGAGAAGAGTTCAAACAAAAAATGCAAAGATCAATGCCAAATAAAAAAAATGAAAGGAGCTCCAGTACCCGCGCTTCAATTAAAAATTTTGTTCCGGGGGCGCTGCCCCCGAAAACCCCCGCAAGGGGCGACCTGACCGGGCAGGTCGAACCCCGCGACCTGACCGCGCAGGTCGATCCGCGTGTGAGGGCGCACGTTATTGAGCTCGGGCTACGCATTTAACAATTCACTCCCTCGGACTGGGTGCAAAGAGAAAATCAACGACGCCTTATGGTATCAGACGTGGTTTACGGAACTTCCGACATGACCATAATCCGAAATCATCTCCGGCCAACAGTCTATCAACTTGACCCATCCCTACCGGGATCTAATCCCGCATTCTCATTAAACTTGCCTTGTTCATGGCAGACATTCGCGCGGTTTTGCTACCGTCTTTTATACTACAAACACGGACCTTCGTCCGAACATGAAGTGGCCCATGAGTGGCCGACATAGTCTTAGCATTCATGTCCCGATACGGGTTTCTAGCCTAGTTCATCTTTCACTATCCTCCTGCATTATTAATATTCTCTTTAGGCCGTAGGGCCCTTATTCCCGGCAATCAATCAAGGGTGTTCCCCCGTATGGGGGATGTAAATAACGTCGTGGCCTTTACGGCATGGCGGGTTTCGGTCCCGACACGAACTACACAATCGTCTGATTAGTCAGATCGAGCGCACCATGGGCTTCCATGAAGCCCGAATAAATCGTCACTTTGTGACTGGCACGCCCTCGCACTAAATAGAAGAATTAACCCCAATCAACAAACGAACGGATCCCCCCTCCAAGTTTTAGTGCGTCCACAGGAAGACAATGTCGTACTCAGGGGGAATCTGGAAGGCTTCTCGCAGGCCATGGATTACCCTATAGGCCACTAAGGGTGGGGAACCAGGCCGACTAGTGCCCGCACCCGAGGTGCTCGGCATGCCGCCCCGACCGTGAGGCATCTCCTCCGAAGAAGAAGAATCGACGATGAGGACTCTCCTACGCGGAGACATTACTACAGAGAATGAAAAATACAAAGAAAGAAGGATCCTCACCTGGCAAACAAGGGAAGACGCCTACAATGAAGCACGACAATCGACGAGACGTGGGTATAGTTTGTAAAGAGACCTCGCAACAGGTCTTATAACCGCCCACTACAGTTCGACGTCGTCCCCTAAAAGGTAGATGAAAGGATGATGGCCGCTACGACGGTACGGCTATCGAGGCCAGAAGATCGTTCTGAGTGTACGCCCCCAGAACGAGACAAGACCCGGGGTCATCATTGCCAGCGTGGCTTCTGCCACCGCCAGAGGCGCCTTGCGCGCCAAGCAGGTTCTCGAAGCCACCAACTCCCGTCGTACGAGAAAATCACCTTCGGATCATACACCCCGGAAGAACCCTCTCTTGGACTACTCTCAGTCCCCTGCAGAGTGCTCGGCAACTGAGAGTAGGGGGGAAGTGAGGAGGGTAAATCTAGTCTGGCCCAAATACGGCCCAACGACGGATGGCCCATTAAGGTTCGAGCGTGCTAAGCCCGGTCAGGAGACTAGCACATGCGCTCAACCCAATAAGAGGAAGCCCGGCCTAGCAAAGCATCAGATTCCACGACCGCAACGGCTACAGCCCAAGCGAAGTTCTCGCCGAAGGACACTCCGGCGACCGACCGTTGCCCCCACGACGTCGGCCTTGACCCCGTAACGGGCGAGCATGCGCCATGAGCGCTGTAATACTCGCCCAAGGACCGGCCGGCGCCGGGGCTATCGCCCCCAACGGGAAACTCCCTCCAATATAGCGGGGGAACGTTACTCTACTAAGCAGACCCTTCCCTCTCAAGGGATGAGGCCCCTCGCTCCAGGACAACCCATATAAAAGGGACATCGACAGAAGAGAAGAGACACGGTAGATTTCGCTACTAAACCCCATACTACTACTCAAGAGAAGAGACACGGTGGATACTTTCACCAAAGAGCTTCCCACTAAGAATAGAGCAATCAAAGGCACCACGACTACAGAGAGGCTATCCGCCACATCCAGAGAGAATCCTCCTTCTGCACGGCCTTACTACCCAGCGAGCACTCTCCGAGCACCCGCTGGGAGCGGCGAGCACACGTGCAGAGGATCTACGCACTTCTTGGATCGTCTACTACGGCCTCTATTTCTCCCTCACTTCGCTCTTCTTTATTGCTTATTGATCCCTTGCTGACTTAAGCATCGGAGGGTTGTCCCCTAGGGTAATACCCAAGACTCCTTCTGACGCCTCTTTGGTTTCTTGGTGTTTGCAGGCCTCCACGGGTGTGAGACAACTTCCCCAACAAATAAATAGAGAAGGTGGTACGTGGCCTAGAAACCATTTTCCTGCCGCTACAGTACCCATGAGTGAAATATGTGGCAATGAGCAATGAACTTCAAATATATATAGATATTAGAAGAATTTCTAAGAAACACTTTAGGGTTATTTCCTTTCTACAATTCCATTTAGATCCTCGACTATCAGTAGCTTCGCACAACCCCTTTTTTTATTTCTTTTTTTAGATATCACTGTTCGGCGCGAGTCACCTCATGTGTCTCAATGGGGTTTCCCGGCTACTAAGATTCATCACAATTTTGATTCTTGTGGATTTTAGCTTCACTTTTCGACGCGAGTTTCCTCACTTATTTCAGTGGGGATTCCCGACTACTCGGTTCCACATTCCACTTATTTGTTGAGGGGTAGACAGCTTTTTCCTCACGATTACTCTTCATTTCCATGTAGAAATTTTATTTCCCTTAAAGTGTTGAAAAGAAGTTCTGAAATCCTTATCAATCAAAGTCATATATATCACTTTTGTGCAAAGTGTGTGGGTAATTGCTATGTATGTAGAAAATGAATTTGCCATAATATAGTTATGACTCCCCCTAAATGTATGCACCATTGGAAACAAATCCTCCTCCTTTGTATATGTCACGTTACACAAATGATCAAAATCACTGCATTTTATATAACAAGGAGGTGAGGTCTTAGAAGATATTCAAGAAATTGTTTTCTAGAAATATATATACATGCAAACAAGCAAGGATTTGAAAGTAAAGTCATGCAAGATGATTTTCGGTATGTGGCGGAGGTGTAGGTCCAAAGACCCGACTCACGCATGGTGAGTGTTTCCCGATGGACGGAATCCACCATTCCACAACACACCATTTTAAATATCGAAGAATCATGGCATTCTAGCACGCAAGTTCAAAGAATATGCACGAGTATATGCATGTAACTGAAAAGATGATGAAAATTTATTTCTATTCACAAATAAGCAAGCATATGTCCAAGTGTGTGTAAAATTCTCATATGACTGTAAACTCATGTATGCAATTGTATAGAGCAAATGCAAATGTATGCGAAGTGTGCAAATGAAGCTTTGTATGAACTCTATATTTATTCAAACTTTAAGCATAATCGGTCACGAAGTTAGCAAAGATGAATTATTCAAAGCAAATTTCAAACGAGTGTGAAATGGTGATTTTGTTTTCAATATGAGCAGGTTTAAAACTGAAACATTTGCAAATTGCCAAAATCAATGAAACCATGATGCAACTTTTAAGTGTAATCATTTTTCTTCAAAACTTAAATTTTACCTTTTCAGATTTTTCAAAGTAAACCTAAGCAAAATGAATTTCAAAGCCAAACCATTTTTCTTTCTCGTCTTGAGAGTCCTTTATTTATTGACTTTCCTTGGCCTCAAGGCACCTCTGTAAAATAAATTCACATTATGAATATTTGGGTACCCAATCCATCTTGGGTCCCGAGGAGTTAGTTCTAGTATGAGCAAAATACATTTTATTTTTCCTTTCAAATCATTCATCATCGGCCCTCATTAAATCACACACATACATAGAGTGGCCGAACATACCATAATAAAAGCATGTGACATTTGACTTTCTAAAACGACTCCTATGCATATATGATCTATCAATATATGAGTTCATGCATGAGTCAACATGAGTATAACCATATGAATCATAAGATTTTTGAAATTTATCTTTCACAAATGAATTTTTCTTTGTGGGTGAACGTCCCACATCAACTTTTTCATTCCTAGCCTTTCCATTGCTAGTCTCACCATGTTGACCGGGCAGGTCGAACCCCGCGACCTGACCGCGCAGGTCGATCCGCGTGTAAGGGCGCACGTTATTGAGCTCGGGCTACGCATTTAACAATTCACTCCCTCGGACTGGGTGCAAAGAGAAAATCAACGACGCCTTATGGTATCGGACGTGGTTTACGGAACTTCCGACGTGACCATAATCCGAAATCATCTCCGGCCAACAGTCTATCAACTTGACCCATCCCTACCGGGATCTAATCCCGCATTCTCATTAAACTTGCCTTGTTCATGGCAAACATTCGCGCGGTTTTGCTACCGTCTTTTATACTACAAACACGGACCTTCGTCCGAACATGAAGTGGCCAATGAGTGGCCGACATAGTCTTAGCATTCACGTCCCGATACGGGTTTCTACCATAGTTCATCTTTCACGATCCTCCTGCATTATTAATATTCTCTTTAGGCCGTAGGGCCCTTATTCCCGACAATCAATCAAGGGTGTTCCCCCATATGAGGGATGTAAATAGCGTCGTGACCTTTACGGCACGGCGGGTTTCGGTCCCGACACGAACTACACAATCGTCTGATTAGTCAGATCGAGCGCACCATGGGCTTCCATGAAGCCCGAATAAATCGTCACTTTGTGACTGGCACGCCCTCGCACTAAATAGAAGAATTAACCCCGATCAACAAACGAACGGATCCCCCCTCCAAGTTTTAGTGCGTCCACAAGTCTGGCACGCCCGGTGGGACCTAAATTACCCTTCATCTCTTTGCCGGGACTAAGGGCCCTACGGCCCCTTTCATGTAACACTAATTGTTTGATTGGCAAATGCAGGTCGCATTCCGAACACCATGATGGCCACCACGTTCGGCCAACAGGCCGTCGAGAGCCATGTTCGAAACGGCTACTTGGCCGTCCCCCTCAGCTTCGGGAGCTTCCCTCCCGCGGTAGGCTTCCCCAACTTCCTTGGGGTAGCCTTCACGAACCTGCTGGACGTGGAAGCGTCTGACAGGACTGAAAGCAATGCTCCCATCCAGGGGGCCGCCAAAGATGCTGCCGGCCGATCAATGGCCGAGACTTCCAAGACCGTCCCGACTGGGACGCTGAGTTGCAACGTGCACCACGTGCACCAAACTGTCGGCCCTTCTCACCCAGGGTCGGCCTCTCACCAAAGGAGGCTCCGAAGGAGCCATGCCACAACATCATACCGAGGCCGGTTCTCCAGCACCGGCAAGCCGGCTGTCATCGGGACTCTCCGGGTGCATCTTAACGGACAGCGTTCCGAGGTGATCCCGGATCGCATTGTACCCGCCGTACCAGTGCGCAACTCTTTTCAGGCACTGGAGAAGATGAAGGGCAGGATGACGCCCGCCATTCAGGCCCCAGCGCCGCAACATCAGTCAGCCTCCAGGCCCACCAAAGCTAAGCAAGTTTGGGTTCCCAAGGGGGCCCGGTTCACCTCACCAGCCCAGGCGAGGCCCAGCACCTTCCGCCCGACAAGGGCACAACAAGGAGATCGGGTCAAGACATCGGCCCCCATCTACCAGACGACATTAACTACACCGGCCCCACCGGACAACATCCACCGTCGACACTACCGACGCCACTATCAGGCTGCCCGTTGTAGACACGCCAAAATTGACGTTACTATGAGTACATCTCATATTGCCCTGCAATGCCCCAATTTGACCCTCAAATTAGCTCTGTTTGAGTTATTTTTCTCACTTTTCTTAGATTTCTCTATTTTTCCTCTCTTTTCCTATTTTCCCCTATTTTTCTGGATTTTTCTAGATTTTTCTGGTTTTTCTGGGTATTTTTCTCTATTTTTATGAATTTTTCAGAAATAACGACTTGACTTGGGGCGTCTTTTAAATAACGACTTATCCTTGGGCGTTTCTTAAAAAATTGATGACTATAGCGGAGGGCGTCCATTCTTTCAAATTCCTATTTTTCTAGATTTTTCTGAGAATTTTTCGAGAATTAACGACTTAGCATAAGCCCTTACTTTGAAAATGATGAAGAATGCAAAATAAAAATAAGGAGATTGTGCAAGAGATGCACTAAGGGGAGTTATTCAACATAGTTGAAGAAAGGAAATATGAAGAGAGGAATATGATGCATGCGTATGTATGAACTAATAAAAAAAACAAACTAAAAGGGGAGAAGGAGGGATCAGAAAAATCTGGTTTTGCCCCTTTGGCGTTTGATACTCGATGGGGAGAGGCCTTCAGTTGAATGAAGCTTGAACCATGTGAAGCCCTCCTTCAGCCAGGCAGCATCCCTCGGTTCCTGTAAAAGAGGAAAAAAGAAGAAGAAGAAGAAGAAGAAGACAGAAGACAGAAGACAGAAGGAGAAGGAGAAGGAGAAGACAGAAGGAAGAAACAGAAGAAGACGGAAGAAGAAGAAGAAAAAACACAGAAGAAGAAGAAGAATAAGAAGACAGAAGGACAGAAGAAGGACCTCCGAACCAACCCCCTAACAGAGCCGAAAGGCTCTATTAACAGAGTTGAATCAAAAGATAGAAAGATAAGAACGGGCAAGAGCCCAAAAAAAGGGAAGGATTAGAATGGGCAAGAGCCCAAACGAAGCAGGACTCTCTGGGGAAAGGTTGCGGTTGAGCAGGAACACAAAACTGAAACACGACCTGGACCAGGGCGTCAATTCAAAAATTGACGACCTTCCAGAGGGCGTCTTTTAAAAACACGCCTTAGGCTAAGGCGTCTCTTCCTGGATCAATTTTGGAAATAAGTCTTTCTTTTATTTGAAAATTCTGAAACACGCCTTAGGAAGAGGCTTTATTTAAAACACGCCTTAGGAGAAGGCATTACTTATTTGAAACACGCCTTAGGAGAAGGCGTTATTTATTTGAAACACACCTTAGGTGAAGGCGTTATTTAAAACATGCCCTAGCCTAGGTCGTTAATTCTGAAAAATTAGAGAAAATATCCAGAAAAATCCAAAAAAATCCAGAAAAATAGAGAAAAAGAGGAAAAGAGGAGGAAAAGTGAGAAATCCAAGAAAAGTGGGAAAAATCACTCAAACGAAGCTAATTTGAGGGTCAAATTGGGGCATTACAAGGCAATATGAGATGTACTCACAGTAACATCAATTTTGGCGTGTCTACAGCTGCCCCGCCTTGGCGTCTGCTTTGCAAAGGAGCGTAGCAAACTGAAAAGTAGATGCCAAGGTGTGATGAGACACGCAATCAACATCACTTGATGAGAATGAAATCAAAAGCTCGAGATGAAGCAAATCTCAGGAAATCCAACGAAATCAACAATGTTTGGATAAAATGGGCAGTGTGCACGCGGTGCACGAAGGAGAATGATCAACTTCCAGCGCGGTGGAAGTACCTCAGGTCACAAACCTGTAGATTTCACCATTGGGGAGCGGTTACCAGCCATGTGGACGTGCTGCAGCCAAGGTGGATCAAAGGGGAAAGTTTGAAAAATAAGATGATAAAAATCCAAACAGGGAGTTTTCGAGAAAAGACCCAAAACAGCGACAAAACGAACTGAGGACTCAATTCGGCATGGAATATCTCATATCGAGAAAGATTAAGATCAATTCAACTCTCAAAGTCAGCTCATCAGAATGATTTTCCAATGTTAATTCAAAGTCCTACATGAATGCATGCTGGGCTAAAGGGAAAATAACAAATGAAAATATAATGTAATCAAGGATAATATTGTTAAACTGCCCAGACTGGGTCAAGAAACCAATTCTGCGAGCTGATACTAAGCCGAAGCCCGTTTATCCATGCACCAACTCGTAAAAAGGGAACCATCGTTCCCAGTCTTGGACGGCTCAACGGCCTATCCGTGTGACTAAGACTTCTCTGGAATCATCATTGTTTTTGATGAAGGGGAACTCAAATCCCAGATTTACCAAAGCCACAAGGTCCTTGATATAATCTAGTAGCGTATGTAACATATAGTAGAATGCATACAGGAAGATGGTGATAGCAATGAGCATGGGGGAACAGAGAAATGAGGTACAAACACCGTGGGGCTTGGATGATGATGCCCAGTCGGTGGGACCAAAAGCCTCTTCCTGCACTCAAAGATTCATCAGCCAAGATATAAAAAAATAAGCAATGAATAAGGTATTTAAGCATAGTCATCAAAGCATATCATCAATAACATGTATATGGCATGAATAGCACAGCAACCATCATGATTGCAAATCATCATTGTTTGTTGTTTTGTCATGAGGATGACAACTTGGCTAATCAAGATTTGGAGTTGAATGATCAGAATGATATAATACCCATTGGCAAAGTGATCAAGGAATTGATAATGCCCATTGGCAAAGCGATCAAGGAATTGATAATGCTCAGCGGTAGAGCGATCAGGGAAATCAGCAGGAGTTGATTAAAAAGATCTGGAGATGAACGATAATCAGGAGATATGAGGAAATGATAATCAAAATGCCCAGGGTGGCATGTTATGAGAATATCGGGAAGAATCAATAGATTGATAGCAATAAGTGGAGAGAGGACTCATCCAGTGCTCCTGGTCCTTGCAAAGTTGTTCCTGCAAAAGCACCATCAGAAAATACAATGCATTCTTTATGGAGAGTTTTTTTTTTCTGAAATATGCAAATTTTTATGAGTTTTGAAAAAGATATTCAAATTTTTATGAATTTTGGAAAATATTTCAAATTTTTGTGGGTTTTAGGAAAAGATATTCAAATTTTTATGAAGTTTTGAGAAAGATATTCAAATTTTTTTGGATTTTGGACAAGAAATATTCAATTTTTTGTTTGATTTTGGTTAGACATTGCTAATGCAGCATCAAAGGGTGTTTTGAACTACTGGCTAGGGGTCCTTGTTCCTTCCCTTTTCGCTAGAACTGCCCAAAGCTGGACGTGCATTGAAAGTGACATCCTATAACCGACCGTCTTTGATCAACGGTGCCCCTACCAAGGCCATACCCGAGAAACATTTGGTCTTGGAGGGAGAAGAGAAGAATAATTGGGGATAAACTTTGTGCAGGATGGGAGATATCAGGACTTGAATTCCTTCCAAGGTTTTTAACCCTCAAAGAGGTAGTCTGTTGCGCTAGGGCTTTGTGCCTTTGATTTTTAGACCCTTGACATGCATACGACCAGGGTTTTCCCTGCGGGGACTTTGCCCTCTTGACATGCCATAATTCATGATTTGCAATTACCAAAATTTTTGATTTGATTTTCATAATAGCCCTTTTTGGCGAGATATGTATCATATTGATTCTTCTTTGGGTCAAGACTGCCCCTATTTGAGACTCCTCTCGTATTGGGATTTACCAAGGTCGGTCATCTCATCCGTCAACCTCCTGCCCCTGCATGCGGCCGAGTAAAGAAGAGAAAAAGACTTTCAGAATACTCATGGCATGGCCAAGGTAGCAACGGTGTTTTATCAAAGGAGCCAGCTAAGGACGCCGTGAAGTGTGTGCGGTGCCCAACTAAGGGTTGCTCTTAACAAGCGGGGAGAGAATGTTGAATTCCCAGCATGAGTTTTTATTAACCAGAGGTGCTGCAAAAAAACAAGCCTAAAGGACTCTTTTGAGAATGATAAAAGCTTAAGATAAAGGTTTAAAACACCACTCTTAATCTCGTTAAGAAGCACTTGATTTTTAAAATCATGCGTGAAGTAATGAGAAAATGATATCATTAAAATGCATACTTACGCCAATATGTTACCTTGCAACTTTTGTAGAAGCAGCTGCCGCGAGAGGTTGATCATCGTGGGATAGTCCTCTTTGGCAGTCAAAAGGATTGGAAGCAAAAGATTTTGGGAGTGGCTTAACAAGAAAGAGTGGTACCAAGACCAGACTCAGACGAATAAGGAGAAAAGGGAAAGAGGCGAGGGCTAGAACTCCCTCACTAAGGCGCGGAGACCCTGATCACATGGAACAGTCTACAGAAGAAGTGAAAAATCAAGAAGAGGGGTGAGGACTAAAGTCTCGGAAGCAATGGGAGAATGGGCAGATGCCCAAGGCAGTGGATGTGGAAGAAGTTGGGTCAGACCCAGAATTAGGAGGAATCAGAAGAAGAAATTGGTAGATGGAAGGAGGCGGATCTGGAGGGTCCGGAGGTGGTGGAGGAGAATCATGAGCAGAAGAAGAATCTGGAGGCTCCGGAGGGATAATGAAAGAAGGGACGCGATGCCCTGGGAAGAAATAGAGAAAAATATGATGAAAAAGGAGGAAGAAAATGAAGGATGTGATATCCCGGAGGAGCAGAAAGATGAATCGGAAGAAAGATGGATGGTCCGGAGGTTCCGGAGGAATGAGATGGAAAGGGGCATGATGCCCTGGAAAATGATAGAGAGAATAAGACGGAGAATCCGGAGGTTCCGGAGGAATGATGGAAGGAGGGACGTGATGCCCAAGAAGGTCCGGAGGTTCCGGAGAAATGAGGTGGAAAGGGGCGCGATGCCCGAGGGGAAGGTCCGGAGGTTCCGGAGGTAGCAAATGGAGAGGGGCACGATGCCCAAAGGACAAAGAGAGGGGTGAAAGATCCGGAGGTTCCGGAGGAAGAGGATGAAAAGGGGCGCGATGCCCAAGGAAAAGACTGAGACAATCAGATGGGGAATCCGGAGGTTCCGGGGGAATAAGATGGAAAGGGGCGCGATGCCCGAGGAACAGAGAAAGGAATGAAGGAGGATTAGGAGGAAAATCTGGAGGTTCCAGAGGAATAAGATGGAAAGGGGCGCGTTACCCGAGGGGAAAGTCCGGAGGTTCCGGAGGGATAACGAAATCAGAAAGGGCGCGATGCCCAAAGAGGAGGGGTAAAATTCCTGGAGGTTCCAGGGAAATAGCAGGAAGGGGGACGCGATGCCCCAAGGGGAGTGAATTAAAGAAAGATGAAGATGAAGATGAGAAGTGTGGAATATCCGGAGGCGCCGGAAGGCGGGGGAGATACGGGTTCGGGAACCTGGGAAGAAGGAGGTGCAAATGCATGCGAATGCAGTAGCACGAATGTGATGAATGCACAAATGCGACAGAATGCATGGAATGCAAAGAACGTGAAGAACATGAAGGGCGAGAGAATGAGATCCTCCTCTTTACCCTTGGAATGGCCCATGAAGCGAAAGATGAGAATAGGGATGAAGTTGAATGGGAGGTGGGTAAAGGAGTGGAAGGCCCCTTAGCATCAAGATAACTGCCCATCCACGGCAGTGAAAGTGTATAGCCAATTGGCCCAATAAAAGGAGCTTTAATAAGTGGCAACCCCCTTTGAAGGCAAAGATCAACAATGTGAGGGAGTTGGAGAGTTGGAACGGGAAGCATCGTGTTGCCCATTGAATGTGGTATATATGGAAAGTTGAGCAAAATGGGCATTCGCCCCTTGTAAGGAATAATGAATTCGGAATTCGGAAATTGGAACAAGGGGTGCCCTGCCCGGCCCTTACACAGCATCAATGCTCGGCATGGCGGCGACTTGGCTTCTTCGACCGTGCTTGGCACAATAACCCGGATTGTCATCCGGCAAATGAATTCTTGAATCTTGAATGGCACGGCCAAATCCTTGCTGCCCGGCTCTTGATCATCTTCGGCACCTGTGCTTGCAGAAGGCCCCCCATTCCGAGTAGTAAGGGGAGGTGAAGCGGAGGCGGAAGGCTCCATGAATGGTGGAGGCATGATGGAAAGTGTAGGCAAATGGGTGAGCGTAAGGGGCACCGTTGATCAGGTATGGCCTTGGTAGGGGCACCGTTGATCAAAGGCGATCGGTTATAGGACGCCACTTTCAATGCACGCCCGGCTTTGGGCAGTTTTAAGTAAAAGGGGAGGGAACGAGGACCCCTAGTCAGTGGTTTGAAACACCCTTGGATGCTGCATTAGCTATGTCTAAACCAAAATTAAAAAAAAATTGAATATTGCAAAAATCAAACAAAAAATCATATATTTCTACCAAAAATTCACAAAAAATTGAAATATTTTCAAAACCCATAAAAATTTGCATATTTTTCCAAAATTCATAAAAATTGAATATTTTTCAAAACTCATAAAAATTTGCATATTTCCAAAACTCCATAAAAATTTGCATTGTATTTTCTGATAGTGTTTTGCAGGAACAGCTTTGCAGAGACCAAAAGCACGGGATGAGTCCTATCTCCACTCATTGCTATCAATCTATTGATTCTCCCAATATTCTCATGACATGCCACCCTGGGCATTTTTGGTTATCACCTCCTCATATCTTTTTGGGTTATATCATTCTGATTATCATATCTCATGATTATTCATCTCCAAATCTTTCAATCAACTCCTGCTCGTTTCATCTGATTACTCCGCCGATGGGCATTATCAGATCCTGATTGTTTAACTCCAAAACTTGATTGGCCAGATTGTCATCCTCATAACAAACAACAAATAATGATGTTTTACTATGCCATAATTTGACTTATGCTGTTCATGATATATGCTATGATTGGTTGCTTTGATTCATGCTATGCATGCTATGCTTAAATGCCTTCTTCATTGTTTGTTATCTTTTATATCTTGGCTAATGAATTTTTGAGCGCAGGATAAGAAGCTCTTGGTCCCGCCGACTGGGCATCATCATCAAAGTCCCACGGTGCTTGCAGCTCATTTCTCAGTTCCCATGCTTATTGATATCACCATCTCCCTGTATGCATTCTACTATATGTTACTAGATTATATCAAGGACCTTGTGGCTTTGGTAAATCTGGGATTTGAGTTCCCCTTCATCAAAAACAATGATGATTCCAGAGAAGTCTTAGTCACACGGATAGGCCGTTGAGCCGTCCAAGGCTGGGGACGATGGTTCCCTTTTGCGAGTTGGTGCGCGGATAAACGGGCTTCGGCTTAGTATCAGCTCGCTGAATTAGTTTCTTGACCCTGTCTGGGCAGTTTAGCAATATTATCCTTGGTTATATTATATTTTCATTTGTTTCATTTTTCTTTTTGAACCCAGCATGCATTCATGAAGGAATTTGAAACAATCTTTGAAAAATCATTCCGATAAGCTGATTGGAGAGTCAAATTGATCTGAATCTTTCCAGAGATGAGATATTCATTGCTGAATGGAATCCTCAGTTCGTTTTGTCGCTGTTTTGGGTTATTTTCTCGAAAGTGCCTTGTTTGGATTTTTATCATCTTGTTTTAATCCTTTCCCTTGATCCACCTTGGCTGCAGCACGTCCACATTGGCTGGTAACCGCTCCCCAATGGTGAAACCTACAGGTTTGTGACCTGGGGTACTTCCACCGCGTTGGAAGTTGATCACTTTGTTTTATCTCCTTCGTGCACCGCGTGCACACTCCCCATTTTATCCAAACATTGTTGATTTCGTTGGATTTCCCGAGATTGCTTCATCTCGAGCTTTTGATTTCATTCTTATCAAGTGATGTTGATTGCGTGTCTCATCACACCTTGGCATCTACTTTTCAGTTTGCTCTGCTCCCTTGCAAAGTAGACGCCAAGGCGGGGCAGCTGTAGACACGCCAAAATTGACGTTACTGTGAGTACATCTCATATTGCCCTGCAATGCCCCAATTTGACCCTCAAATTAGCTCTGTTTGAGTGGTTTTTCTCACTTTTCTTGGATTTCTCTATTTTTCCTCTCTTTTCCTATTTTCCACTATTTTTCTGGATTTTTTTGGTTTTTCTGGGCATTTTTCTCTATTTTTATGAATTTTTCAGAAATAACGACTTGACTTGGGGCGTCTTTTAAATAACGACTTATCCTTGGGCGTTTCTTAAAAAATTGACGACTATAGCGGAGGGCGTCCATTCTTTCAAATTCCTATTTTTCTGGATTTTTATGGGAATTTTTCAGAATTTTTCGGGAATTAACGACTTAGCATAAGAAGTTACTTTGAATTTGAAAAGAATAAAAAATCAAAAAAATTTAATAACGACGTTGTCGAGGGCGTCACTTTTTCAAATTGATTTTTTAATATTATTTTTCAACCCCCTTCTAGAGGCGATTTGGTGGCCTTCCGGATGTCAGAAAAATTCGCAGAAATAGTCGTTGGAATCAGCACATTGAGATGCACCTCCACCTAAAGGGGCGATTTTTCAAATTAATTTTTTAATATTATTTCTTAACCCCCTTTCAGAGGCGATTTGGTGGCCTTCCGGGTGTCAGAAAAATTCGCAGAAATAGTCGTTGGAATCAGCACATTGAGATGCACCTCCACCTAAAAAATGAGAAAATAATATTAAGAAATGAAAAATAGCCCTATTTTGAATATTTTGAATTAACGTCCTTTGGTAGGGCGCGTTTTTAAACACGCCTTTGACTCATACGTATTTCACAATTTTCAAATAAATTCAAAAATTTGATTTTTGAATTAACGCCCTGATCTAAGTCGTGTTTTTAAAAAACGCCCTCTGGCAGGTCGTCAATTCAACAATTGACGCCCTGAACCATGTCGTGTTTCACTTTTGTGCTCCGAACGAACGCAGCCTTTCCCAGAGAGAGACCTGCTTTGTTTGGGCTCTTGCCCATTCCTATCTTTTCCCCCCTTGGACTCTTGCCTTCTTATCTCTTCATCCAATTCTATTTAATAGGGCCGATTGGCTCTGTTATTTTTTTGGACTCTCCTCTTCGGGCCCCCCTGTCGATCCTTTTCTCCCTCCCACGTTTTTCTTCTTTCTCCTTCGGTCTTCTTCTTCTTCTTCTGTGCTGTTTCTTTTTTCTTCTTTCTCCTTCTGTATTCTTCCTCCCCTTCTTCTTCTGTCTTCTCCTTCTTCTTCTGTTTGTTTTCTTTTTTTATAGGAACCGAAGGTGGCATCGGCTAAGGAGGCTTCTTCACATCAAGTCATCATCCCATCTTTTGAAGTTTCTCTCCATCGAGCATCAAGCCAAAGGGACCACAAACAAGATTTTTATCTTATCTCCTTTTTATCCTATTTTTTATCTTCATAATTCATGCATCATGCATCATATATTTCATCATTATTATGTTGATTTTCCTCTCAACCATATTGAGATCTCCCCTTTAGTGCATCTCTTGCACTCTTTCCCCATTATATTTTTTTTTTACATGCATTCATATCTCCCACACCCTCATTGCATAGGGGTTTAAGGGCAATCCCCTTAAGGTGTGTATTGTTCATATTTTTCATGCTCACCTATATTTTTTTTGAATTTGATGCTACACCATTGTTTCTAATCCATATATTTTGGTGTTGTTGTCTTTGTTTTGCAAGGGTAATTAATTGAAAAGACTCTCTTCGTCGGCCGGCCGATTTGAAGAGAAAGGAGCACCTACAATCAACTGCACTCCAAGGTATTTTTCGCGATCCCTCCCATATTTTTCATTGTTATATTCTTTTGAGGCCTCGCGTCTCTGGCGATCACACACTCTCCACATTGTAGATTTGTAGATCTCTATTTTTTAGAAAATCCACTTAAGGGAAAATTAAGAACATGCAATAATCAATAATGGAGATGAAACATGCACGAGGTGCACAAGGGGAGTGTTGTGATCGCCAGAGACGCGAGGGTCTCGAAGAGGAGATATAATAAGGAAAGGATCGCAAAATACCTCAAAGTGCGGTTGATTGCAGGTGCTCCTTTCTCTTCCAATCGGCCGGCCGATGAAGAGATTTCTTCAATTAATTACCCTTGCAAGCAAAGATAAACAAACACCACCAAAAGAATCGAATTAAAAACAAGGTGGGTGTAGCATCAAATCCATAATAAATAGATGAGCATGAAAACGTATGAGAGAACACACCTTGTGGGTGGTTGCCCTTAAACTCCTATGCAAAGAGGGTGTGGGGAGATATGAAGAATGCAAAATAAAAATAAGGAGATTGTGCAAGAGATGCACTAAGGGGAGTTATTCAACATAGTTGCAGAAAGGAAATATGAAGAGAGGAATATGATGCATGCGTATGTATGAACTAATAAAAAAAACAAACTAAAAGGGGAGAAGGAGGGATAAGAAAAATTTGGTTTTGCCCCTTTGGCGTTTGATACTCGATGGGGAGAGGCCTTCAGTTGAATGAAGCTTGAACCATGTGAAGCCCTCCTTCAGCCAGGCAGCATCCCTCGGTTCCTGTAAAAGAGGAAAAAAGAAGAAGAAGAAGAAGAAGAAGACAGAAGACAGAAGACAGAAGGAGAAGGAGAAGGAGAAGACAGAAGGAAGAAACAGAAGAAGATGGAAGAAGAAGAAGAAAAAACACAGAAGAAGAAGAAGAATAAGAAGACAGAAGGACAGAAGAAGGACCTCCGAACCAACCCCCTAACAGAGCCGAAAGGCTCTATTAACAGAGTTGAATCAAAAGATAGAAAGATAAGAACGGGCAAGAGCCCAAAAAAAGGGAAGGATTAGAATGGGCAAGAGCCCAAACGAAGCAGGACTCTCTGGGGAAAGGCTGCGGTTGAGCAGGAACACAAAACTGAAACACGACCTGGACCAGGGCGTCAATTCAAAAATTGACGACCTTCCAGAGGGCGTCTTTTAAAAACACGCCTTAGGCTAAGGCGTCTCTTCCTGGATCAATTTTGGAAATAAGTCTTTCTTTTATTTGAAAATTCTGAAACACGCCTTAGGAAGAGGCTTTATTTAAAACACGCCTTAGGAGAAGGCATTACTTATTTGAAACACGCCTTAGGAGAAGGCGTTATTTATTTGAAACACGTCTTAGGTGAAGGCGTTATTTAAAACACGCCTTAGCCCATGTCGTTAATTCCGAAAAATTAGAGAAAATATCCAGAAAAATCCAGAAAAATCCAAAAAAATCCAGAAAAATAGAGAAAAATAGAGAAAAATAGGAAAAGGGGAGGAAAAGTGAGAAATCCAAGAAAAGTGGGAAAAATCACCCAACCGAAGCTAATTTGAGGGTCAAATTGGGACATTACAAGGCAATATGAGATGTACTCACAGTAACGTCAATTTTGGCGTGTCTACAGCTACCCCGCCTTGGCGTCTGCTTTGCAAAGGAGCGTAACAAACTGAAAAGTAGATGCCAAGGTGTGATGAGACACGTAATCAACATCACTTGATGAGAATGAAATCAAAAGCTCGAGATGAAGCAAATCTCGGCAAATCTAACGAAATCAACAATGTTTGGATAAAATGGGGAGTGTGCACGCGGTGCACGAAGGAGAATGATCAACTTCCAGCGCGGTGGAAGTACCTCAAGTCACAAACCTGTAGATTTCACCATTGGGGAGTGGTTACCAGCCATGTGGACGTGCTGCAGCCAAGGTGGATCAAAGGAGAAAGTTTAAAAAATAAGATGATAAAAATCCAAACAGGGAGTTTTCGAGAAAAGACCCAAAACAGCGACAAAACGAACTGAGGACTCAATTCGGCATGGAATATCTCATATCGAGAAAGATTAAGATCAATTCAACTCTCAAAGTCAGCTCATCAGAATGATTTTCCAATGTTAATTCAAAGTCCTACATGAATGCATGCTGGGCTAAAGGGAAAATAACAAATGAAAATATAATGTAATCAAGGATAATATTGTTAAACTGCCCAGACTGGGTCAAGAAACCAATTCTGCGAGCTGATACTAAGCCGAAGCCCGTTTATCCACGCACCAACTCGTAAAAAGGGAACCATCGTTCCCAGTCTTGGACGGCTCAACGGCCTATCCGTGTGACTAAGACTTCTCTGGAATCATCATTATTTTTCATGAAGGGGAACTCAAATCCCAGATTTACCAAAGCCACAAGGTCCTTGATATAATCTAGTAGCGTATGTAACATATAGTAGAATGCATACAGGAAGATGGTGATAGCAATGAGCATGGCGGAACAGAGAAATGAGGTACAAACACCGTGGGGCTTGGATGATGATGCCCAGTCGGTGGGACCAAAAGCCTCTTCCTGCACTCAAAGATTCATCAGCCAAGATATAAAAAAATAAGCAATGAATAAGGCATTTAAGCATAGTCATCAAAGCATATCATCAATAACATGTATATGGCATGAATAGCACAGCAACCATCATGATTGCAAATCATCATTGTTTGTTGTTTTGTCATGAGGATGACAACTTGGCTAATCAAGATTTGGAGTTGAATGATCAGAATGATATAATGCCCATTGGCAAAGTGATCAAGGAATTGATAATGCCCATTGGTAAAGCGATCAAGGAATTGATAATGCCCAGCGGTAGAGCGATCAGGGAAATCAGCAGGAGTTGATTAAAAAGATCTGGAGATGAACGATAATCAGGAGATATGAGGAAATGATAATCAAAATGCCCAGGGTGGCATGTTATGAGAATATCGGGAAGAATCAATAGATTGATAGCAATAAGTGGAGAGAGGACTCATCCCGTGCTCCTGGTCCTTGCAAAGTTGTTCCTGCAAAAGCACCATCAGAAAATACAATGCATTCTTTATGGAGAGTTTTTTTTTTCTGAAATATGTAAATTTTTATGAGTTTTGAAAAAGATATTCAAATTTTTATGAATTTTAGAAAATATTTCAAATTTTTGTGGGTTTTAGGAAATGATATTCAAATTTTTATGAAGTTTTGAGAAAGATATTCAAAAATTTTTGGATTTTGGACAAGAAATATTCAATTTTTTGTTTGATTTTGGTTAGACATTGCTAATGCAGCATCAAAGGGTGTTTTGAACTACTGGCTAGGGGTCCTTGTTCCTTCCCTTTTCGCTAGAACTGCCCAAAGCTGGACGTGCATTGAAAGTGGCATCCTATAACCGACAGTCTTTGATCAACGGTGCCCCTACCAAGGCCATACCCGAGAAACATTTGGTCTTGGAGGGAGAAGAGAAGAATAATTGGGGATAAACTTTGTGCAGGATGGGAGATATCAGGACTTGAATTCCTTCCAAGATTTTTAACCCTCAAAGAGGTAGTCTGTTGCGCTGGGGCTTTGTGCCTTTGATTTTTAGACCCTTGACATGCATACGACCAGGGTTTTCCCTGCGGGGACTTTGCCCTCTTGACATGCCATAATTCATGATTTGTAATTACCAAAATTTTTGATTTGATTTTTATAATAGCCCTTTTTGGCGAGATATGTATCATATTGATTCTTCTTTGGGTCAAGACTGCCCCTATTTGAGACTCCTCTCGTATTGGGATTTACCAAGGTCGGTCATCTCATCCGTCAACCTCCTGCCCCTGCATGCGGCCGAGTAAAGAAGAGAAAAAGACTTTCAGAATACTCATGGCATGGCCAAGGTAGCAACGGTGTTTTATCAAAGGAGCCAGCTAAGGACGCCGTGAAGTGTGTGCGGTGCCCAACTAAGGGTTGCTCTTAACAAGCGGGGAGAGAATGTTGAATTCCCAGCGCGGGTTTTTATTAACCAGAGGTGCTGCAAAAAAACAAGCCTAAAGGACTCTTTTGAGAATGATAAAAGCTTAAGATAAAGGTTTAAAACACCACTCTTAATCTCGTTAAGAAGCACTTGATTTTAAAAATCATGCGTGAAGTAATGAGAAAATGATATCATTAAAATACATACTTACGCCAATATGTTACCTTGCAACCTTTGTAGAAGCAGCTGCCGCGAGAGGTTGATCATCGTGGGATAGTCCTCTTTGGCAGTCAAAAGGATTGGAAGCAAAGGATTTTGGGAGTGGCTTAACAAGAAAGAGTGGTACCAAGACCAGACTCAGACGAATAAGGAGAAAAGGGAAAGAGGCGAGGGCTAGAACTCCCTCACTAAGGCGCGGAGACCCTGATCACATGGAACAGTCTACAGAAGAAGTGAAAAATCAAGAAGAGGGGTGAGGACTAAAGCCTCGGAAGCAATGGGAGAATGGGCAGATGCCCAAGGCAGTGGATGTGGAAGAAGTTGGGTCAGACCCAGAATTAGGAGGAATCAGAAGAAGAAATTGGTAGATGGAAGGAGGCGGATCTGGAGGGTCCGGAGGTGGTGGAGGAGAATCATGAGCAGAAGAAGAATCTGGAGGCTCCGGAGGGATAACGAAAGAAGGGACGCGATGCCCTGGGAAGAAATAGAGAAAAAGATGATGAAAAAGGAGGAAGAAAATGAAGGATGTGATATCCCGGAGGAGCAGAAAGATGAATCGGAAGAAAGATGGATGGTCCGGAGGTTCCGGAGGAATGAGATGGAAAGGGGCGTGATGCCCTGGAAAATGATAGAGAGAATAAGACGGAGAATCCGGAGGTTCCGGAGGAATGATGGAAGGAGGGACGCGATGCCCAAGAAGGTCCGGAGGTTCCGGAGAAATGAGGTGGAAAGGGGCGCGATGCCCGAGGGGAAGGTCCGGAGGTTCCGGAGGTAGCAAATGGAGAGGGGCACGATGCCCAAAGGACAAAGAGAGGGGTGAAAGATCCGGAGGTTCTGGAGGAAGAGTATGGAAAGGGGCGCGATGCCCAAGGAAAAGACTGAGACAATCAGATGGGGAATCCGGAGGTTCCGGGGGAATAAGATGGAAAGGGGCGCGATGCCCGAGGAACAGAGAAAGGAATGAAGGAGGATTAGGAGGAAAATCCGGAGGTTCCGGAGGAATAAGATGGAAAGGGGCGCGTTGCCCGAGGGGAAAGTCCGGAGGTTCCGGAGGGATAACGAAATCAGAAAGGGCGCGATGCCCAAAGAGGAGGGGTAAAATTCCTGGAGGTTCCAGGGAAATAGCAGGAAGGGGGACGCGATGCCCCAAGGGGAGTGAATTAAAGAAAGATGAAGATGAAGATGAGAAGTGTGGAATATCCGGAGGCGCCGGAAGGCGGGGGAGATACGGGTTCGGGAACCTGGGAAGAAGGAGGTGCAAATGCATGCGAATGCAGTAGCACGGATGTGATGAATGCACAAATGCGACAGAATGCATGGAATGCAAAGAACGTGAAGAACATGAAGGGCGAGAGAATGAGATCCTCCTCTTTACCCTTGGAATGGCCCATGAAGCGAAAGATGAGAATAGGGATGAAGTTGAATGGGAGGTGGGTAAAGGAGTGGAAGGCCCCTTAGCATCAAGATAACTGCCCCTCCACGGCAGTGAAAGTGTATAGCCAATTGGCCCAATAAAAGGAGCTTTAATAAGTGGCAACCCCCTTTGAAGGCAAAGATCAACAATGTGAGGGAGTTGGAGAGTTGGAACGGGAAGCATCGTGTTGCCCATTGAATGTGGTATATATGGAAAGTTGAGCAAAATGGGCATTCGCCCCTTGTAAGGAATAATGAATTCGGAATTCGAAAATTGGAACAAGGGGTGCCCTGCCCGGCCCTTACACAGCATCAATGCTCGGCATGGCGGCGACTTGGCTTCTTCGACCGTGCTTGGCACAATAACCCGGATTGTCATCCGGCAAATGAATTCTTGAATCTTGAATGGCACGGCCAAATCCTTGCTGCCCGGCTCTTGATCATCTTCGGCACCTGTGCTTGCAGAAGGCCCCCCATTCCGAGTAGTAAGGGGAGGTGAAGCGGAGGCGGAAGGCTCCATGAATGGTAGAGGCATGATGGAAAGTGTAGGCAAATGGGTGAGCGTAAGCGGAGGTTCAAACACGTCGAGTTTCTCCCTTTGCTCGGAAGCAGTTGGGATTGGCTCGGGTGCAAAAAGGGGCGGATCCTGCTCAGGATTAGCCACGGGTAAGGGTAAAGGGTTAAATGGTGGAATAGGCAAAGTGGGTTTTAAAGGGATAATGGAAGGCCGAGGTGGCGGTAATGGGAGGTTAATTGGGGAAGGTTCAACGGTTGGTTCGATGGAGGCTAATGGTGTGGAGGTAGATGGCTTAACGGGTGGAGGTTTAATAGTGGAAGGCTTGGGGGAGGCCAGTGTTGCGGAGGTTAATGGTGTAACTGGAGGAGGTGTAATGTATGCGGTGTTAAGGATAGGAGGAGACTTACAATGTGCCGGTGTGGGTGATTGAAGTATCGACCCATCATCGTAACACCAATTAGTCTCATAAATAGGGGTTGGATCAGGGATGGTTTCATCCTGAGCAGGAGGTTCATCAAATGACAGTGGAGGGAGCGGGAAATTAAGAAAACTCGAAAGGGGTGCCTGCGGAGCTTCATCATCATCGTACACTGCCTTGGATTCTTCAATTGCCGGCTCTTGATTGCTTGAAATGCCGAAGTCATAATCATTTCTCCTATCTTTCCATTCTTTCTCCATCTTGGTGATATCATCCAAAGCGGCATGGAGAGGATTGACCGGAGTAGGAGGAGCCATGACTCTTTTTAATTGTTCCTCCATCAAAGTGATTTTATCGAGGAGAGTTTGCTGGAGGGGTGTGACCTGAGCAACCGAGGGTTGGCAGGGCATTGAAGGAGGAGGGGCCGCATAAAAAGGCCGTGGAGGGGAATTAATGGGCCGACCCATGGAAGAACCTGGATGGGCCGGATTGCAAGGAATAAATGGGCCTTGGGGCCGCGATGGAGGAGGAATAGAAGGAGGCGGGTGATGGGCCACCCGAGTAGCATGAACAGGAGGAGATGTAAGTGGATGATGGGCCACCCGAGTGTGAATAGAAGAGGGAGGTGGGTGATGGACCACCCGAATAGGTTTAGAAGGAGGGAGAGATGAATGAGATGCACCCTCAACGGCCGCCTTAAGGGCTTGGATCTGTTGAGGGGTAAGATGATCTAATGCATGGATGATTCGAGAGACCTTCTCGTCATTGGGAGGAGACGGTCCCGAGGGAATAGTGGCCTGAAATTGAGTAGGAGGACCATGAGAATGGACATTGCCCATGGGTCGGACATGACCATAAAAATGAGGACGTGGTCCTTTAAAAAAATGGTGAGAATTATGTTGAACATGTTGAAATTGAGGATCATAAGATGTGCTAGGTTGATCATCCTCATGAATTGAACTAAACATGTTGTTTTGTTTATCAAAGTAAGCCATTATGCAATCCAAATAATGTGCAAACAATTTGCAAAGAAACACACAAGTTGGAATGGTTACCTTGATTTTTATTTGTTTAAACCTTGGTGAATTAATGAATTTTAGCAAAGTTTGGAATGATTCACACAAGGGGAGAACCTAGTTTCAATATGAGTTGAACTCCAATGCCAACTAGGGATCCTCTCTCACCACGCATAGGCCAACTAACTCGGGACTTCAAAAGGGTACAACCTGCCCGGCGTCCGTGAGGGAATCCACGGGTGCGGGGACTTACGGAGGCTTGGAAAAGGGATTTCCGGTCCAAAGAGACGGAATGCTCAATGGAGGGTCGTCCCGATTCCAAGAGGGTGTGTGGAATCCTAATGAAGAGAGAGGAGGTCTCTCAAACCGATGCAAAGATGAATGCAGCAGGGAAAATAAGCCAATCAGCACAATATGATCAATCAATAAATATAGGCATCAATCAGCATGAAAAAAACCCACAGTAAAAACACGCCCTGGCTGGGGGCGCTACTAACCAAAGACACGACGATGTGACTGTCGTGAATCAAAGCGAGGGGCCAGGGGCAGAAAAACGCGCCTTAGACTGAGGCGCTATCAATAAAAGGACGCCCCTGACAGCGGGCGTCAAATCACAAGAAACGCCTTAATGTGCGGCGCTAATCAATAAAGAAACGCCCTTGAGAAGGGCGTGAATTCAAAGGCAGCGTAATAAAACCAAGAGAAATCAGGATATATGCTGGAAAACGCCCTGTCAGAGGGCGTAAAATATGAATAAGACGCCATTGGTTAGGGCGTTAAATAAAGCACGCCTCTGACAGGGGCGTTAATTCACTCTTTTCCAGAAAATCTTCCCCGGCCAGAAACGACAAACACTCACAATCACGTGATCATGGCAATCAACAGAATAAGCATGCTCATCAATTTCTTGAATAAGTGGAATTCTAAAGAAAAACAACAACAAACAGACCAATCACTTAGGGAAGAGTGCAAAGCACAATGGAGGGTGCCCGAGGGGCACAAAAGGGAGACGCACCGAGGGTGCAAATAAGGGAGATGGCACACGCGGGTGCCTAAGGGGAAAGGGGTAATGAAAGAAGAACACAAAGGGTCCCACCGTGATCGCCAATTTGTAGATTGGATTAAAAATCCACTTTAATATAAAAAGCAATAGATATGGTGAAAGCAATAAAATAGCACGAGGTGCTAATGTGGAGAGTGTGATCGCCAGAGACACGAGGCCTCAAAAGATATAACAATAAAAATATGGGAGGGATCGCGAAAAATACCTTGAAACGCGGGTGATTGTGAGTGCTTTCCTTTCTCTTCTAGATCGGCCGGCCGATGAAGAGAGTTCTTCAATTAATTACCCTTACAAAAAAGACACAAACACCATAATAATATGAATTAGAAATATGGTGAATGTAGCATCAATTCTTAATAAAAATGTGAACATGAACAATTAGAGAAGAACACACTTAAGGGTGGTTGCCCTTAAACCCCTATACAAAGAGGGTGTGGGGAGATGAATGATGATGAATGCAAAATAAGGATAAGGGGAAAGAGTGCAAGAGTGCACTTATGGGAGACCTCAATGTGATTGAGTATGAAAAAAAAAAGAAAAAAATAATAAAAGAATGATGCATGCATGCATATAAATTAATGAAAATAAGCAATAAGGGGGAGATAAAAAATAGAATCTGTTGTTTGCTCCTTGGCTTTGATGCTTGATGTGGAGAAAGCCTTCAAAGGATGAAGATTTGATGTGGAAGAAGCCTCCTTAGCCAAGAGCCCCACCTTCCTTCGATTCCCTGCAGAAAGAAGATAAACAAAAGAAAAGGAAAAAAGACAGAAGGAGAAGAAGAAGAAGAAGAAGACAGAACGGAGGAAGAAACAGAAGAGGAAGAAGAAGAAGAAGAAGAAGAAGAAAATAGAAGAACAAAAACAAAACAAAGAGGAATAACGAAAACAAAAGAAAACGAAGAAGAAGAACAGAAGAAGAAAAAGAAAACAGAACCTCCGAACCAACCCCCTAACAGAGCCGAAAGGCTCTATTAATAGAGTTGAATCAAAAGATAGAAGGATAAGAACGGGCAAGAGCCCAAAAAAAGGGAAGGATTAGAATGGGTAAGAGCCCAAACGAAGCAGGACTCTCTGGGGAAAGGCTGCAGTTGAGCAGGAACACAAAACTGAAACACGACCTGGACCAGGGCGTCAATTCAAAAATTGACGACCTTCCAGAGGGCGTCTTTTAAAAACACGCCTTAGGCTAAGGCGTCTCTTCCTGGATCAATTTTGGAAATAAGTCTTTCTTTTATTTGAAAATTCTGAAACACGCCTTAGGAGAAGGCATTACTTATTTGAAACACGCCTTAAGAGAAGGCGTTATTTATTTGAAACACGCCTTAGGTGAAGGCGTTATTTAAAACACGCCCTAGCCCATGTCGTTAATTCTGAAAAATTAGAGAAAATATCCAAAAAAATCCAGAAAAATCCAGAAAAATCCAGAAAAATAGAGAAAAATAGAGAAAAATAGGAAAAGAGGAGGAAAAGTGAGAAATCCAAGAAAAGTGAGAAAAATCACTCAAACGAAGCTAATTTCAGGGTCAAATTGGGGCATTACAAGGCAATATGAGATGTACTCACAGTAACGTCAATTTTGGCGTGTCTACAGCTGCCCCGCCTTGGCGTCTGCTTTGCAAGGGAGCGTAGCAAACTGAAAAGTAGATGCCAAGGTGTGATGAGACACGCAATCAACATCACTTGATGAGAAATGAAATCAAAAGCTCGAGATGAAGTAAATCTCGGAAAATTCATCGAAATCAACAATGTTTGGATAAAATGGGGAGATGTGCACGTGGTGCACGAAGGAGATAAAAAATGATCAACTTCCAGCGCGGTGGAAGTACCCCAGGTCACAAACCTGTAGATTTCACTATTGGGGAGCGGTTACCAGCCATGTGGACGTGCTGCAGCCAAGGTGGATCAAAGGGGAAAGTTTGAAAAATAAGATGATAAAAATCCAAACAGGGAGTTTTCGAGAAAAGACCCAAAACAGCGATAAAACGAACTGAGGACTCAATTCGGCATGGAATATCTCATATCTGGAAAGATTAAGATCAACTTCAACCCTCAAAGTCAGCTCATCAGAATGATTTTTCAATGTTAATTCAAAGTCCTACATGAATGCATGCTGGGTTAAAGGGAAAATAACAAATGAAAATATAATGTAATCAAGGATAATATTGTTAAATTGCCCAGACTGGGTCAAGAAACCAATTCTGCGAGCTGATACTAAGCCGAAGCCCGTTTATCCACGCACCAACTCGTAAAAAGGGAACCATCGTTCCCAGTCTTGGACGGCTCAACGGCCTATCCGTGTGACTAAGACTTCTCTGGAATCATCATTGTTTTTGATGAAGGGGAACTCAAATCCCAGATTTACCAAAGCCACAAGGTCCTTGATATAATCTAGTAGCGTATGTAACATATAGTAAAAATGCATACAGGGAGAGATGGTGGAGCAATAAGTATGGGAACTGAGAAATGAGCTGCAAGCACCGTGGGACTTTGAGTGATGATGCCCTGCCGGCTGGACCAAGAGCTTCTTATCCTGCGCTCAAAGCTCAAAATTTCATTAGCCAAGATATAACAAGCAATGAATAAGGCATTTAATCATAGCATGCATAGCATGAATCAATAGCATGTCACAACATAGTAACCATTATGAGTTGAATCATGATATTGCAAAGCATCATTGTTTGTTATTTTGTCATGAGGATGCCAATCTGGCTAATCAAGTTTTGGAGTTGAATGATCAAGATCTGATAATGCCCATCGGCAGAATTGATCCAGAGAAATTAGCAGGAGTTGATTGAAAGATCTGGAGATGAATAATTAGAATGATAATCAGGAGATATAACCAAAATGATATAAGGAGGTGATAACCAAAAATGCCCAGGGTGGCATGTCATGAGAATATCGGGAGAATCAATAGATTGATAGCAATGAGTGGAGATAGGACTCATCCCGTGCTTTTGGTCTCTGCAAAGCTGTTCCTGCAAAACACCATCAGAAAATACAATGCAAATTTTGGATTTTGGAAATATGCAAATTTTTATGAGTTTTGGAATATGCAAATTTTTATGAGTTTTGAAAATATTTGAATTTTTATGGAGATTTTTGGAAAATATTTTGAATTTTTGTTGGGATTTTGATCGGGAAATATTCAATTTTTTTTTGGATTTTGGTTTAGACATTGTTAATGCAACATCAAAGGGTTGTTTTGAACCACTGACTAGGGGTCCTTGTTCCTTCCCTTTTCGCTAAAACTGCCCAAAGCTGGACGTGCATTGAAAGTGGCATCCTATAACCGACCGCCCTTGATCAACGGTGCCCCTACCAAGGCCATACCCGAGAAATATTCGGTCTTAGCGGGAGAAGAGAAGAATAATTGTGACAAGCTTTGTGCAGGATGGGAGATATCGGGACTTGAATTCTTTCCAAGGTGTTCCCTTCAAAGAGGTAGTCTGTTGTACCGGGGCTTTGTGCCTTTGATTTTTAGACCCTTGACATGCATACGACCAGGGTTTTCCCTGCGGGGACTTTGCCACTCTTGTCATGCCATAATTCATACTTTTGCTTTTATCGAAATTCTGACTTGATTTTCATAATAGCCCTTTTGGCGAGATGTATATCATGAAAACTCATATGAAAACTCAAATTGATGTTGATTTTGGGTCAAGACTGCCCCTATTTGAGACTCCTCTCGTATTGGGGATTACCTAGGTTGGTCATCTCATCCGTCAACCTCTTGCCCCTGCATGTGGCCGAATAAAGAAGAGAAAAGACTTTCAGATATACTCATGGCATGGCCAAGGTAGCAACGGTGTTTAACCAAAGGAGCCGGCTAAGGACGCCGTGAAGTGTGTGAGGTGCCCAGCTAAGGGTTGCTCTTAACAAGCGTGGAGAGAATGTTGAATTCCCAGTGCGGGGTTCTTATTAATCAAGTGTGCTGCAAAAGCAAGCCTAAAGACTCTTTTGAGAATGATTTCAATTAAACAAAAGCTTAAGATAAAGGTCTAAAACACCACTCTTGATTTTGTTAGGAAGCACTTCATTTTGAAAATCGTGCGTGAAGTAATGAGAAAATGATATCATTAAAATGCATACTTACGCCAATATATTATCTTGCAACCTTTGTAGAAGCAGCTGTCAGAGGCGAGGTTGATCATCATGGGATTTGTCCTCTTTGGGAGTCAAAAGATTGGAAGCAAAGGATTGAAAGTGGCTTAACAAGAAAGAGTGGTGCCAAGACCAGACTCAGACGAATAAGGAGAAAAGGGAAGAGAGGCGAGGGCTAGAACTCCCTCACTAAGGTGTGGAGACCCTGATCACATGGAACAGTCTACAGAAGAAGCGGAAAATTAGGAGGTGGAGTGAGGACTAAAGCCTCTAAAACAATGGGAGAAAGGGCAGATGCCCAGAGCAATGGATGTAGAAGAAGTTGGGTCGGACCCAGGATCGGGAGGAATCAGAAGAAGGAATTGGTAGATAGAAAGGGGCGGATCCGGAGGGTCCGGAGGTAGAGGAGAATCATGGGAAGACCCATCCGGAGGCTCCGGTGGGATAATAAAGAAAGGGACGCGATGCCCTAGAAAGAAATATGGAAAAAGATGATGGAAAAGGAAGAAGAAGATGAAAGATGTGATGTTTTGGAGGATTAGAAAGATGAATCGGAGGAAAGATGGGGGGTCCGGAGGTTCCGGAGGAGGAATAAGTGGGAAAGGGGCGGCGTGCCCGAGGGAAAAGGAGAGGAATGAAGGAGAATCAGGAGGAAAATCCGGAGGTTCCGGAGGAATGCAATGGAAAGGGGCGCGATGCCCGGGGGAAAGGTCCGGAGATTTCGGAGGAATAAAATCAGGAAGGGAATGAGAATCCGGAGGTTCCGGGGGAATAAGAGAATGGAAAGGGGCGTTGTGCCCGAGGAAAAGGTCCGGAGGTTCCGGAGGAAGATAATGAAAAGGGGCGCGATGCCCAAGGGGAGAGTCCGGAGGATCCGGAAGAACAAAGTGGAAAGGGGCGCGGTGCCCCGGGAACAAGTGGAGAAAATCAAGTGGAGAATCCGGAGGTTCCGGAGGAATGAGATGGAAAAGGGCGTCATGCCCGATTAAAGTGGATGAAGATGAACAAGATGAGAATTGCGGAATGTCCGGCGGTGCCGGAAGATGGTGGAGATACGGGTTTGAAAACCCGGGAATTAGGAGGTGCAGATGTATGCAAAATGATGGATGTGATGTGGGCAATGAATGGAATGAATGAATGAATGAAAAATGCATGAAATTTAAAGAAGATGAAGAATATGAAGGGTGAGAGGGGGAGATCCTCCTCTTTTCCCTTGGAGTGGCCCATGAAGAAAAGGTGATGGAAATGGATGAATAGAAGATGGAACAAATAGGAGATGGCCCCTTAGCGCCAAGATAACTGCCCCTCCACGGCAGTGAACATGTACGACCAATTGGCCCAATAAAAAAAGCTTCAATAGTAAAAGACAACCCCCTTGGAAAGCAAAGATCAATAATGTGGGGGAGTTGTAGAGTTGGAACGGGAAGCATTGAGTTGCCCATTGAATGTGGTGTATATGGAGTGTTAAGCAAATAGGGCAATCGCCCCTTGTATGGAATAATGAATTCTGGATTGGAAAGTTTGAACAAGGGGTGCCCTGCCCGGCCCTCAAATGGCGTCAACGCTTGGCATTCTCTAAGCAATGGCGGCAACTTGGCCTCTTTAATCGTGCTCGGCACAATAACCCGGATTGGCATCCGAAAAATGAATTCTTGAATCTTGAATGGCACAGTCGTGGCCGAAGTCTTCTTGCCTGGCTTTTGATCGTCTTCGGCATGAGTACTTGTAGCAGCGCTCCCCTTTCGAGTAGTAAAGGGAGGTGAGGCGGAGGCGGAAGGCTCCGTGGATGATGGAGGTATAACGGGAGGTGTTGGCAAATGAGTGAGTGGAGGCGGAGGTTCAAACACATCGAGCTTCTCCCTTTGCTCGGAAGCAGTTGGGGTTGGCTCGAGTGCAAAAAGGGGTGGATCCTGCTCAGGATTAGCCATGGGTAAAGGCGAAAGGCTATGTGGTGGAGGTATAGGCAAAATGGGTTTTGGGGTTAAAGGCATAATGGAGGGTAATGGTGGGGAAATTGGGGAAGTGGAGGCCGAGGTGGAGGCTAATGGCATAATGGGGGGAGGTGTAATTGGTGGAGGTTTGGCAATTGGTGGAGGTTTGTTGCGGAAAAAGCGCTGAACGGGGCGAGCGGTATTAGTAGTGGAGAGAGACTCAAGATGCGCCGGCGTGGGTGCTTGGAGTATCGACCCATCCTCGTAGCACCATGAAGTCTCGGGAATAGGAGTTGGATTAGGGACGATGGGTTCGTCCTGAGCAGGGGGTTCATCAAATGAAATTGGAGGGAGCGGGAAACGAAGGAAACTTGGAAGGGGTGCTTGCATAACTTCATCGTCGTATACCGGCTTGGATTCTTCAATCGCCGGTTCTTGCTTGCTTGGAGTGCAGACGCCGTAGTCGTCCATCCTATCCTTCCATTCTCTCTCCATTCTTGTAATGTCATCCAAAGCCGCATAGAGAGGATTAACTGAAGTAGGAGGAGCGGGCCGTAAACTTGTAACCCTCATTAATTGTTCCTCCATGGAAGCAATCTTATCAAAAATCTCTTGCTGGAGGGGCGTAACATGAGCAACAGAGGGTCGGCAGGGCCTTGAAGGAGAGGCCGTATAAGAAGGCCGTGGAGGGGAATTAACGGGATAACCCGGATGGGTCGGATTACAAGGAATAAAAGGGCCTCGGGGCCGTGTTGGAGGAGGAATAGAAGGAGGCGGGTGTCGGACCACCCGAGGAGGAGTGTGAATAGAAGGAGGCGGGTAATGGGCTACCTGATTGGAAGAAGAAGGAGGTGGGTGATGGGCCACCCGTATAGGAATAGAAGAAGGAGGAGATGCATGAGATGAAGGAGATGCACCCTCAACGGCGGCCTTAAAGACTTGGATCTGTTGGGGGTGAGATGATCTAATGCATGCAAGATTCGGGAGACCTTCTCATCGGGAGGAGACGGTCCCGGAGGAGTAGTGGCTCGAAATTGAGTAGGGGGACCATGAGGATGGGCATTGCCCATAGGTCGAGCAGCACCATAAGAATGAGGATGTGGTCCCTTGAAAGTATGGTGAGAATTGTGATGAACATGTTGAAATTGAGGGGAATAAGATGTGCACGGTTGTGCATCCTCATGAATTGAATAAAACATGTTCTTTTGTTTATGGTAAGCCATTATGCAATCAAAGTTCACAATAATATGCAAAAAGCACACAAGTTGGAATGGTTACCTTGATTTCTTATGTTCGATCCTTGGTGAATTAATGAATTTTAGCAAAGTTTGGTGTGATTCACACAAGGGAGGATCCTAGTTTCAATATGATTTCACTTCAATGCCAACTAGGAACCCTCTCTCACCGCATAGGCCAACTAAACTCGGGACTTCAAAGGGTACAACCTGCCCGGCGTCCGTGAGGGAATCCACGGGTGCGGGGGCTTATGGAGGCTTGGTTTAGGAATTTCCAATCCAAAGAGACAGAATGCTCAATGGAGGGTCCTTCCTTCACCAAGAGGGTGTGTGGAATCCTAGTGTAGAGAGAGGAGGTCTCCAAACCAATGCAAAGATGAAGAAATGCAGCAGGGTAAATCAAGCCAATCACAACAATATAATCAATCAACAAATATAGGCATGAATCAGCATGAAAACCCACACACGGGAGGGTTCTGTAAACCCACAGTAAAAAGACGCCCTGGCAGGGGGCACTACTAACAAAAGACACGACAGTACGACTGTCGTGAATCAACGTGAGGGGCCCAGGGGCAGCGAAAAACACGCCTTAGAGTGAGGCATTATAAATAAAAGGACGCCCCTGCCAGCGGGCGTCAAATCCAAAAATTGCGCCTTGATGTGAGGCGCTAAGAAATAAAGAGACGCCCTGGGGAAGGGCGTGAATTCACAAGCGTAATAAAACCAAGAGAAACCGGGAGATATGATAAACGACGCCTTCTTAGGAGGCGTGATAGAACGAAAAGGCGCCCTGTCTGGGGGCGTTAATTTTGAACACGCCCTCGGGTGAGGCGTTAATTCCCAGAAAGCTCCACGGCCAACAGTATTAAATACTCACAGTCACAGGCAATAAACAAATATGAATATAGAATCATGCTCATCAAAATTTTTGAATAAGTGGAAATTCTAAAAAGAAACCTATCAGATTGACAAATCACATGGTGAGAGTGCAATGCACAATGGAGGGTGCCCGAGGGGCATAAAGGAGGGGTACCGTGGGTACCAAAGGGAAAGGGCACGCGAGGGTGCCAAAGGGGAAAGGGGTAATAAAAAGAAGAACACAAAGTGTCCCACCGTGATCGCCAATTTGTAGATTGGATTAAATCCACTTTAATATAAAAAGTAATAGATATGGTGAAAGCCAAGCACGGTTTATTCATAAAATTAGATTGGCGTGTTTATTTTGAGATGGTCGTGCTATTCGAAATGCAAGAGTTCATTTGCCGGATGCCAATCCGGGTTATTGTGCCAAGCACGGTCGAAGAAGCCAAGTCGCCGCCATGCCGAGCATTGATGCTGTGTAAGGGCCGGGCAAGGCACCCCTTGTTCCACTTTCCGAATTCTGAATTCATTATTCCTTACAAGGGGCGAATGCCCATTTTGCTCAACTTTCCATATATACCACATTCAATGGGCAACACGATGCTTCCCGTTCCAACTCTCCAACTCCCTCACATTGTTGATCTTTGCCTTCAAAGGGGGTTGCCACTTATTGAAACTCCTTTTATTGGGCCAATTGGCTGTATTCTTTCACTGCCGTGGAGGGGCAGTTATCTTGGTGCCGAAAGGCCTTCCGCTATTTCATCCACCTTCTTGTCTATCACATCTTTTCCATGGGCCATTCCCAGGGTTAGGAGGAGGACCTCGTCCTCTCGCCTTTCATATTCTCCATATTCTTTGCATCCCATTGCATTCGCGCATTCATTGCATTCATCGCATCCATCCCATTGCATGCATTTGCACCTCCTGCTTCACGGGTTTCCAAACCCGTATCTTCCCCGCCTTCCGGTACCGCCGGATATTCCGCATTTCCCATCTTATTCATATTCATCTTTTTGTCCACTCTCCTTGGGGCATCGCGTCCCCTTTCCTGCTATTTCCCTGGAACCTCCAGGAGTCTTATTCCTCCTCTTTAGGCATCGCGCCCTTTCTGATTCTATTCCTCCGGAACCTCCGGATTTTCCCTTTGGGCACGATGCCCCTCTCCACCTTTTTTATTTGCTTCCTCCGGAACTTCCGGACTTTCCCTTTGGGCACGACGCCCCTCTCCACCTTTTTCATTTTCCTCCTCCGGAACCTCCGGACTTTCCCTTTGGACACTTCGCCCCTCTCCACCTTCTTTATTTGCTTCCTCCGGAACCTCCGGACTTTTCCCTCGGGCACGACGCCCCTTTCCACCTTCTCCTTCCTGATTTCATTCCTCCGGAACCTCCGGATTTTTCTCTCCTCCCTGGGCATCGCGTCCCTCGGCATTTTCTCCCTCCGGAACCTCCGGACCCTCCATCTTTCTTCCGATTCATCTTTCTAATCTTCCTGAACATCACATCCTTCATTTTTTTCTTCCTTTTCCATCATCTTTTTCCCTATTTCATCTCAGGGCATCGCGTCCCTTCTTTTGTCATCCCTCCGGAGCCTTTGGATTTTTCCTCTCATGATTCTCCTCTGCCTCCGGACCCTCCAGATCCGCCTCTTTCCATCTATCAATTTCTTCTTCTGATTCCTCCTGATCATGGGTTTGACCCAACTTCTTCCACATCCACTGCCTTGGGCATCTGCCCTTTTTCCCACTGCTTCCGAGGCTTTAGTCCTCACTCCTCCTTCTAATTCTCCACTTCTTCTGTAGACCTTTCATGTGATCAGGGTCTCCACACCTTAGTGAGGGAGTTCTAGCCCTCGCCTCTCTTCCTTTTTTCTCCTTATTCGTCTGAGTCTGGTTTGAGCACCACTCATTCTTGTTAAGCCACTCCCAAAATCCTTTGCTTCCAATTCTTTTTATCTGCCAAAGAGGACAAATCCCATGATGATCAACCTCGCCTCTGACAGCTGCTTCTACAAAGGTTGCAAGGTAACATATTGGCGTAAGTATGCATTTTAATGATATCATTTTCTCATTACTTCACGCATGATTTTCAAAATCAAGTGCTTCTTAACGAGATTAAGAGTGGTGTTTTAAACCTTTATCTTAAGCTTTTGTTTAATTGAAATCATTCTCAAAAGAGTCCTTTAGGCTTATTTTTTGCAGCACCTCTGGTTAATAAAAACCCGCGCTGGGAATTCAACATTCTCTCCCCGCTTGTTAAGAGCAACCCTTAGTTGGGCACCGCACACACTTCACGGCGTCCTTAGCTGGCTCCTTTGATAAAAACACCGTTGCTATCTTGGCCATGCCATGAGAATATCTGAAAGTCTTTTCTCTTCTTTACTCGGCCGCATGCAGGGGCAAGAGGTTGACGGATGAGATGACCAACCTAGGTAATCCCCAATACGAGAGGAGTCTCAAATAGGGGCAGTCTTGACCCAAAATCAATATGAGTTTTCATGATATACATTTCGCCAAAAGGGCTATTATGAAAATCAAGTCGAATTTTGATAAAAGCAAAAGTATGAATTATGGCATGTCAAGAGTGGCAAAGTCCCCGCAGTGAAAACCCTAGTCGTATGCATGTCAAGGGTCTAAAAATCAAAGGCACAAAGCCCCGGCGCAACAGACTACCTCTTTGAGGGTTAACACCTTGGAAAGAATTCAAGTCTTAATATCTCCCATCCTGCATAAAGCTTGTCACAATTGTTCTTCTCTTCTCCCTCCAAGACCGAATGTTTCTCAGGTATGGCCTTGGTAGGGGCACCGTTGATCAAAGGCGGTCGGTTATAGGACGCCACTTTCAATGCACGCCCGGCTTTGGGCAGTTTTAAGCAAAAGGGGAAGGAACGAGGACCCCTAGTCAGTGGTTTGAAACACCCTTGGATGCTGCATTAGCTATGTCTAAACCAAAATTAAAAAAATTGAATATTGCAAAAATCAAACAAAAAATCAGATATTTCTACCAAAAATTCACAAAAAATTGAAATATTTTCAAAACCCATAAAAATTTGCATATTTTTCCAAAATTCATAAAAATTGAATATTTTTCAAAACTCATAAAAATTTGCATATTTCCAAAACTCCATAAAAATTTGCATTGTATTTTCTGATGGTGTTTTGCAGGAACAGCTTTGCAGAGACCAAAAGCACGGGATGAGTCCTATCTCCACTCATTGCTATCAATCTATTGATTCTCCCGATATTCTCATGACATGCCACCCTGGGCATTTTTGGTTATCACCTCCTCATATCTTTTTTGGTTATATCATTCTGATTATCATATCTCATCATTATTCATCTCCAAATCTTTCAATCAACTCCTGCTCGTTTCATCTGATTACTCCGCCGATGGGCATTATCAGATCCTGATTGTTTAACTCCAAAACTTGATTGGCCAGATTGTCATCCTCATAACAAACAACAAATAATGATGCTTTGCTATGCCATAATTTGACTTATGCTGTTCATGATATATGCTATGATTGGTTGCTTTGATTCATGCTATGCATGCTATGCTTAAATGCCTTCTTCATTGTTTGTTATCTTTTATATCTTGGCTAATGAATTTTTGAGCGCAGGATAAGAAGCTCTTGGTCCCGCCGACTGGGCATCATCATCAAAGTCCCACGGTGCTTGCAGCTCATTTCTCAGTTCCCATGCTTATTGATATCACCATCTCCCTGTATGCATTCTACTATATGTTACTAGATTATATCAAGGACCTTGTGGCTTTGGTAAATCTGGGATTTAAGTTCCCCTTCATCAAAAATAATGATGATTCCAGAGAAGTCTTAGTCACACGGATAGGCCGTTGAGCCGTCCAAGGCTGGGGACGATGGTTCCCTTTTGCGAGTTGGTGCGCGGATAAACGGGCTTCGGCTTAGTATCAGCTCGCAGAATTAGTTTCTTGACCCAGTCTGGGCAGTTTAGCAATATTATCCTTGGTTATATTATATTTTCATTTGTTTCATTTTTCTTTTTGAACCCAGCATGCATTCATGTAGGAATTTGAAACAATCTTTGGAAAATCATTCCGATAAGCTGATTGGAGAGTCGAATTGATCTGAATCTTTCCAGAGATGAGATATTCATTGCTGAATGGAATCCTCAGTTCGTTTTGTCGCTGTTTTGGGTCATTTTCTCGAAAGTGCCTTGTTTAGATTTTTATCATCTTATTTTTTAAACTTTCCCCTTTGATCGACCTTGGCTGCAGCACGTCCACATGGCTGGTAACCGCTCCCCAATGGTGAAACCTACAGGTTTGTGACCTGGGGTACTTCCACTGCGTTGGAAGTTGATCACTTTGTTTTATCTCCTTCGTGCACCGCGTGCACACTCTCCATTTTATCCAAACATTGTTGATTTCGTTGGATTTCCCGAGATTGCTTCATCTCGAGCTTTTGATTTCATTTAGTGATGTTGATTGCGTGTCTCATCACACCTTGGCATCTACTTTTCAGTTTGCTCTGCTCCCTTGCAAAGCAGACGCCAAGGCGGGGCAGCTGTAGACATGCCAAAATTGACGTTACTATAAGTACATCTCATATTACCTTGTAATGCCCCGATTTGACCCTCAAATTACCTTTGTTTGAGTGATTTTTCCCACTTTTCTTAGATTTCTCCCTTTTTCTCTCTTTTCCTATTTTTCTCTATTTTTCTGGATTTTTCTAGATTTTCTGGGCATTTTTCTCTATTTTTTATGAATAACGACTTGAAGTGGGGCGTCTTTTAAATAACGACTTAGGCTTGGGCGTTTCTAAAAAAATTGACGACTATAGTAGAGGGCGTCCATTCTTTCAAATTCCTATTTTTCTGAATTTTTTTTGGGAATTTTTCAGAATTTTTTGGTAATTAACGACTTACAAGGAGACGTTACTTTGAATTTGAAAAGAATAAAAAATCAAAAAAATTGAATAACGACGCATCTAAGGGCGTCACTTTTTCAAATTGATTATTTTAATATTATTTTTAACCCCCTTCCAGAGGTGACTTGGTGGCCTTCCGGGTGTCAGAAAAATTCACCAAAATAGTCGTTGGAATCAGCACAACAAGATGCACCTCCACCTAAAAAATAGGAAAATAATATTGAGAAATGAAAAATGGCTCTATTTTGAATATGTTGAAGTAACGTCCTTTGATAAGGCGCTTTTTAATACACGCCTTTAGTTGAGACGTGTTTCACAATTTTCAAAAAAAAGAAGGATTTATTTCTAAAAATTGATTTTTGAATTAACGTCCTGATCTAAGTCGCGTTTTTAAGAAAAGCCCTCTTGCAGGTCGTCAATTCTTAAATTGACGCCCTTGTTCAAGTCGTGTTTCACTTTCGTGTTCTGAACGAACGCACCCCTTTCCCCAGAGAGTCCCTGCTTCGTTTGGTCACCTTGCCCATTCTTATCCTTCCCTCCTTGGGCCCTTGCCCATTCTTATCCTTCCCTCCTTGGGCTTATCCTTCTATCTATGAAGTTCGATCCTATTTTATAGAGATTCTTCATCTCTGTTAGGTTGGTTCGGAGGTCTTTCTTCTTCTATCTTCTTATTCTTCTTCTTCTTCTGTGTTTTCTCTGCTTCTTCTTCCGTTTTCTTACTCTTCTGTCTTCTGTCTTCTTCTTCTCCTTCTTCTTCTGTCTTCTTCTTCTCCTTCTTCTTCTGTCTCTTTTCTCTTCTTCTGTCTTCTTCTTCTCCTTCTTCTTCTGTCTTCTCTTTCTTCTGTTTGTTTTTTTTTTTACAGGAACCGAAGGTTGCTCTGGCATAGGAGAAGTCTTCGTGCATCTTCAGATCTCCATCTTTTGAGGCTTCCTCCCTATCGAGCATTCAAGCCAAAGGAGCAATCAACAAACAGATTTTTTTTATCTTATCTCCCCTTTATCTTTTATTTTCATAGTTCATGGTCCATAAATCATGCATGCATCATTGTTCTATTGATCTTTTCTCTCAATCACATTGAGATCTCCCCCATAGTGCACTCTTGCACACTTTTTATTATATTTTTCATATCATTCATATCATATCCCTCACCCTTATTGCATAGGGGTTTAAGGGCCAACACCCTTAATGTGTGTCTTAATCCTATGATATTTCATGCTCATCTATTCAAGAATTTGATGCTACACCCACCTTGTTTCTAATTCAATTCTTTTGGTGGTATTTGTTTATTTTGCAAGGGTAATAAAAGCAAGAACTCTCTTCATCGGCCGGCCGATTTAAAGAGAAAGGAAGCACTCACATCCCCGCACTTTTGAGGTATTTTTCGCGATCATCCTCCCTATTTGTTATTGATTATCTTTTGAGGACTCGCGTCTCTGGCGATCACACACACTCCCCTTGTGCACCTCGTGCATGTTTTTCTTCTCATCTCCATATTCATTGCCTATTCCTTTTTAATTATTATTTATCTTAAGTGGATTTTTAATCCAATCTACTAATTGGCGATCACGGTGGGACCCTTTGTGTTCTTCTTTCATTACCCCTTTCCCATTAGGCACCCGCGTGTGCCATCTCCCTTATTTGCACCCTCGGTGCGTCTCCCTTTTGTGCCCCTCGGGCACCCTCCATTGTGCTTTGCACTCTTCCCTAAGTGATTGGTCAGTTTGTTGTTATTTTTCTTTAGAATTCCACTTATTCAAGAAATTGATGAGCATGCTTATTCTGTTGATTGCCATGATCACGTGATTGTGAGTGTTTGTCGTTTCTGGCCGGGGAAGATTTTCTGGAAAAGAGTGAATTAACGCCCCTGTCAGAGGCGTGCTTTATTTAACGCCCTAACCAAGGGCGTCTTATTCATATTTTACGCCCTCTGACAGGGCGTTTTTCAGCATATATCCTGATTTCTCTTGGTTTTATTACGCTGCCTTTGAATTCACGCCCTTCTCCAGGGCGTTTCTTTATTGATTAGCGCCGCACATTAAGGCGTTTCTTGTGATTTGACGCCCGCTGTTAGGGGCGTCCTTTTATTGATAGCGCCTCAGTCTAAGGCGCGTTTTTCTGCCCCTGGCCCCTCGCTTTGATTCACGACAGTCACACTGTCGTGTCCTTGTTTAGTAGCGCCCCCTTCCAGGGCGTGTTTTTACTGTGGGTTTCCAGAACCCCCCGGCTGTGGTTTTTCATGATATTTCCTGCTTATCTTTATTGATTATATTATTGTGGTTGGCCTGTTTACCCTGCTGCATTCATATTTGCATTTTGGTTTGGGAGACCTCCTCTCTCTTCATTAGGATTCCATACACCCTCTTGGAATCGGGACGACCCTCCATTGAGCATTCCATCTCTTTGGACCAGAAATCCCTTTTCCAAGCCTCCGTAAGTCCCCGCACCCGTGGATTCCCTCACGGACGCCGGGCAGGTTGTACCTTGAAGTTCCCGAGTTTAGTTGGCCTATACGGTGAGAAAGGGTTCCTAGTTGGCATTGGAGTTCAAATCATTTTGAAACTAGGTTCCCCCCTTGTCTGAATCATTCCAAACTTTGCTAAAATTCATTAATTCACCAAGGTTTAAACAAATAAAAATCAAGGTAACCATTCTTGAATTGTGTGTTGTTTGCGTATTATTTTGAGCTTTAATTGAATAATGGCTTACCATGATAAGAAAATCAACATGTTTAACTCAATTCATGAGGATGCACAACCGTGTACATCTCATTCTCCTCAATTTCAACATGTTCAACATAACTCTCACCATTCTTTCAAGGGGCCACATTCTTATTCTTATGGTCATGCCCGACCCATGGGCAATGTCCATTCTCATGGTCCCCCTCCTCAATTGCTAGCCACTATTCCCTCGGGATCGTCTCCTCCCAATGACGAGAAGGTCTCCCGAATCATCCATGCATTGGATCATCTCACCCCTCAACAGATCCAAGCCCTTAAGGCGGTCGTTGAGGGTGCATCTCATTCACCTCCATCTTCTAATCCTATTCGGGTGGCCCATCACCCACTTCCCTCTTCTATTCACACTCGGGTGGCCCATCACCCACTTCCTTCTTCCACTCATATTTCTAATCGGGTAGCCCATTACCCATCTCCTTCTATTCATGCTTCCCCTCGGGTGGTCCATCACCCGCCTCCTTCCATTCCTCCTCCACCGCGGCCCCGAGGCCCATTTATTCCTTGCAATCCGGCCCATCCGGGTTCTTCCATGGGCCGGCCCGTTAATTCCCCTCCACGGCCTTTTTATACGGCCCCTCCTCCTTCAATGCCCTGCCAACCCTCGGTTGCTCAGGTCACACCCCTCCAGCAAACTCTCCTTAATAGAATCACTTTGATGGAGGAACAATTAAAGAGAGTCACGGCTCCTCCTATTCCAGTCAATCCTCTTCATGCTTTCCTGGATAATATTATGAATATGGAGAGAGAATGGAAAGATAGGAGAGATGATTATGACTTCGACATATCAAGCAATCAAGAGCCGGCAATTGAAGAACCCAAGGCAATATATGATGATGAAGCTCCGCAGGCACCCCTTCCGAGTTTCCTTCGTTTTCCTCTCCCCCCATTATCATTCAATGAATCCCCTGCTCAGGACGAAGCCACCTTCCCTGATCCAACCCCTATTTATGAGACTAATTTGTGTTACGATGATGGGTCGATACTCCAATCGCCCACGCCGGCACCTCTTGAGTCTCCTCCTATCCCTGAACCTTCCATTAAACCTCCATCAATTACACCTCCGCCAGTTATACCATTAACCTCCACAACACCAGCCTCCCCTGAGCCTTCCGCTAAACCTCCACTTCTTAAGCCCTTAACCTCCACACCATCGGCCTCCATTGAACCCACCATTAAACCTTCTCATTACCGCCACCTCGGCCCTCCACCATGCTTATAAGCCCTATTCCACCACTTAACCCTTCACCTTTACCCATGGCTAATCCTGAGCAGGATCCACCCTTTTTTGCACTCGAGCCAATCCCAACTGCTTCCGAGTAAAGGGAGAAGCTCGACGTGTTTGAACCTCCACTTATTCTTTCTCCAACGCCTTCCATTACACCATCACTATTCATGGAGCCTTCCGCCTCCGCTTCACCTCCCTCTACTACTCGGAATGGGGGGCCTTCTACAAGCACAGGTGCCGAGGATGATCAAGAGCTGCGAAAGAAGAATTTGGCCATGGCCGCGCTATTCGAAATGCAAGAGTTCATTTCCCGGATGCCAATCCGGGTTATTGTGCCAAGCACGGTCGAAGAAGCCAAGTCGCCGCCATGCCGAGCATTGATGCTGTGTAAGGGCCGGGCAGGGCACCCCTTGTTCCAATTTCCGAATTCCGAATTCATTATTCCTTACAAGGGGCGAATGCCCATTTTGCTCAACTTTCCATATATACCACATTCAATGGGCAACACGATGCTTCCCGTTCCAACTCTCCAACTCCCTCACATTGTTGATCTTTGCCTTCAAAGGGGGTTGCCACTTATTGAAACTCCTTTTATTGGGCCAATTGGCTGTATTCTTTCACTACCGTGGAGGGGCAGTTATCTTGGTGCCGAAAGGCCTTCCGCTATTTCATCCACCTTCTTGTCTATCACATCTTTTCCATGGGCCATTCCCAGGGTTAGGAGGAGGACCTCGTCCTCTCGCCTTTCATATTCTCCATATTCTTTGCATCCCATTGCATTCGCGCATTCATTGCATTCATCGCATCCATCCCATTGCATGCATTTGCACCTCCTGCTTCACGGGTTTCCAAACCCGTATCTTCCCCGCCTTCCGGTACCGCCGGATATTCCGCATTTCCCATCTTATTCATATTCATCTTTTTGTCCACTCTCCTTGGGGCATCGCGTCCCCTTTCCTGCTATTTCCCTGGAACCTCCAGGAGTCTTATTCCTCCTCTTTAGGCATCGCGCACTTTCTGATTCTATTCCTCCGGAACCTCCGGATTTTCCCTTTGCGCACGACGCCCCTCTCCACCTTTTTTATTTGCTTCCTCCGGAACTTCTGGACTTTCCCCTCGGACACGACGCCCCTTTCCATCTTCTCCCTCCTGATTTCATTCCTCCGGAACCTCCGGACTTTCCCTTTGGGCACGACGCCCCTCTCCACCTTTTTCATTTTCCTCCTCCGGAACCTCCGGACTTTCCCTTTGGACACGACGCCCCTCTCCACCTTCTTTATTTGCTTCCTCCGGAACCTCCGGACTTTTCCCTCGGGCACGACGCCCCTTTCCACCTTCTCCTTCCTGATTTCATTCCTCCGGAACCTCCGGATTTTTCTCTCCTCCCTGGGCATCGCGTCCCTCGGCATTTTCTCCCTCCGGAACCTCCGGACCCTCCATCTTTCTTCCGATTCATCTTTCTTATCTTCCTGAACATCACATCCTTCATTTTTTTCTTCCTTTTCCATCATCTTTTTCCCTATTTCGTCTCAGGGCATCATGTGATCAGGGTCTCCACACCTTAGTGAGGGAGTTCTAGCCCTCGCCTCTCTTCCTTTTTTCTCCTTATTCGTCTGAGTCTGGTTTGAGCACCACTCATTCTTGTTAAGCCACTCCCAAAATCCTTTGCTTCCAATTCTTTTTATCTGCCAAAGAGGACAAATCCCATGATGATCAACCTCGCCTCTGACAGCTGCTTCTACAAAGGTTGCAAGGTAACATATTGGCGTAAGTATGCATTTTAATGATATTATTTTCTCATTACTTCACGCATGATTTTCAAAATCAAGTGCTTCTTAACGAGATTAAGAGTGGTGTTTTAAACCTTTATCTTAAGCTTTTGTTTAATTGAAATCATTCTCAAAAGAGTCCTTTAGGCTTATTTTTTTGCAGCACCTCTGGTTAATAAAAACCCGCGCTGGGAATTCAACATTCTCTCCCCGCTTGTTAAGAGCAACCCTTAGTTGGGCACCGCACACACTTCACGGCGTCCTTAGCTGGCTCCTTTGATAAAAACATCGTTGCTATCTTGGCCATGCCATGAGAATATCTGAAAGTCTTTTCTCTTCTTTACTCGGCCGCATGCAGGGGCAAGAGGTTGACGGATGAGATGACCAACCTAGGTAATCCCCAATACGAGAGGAGTCTCAAATAGGGGCAGTCTTGACCCAAAATCAATATGAGTTTTCATGATATACATTTCGCCAAAAGGGCTATTATGAAAATCAAGTCGAATTTTGATAAAAGCAAAAGTATGAATTATGGCATGTCAAGAGTGGCAAAGTCCCCGCAGGGAAAACCCTGGTCGTATGCATGTCAAGGGTCTAAAAATCAAAGGCACAAAGCCCCGGCGCAACAGACTACCTCTTTGAGGGTTAACACCTTGGAAAGAATTCAAGTCTTAATATCTCCCATCCTGCATAAAGCTTGTCACAATTGTTCTTCTCTTCTCCCTCCAAGACCGAATGTTTCTCAGGTATGGCCTTGGTAGGGGCACCGTTGATCAAAGGCGGTCGGTTATAGGACGCCACTTTCAATGCACGCCCGGCTTTGGACAGTTTTAAGCAAAAGGGGAAGGAACGAGGACCCCTAGTCAGTGGTTTGAAACACCCTTGGATGCTGCATTAGCTATGTCTAAACCAAAATTAAAAAAAATTGAATATTGCAAAAATCAAACAAAAAATCAGATATTTCTACCAAAAATTCACAAAAAATTGAAATATTTTCAAAACCCATAAAAATTTGCATATTTTTCCAAAATTCATAAAAATTGAATATTTTTCAAAACTCATAAAAATTTGCATATTTCCAAAACTCCATAAAAATTTGTATTGTATTTTCTGATGGTGTTTTGCAGGAACAGCTTTGTAGAGACCAAAAGCACGGGATGAGTCCTATCTCCACTCATTGCTATCAATCTATTGATTCTCCCGATATTCTCATGACATGCCACCCTGGGCATTTTTGGTTATCACCTCCTCATATCTTTTTTGGTTATATCATTCTGATTATCATATCTCATCATTATTCATCTCCAAATCTTTCAATCAACTCCTGCTCGTTTCATCTGATTACTCCGCCGATGGGCATTATCAGATCCTGATTGTTTAACTCCAAAACTTGATTGGCCAGATTGTCATCCTCATAACAAACAATAAATAATGATGCTTTGCTATGCCATAATTTGACTTATGCTGTTCATGATATATGCTATGATTGGTTGCTTTGATTCATGCTATGCATGCTATGCTTAAATGCCTTCTTCATTGTTTGTTATCTTTTATATCTTGGCTAATGAATTTTTGAGCGCAGGATAAGAAGCTCTTGGTCCCGCCGACTGGGCATCATCATCAAAGTCCCACGGTACTTGCAGCTCATTTCTCAGTTCCCATGCTTATTGATATCACCATCTCCCTGTATGCATTCTACTATATATTACTAGATTATATCAAGGACCTTGTGGCTTTGGTAAATCTGGGATTTGAGTTCCCCTTCATCAAAAATAATGATGATTCCATAGAAGTCTTAGTCACACGGATAGGCCGTTGAGCCGTCCAAGGCTGGGGACGATGGTTCTCTTTTGCGAGTTGGTGCGCGGACAAACGGGCTTCGGCTTAGTATCAGCTCGCAGAATTAGTTTCTTGACCCAGTCTGGGCAGTTTAGCAATATTATCCTTGGTTATATTATATTTTTATTTGTTTCATTTTTCTTTTTGAACCCAGCATGCATTCATGTAGGAATTTGAAACAATCTTTGGAAAATCATTCCGATAAGCTGATTGGAGAGTCGAATTGATCTGAATCTTTCCAGAGATGAGATATTCATTGCTGAATGGAATCCTCAGTTCGTTTTGTCGCTGTTTTGGGTCATTTTCTCGAAAGTGCCTTGTTTGGATTTTTATCATCTTGTTTTAATCATTTCCCTTGATCCACCTTGGCTGCAGCACGTCCACATTGGCTGGTAACCGCTCCCCAATGGTGAAACCTACAGGTTTGTGACCTGGGGTACTTCCACCGCGTTGGAAGTTGATCACTTTGTTTTATCTCCTTCGTGCACCGCGTGCACACTCCCCATTTTATCCAAACATTGTTGATTTCGTTGGATTTCCCGAGATTGCTTCATCTCGAGCTTTTGATTTCATTCTCATCAAGTGATGTTGATTACGTGTCTCATCACACCTTGGCATCTACTTTTCAGTTTGCTCTGCTCGCTTGCAAAGCAGACGCCAAGGCGGGGCAGCTGTAGACACGCCAAAATTGACGTTACTGTGAGTACATCTCATATTACCCTGCAATGCCCCAATTTGACCCTCAAATTAGCTCTGTTTGAGTGATTTTTCTCACTTTTCTTGGATTTCTCTATTTTTCCTCTCTTTTCCTATTTTTCCCTATTTTCCTGGATTTTTTTGGATTTTTCTGATTTTTCTGGGTATTTTTCTCTATTTTTATGAATTTTTCAGAAATAACGACTTGACTTGGGGCGTCTTTTAAATAACGACTTATCCTTGAGCGTTTCTTAAAAAATTGATGACTATAGCGGAGGGCGTCCATTCTTTCAAATTCCTATTTTTCTGAGAATGTTTCGGAATTTTTCGGGAATTAACGACTTAGCATAAGACGTTACTTTGAATTTAAAAAGAATAAAAAATCAAAAAAATTTAATAACGACGTTGTTGAGGGCGTCAATTTTTCAAATTGATTTTTTAATATTATTTTTCAACCCCCTTCTAGAGGCGATTTGGTGGCCTTCCGGGTGTCAGAAAAATTCGCAGAAATAGTCGTTGGATCAGCACATTGAGATGCACCTCCACCTAAAAAATGGGAAAATAATATTAAGAAATGAAAAATAGCCCTATTTTGAATATTTTGAATTAACGTCCCTTGGTAGGGCGCGTTTTTAAACACGCCTTTGACTCAGACGTGTTTCACAATTTTCAAATAAATTCTAAATTTTGATTTTTGAATTAACGCCCTGATCTAAGTCGTGTTTTTAAAAAACGCCCTCTGGCAGGTCGTCAATTCAACAATTGACACCCTGAACCAGGTCGTGTTTCACTTTTGTGCTCCGAACGAACGCAGCCTTTCCTAAAGAGAGACCTGCTTTGTTTGGGCTCTTGCCCATTCCTATCCTTTCCCCCCTTGGACTTTTGCCTTCTTATCTCTTCATCCAATTCTATTTAATAGGGCCGATTGGCTCTGTTATTTTTTTGGACTCTCCTCTTTGGGCCCCCCTGTCGATCCTTTTCTCCCTCCCACGTTTTTCTTCTTTCTCCTTCGGTCTTCTTCTTCTTCTTCTGTGCTGTTTCTTTTTTCTTCTTTCTCCTTCTGTATTCTTCCTCCCCTTCTTCTTCTGTCTTCTCCTTCTTCTTCTGTTTGTTTTCTTTTTTTACAGGAACCGAAGGTGGCATCGGCTAAGGAGGCTTCTTCACATCAAGTCATCATCCCATCTTTTGAAGTTTCTCTCCATCGAGCATCAAGCCAAAGGGACCACAAACAAGATTTTTATCTTATCTCCTTTTTATCCTATTTCTTATCTTCATAATTCATGCATCATGCATCATATATTTCATCATTATTATGTTGATTTTCCTCTCAACCATATTGAGATCTCCCCTTTAGTGCATCTCTTGCACTCTTTCCCCATTATATTTTTTTTTTACATGCATTCATATCTCCCACACCCTCATTGCATAGGGGTTTAAGGGCAATCCCCTTAAGGTGTGTATTGTTCATATTTTTCATGCTCACCTATATTTTTTTTTGAATTTGATGCTACACCATTGTTTCTAATCCATATCTTTTGGTGTTGTTGTCTTTGTTTTGCAAGGGTAATTAATTGAAAAGACTCTCTTCGTCGGCCGACCGATTTGAAGAGAAAGGAGCACCTACAATCAACCGCACTCCAAGGTATTTTTCGCGATCCCTCCCATATTTTTCATTGTTATATTCTTTTGAGGCCTCGCGTCTCTGGCGATCACGTTTCCTCATTAGCACCTCGTGCTATTTTCATCTCCACTATTGTTTATTGTTTGCTTTACATTATATTTTCCTTAAGTGGATTTAATCCAATCTACACCCGTGTGGAGCCTGCAACCCACATGCCCGTTGCTGCCAACAGGGCGACATCATCAGCTTCTCCTCCTGACCAGGACTGGGAAGGAGTGGAGCAAGCCATGAAGAACTACTTGCGGGGCCCGAGGAGCACTCCCCTGGGTCGCCAGAGATTACTGGAGGCAGTAGCCTCTTCCTTTGAAGAAGAAGAGACCCGGCCAGTGCCCACTGCCGAGTCAAGAAACTACTCTGAGGAGCATTATCAGTCCCCGGCAATGGAAGAAGTGAAGCCGCGGAGAGCGGTCTTTGACAGATTGGTCTTTCCAGGTAGGCCATCGAGAAGAACAACAAGAAGAGGCAGAGACCTAAGAGTTTATACCTGCAATATGGCAGGGGTATCTGGCCGGTACGGGGCTCTACCAACCGAGCCCGAAGAAGTAGCCAGGCTTGCCACAAGGCCAGGACCTCTTACCAGAAGAGGGAAAGCGGCAGCTGAAAAGACACAAGTCCACACTGGAGGAGCTAACTATGAGGAACCTTCATCATCCTTGGCTGCCAATGTTATTACAGAAGGCACGGCGGGAGGACCATCCACTTCATCCGAAGAGGTGCCGATCGAAGAAAGGGGGGGAACCCCTAGCCTTCCCATGAACGACCCCGCGGTATTGCACATGATGCAACAATATCAACGGGAGATCGAATTGTTGAAGAAACAACTGACTGAAAGAGCCGCTCAGCCCTCAACATCCGGGCAGACTGAAGCATTACCAGAGACCCCTGGGGGCAACGGGCAGGCCTCGGAAGCTTCTCCACAGGCGACGGTGTCTCCCCCAATACCTACCTACACTGGAGGCGTACCCCTGCATCAGCCACAACATGTCACACCGGCCCCGCCACCGAACCTGCCATTCCAGGGGTCCACTATTGCACCTCAGGCGACAGTGTTAACAACACCGCTGATGCAACCGGCCCATTTCTATCCAAACCCAGTTGACCCGGCAACAGTAAGCAGACTAATGCTTGAACAAATGATAGATATGAAGCTGGCGGAGAGGAGCGATGGTGATCACACGCCATTCGACGTATACCGGGTACCTTACCCGACACACTATGCTGCCAAAAGGCTACCGGTCGGCATTACCAAGCCGCCGAAGTTTGAGAAATTTAATGGGCAAGGGTCTCCCAGGGAGCACATTGCCTATTATGTGAATGTTATGGGGGATCTAGCTGCGGATGAAGCCTATCTTCTCAAGTTCTTTGGCTCGACACTTACCGGGCTCGCTTTCGAGTGGTATTCGAGCTTGCTCGCCGGGTCCATTGCAGACTGGCCTGATATGCAGAAGAAATTCAAGGAAAGATTCTACATAGCTGAGCGGGAGGTGACCGTGGCAGAGCTTTATGCCACGAGACAGAGAAACGAGGAGTCGGCACTCGACTACATAAAGAGATGGAGGAACCTCAGCATGAGGTGCAAACGTCCCCCGCATCAGGAGGACGCAGTGCAGATCTGTAAACAGAATCTGAAGAAGGAGATCCTTGAGAGGATGATCGGTGCTGAGGTGAGGTCGTTCGACCGTCTGAACAACATAGTGGCGGAGATCGAAGCATTCCTTGCTCGATACTCTTCCGCTCCGGCTGCATCAAGTCAGAGGGTCAGGCAGGCCGAGAGGAGGCCAACACCGCCAGAAGTTCATACACTGGACTTCGAAGCTTTCGAGAAACAGAAAGAGAAAGCCAAAGAGATGGCCAACACCTCCACTGAACGGCGGGAAGGTCCCTCCCTGCGGGAGAAGATGAGGAACAAATTGTATTCCTTTCCTCGAGACAAAGCCCGAGTCCTATTTGAATGGGCCACCAGGTACAACAAGATCACATTACCAGATCCAAAGAGGCCTGGTGACTTGAAGAAGAAGGATGATCCTCATTTCTGCCCATACCATCAGATGCTTGGGTATACCATTGAGGATTGCTACATCTTCAAGGATGTCATTGAGTCCTTGATCAAGAAGGGAGAGCTGGACATGGGGGAGCTCAGAGTGGATCCTCCGCAACCGCACGAGATGCCGAGCCTTGGCACCACTGTCAACATGGTATCTTTATACCAATAGCTGCCTGAAGAATGGGCAGAGTCCAGTACGCAGGCCACTTATCAAGCCTTCGTCATGGCGCCAGCTCATGATCAAGGAGGTTGGCAAGCCGCGCCAACGAAGAACAGAAGAAGAAGACAAGCTCCTCGGCCCACTCCAGAGGTTCGCATAAGGGGTGTTACACCCCAACCAGCACCGCCACCGGTGACACCTGTTTTGCATGACACAGCCCCCCGGCTCGTTATGAGACGGCCCACTCACAACAAGAAGAAACACATCCCGATGCGGGTGCACAAGGAAACCAGCCCTGCGGTAGAAAGGCTCCAGGCCATCATTGATGGGCTTGAAGACTATGAACAGCCCGAGATCCAGCCTATGGAGTTGAAGGAGTATGTCCCCTGGGAGGAGTTCGAGTCACTCGAACTCGCTCCAAAGCGGAAGCCGAGATGAAAGAAGAGCCTCTCTTGTGGGGTGAGCTTCCCCAAGAGCAGTTTCCAGCCACTGAAGAGAAGAAGAAAAAGAAGAAGAGAAGACCTAGAAACAAGAAGAAGGGTGGGGTTGTCCTTTCTTGCAACACCCTCTTAACATTGTTTGACACAGCCCTCTCCCTGAGAGAGGAAGAGCAAGAAGTGCCCGTCAAGCCGTCAGAGGTGAATCAAGCTGAAGCATCCACCTCCCAACATGCCACCAGGTCGGGAAGGAAGTGGGGACGTCCTCCTCAGGCCGACCACAACATCCTGCTTAGGGGAGAACAACCATATCACATCCTCGAGCCTAGGGTCCAAGGCATGGAGATCCCCCCTCCATCGGGCCTCTACCCCGGAGAACCAAGTGGCCAGAGTGCCCCATCATTCATTGAATTTCTTACAACTCAGAGGGGAGGACAGTCATGCCCCCGCGAGTCCCGGCAGACCCAAGGGGCAGGCAGCCCCTCGGCTCCGTCTGTAGCAATCCCTCCTCGGCCGAGGGAAGAGCCCGACAACGTCCCAAATCTTGTCGAGTTCTTGCAAGAAAAGGAAGTGACCCAGCAGGCCCCACAAGCTCAAGCGGCATCTGACCCAGTGGAGGAGGCACCCGTTGAGCCAGCTCCCCAGGCCCAGACTGGGGGCAGGCGCAGTAGAGCCGAAGAAATGAAGTTGCTCGAAGTCCGAGCTAGCAACAGAATAGTCAAACACCTGAAGAAGATCCCAGCCAGGTTTACCGTCTGGGAAATCCTATCCTTAGATGAAGAAACACGGCAAGCTGTCATCGCCGCACTCCAGACACCAGCATATGTTGAAGCCTGCCTTGCAGAAATGTCACCTGAGGTACCTGTGGCCTTCACTGAAGAGGACATGCTTTTACCAACCTGCAGTCACAACAGGCCACTCTACATGAAGGGGCAGCTGAATGGGCATCCCATCAACAGAGTCTTGATCGACCCTGGGGCAGCAGTGAACATACTCCCCTATCGGGTGTATCAGAAGCATTACTTTGACGTACACCTGGTCGAGGTCAGGAACATCAAGATTGCCGGCTTCAACCAGAAGTGCGAAGTCCCTATGGGGGTCGCAGAGTTCAACCTCTCTCTCGGTGACTTCACCACCAAGGTCCAATTCCATGTGATCAACTCCAACACCTCTTACAAGGCGTTGCTCGGCCGACCTTGGCTACATCAAAATAGGGTGGTACCATCCACTCTGCACCAATGCATCAAGTACCCCGGCAACGGGAAAGAGGAGAGAATCTTCGCCGACCTCCATCCTTTCGAAGTGTTCGAATGTCACTTGTCGGATGCTAATCTTTATTTGGAAAAGCCGAAGCAAGCCTCCCAAGCTACTCAAGACAAAGGAAAGAAAAAGGCAGAGCTTGACAGCTGGTTCCCTCCACCACCGCCTGGCTATGTGGCTCCCCCTCAGGTGTCATTCGTTTCTGAAGCAGAAGGGGTATTCCGGGCCACCTACCTTCCCATCTACCCTACACCGGGAACACCATACCTTGAAGACTTGCTGGAAGACATCAGGGTCCCTCCGGGATCATCAAGCCTCTTGCAGAAGCTGACTGCCAGGTGGCTGAACCGTTAAGGACCTTCGAGGTGCCCAACCCCGAGGGTCTGCCTACCATCTTTTATGTGGCCAAGGAGCACCCGGTCAAGGGGGATGATGATTGTAGACTCCCCGATGAGCTGCACGACCCACTCGTCCCAATAATGGGACTTCCTGACACAGCCGGTCCTGTGGTCAAGATGGCCAGAAAGCAAGGGATCCCCTTCTGCCAGCTCTCCAGTCGGAACGAAATGTTCAAGAAAATGTGGAACCCGCCAAACCTGGACCGGCGGTTGTTGCAAATCACCCGACATCCAGGATTGGGCTTTTCACTAGAAGATTCCTATGAAGCTGATGTGATATCAGTCTCGGCTCTAGGCGGCAATAGCCACGCAGGCACTGCAGGCCCATGGCAGGTTGAAGGCCGTCAGCATATTATGCCTTTGGGCAACGAAGAACAAGATGAAGAAATATTCCTATGGAATCCACCTCCCTGTAGGAATAAGGGGAAGACCCCGTCCTCCTCCGGGGGACCAATCCCGAATGACCACAGCAGCGGGGTGCCATCACCCTCGTCTGACACTGACCCAAAGGATGGGGAAGCGGGCCGAGCCCCGAACCTCACTCGGTGTGACTCTACCCTACTCGCCCTATACTGCAGGCAACAGCGAGAGATCAAAATGCTGAAGGTTCGCTTGGCCGAAATGGCTGTACTCATTAGAGGCATCCTCTGTCGACAAAGCATCGGCGCGCACCGGTCCCCGAACACCATCCCAAATGCCCCCGGGCACCTGAAAGGGGAGGCTAGGGATGTAGCTGCTTCCCTGGTCAGGCGATCAGTCGAGCGAAGCCCCACGCTGCGGGAGAAGATGCAAAGACCCTACTCTTTCCCAAGGAATAAAACCCGAGGAATTTTTGAATGGGCCTACTACTATGGCAAGGTCTCCCTCCCAAGGTCAAAGAGGCCGCAAGATGCTCGTAAAAGCGGTGACCCCTCGTTCTGCCCCTATCACCAAATACTGGGCCACTCCATCGAAGACTGCTACGTCTTCAAGGACATTGCTCAAGACCTGATTGAGAGAGATGAGCTCAGAATGGGAGATTATGTGGTCGCTCCGCCACGCCCCCATGTGGCAGGTGGCCATGAAAGAAGTGTTTACATGGTGTCAGTTCAGCACCAGATTTTTGAAGATGCAGCTGAGAATGGGCGGCCCCAGCCACCAGCAGAGAAACAGCCCCCAGTATGGCAATCAATCACCTTGGCCCCTGCAAGAGCCATCTATGACAATTACAAAGAAGATCCCGAAGAAGTCCTTTACTTCTCCACACAAGAGAGCCCCCCAGAGTCGCACACAGCAAGCCTAATAGAGGGGGAAATAAGCAAAGCCTCGTTACCTAATGAGGCAGAGCAAGAAAACACCTATGGTGTCCTTGAAGCAGAAGATGGTGAAGACAAGGATTTCATTGACCTGCTACCAGCGCCTCCAGAATTTGAAGATGGCGGCCAGGCCACAGTGGATGAGCTCATTGAAATTAATCTAGGCACAGAAAGCGACCCCAGGCTGACCTTTCTGAGTGCCGTTCTTCCTCCACAGGAGAGGGGACAGTATGTCAAGTTGCTGCAAGAATTCCGGGACTGTTTCGCCTGGAACTACAAAGAGATGCCGGGTCTGAGTCCCGGCGTGACTCAACATATTCTGGCTATTGATCCCAAGGTGGAGCCGGTGAAGCAGCCCCCCAGGCGTATGAGGCCGGAGCTGCTAAAACTGATTTGTAAAGAAGTCGACAAGCTCATTGATGTCGATTTTGTAGCTGAAAACCAATACACTACTTGGTTGGCCAACATTGTGCCGGTGAAGAAGAAGAATGGACAGATCAGGATCTGCGTGGACTTCCGCGACCTGAATAAAGCTTGCCCAAAAGATGACTTTCCGGTGCCCGTCACGGAAGTGATGATTGATGCAACTACCGGCCATGAGGCCTTGTCTTTCATGGACGGATCATCCGGCTATAATCAAATATGGATAGCTGAACATGATCGAATTCATACGGCCTTCCGGTCACCTAAAGGGATATTCCACTACAAAAGGATGCCCTTCGGCCTCAAGAACGCTGGCGCCACTTACCAGCGGGCGATGACCAAGATATTCGACGAACTGCTATATAGCAAAGTCGAATGCTACATCGATGATCTGGTCGTCAAGACAAAGAAAAGGGGGGATCACCTGAATGACCTTAGAGTCATCTTTGAGAGACTCCGACAGTACGAGCTGAAAATGAACCCAATGAAGTGTGCCTTCGGCGTCTCTAGTGGAAAGTTTCTCGGCTTCATTGTCCGATATAGGGGGATCGAGATCGACCCCTTTAAAATAAAAGCCATTCAGGAGCTACCTCCTCCGGAGAATTTGGGAGAGTTAAGGTCCCTGCAAGGTCGGCTAGCCTACATTCGAAGATTTATCTCCAATTTGTCGGGACGCTGTCAACCATTCCACAAATTAATGATGAAGAATGCACCTTTCAACTGGAACCATGAATGTCAGAAGGCCTTTGATCGGCTGAAGGATTACTTAAAGACCCCGCCTGTGCTGGGGGCACCTGTCAAGGGGAGGCCGCTTATTCTATATATAGCTGCCACTGAATGTTCACTGGGGGCAATGCTCGCCCAGAACAATGATGAGGGGAAGGAGCAAGCTCTTTATTACCTTAGCCGAAGACTAATGGGGGCAGAAGAAAAATACACCCCGATTGAGAAGGTTTGTCTCGCCTTGGTCTTCGCAGTCAAGAAGTTGAGGCATTACATGCTCTCGCATGAAGTGAGCTTAATCTCTAAGGCTGACCCAGTCAAGCACATTCTCTCCCAGCCAGTACTGAAGGGACGTCTCGGCAAGTGGGCCGTACTGTTAATGGAATTTGACATCATCTATGTGCCTCAGAAGGCCGTTAAGGGTCAAGCCATGGCTGATTTCTTTGCAGCACACCCTGTGCCTGAAAATTCCCCACTGGCCACAGAGTTGCCTGAAGATGAAACACTGGAAGTGGACCAAGCCCAACTGATCGCCTGGCAGCTGCACTTTGATGGAGCTTCGAGAACAGAAACAACCCCGTCTGGGCACACAAAAGTACGGGCCGGGGCCGGCATCGTCCTTAAATCCCCTGAGGGAGAAGTATTGCACACATCCTGCTCCATTAGCAAGCCCTGCACAAATAATGAGGCAGAATATGAAGCTCTGATCATTGGTCTCCAAGTCGCTTTACAGATGGAGATTAAAATATTACATGTGTTTGGCGATTCATTGCTGGTCGTCAAGCAGGTCCAGGGACAGTTTGACGTCCGAAAACCCGAGTTACTCCCTTACTACACTAAGGCGAAACGGCTCATGCAGCAGTTCTACCTCATTGAGATAGGCCACGTTGCCAGAGGAGAGAATGCACAAGCTGATGCACTGGCAAAATTGGCGAGTTCATTGGCAGTCCCGCCAGATGGATCCCTCAGCATCCGGGTGGTGAATCAACGCCAGGTGCCTAGCATGATAGAAGGGCCAGGAGAAGAAGAACTTGAGGTCATCACAGCGGAAGCCATTAGCCCGCCCGACTGGAGAGACCCCCTTTTGCAGTGGTTTAAATATCAGCAACTGCCCAGGCAAAGGGAAGAGAAGATCAAGTTAATCAGAACAAAGGACTCTTATGAGGTCCGGAACGGAATCCTATTCCGAATTATGGCAGACGCCAAACGGAAGGTGCTCCTCCGATGTTTATCCATTGAAGAAGCTTGGAAGGTCATGAAGGAGGTTCACGCTGGAGCAGCTGGTGCACATCAGGCAGGACCGAAAATGAAGATTGAAATAAAGAAGCTCGGCTACTATTGGCCGACAATGTTCGACGACTGCTGCAAGTATGCCAAATCTTGTCAAAAATGCCAGGAGCACGCGACGGTACCCAGGAGACCGCACGTGCCCTTGCATCCAACACTGCCCAGCTGGCCCTTTGCCCAATGGGGAACAGACGTTGTGGGTCCACTACCCGCATCATCAGCTGGATGCAGGTACATCTTGGCCGCAACTGATTACTTCTCCCACTGGGCGGAGGCTATTGCTTTGAGAGAAGTGACCGGGGAGATCGTCACCAGATTTGTCCGTCGCAACATCATATTCCGGTTTGGCACTCCGAACCGAATTATCTCAGACAATGGAAGTCACTTCCGCAACCAGAAGGTCTACCGGCTGGCAGAAAAGTACAAGATCGACTGGAGGATGTCGACCCCCTACAACCCACAGGCCAATGGCTTGGCTGAAGCTTTCAATAAGACTCTTTGCACTCTCCTGTCCAAAATTGTTAGTTCTAACAAGAGGGACTGGGAAGAGAAAATGTACGAGGCCCTGTGGGCGTATCGAACTGTGTACAAAACTCCGACGGGTTGTTCACCCTTTTCCCTGGTATATGGCTCAGAGGCAATTGTCCCTATCGAGCTGGAAATACCCTCCCTCCGGGTCGCAGTCCAACACGGGTTGGTCCGGGAAGAGCAGACAAATGTCGAGCGAAGGCTCGAAGAGCTCTCCAACTTGGAGGGAAAAAGGCTCCAAGCCCAGCAGAACATCCAGGTCTATCAGGCCCGGATAGCTCGCGCCTTTGACAAGCTCGTCAAGGAACGCGAATTTAAGAAGGGTGACCTCGTTATGGTGAAGAGAAGAGAAGTCATGGCTTCCAACCCCAAGGGCAAGCTGAATGAGAATTGGCTTGGACCCTATGTGATCCAGAAAGTCTACGAGGGCGGAGCATATGTAATCGTCGACCATCGGGGGGAGGTTCAATTTCCGCCCCTCAATGATAGGCATCTGAGGTTGTACCATGCTCCGATTCCCCCATTCGAAGAATAATGCTTTTCTCTGCCCTGCCCCGGGCGAATTTGCATTACTATTGTCCAGATGGATTGGGCACTATTCATCGTGCATGTCAAAAAAAAGAAGAGAAAAAAAAGAAGAAGAAATAAAAAAAAGAGGAAAAAAAAAGAAAAGGAAAAGAAAAAAAAAGAAAGAAGAGAAAAAAAGAAAGAGGAAAAAGGGAGGAAGGAATCGGTCTCCCTTTATTAACACTCACTCTTATCTCCAAGAATATTTCAATAGACGAATCGACCATGTCAGCCTCTGACTTCCTGTCGGCACTGACAAAGAACACCCCACCCGAACCTTTCGTTCGAGATCGGGGAATCAACATTTTCTCCTTGCGTTGGCACCAGCCCGTACCAACGAATGTTTCAATAGACGAATCAGCCATGTCAGCTCTTGACATCCTGTCGGCACTGACGAAGAACACCCCACCTGAACCTTCCGTCCAGGGTTGGGGAATAAACCTTTGCTCCTTGCGTTGGCACCAACCCCGTGTCAATGAATGAATCACGTCGGTCCCCGACTCCTTGTCGGCGTCGATGAATAAACCAGTGGCCCAGACCTTTCGTCTGGTTCCATGAACAAAAAGACCTTTGCTTCGGCACTAACCCCGTGCCGATGAATAAACCACGTCGGTCTCCGACACCCTGTCGACATCAACGAATAAACCAGTGGCCCAGACCTTTCGTCTGGTTCCATGAATGAAAAGACCCTTGCTTTGGCACCAACCCCGTGTCAATGAATGAATCACGTCGGTCTCCGACACCCTGTCGGCATCGATGAATAAACCAGTGGCCCAGACCTTTCGTCTGGTTCCATGAACAAAAAGACCTTTGCTTCGGCACTAACCCCGTGCCGATGAATAAACCACGTCGGTCTCCGACTCCCTGTCGGCATCGATGAACGAACCAGTGGCCTGGACCTTCTGTCTGGTGCCATGAATAAAAATACCCTTGCTTTGGCACTAACCCCGTGTCAATGAATAAACCACCTCAATATTACAACTCCAGTCCCACAGACGAATAAACCCTTGGCTTGGACCTTCCGCCTAAGTCGATGAACAAAAAAGAAAACGCCTTTGCTTGGCTCGGATCTTTCATCCGAGTCGATGAACAAAAAGAACCTTCTTGCTTGGCTCGGATCTTTCATCCGTGTCGATGAACAAAAAGAACCTCCTTGCTTGGCTCGGACCTTTCGTCCAAGTCGATGAACAAAAAGAACCTCCTTGCTTGGCTCGGACCTTTCGTCCAAGTCGATGAACAAAAAAAGAACCTTCTTGCTTGGCTCGAACCTTCCGTCCAAGTCGATGAACAAAAAGAACCTCCTTGCTTGGCTCAGACCTTCCGTCCCAGTCAATGAACAAAAATAAAGAGAAAAAAAAAGAAGAATCTTCTTGCTTGGCTCGGACCTTCCGTCCAAGTTGATGAATAAAAATAAAAAAAAAGGGGGGACCGCCTTTGCTTGGCTCGGACCTTCCGTCCAAGTCCATGAACATAAAGAAACCCCTCCTTGCCTGGCTCGGACCATCCATCCCAGTCCATAAACAAAAGTGCATCCCACTACTCGGCTCGGACCCTCCGTCCGAGTCGGTGAATGAACAACTTTCCTAAGCCCAGCACGAGTCAACAACTCCCTCTTTGGGGTTGTCCTCGTCTAAGCTGTTTTGGGCCTTTTGCCTGAGACGACACATAGACCCTTCATTCTCGCTTCGATATTCACCCCATGCCGATGACTAAACCCTCACTCTGACATCTCAGTCCGCGTGCATATGCGGTGAAGCGATCCCCTCATCCCTTCGCTGAAGGAGTGAGCGCTTTCCCGTGAATTTGCACCGGACCAGCATCCCAGTGGCTCAGAAGAATAGACGTCATGTTGAAGAACTCTACACTCGCGGGCCCCGCGCATTCATCCCTCGCTTGCGCCGCCCGTGAGTGGGGGGCATTTGTGGACGCCAAAAAAATGACGATGATGATCATGGCGACATTCGCGTCTACACATTAGAGCGCGAGTCGAAGACAGAAATGCCGAATAAACCTCATGCCTCGCCCGATCAGGACGAGAACTCACTTGGTGGTCCGCTACCCGCTAAGAAAGCCCCCTAAGCAGAAGATACAACTACAACGCTCCGACCAGCCGTGCCGAGGGCTGAATCAGAGAAAAGTCAGGAACTCCGGCACAGTCTCGGCATGCACCGAAAGTCACGCAAAGTCTGGGACCGAGTCCCGGAGGCTGCGAACAGAATATTACGGAGGCCATGCATTGCAACCAGAATGTTATGGGAACGCCGACATTCATATAAACGGCCGCGACTTCGAAAAGAATCAATTTGAGGCTTAAAACGGCACGGAAGGGACTTAAACCGGCGCGCTCTAAACCGGCGCGCCCCCCCTTCAACATCTTAAGCCGGCGCGCCCCATTTTCTTTCACGTGCCCTTGCTTTGGCCTTAAACCGGCGCGCCCTTCTTCTTGGGTTAAACCGGCGCGCCCTTTTTCCCCTTCATCTTGGGCTAAACCGGCGCGCACCCTTTCCCTTGCATCTCACGTTAATCCGGCGCGCAAACAAGCTGTCCCATCTACATTCTGATGCTCTGTTTTGCATCATTATGGCGTGCAGAGAACATTCAATGCCAAGGGCTCTGCTTCTACCTTCGTTCGACAGCACACAAGCAGCAGCAGCAAGGCAAGCTCCAGCAGATCTCTGAGCGTCCCATCCTCGGACGAGCAACAGTGTACGGGACAAATGAACAGCGTCCAGCACAGCCGATCAACTCCCGACTTCGTTGCGGACGAGGTGGAAATGGCAGGAAGGCTCCCAGGCTGGCTGATGTATATAAGGGGCAGCATTGTGAAGCGGAAGCGAAGAGAGAAAAAAGAGAGACAACAGGGAAGAAGAGGAAGGGAGACAATAGGAAGAGGTTGAAGAAGGAGAGGAGAGAGGTCTTCTCGAGAGCTCTCCAGCCTCCGAAGAGAAGAAGAAGCTACAGCCATCCGTTCACGCCTGCAAGGTGAAGAAAGAGAGGGAGAGGGTGAGAGCAAGAGAGGGGAGAGAGGGGGGAAGAGCTTGTGCTCTGTTCCTTCTTCTCCCCCCGCCGATGTATCTTCTTCCCCCACCTCAACATTTAGCTTTTCTTTTATCTTCTCCGTTGTATTCTTCCTTCCTTTTCCCTTGAGGATGAATAAAAGAATGACTTGTGAGCATGCGCAGTATTATATGGCTTTGATCCTTTCCCCCCTTTTTTCTTCCGTTTTATTTCTCTGGTTCTCTGAATCACCTGGGGTCCTCGGGAGCTTGCCCTTCTGTGGCATGAACTCTGAGGGAACCCGTTCGAAGGGTGAATAGTCATGGCCACCCACGGCCTACATCCGTCCCGTTCCACGAATTCATCACCCGTGAGTTGTGAGAGCTCTTGAAGGCTAGTCCTCGAGCTCTCCAACACTCACATTTGGGTTTTTGGACCGCCATGAGGTCTAGATTTGAGGTGCACCCCGGAGTTAACCGTTTGGTGTTCCTTATTGCTCTCTGGCAACTCCCAGTCCAGGGGAGGTGCTGCCCAAATTTCGCCAGGATGAGAACACTCAAGAACAGACGAGCAAGCTAAGTCCTCGGAAGATAAGAACAGTTCATGCCTGAAGCCGCCCCTGAATCAAGCTAAACATCTAAGTTCTTGCATAATAAACCCCTCAAGTAAACATCCAAATACAAGTACTCATTCACCTGAACAAATGTTAAGAAGCATCATAATGATTTAAAATGTCAATTGAACAAACAATCTGCTCATTTGATCAATCTGCAAGTTGAAGAAATAAGAACAGAGGCAATAAGAATCAAACAGATTGAGATAAAACCTCACAGAAGGTTAACCCGGCGTGCTCCTAATCCGGCGCGGGCTAACCCGGCGCGGTACCCCCCCGCGCCGGTTCAGCCTTACACTCAAAACCACTTTTATTTTCTTTGCCACAAATCGGTGCGCCTCCCCTTTTTTAGCCTATTCCGGCGCGCCCCTGGCCCCTCTTCCTTCTTGCCATATACCGGCGCGCCCCCCCTTTCTTGGCCATTAGCCGGCACGCTCCCCCTTGGCATCCATAATCGGCGCGCCCCACTCTTCTGAGGCTATTCCGGCGTGGCCCCTCTCCCTCCTTGGCATTAACTTAACCCGGCGCGCCCCCCTTTTACACCTCTATAGCCGGCGCGCCTCTTTTATACAAAGAGGGGGAGGTAAATAATAATAATAAAAGGGAGAAGAGTTCAAACAAAAAACGCAAAGATCAATGCCAAATAAAAAAAAAATGAAAGGAGCTCCAGTACCCGCGCTTCAATTAAAAATTTTGTTCCGGGGGCGCTGCCCCCGAAAACCCCCGCAAGGGGCGACCTGACCGGGCAGGTCGAACCCCGCGACCTGACCGCGCAGGTCGATCCGCGTGTAAGGGCGCACGTTATTGAGCTCGGGCTACGCATTTAACAATTCACTCCCTCGGACTGGGTGCAAAGAGAAAATCAACGACGCCTTATGGTATCGGACGTGGTTTACGGAACTTCCGACATGACCATAATCCGAAATCATCTCCGGCCAACAGTCTATCAACTTGACCCATCCCTACCGGGATCTAATCCCGCATTCTCATTAAACTTGCCTTGTTCATGGCAGACATTCGCGCGGTTTTGCTACCATCTTTTATACTACAAACACGGACCTTCGTCCGAACATGAAGTGGCCCATGAGTGGCCGACATAGTCTTAGCATTCATGTCCCGATACGGGTTTCTAGCATAGTTCATCTTTCACTATCCTCCTGCATTATTAATATTCTCTTTAGGCCGTAGGGCCCTTATTCCCGGCAATCAATCAAGGGTGTTCCCTCGTATGGGGGATGTAAATAACGTCGTGGCCTTTACGGCACGACGGGTTTCGGTCCCGACACGAACTACACAATCGTCTGATTAGTCAGATCGAGCGCACCATGGGCTTCCATGAAGCCCGAATAAATCGTCACTTTGTGACTGGCACGCCCTCGCACTAAATAGAAGAATTAACCCCAATCAACAAACGAACGGATCCCCCCTCCAAGTTTTAGTGCGTCCACAGGAAGACAATGTCGTACTCAGGGGGAATCTGGAAGGCTTCTCGCAGGCCATGGATTACCCTATAGGCCACTAAGGGTGGGGAACCAGGCCGACTAGTGCCCGCACCCGAGGTGCTCGGCATGCCGCCCCGACCGTGAGGCATCTCCTCCGAAGAAGAAGAATCGACGATGAGGACTCTCCTACGCGGAGACATTACTACAGAGAATGAAAAATACAAGGAAAGAAGGATCCTCACCTGGCAAACAAGGGAAGACGCCTACAATGAAGCACGACAATCGACGAGACGTGGGTATAGTTTGTAAAGAGACCTCGCAACAGGTCTTATAACCGCCCACTACAGTTCGACGTCGTCCCCTAAAAGGCAGATGAAAGGATGATGGCCGCTACGGCGGTACGGCTATCGAGGCCAGAAGATCGTTCTGAGTGTACGCCCCCAGAACGAGACAAGACCCGGGGTCATCATTGCCAGCGTGGCTTCTGCCACCGCCAGAGGCGCCTTGCGGCCAAGCAGGTTCTCGAAGCCACCAACTCCCGTCGTACGAGAAAATCACCTTCGGATCATACACCCCGGAAGAACCCTCTCTTGGACTACTCTCAGTCCCCTGCAGAGTGCTTGGCAACTGAGAGTAGGGGGGAAGTGAGGAGGGTAAATCTAGTCTGGCCCAAATACGGCCCAACGACGGATGGCCCATTAAGGTTCGAGCGTGCTAAGCCCGGTCAGGAGACTAGCACATGCGCTCAACCCAATAAGAGGAAGCCCGGCCTAGCAAAGCATCGGATTCCACGACCGCAACGGCTACAGCCCAAGCGAAGTTCTCACCGAAGGACACTCCGGCGACCGACCGTTGCCCCCACGACGTCGGTCTTGACCCCGTAACGGGCGAGCATGCGCCATGAGCGCTGTAATACTCGCCCAAGGACCAGCCGGCGCCGGGGCTATCGCCCCCAATGGGAAACTCCCTCCAATATAGCGGGGGAACGTTACTCTACTAAGCAGACCCTTCCCTCTCAAGGGATGAGGCCCCTCGCTCCAGGACAACCCATATAAAAGGGACATCGACAGAAGAGAAGAGACACGGTAGATTTCGCTACTAAACCCCATACTACTACTCAAGAGAAGAGACACGGTGGATACTTTCACCAAAGAGCTTCCCACTGAGAATAGAGCAATCAAAGGCACCACGACTACAGAGAGGCTATCCGCCACATCCAGAGAGAATCCTCCTTCTGCACGGCCTTACTACCCAGCGAGCACTCTCTGAGCACCCGCTGGGAGCGGCGAGCACACGTGTAGAGGATCTACGCACTTCTTGGATCGTCTACTACGGCCTCTATTTCTCCCTCACTTCGCTCTTCTTTATTGCTTATTGATCCCTTGCTGACTTAAGCATCGGAGGGTTGTCCCCTAGGGTAATACCCAAGACTCCTTCTGACGCCTCTTTGGTTTCTTGGTGTTTGCAGGCCTCCACGGGTGTGAGACAACTTCCCCAACAAATAAATAGAGAAGGTGGTACGTGGCCTAGAAACCATTTTCCTGCCGCTACAGTACCCATGAGTGAAATATGTGGCAATGAGCAATGAACTTCAAATATATATAGATATTAGAAGAATTTCTAAGAAACACTTTAGGGTTATTTCCTTTCTACAATTCCATTTAGATCCTCGACTATCAGTAGCTTCGCACAACCCCTTTTTTTATTTCTTTTTTTAGATATCACTGTTCGGCGCGAGTCACCTCATGTGTCTCAATGGGGTTTCCCGGCTACTAAGATTCATCACAATTTTGATTCTTGTGGATTTTAGCTTCACTTTTCGACGCGAGTTTCCTCACTTATTTCAGTGGGGATTCCCGACTACTCGGTTCCACATTCCACTTATTTGTTGAGGGGTAGGCAGCTTTTTCCTCACGATTACTCTTCATTTCCATGTAGAAATTTTATTTCCCTTAAAGTGTTGAAAAGAAGTTCTGAAATCCTTATCAATCAAAGTCATATATATCACTTTTGTGCAAAGTGTGTGGGTAATTGCTATGTATGTAGAAAATGAATTTGCCATAATATAGTTATGACTCCCCCTAAATGTATGCACCATTGGAAACAAATCCTCCTCCTTTGTATATGTCACGTTACACAAATGATCAAAATCACTGCATTTTATATAACAAGGAGGTGAGGTCTTAGAAGATATTCAAGAAATAGTTTTCTAGAAATATATATACATGCAAACAAGCAAGGATTTAAAAGTAAAGTCATGCAAGATGATTTTCGGTATGTGGCGGAGGTGTCGGTCCAAAGACCCGACTCACGCATGGTGAGTGTTTCCCGATGGACGGAATCCACCATTCCACAACACACCATTTTAAATATCGAAGAATCATGGCATTCTAGCACGCAAGTTCAAAGAATATGCACGAGTATATGCATGTAACTGAAAAGATGATGAAAATTTATTTCTATTCACAAATAAGCAAGCATATGTCCAAGTGTATGTAAAATTCTCATATGACTGTAAACTCATGTATGCAATTGTATAGAGCAAATGCAAATGTATGCGAAGTGTGCAAATGAAGCTTTGTATGAACTCTATATTTATTCAAACTTTAAGCATAATCGGTCACGAAGTTAGCAAAGATGAATTATTCAAAGCAAATTTCAAACAAGTGTGAAATGGTGATTTTGTTTTCAATATGAGCAGGTGATGTGAAACGGTCTACCTAGGATGATAATGACCCTTAGACCTATGCATCCACAAGCATACAAGCTCTCAATTCGGCTCACCGTGCGACCTATCTCACGCGACGCACATGCGCTCCCGGTGGGTCCGAGTGATGCCGGCGAGGATCCGGGGTGGGACCCTAAGGTTTCCACCGGTTGGTGGGCTTATGGCTGACCCCTAATGGGCCTGGGATACCCAATTTATGGGCGGGCTAGCACGCTGGGGCGTGGGCTTGGGTGGCGCTCTCTCACTTGCCACGGTGGTGCGCTCGTGGTTTCACAAACAATCAAGTCCGGGCACTCAATTACCGCCAACGAGCTAAGGAAACGATACTAGCTAAGCAAAGTAAATGAGGACCAGGAGAGGGACCAGAAGCTCACCTGATCGGTGTGAAGACACCGATCCCGGCCGGAGACGATGGGCGCGCCGGGAGGCGTGGGTATGCACCCGAACGCCGCGGCGGGGTAGCTTGACCTGCTGGTTAGTTAATTACACAACTACGCCTCTCGCAGGAGGGGGGATCTCGGGGTGGGGGTTATGGAGTTTACACCAAACACTACCACCACGCAGGGTGGGGCCTTCAGCCGGCCAAGCGGGGTGGGGAAAATTGGTTAATTATCACACCGGCGGTCGATACCGAAACCTGTCCGGTTCTGGGATTCTGGACCAGCAGTCACTGATGTAGCCGTAGAACACTTTCTGGAATTTTTCCGGAGGCGCGGTCGGTGTCGTTGGCTTCGTAACAGAATAGGGGTGCGCCTCAAATTTTATGGATTTTCGTTCTGCACGAGCCGGGCTGCCACGATCGAACGAACGGGGTCCCTGTTCAGGACCTGCACAGGTTCAGCTTCTGAACAGCAGATTGCCGAGGACGCCACGAACGCTCCCGGGCTCTGTTTTGCAAACGGCCGGTGTCGATGGAAGCGTGGGGAAGTCTACTTTCCAACGGAGCCGGCCTCGCCACTGTCTGAAGTCCGTGTGGACAGGATGGTCCCGTTGAAGGGGGACAGGTCGGGGAAGACAGACAGGAGGCAGAACGAACGCCCGGCGGTATAAAAATGGTAACTTCCACTTACGGCGTTCAAACGATGCTCCGTCTTCGGCTTCTGAAAGCTGACAGGGGGAGGAAGAATTTTGATGAAGAGTTTGATGACCGATTCCTCCAGTCTTGGCCGCTGCACGAGGGTCGAACAGAGATGGCCTTCTGGTTGAGCCCCCAGTGCGCAGTCGCGGTAGAACGGAGCTAGCGGCCGGCCACGATCTTGGAACGGAGCGATTCCAACTCGCCTGCGGAGAAGACTCGTGGATGCACAAGTTTGCTGAAGCGCTTGGATGCCGAATCCTCCTGGAACGGGTTGGAAAATGCTCTGCAAGTTGGGGCCAGAAACTGCCTGCGGGCTGGAATGGATTTGTGGAGGGGAGGCTAAGGTGGTGGTGGTGTATGTGGGTGGAGATGGAGGGGGGTGCGACCCTAGGAGGGAGGGGAAGGGGATGGACGACCTAGGGAGGTGAAGGGGTCCCTTGGAGAGGGGAAAGGGGTCTTGGGTGGAGGAATATGGCTTGGGAAGGGTGGGGAGTGGCCTTGGGAAGGTGAAAGGGTGCCTGGGAAGATGAAAGGGTGCCTAGGAGAAGGGGTTTCCACCTAGGGGTTGGAGGGGGAATTGAATGAGTGTATAGGGAAGGGGGAGGGGTCTTAAAGAAGGGTGATTAGGGAGGAGAGAGAGGGGATTTCGAAATTTAGAGAGAGAGAGGGAGAAGTAGTGAGAGAGAGAGAGAGAACTATAGAGAGAGGGAGAGAGAATACTTGAGGGTTTAATTTTTCAATTCATCAAAAGTTGTTACAAATGGGAGAGGGGGGGGTCCTTATATAGAGTTGGACCATTTGCACAAAACCCCCTAACAAAGTGCATAAATGCAAAAGACCAAGAGACAGGGGGGGGCGCCCATGGGCCAAGCCCACTAACTGGGCCCAATGTCCTCAACTAAGGGTCCAAATGACTCAAGACTTGGATAATTAACTCTAAGACCTAGATAATGGACTCAAATAAAGGAAAATTACACATGATATGACTCAAATAAAGAAACTACATAAGCAACAAATAAAGATAGCCATGAGGACCACATCTCCAAGGGGTCACGAAGTCGGAGTCGCCTCGTGCCATAGGGAATGCCGGGAGATGTCCTCATCAGCAGGTTTAAAACTGAAACATTTGCAAATTGCCAAAATCAATGAAACCATGATGCAACTTTTTAAGTGTAATCATTTTTCTTCAAAACTTAAATTTTACCTTTTCAGATTTTTCAAAGTAAACCTAAGCAAAATGAATTTCAAAACCAAACCATTTTTCTTTCTCGTCTTGAGAGTCCTTTATTTATTGACTTTCCTTGGCCTCAAGGCACCTCTGTAAAATAAATTCACATTATGAATATTTGGGTACCCAATCCATCTTGGGTCCCGAGGAGTTAGTTCTAGTATGAGCAAAATACATTTTATTTTTCCTTTCAAATCATTCATCATCGGCCCTCATTAAATCACACACATACATAGAGTGGCCGAACATACCATAATAAAAGCATGTGACATTTGACTTTCTAAAACGACTCCTATGCATATATGATCTATCAATATATGAGTTCATGCATGAGTCAACATGAGTATAACCATATGAATCATAAGATTTTTGAAATTTATCTTTCACAAATGAATTTTTCTTTGTGGGTGAACGTCCCACATCAACTTTTTCATTCCTAGCCTTTCCATTGCTAGTCTCACCATGTTCAATCATTTTCCCTTTTCCTTTTAATTCCTTTTGAACAACTTCTTTCAATTTGTTCAATTCGTCATGCATGGTATTGAAGTTGGTTTCTAATTCTTTCTTGGATTTTTCACATTCATTCAGTCTTGAATTAAGTTCATCCAACTCCTTTACCAATTTTTTATTTTCAGTTTCTAGATTTTTCACATTCTCATAAGCATGTTATTTTTTAATCTCTAAGCATGAAATATCATCCTCAAATAGAGAGACTTTTGATAACAACATTTCAATTTCATCTTTCATTTTTTCAAGTTCTAACTCAAGCAAACTATATTTAGTGCATGAAGATGAATTAGAATGCAAAATATCATCAAACTTCTTTTTCAGATTTTTATTTTGATATTTCAACTTCTTGCACTGTTCATACATTCCAGCATAAGCAATTTGCCATTCTTCGCAAGTGAGGTTTTCATTATCGAAATTTACCTCGGTGTCGTTTTCCTCATTTGCCATTAAACATAAATTCTGGACTATCTCGTCCAGCTCATCATCTTTCTCAGATTTGGACTCGCTCTCGTCCTCATCACTCCATGTCGCCTTCATGGCCTTGGGCTTCTTCACTTATTCTTTCTTCAATTTCTTCCGAAGACTTAAACATTCGCTTCTCATGTGGCCGACCTTTCCACATTCATAGCATCTAATCTCCCCTTTCTTCCTCAATACTTTCTTCGAAATTTTTTCAAAAGAAGTTCCATCTTGTCTAACCTTTCTGAATAACTTTCTAGCTTTGCTAGTGATGACATCCACAAGTTCTTCCTCACTGCTATTTAAACTTGACCCTTCATCGCTCTCAGAAGATTTTGAATAAGCCTTGAATGCCACTGATTTCTTTTTGCCCTTCTCTTCCTCTGTCCCCTTAATGTTGATTTCATAGGTCATCAAGGACCCAATCAACTCATCCAGTTTGAGTGTAGTGAGATCTTTAGAGTCTTCTATCACGGTCGCTTTCGTGTGCCATTGTGGTGACAAGGACCGTAGCACCTTCCTTACAAGATCTTGATTTGAGTACTCATTTCCCAGTGCTTTCAACCCGTTGGAGATCTCACTTAACCTTGCAAACATCTCCGAGATAGTCTCATGCGGCTTCATCATGAAGAGCTCGTATTCTTGGACTAATATATTTTCTTTTGTTTCCTTTACCTCCGACGTTCCTTCATATATGAGTCGGAGCTTCTCCCACATTTTCTACAAAGACAAACACATAGATATGTGTGAATATTCATTCGGATGTACAGCACATTGAACTATATTCATAGCTCTAAACTTTGCACATGATTTTTTAATATGTTCTTCAGTCCAACTATCCTCATCATCCGGCAATTGATAAGGACCTTTACTTATGACTTTTCAAGTATCATAATCCTGTGCTCGCAAGAACACAGTCATTCTAGTTTTCCAATAGATGTAATTCGTGCCATCAAAAAATGGTGGCCTGTGTATAGAATGTCCCTCAGGAAGCATTCCTCTACTTTCCATCGACAACCGATCTTACCTCTTCAACCGTGAGATTGAGTAAAATCAGAGGCCTTGCTCTGATACCAATTGTTGGCCCAGATAACAATATACGTTGACAAGAAGAAGGGTTGAATTGTCCCCCAATCACGATGACCTATTTTAAAACTAACAAGCGAAATTAACGAGATTGATGAAAAATAAGTTGAACAGAAATAAACTTAGTTCACTCAATCTCTCCGAGCCCACACTATCAAAAACAATAGTAAAAGCGAGCTACCACACACCACAATACACATGGAACTTTAAGGTGGTTCGGGACCACGACGGGCTCCCTACATCCACCCCTCACCGAACCGGTGAGGCTTCACTCGCTTACAACGAAGCGCATGGAGTAAAAACTCCAACACACACGGAGAATTCGTCTCCACAACGATCCAACTGCGGGATCAATCTACACACACACGCTGCAAAAATCGTAGCAATAACCACACGACTGTATGCAAACGGTCCACCAACAATGTATTTTCAGTCTCAGAAAAAATAGAAAAATGCTCAATATAGATTAGACTGAAATATAAACAATAAAGAACATCATAGAAGGATGATGGAAGGTTGTAGAATGTATCCCCTTGAGCTCCATAACCCGATTGAAGAAGTTCCTTGAAGTCTAGGTCGGAGGGAAGTCGGATGGTGTCGATTTGAACATCTCCTCGATCCTCTCTTCAAGCCACTCCACTTTCTCTTCTACCATGAGCTTCAAAGATGCATGAATGTAGATCAAAACCCTTCCACAAGATCTCCTCCTCCTTTTTCCCCCTTTTTTCATCTACAAGATAAGAGAAAATAAGCACATTAGGGTTCTTGTCTCCAAAATCGGAGCTCACATTCATATATATAGAGGAGTGGGTTAAAGACACATAAAACCCTCCCAATACATGTTAGAAACACCCTAATATGTTTAGGAACTAATGGGGGTTAGTATGGTAAAGTTTAGAAAGATTTTCAATGGGTTTTAATGAGTTTCAGAAGTCCCGTCCGGAATGGGTTGACCCTTGGGGTCGACACTCGTGCAACCAGAGGGCAGGCAGCCTAAAAAACAAGACCCAGCACACAGGGGTCGACCCCTGGGGTCGACCCTTGCAGTGGGTTGGTCGACCCCTGCAGGCAGACTCCACATAATACCTTCTGTCCGGTCTAGAGCAGTAAGGGTCGACCCATGTCAGTTTTGGTTATAAAAATACTCCAAACCCCATTCAAATCAAGCATAAAAAATGGTTAGATGTTACCATCATCCACTTGACATGAGAGGGTTTAAAAACCATCCTTGAACCTACAAAAACACACAAACATCAAGTTAGTTTATGTATTAAAAATTAAGTTCTCCTTAACTTGATTCTTCCACATCCAACTCCATATCTTTACACATCCAAATGCACATTGCATCAAGTAAATGTTTTCTTAAAAACATGAGCCACAATCTATGGCATTTGATAGACTTTAAATCCCTTAAGCATTCAAATATAAAGCCATGGAAGTTCAAATATTTAAATAGCATTCGTGTATCTACCAAATCTTCCATATGCTCAACAACGAGAAACTTTAAGTGAGGGATATTCAATTACAAATGAATGAGCAAATTCTTTTACCATTAAATGCCTTTCCAAAAACATGAATGATTGATTCATTAAATCTCAAATTGAATTCATCACTCACACAATCAAATATGCATCATTCCTTCACAAGGCAACCAAAAAATCATTTCAAAACACATGCTCTTCCAAACATACAATGTTTTGAAACCATATAACCACACACAATGATTTGCTTCCACAAACACACAATATTTGTTATCATCAAAACTAAGGTCAAAAATAATGTGAAAACACACTACCCAACAAGAAATAAGAAAGAGAGAAAAGTGAGTGAGAAGCCCCTAAACCCTTTCGACCCAGTCCAGCGGTGAAGAGAGAAGTGAGCTAAGAAGGAGAAGCCCAACCTTGAAGGAATGCTTCCTGACTTAGTCAGAAGCTACATTTGGTTTCTTAGCTCCTATCTACGGTCTTCTTTTCCTGCTTTAAACTCCATGTCTTTGTGTGTGAGACTAGAAGAACCTTTTGCTGCACTTGCAGTATTTTCCTTTTATGTTTTTCGCTTGATCTTGAACCGTCCCTGTCGGTTTGTGTGCTGGAAGACAGACGAAGGGTGCTCCATTCTGTTGTGAACAGTACATGCCAGTTTGTATGTAGGAAGGCAGATAGAGGGTGTTCTCTGGTCTGTGGTTTGGGGCGTCGTCCCCGTGTGGTGCTGCATTCGCAGCGTGTGGAGAAGCCTCACCGGTTCGGTGAGGGGTGGATGTAGATCTGCGAGTTTGCAGATTGAACCACCTTAAAAATCCATTGTGCAGTGGTATGTTCTTGTGTGATTGCTTCCATTTCCTCTACCTTCCTTTCACAAGAACTTATAGTTTTTATTTCAGCATTTCTGCTTCAACCAAACACTGCACATAGTGTGAAGCCCTCACCGTTTGACAGCACTCTTGTTGTTTGAACAAAGGCTCACACACTCACCTAAGAAAGCACTCTGATGATTTGTATCTATACATGTAAATCTTAGGTGTTTGACATTTCTCTGGCTCATAAGCTATTTGTGATCCTACAAATCTCAGATATGTACATAGTTTCTATAGTGCATTACTTGTATGTTTGATAGCTGTCCTATGAGTAGTCTGTAAGCTTCGGTTTGCACTTTCCTTTGAGCCTTCGTATACTCATTCTTGGGAGAACATTTCTCTCCTAGCATCGTTCAGCAAACCAGTGCTTGTGATGCAGCAGACTTGTCTGACTGTCGGTTGTTCATAATGCATTTCCTCCGGCGATCCGCTCTCATTCTTGAGTAGCTTAATGCCTTATGGATCTATGACAAGCACTCACATGTCCAAACATCAATGCTATATCCACTATGTTCAAACCAGAAGATTGTCTAGTGAAAAGATTTTTAGAGGGCATTTTTTATAAGGTGATCTATTCAACCCCCCCCCCCTTCTAGATCCGTTTGCACCCCTCGGACCCAACAGGTGGAGGTACCGACTGGACTGTCGTGGCCCTTTCGACAAACGGGCTGGTGTCACCCTGTGTGTTGGGTGTGGTTCTTTCGCTAGTTTTAGTTCGGGATCGAGAGATTCTCCCGAGGGTGTTGGTTCAGCGTGTGGCCGTGTGCCCTTGTGTGTGGTTCCATCGGCTAGGACGGACCATCCGACTGTGGGAGTTGGGATAGTGTGGAGGGCTTGTGTGTGTCCCCTCCGTTTACCATCTTCTAATTCCGGTCACCATCGCTGTGTCGTACTAGTGTTATTATCATGTTGCTACCGCTATAGTTCTTTACTTGCTGCTTCTACGATGTTCCTATTTACTGCTTTCGTTGTAGTGGGGACCCTAGGGCCCCCTACTTAGCCAATGAGATGAGGCTCACCCCCTACTGTTCAGGTGCGACGTTCTCTTCGGAGTGGAGTGTTCCAGTCGGAGGTTCGTTAGTTGCCAGCTCACCAGGTTGCCAGGGTATGCCCCGAGGCAGTGTATGTTTCCTTTCTTTGACTGTACTTGTGGACTGGACTCTGTAGAATTATAATTGTTATAAAATTTAATTTTATTTCTATCAGAACTATAGATTAATTCTGTAGATTTACTTTCCTGTTATTATTTAGAATTTCAATGCATGACCACACCATCTCTTTTAACCCTTCCGAGCCTTCCGGCTCGTGGGTGGTGGGCCAGGATTCGAATGGTATCGAGTTATTTCCGGTATCCGAATCTTGGGTCGTTACATAGCTCCTGCGTTGGCAGCCCCTAGAGGCGTTCTTCATCCTTGAAGGGCATCAGTTGTTAGAGCAGCCCAAGGATCCTCTCGTCTGGTACCAGCACTGCCCTCGATGGTTCCTCCCTCCACTTCACCGAAGCCCTCGTCGGATCCCGATAGTAGAAGAGGGACTAGGCATGGGTATCCCCCTTCACCACGCTTCCGCGGCCCCAGCAACGCCATCACCACCGGCAGACGGCCACGCTCTATCCCAGTGTGCCATGTCCTTCTCTAGCAACTGTCCTCTCCACTTCCTGGTCCCCGCAGAAGCTGGAATATTCTAGCTAGGTTCCATGGGAACCCTAAAGATCTCCTCCAAACAAACTTCCATAACAACCGCCAGAGGGCCGGTCCACATGATCTTCACACCCCTACAGTTTATGATCCCTACTCAGAATTCAAAGCACTGCAGTCCACGCGGATTTCCTAAAGCTTCCCCAGAACATTGAAAGTTGCCATATGAACCATCACCCCCTGTTCAATCCATGTACCGCGCATCACACTAGGGGCTAGGGAGCAAGTGTTGTGTGGGCGCTCATGGATGACTGCCATGTGTCCTGCTCCCATTCGACCGGGGTTACGCACCGGGTCCTAAGAAATGAGAAACTGTTGAGAAATCACCATAATGATGGCCCTACATCAGCGTATCTTCTTCCCTACGCAACACCATGATTTCTCTACTTCTCCACACTGACTGCGGCCTCGACTACCATGCCAGGCTGTGTGGTCACCTCAGAAGACATGGAACCCATCCACCCAGTCACCTCCCCCTCCACTCGTCTATAAAAAGGGGGTCTCAAATGCCTCCTTCAAGTATGAGAAGGCTAGGCAACTGGGTAAGGCACATCCTTATGTTATGAGATCAGTTCTAGAGGAAGGTCCAACACTCTAGCCCCAGAGCCATGGGCACACTGCCCCGCCTACGCCTAGCCACTCACCTTGTCCTGAGCCACCTCCACCTCTCTAGAATCTCTCTTTGCTCTTTACCCCCGCTGATTGACTTAAGTATCATAGGGTTTTCACGAGGATATCTCATCCTAGTGAAGAACTTTTGTGCAAGTTGAGGCTCCACAAGGTATACTTGAGACGATGGATGGTCCCTACTTCCTCGCAGAGAGGATCGGGGAGGCACACTCACGATTGATAAAAGGTGTGGGTATGCTCGATCGAGCCCTATGCACAAGACCAGTCTATCCAGGTGGAAGGCGGCCATGCACAACCTAATGGGAAGTCGTCAAGATTGACTTCTAGATCTCCCCCCGACCTAGAGGCATCGCCACTGCCTACAAGCAAGAAAGCCACTACAAGATGTGGCGCAATCACGGTTGCATTCCTCTGACAACTCCTGGGTTAGGTACTGCGTCCTTGCCTTCATAGAGTCAGGCCCTTTGTAGGGGCATTCAAAGGCATGCATTCTCTGCCTACGGAGGTGTGGCCAACTCATCTATCCCTTCTCAGACAAATGGGGGCACCAGACAGTGATGGCCGACTTAGGGCTCACCACAGGAGACGACTAAGCCAAGGATGACGCCTTTGGGGGGCCCTTGACCAGCAACGCGAGTGGCCTCTTTCTCAAGCACTACCCGATGCACGCGAGCTATTTCAGAAACCCGAACACGACTCTCGGCCAGCCTCCAAGTACCCCAAACTGCTCCTTCTTGGGCTTCGTACGCGAGCTCCTATGCTTCTTCTCAAGCTCTATATTTCATCATCTTTAATCCCTTTATAATTAATTTCTTATATATCAAAATAAATTCAAGTGTAATATACGTGAGTAGTCCTCGGCAAAGTCTTTTGCTTGAACGTAAATTCTGTCGTCCGTCCCTGGTAATTAATCGTGAAGACGTTGTTAGAAGATTGATATACGGTGAGTTGTCTTTTGTTCTCTATTCTGCATGCAAAATGGCTGAGAGACAATTGCTTCAATTGCAGTATCCGTTGAGAAATAATAAATTTTATGTGTCCAGGTGTTATGTACACCTTAAATCATATGTTATCTAATTAATCTTTTAAGATAAAGATATTTTCATGTTGTAACCAGAACTTTCTTGCATATCCCTATTTCTCGGCGTCCAACGTATGCAAAGTCACGTGCGCATCACTCTGTACAGGTCGCAATCCCCGCCCCGGCCCCACCCGCCCTTTTGGGGCCCCAAGTGTGGATGTGAGGTCTGAAACTGCTGGATGGATCAACATATGAGACTACATATACATATGCATATATATATATATATATATATATATATATATATATATATATATATATATATATATATTGAAAGGAGTGCATCAACCTACGTACTTAACACCCAATGACCCGAGATCAATCCAATGTCTGCCGTAAAAGTGTTGGAGAAATTGTGACTTTTATTGGGTTTTATTTTTAAACCCAAAGGCTTTGAGGGTTTTATTGTAAATGGTCATGAGGTGCTTTGCATTCCCGTTTGTATTTCCCGTGAGTTTCTTTTCTGGGAACAAATGGGATTAGAGTTTAAAACGGTTTTGTTTTTTCTGCTGAAAAACTGTGACTACAAATTTGACGTGGGTGCGGTTACGTTTTGGGAAAAAACAAGAAATCAGAGCAACCTTTTGGAGGAGAAAACAGAAGACGCGAAAGAATCTCTGCAGAGACTGGACCGCGGTGATTCTTTACGGGTCTTTTTGCTGTGAGCAGAGTCTTTCTTCTAAGAGGCTTTTCATTCTCTCTCTGCTTCTCTGATCTCGGTTCTCAGAGTTACTGGACCATTGTTCTTTAGAAAAATTCTTGTACCACAGTTTCTCTCAGATTGACGAAGGAGTACTTGTTCCTGAGGTTTTCGTCGAGGAGGGATTGTCTTCATGTGGACATACATCCCTGTTGTCGTTCTATCATGGGGGAAGATCGTGGACTCCGTCGCACTGGAATGACGGGGGTGATAACTTCTCTAAGGACAGTCCTTGCGGGCGGCTCGGCTAAGTGTTCTAAACTGATCTTTTTGTTCTTTATTTGTTGCACTACCATGCATGCTATTTCCTTTTGATTTTGGATCGGGTCTTGGCTTTCCATATGGGATGACATGTATATAACATTTGTGCCTTCATATCGTTCATTTGTTCTTGTGATTATTAATTTCATAATCATTGTTATATTTCCTACAATCTTTGAGAAGTTATTCATTATGTCGTCCATGTCATCTGTGTTCGCACCCCGTGTGGATATGTCCGGCATGCCCGAGAAATTCTCGGGATAGCACTTCAAGCGGTGGCAACACCGTATGAAGATTTGGTTTACCACAATCGGGCTTATTTCAGTTCTTGAGTTGGACTGCCCTAAACTAGATGAGAATGATCCCAACAGTCATAAAGTAGTCGATGAGTGGAAGCAACGTGATCGTATATGTCATGGCTGCATTCTATTGGCATTGTCCAATGTGCTGTTAAATGTATATAGTCGTTCTTCCTCTCAAACTGCTAAGCAACTGTGGGAGGAGCTTGACAAAAAGTACAATACCGAGGACTTAGGCCTTGAAAAGTACTTTGTTGCCAAGTACCTAAAGTTTCAAATGGTTGAGGGTAAGTCTATATCTGAACAGGCACATGGATTTCTATTGTTGCTTCATGGCTTAGCTGAAGCAGAAATGAAACTTCCAGAAAAATTCCAAGTGATGTCGATCATTGAGAAGTTTCCAAAGTCTTGGGAGGATTTTGGGACGTCTCTCAAGCATCGCAAGGGATCTCTCACTCTGGATGATTTACTTGTTGCTATAGCCATAGAAGAAGAACATAGAAATCAGAAGCCTGTGATGCATGTAGAACTGAATGTAAATGTGATGACTGTTTCTAAGGCAAGAGATCCTAAAGGAAAAGGAAAACTTGAAAACATGAAGAACAAATCAAACATCAAAGGTAAGATCCAGAAAAAGTCCAAAAAGAAACCATGCTGGGAGTGTGGACAGGTTGGTCATTTCATCAAGGACTGTCCTTCGAAGAAGGCTAAGAAGGCTGAAAAGCACTCTTCTGGTCCCCAAGTCAATGTTGTGATGGGGGGACTGAGAAAGCTTTGGGCTCCACCAGCGGATTATATGTTTCTGTTAACCCTCAAGTTTTCACTATATATGAACCAAATGAATGGATAGTAGACACTGGGGCTAATGTGCATGTATGTGCTGACAAGTCCGTGTTTGTGTCTTACCAGGCCATTCATGGTAGATCCGTGACCATGGGGAATGCTACTGCTTCCAGGGTGTTGGGGATAGGGCGCGTGGACCTGAGACTGCCTTCAGGACGTGTTCTCTCTCTACACAGGGTGCACCACGTTCCATCGATCCGGAGAAATATTTTGAGTGGTTCTGTTTTAGTAGAACATGGTTATGAATTGACATTCAAATGTAATAAAGTTGTGCTTCTTTATTTAGGGACTTTTATTGGAAAATGCTATTTATCAGATGGTTTATTTAAATTTCATGTAGTCAATATTCTGAACAAGTGTGTGGATGACATTTATACTAGTTCTACTTCTTATTCTGTGAATATTGTGGAATCTTCTATATTGTGACATGAACGTTTAGGACATGTAAATTATAATTCCTTGAAACATATGACGAATCTGAATATGATCCCTGAGTATGCCATTGATAAAACTCATAAGTGTGATATTTGTGTACAAGCTAAACAACCAAGAAGACCCTTTAACTCTGTTGTTAGAGAGTCTAAGATTTTAGATTTAGTCCACACAGATATTTGTGAATTTAATGGTGTACAAACGTGGGAACATAAGAAATATTTTATCACCTTTATAGATGATGGTAGTAGATACTGTTATGTGTATCTTCTTAAGTCTAAGGATGAAGCTTTATCCAAATTTATCATCTTTAAGGTTGAAGCAGAAACACAAACTTCCAAGGTTCTTAAAAGGATAAGGTCTGATAGAGGGGGAGAGTACACATCTAACCTGTTTTCTAAATTTTGTCAAAGTCATGGCATAATTCATGAGGTTATTGCTCCCTATTCTCCTCAATCAAATGAGATAGCTGAACGAAAAAATAGAGTATTTATAGACATGGTCAACTCTCTTCTCCAAAACTCTGGACTACCTAGTTATATGTGGGGGGATGCCTTGAATACGGCATGCCATATTCTGAACAAAGTACCCTTGAAACATAAAGACACTAGTCCAGAAGAGTTATGGAGAGGTAGGAAGTCTAGCTTCAAGTATCTTAAAGTGTGGGGCTGTCTTGCAAAAGTGTTAGTCCCTAAACACAAAAGAAAGAAGCTAGATCCGAAAATTGTTGACGCGGTCTTTATAGGCTATGCGGCTAATAGTTATGCATTCAGATTCTTAGTGATCAAATCTAAGATATCTGGAATAGTTGTTAACTCTATAGTTGAATTTCGTGATGCTACGTTCTACGATGACGTGTTTCCCATGAAATCTGGTGTACCTTATCTAGTGTCTTCTGAAGATGTTCCTTGCACCTCTAGCTCTATTCCTGATCATGTAGAAAGGATATCCGATGTGGGGGTTGAGACCTCCAATGCTAATCTTGACTCTACTAATCGAGAGGAATTGGTGGAACCAAGAAGGAGTAAGAGACCAAGAATTGCCAAGGATTTGGGAAGTGATTTTATCACCTACCAGATTGTGGGTGATCCCCCTACTTTTCGAGATGCTATGGCTTCACCTGAGGCAAAGCATTGATAGGAAGCCATTAAGAGTGAAATGGATTCCATTATCTCTAATGGTACATGGGAATTGGTTGATTTACCTCCTCGTTCTATGACTATTGGGTGTAAGTGGATTTTAAAGAAGAAATTAAAACCTGATGGAAGCATTGACAAATACAAAGCCAGATTGGTTGCCAAGGGGTTCAAACAAAAGGAAGGAATAGATTTCTTTGATACCTATTCCCCTGTTACTAGGATGACCATAATTAGAGTGCTTCTTGCATTGGCTTCTGTGTATGATCTCACTATCCATCAAATGGATGTTAAGACCGCTTTTTTAAATGGTGATCTTGAAGAAGAGATATACATGGATCAACCTAAAGGTTTTGTGGCACCTCGTAATGAAAACAAAGTTTGTAAGCTTGTTAAGTCTCTTTATGGGTTGAAGCAAGCCCCCAAACAATGGCATGAAAAGTTTGATAAGGCTATCTTATCTTTTGGCTTTAGTGTCAATGAATTTGATAAGTGTGTCTATACCAAGGTTAAAGGTGATGCTTGTATCATTGTGTGCCTGTATGTAGATGATATACTATTGTTTGGAACTTCTATTGGGATTGTGAATGAGACTAAGTCTTTCTTGAGTAGAATGTTTGAGATGAAAGATATGGGAGTAGCAAATGTGATTTTGGGCCTTAAGCCGATTCGTTCAGTTGAAGGGATTATAATTTCTCAGTCTCATTATGTTGAGAAAGTCTTGGAGAAATTTGGCTATCAAACTTGTAAATTTGTTAGCACTCCTTATGATTCATCTAAAACATACTACAAGAACAAGAGTGGTGTACCAGTGTCTCAACTCAGGTATTCCCAAATCATAGGAAGCTTGATGTATCTTACTAACTGTACTAGGCCTGACATTTCATATGCAGTGACCAGATTCAGTAGATATACTAGCTATCCTAATCGTACTCACTGGGAGGGCTTGGATAGGATACTCAGATACCTTAAGGGTACTATATCCTTAGGCTTGCATTATGGGAAGTACCCTGCTATTTTAGAAGGGTATAGTGATGCAAGTTGGATAGCCCAAAACTCAGGGAGTAACGGTGTCTCGGGGTATGTCTTTACCTTGGGTGGTGGCGCTGTTACCTGGAGGTCTACAAAATATACCATTTTGTCTCGGTCTACTTTTGAGGCTGAGCTGTGTGCTCTGGACACTACTGGAACAGAGGCTGAATGGATCAGAGGACTTCTTTCTGAGCTCCCACTGATAGGAAAGCCCATTCCTGCGATCTCGGTGCATTGTGATAGTATGACTATAATTGCCAAGATCAAAAGTTCAAAGTACAACCAAAAACAAAGGAGACATGACCAAGTCAGATTGAAATCTGTAAGGGAACTTGTGTCTCAAGGTGTGATCTCTATTGATTTTGTTGGTACCAAGGACAATACAGCAGATCCATTGACCAAGGGACTTGATAGAAATCAAGTTCAAAAATCCAGATTGGGGATGGGACTGAAACCCATTGAGAATTCTACTATGGCGGCAACCCAACCTAACTAAGTGGAGATCCCACGAAGTAGGTTCAATGTGGTAACAACAAGCTATAGGGAGAATTATGTGGCACTTTAATATTCAGTTGGTACTATTGTACCTGTGTGTCTCTCCCATGATAATCTATTCTAAGTGCCTGTACTGCAAGATAGGAAGGGTTTTGTGAAACTCTAAATGGGTTCGAGCCTATATTGGCAGGATGTTTGCAGTACATCCTTGGAGAAGCCCACCTATATGTGAGTGTGACTGTGAGGCCGCAGTTAAGGGAAGTGGGTTCTTCCTTATCAACACTCATGAATCAGGATAAGGTGCATGGCCATAAAGCACCAACCCTGAAGATGATAACCAGAACTTGTATTTTGTTGTTTCTAATTGAAATTCTCATAAAAGGAGCCAAGTTCAAGACTTAGTTCACTTCGGTTCTGTGGGGGTTGAAATTAGAAACTCAGGTGATGGTTCAAACCCGAAAGGTACCCTCACTGAAAGCAAGATATGCTCTTCTTTTGTCAATCTAAGTTTTCCTCAAATTCCTTTGGGTTTGTGGGGGAATGTTGGAGAAATTGTGACTTTTATTGGGTTTTACTTTTAAACCCAAAGACTTTGAGGGTTTTATTGCAAATGGTCAAGAGATGCTATCCCACGTAAGGTTCCCGTGAGTTTGTTTTAGAGAGGAATAAAAAGGTGAAAACGGTTTTTTCTTTGGGAGAAAAAACCGTGGCTGGTGGTTCTCCCGAGAGCGAGAAGTTCTTTCCGAGGTTTTTCTTGGAGCAGCATCGTTCATCTAAGAGGCCTTTTCTCTCTCACTCTCGAAACTCTGATATCGATTCTCGGGGTTCGAGGGACCGTTGTTCTTTAGAAAAACTCTTGTACACAGTTTCTCACAGATTCACGAAGGAGTACTTGTTCCCGAGGTTTTCGTCGAGGAGGGATTGTCTTTGTGCGGACATACATCCCTGTTGCCGTTCTATCCTGGGGGAAGATCGTGGACTCCGCTGCACTAGTATGACGGGGGCGATAACTTCTCTAAGGACAGTCCTTGAGGGCGGCTCGGCAGAGTGTTCTAAACTGATCTTTTTGTTCTTTATTTGTTGCACTGCCATGCATACTATTTCCTTTTGGTTTTGGATCGGATCTTGCCTTTCCATGTGGGACGACATGTATATAACATTTGTGCCTTCGTATCGTTCATTTGTTCTTGTGATTATTAATTTCATAATCATTGTTATATTTCCTACAAAAAGATCCATTTTCTTCTACGACAAATAATCCAGGCCGTGGGGATGCATGACCAAGGTTCGAGCCAGCCATGCATGGTGGCCTCTTCTCCCTTGTTTCCGGCTTCAACGACATCATCACAACAGTGCATGCCTATATATATATATATATATATATATATATATATATATATATATATATATATATATATGATATCCGTTGGCATACATGCATATAATTGTAAATAAAATGTGTCAATAAGTAAATGGAGGGACATTTGCGGCTAGCTGTGTTGCAGGAACTTGCGCAACTGGTTATGAATCTTATATGATGCGAGTAGTATGGAACCATTCCCCTTCACAACACTAGCCGGCCCCGTGCCTCCATCTCGATCAGTGTATGACTCGACCCATTTGATGTTAAAGACACCATATATGCAAGTAGATTATTATGTATGGTAATGTGGACACTAAAAATTTCTCACCCCATGTTTACGTGCAGGGGAACAAAGAAGGAAGGAAAAGAGAAGAGGAGATAGAAGAAGAAAATAAGAAAAGGAAGCCCCTCAATGCCCCCAGCGGTACACCTCAATGCCCTTCCAACGGCACAGTCTTCATGCCCCCAGTGGCACACTTTGGTTGCCCTCTCAACGGCACACCCTATTTAAGACCCTAGCGGCACACTCCTGAAGCGCCCTCCCAGCGGCACACTCTGGTTGCCCTCTCAGCGGCACACTCCTCAGCCCCCTAGCGACGCACCCTCAACGCCTTCAACGGCACACCCTGCCGAGCCCTCCAGCGGCACGCCCCGTTGGCGCCCTCAGCGGCACACCTCTAAGTGCCTTCAACGGTGCGCTCTGCTACCCCCAGGGCCTGCCCTCCAGCAATACACTCCTTTAAAAGCCCTCAGCGGCACACCCTCATGGCCCTTCAATGGCAGGCATGGCCAGCCCCTTCAGCGGCACACGTTGCCAGCCCCTCCGCGGCACACTCCTTGGCGATGTTCAGCGGTTAACCCCTCTCATGCCCCCTCAGCGGCACACCCGCCTTGAAGCCCCAGCGGCACACCTGCCATGAAGCCCTGGCCGGCACACCCTACGTGACCCCTCAGCGGTACGCCCCTTTGGCTTGCCTTCCATGGCACACCAATGGCGCCCTCCTCAGCGGCACACCCTGCAGCGTCCCTCAGCGGCACGCCCATCCAACGTCTTCAGTGGCACGTTTTTGCAGCCCCTCAGCGGCACACTTCTTGGGCCTTCCAGCGGCACAAGTTTCTGGCCATTCGATGGCACGCTTTGCCACCTGATCGCACCGGCAGAACGAACGTGACACCCATCCCCTAGGATTCTTGGCGCGCAGTGGGGCTAGCTGAGGTGTCATCCCCTCCTGAAGGCACGCAGCCTACCCCTCCTGCCGCCCAGGACAAGGGAGTCAAATCCCATTGAATGCCACGAACGTTCCCGCCATCGACGGCTCGGCCCGAACGCTCCCGCTGTTGGGGCATAAAAGGACCCTTCTCCACGGTGAAGAAGAGAACATACAGAGAGAGACGCACAAAGGAGAAAAGAAGAAGAGAAGAAAAGAAGAAAAGAAGAAGAGGAAGAGAAGAAGAAGAGGAGGGGAGGCTCCTGCTCCCCCCCCCCCCCCGCCGCTTCGACCACCGCCGTTTGTGCGAAGAGAGAGAAGAAGAGAAGAAGAGAAGAAGAGAGAAGAGACTACCCTCCCCGGCTGCTCCGACCGCCACCCATGTGGGAAGAGAGAAGAGAGAAGAGATGAATAGAGCACGGCCACCGTCTGAGAGAAAGAAGGAAGTAGAAGAGAAGAAGAGAGGGAGAGAGAGGTTCCAATGTAGCAAGAGGGACTACATTTGCCCCTCATTGCCTCGTTGCTTTGTTTTCTTTCTTTCTCTCTTTGTTTTCCTTGAGCATGTAACCCCCTCGCGGTTTCTTCATGAATAAACTTACTATTTGCCTTGTCCACTTGCTTGTGTGCTCTTAATTCAGGCCCTTTCCCTTTCAGTTCATTGACGGTTTCCTGTATGATTGCCTGCTCCTTGAGGTCCCCTCAGAGCTCACTCGACCAATGAGTGGTGCTTCTGTGATCTTGGAGTCCTCCCTCATGGCCACAGTCCCAGATTGCTCGAGGGCGTTGCATGGTCCCTTTGGGCTCTTCCCAGGGGCTTAATCTCCCCGTTTAACCCCCCCCCCCTTTCAGCTCCAGCGGCACACATGCCTTTGCCCCTCTCCTGCACGCTTGCGCTCGCCCCTTGCCGGCACACCTGCCTTTCCCCTCTCCGGCACGCTCGCGCTCGCCCCTTGCCGACACACCCGCATGCACCCACACCGGCACACCTCCAACCTGCCCCAGTCCGGCACACCCCCAGCGTGTCTTGCCCCGTACACCCAAGCGTGGCCTACCCGACACACCTTTTCTCCGCTGGCCGCTCCCCTCCGGCACACCTGCCATGCCGCCCATTCCGACACAGCTGCCCGTGCCGGCACACCTGCCCGTGCCTTCTCCGGCACACCCCGTCTGTGCCTCAGCCCGGCACACCCACCTAGCCCCTCAGCCTGGCACACCCGGGCCACTTCCAGCCGGTGCACCTTCAGCCTGTTTCAGCCTAGTGTCTCTCACTCGTCGTTTTATCCGGGCTTTCCAAAGTTTTATCAAAGGTGCCGCTGCCTCTGGCACCCACCTCAACTTGTCGGGTTCCGCCACTCCATGTTAGCGCGTTCCCTTTATCTCCCTTACCATCCGGGTCAAGGGGAGATGCTGCCAAATTTTTGTCAGGATTAACGTAATAACAGTAATAACAAAAGAGAATTTATAACGCAAAAAGAAACAACAAATGAACAGACTAAACATTAATGCAACGGCTTTACCGAAATGACAACGAACTACGGAGAGTCCGAATACCTGAATATTCACATCTCTATAACGGACTACCGAACATAACCACGAACTCGATCCCCGTGACTAAGAGAAAACCAGATCAAAACTCTTTTATGCATCTAATGAATAAAAGAAAACCCTTCACATGAGCCTCACTAACAGGGGGACCTCTTCTCAGATCTTACCCCACCTACATGGACTTTGCCCCAACTGCATTGACCCTAGAGCCAACCTGCCTCCCCAACCGGCATTCCTCTAATCCAGTACAGCCCAACGCAACTCTGGGCCGGTACACCCTTAACCACCCTTACCCGGTGCATTCTACCCCGGGCCTTGCCCGGCACACCCCAGCTTAGGAGCTCCCCGGCACACTTCACCCCACCTTACCCGGTGCATCCCCAATTGGCCCTCACCCGGCACGGTATTAACCCCTCGGCCAGGCGCACTCCTTACCCGGTGCACTCCCCAGCCCAGCCTCTATGGCACACACACATCCGGACATTACCCGGTACACCCCAACCGTGCCTTGCTCGGCACACCCACCTCAGACCTCCCCTGGTACGCCCTAGCCTAGCCCTTGTCCGACACGCCCTGGCCCAGCCCTTGCCCTGCACACCTTTAGGATGCCCTGCCCGGCACAGCCCGCTTGCGCCTTCCCCGGTACACCTCCATACATCCTTGCCCGGAACGCCTCCACCACCTCTGCCCGGCACACCACCCGCCTGTGCCTTGCCCGACACACTCCCAAACCTTGCACCGACCCAGCCCCTGGTCGCATAGACCTCATCCTCCCGCACACATCCCAAATGCAACAATAATAATAATAATAATTATAATAATAATAATAATAATAAACAAACTCACGAAAGAGGGATAAATAGTAAAAGAAATAAATAATAATAAAAACAAATTCAAAATAATAATAATAATAAAGGAATAGGTAATAATAATAAACTCAGAAAGAATAATGATAATAATAATAAATAAACAAATAATAATAATAATAATAATAATAATAGTAAAAATATCAAACCCACCAAAAGTATATAAAACAACCAAAAAATTAATAAAAGTTCAAGCGATAATAAAATGATGAGATCTGCTCCGCAGCCCCGTTCTCCTCAAGATCTGGTATAAAGGAACATTAACGCAGCCCCTTCAAGTCGGGTTCAGACCTTGGGAGCCATCCCAATATGGCCGTAATCCGACATTACTCTGGGCCGATAGTTCATCAATTCGGATCCGTTCCCATTGGGATTCGTTCCTGCTCTTTCATTGAAATTACCGTGAACTCGGCATACATTCGTACGGATTTATTTTTGCCTACGTCACACCTTCAATACGGACCTTTGTCCGAACATAAAATGGTCCATGAATGACCGATAAAAATCTGAATGGAACGAGCCGGCCCTCGTCCTCCCCGGACCCTATCCATGGGAATATCAATAAGGCTTTCGTGGGCCACGCTCAGGCCTCGGGTTCATCCCAATCATGGTCATTGTCTGACCAACATTCTCGGCTTATAGCCCGCTCCCTTTGAACACATATTGGTTCTGTGATCTGATCCCGGGACATTCCCCCGATGCCCCTTGGCACCGGAAATATTGACGATGCCCACGCGAGCCTGACTTCGACCGCGGGGGGGGGGGGGTCTACCATAGTATGGTCGCAGCTTGGTCTTGCACCGGGCCGACAAACTTATTGGTTTTTGACCGCTCTAACCGGGATTTAACTGAACATTTCCCGTTCCTCTGAACCATAAATTTGTCGCATTCCGACATACGTATGCTCTGATTTTCCCGCGACGATTACGCTTCTCTCAAGCTAGACGCTCGTCCGAATATTAAATGGTCAAACACATGACCGACATGGGCTCATATACTTTCTTCACCCTCGTACGAGGATGTCAGTGTTTCTTAATATATTTTTATACAATTAATTTTCTGGCCATGAGGCCCTTTTTCTTGGCGATTAATCAAGGGTGTTTCTCTCTCCGAGGGGATGTAAATGACGCTGTGACCTTTATGGCGCGGCGGGTTTTGGTCCAGACACGAATCACACAATCGTCTGACTTAGTCAGATCGAGCGCACCATGGGCTTCCACGAAGCCTGAATAAATCGTCACTCTGTGACTGGCACACCCACGCACTTAATAAACAAATAAACCCACCGAATAAACCGACTTGAAGAATAGACAAAAGATCTTAATAAAAAGTGCGTCCACAAGTCTGGCACGCCCGGTGGGACGGAAACCACCCTTCATCTCTTCTCCGGGATTCGGGACCTCATCGCCTCCTAATGAATGATGTTTGTTTGCTTTGATGAATTGCAGGTGTTGTCTTCCCCAGCCCTATGAGGAGAAAAGCCGGACTTGGCGAAACCGTCGTTGTGGCCTCGAAGATGCTACTCCAAGGTACCCGCGGCTTCTAGGAATCATGAAGGCTGTTGAAAAAAAAAGAATGAAGGAAGAAGGGAGGGGAAATCATCCCCCCGTTCCTAAGTAGAAGAAAAGAAAGAAAATAAAAAAAGAGGAAAGAAAGAAACAAAAAGGAAGAAGAGGATAAAGAATTGGCGAGAGAGGGTTGTACGGCCATATCCGTCGAGCTCCATGCTGAACGAAGAGCACCACTGTGGGATTGATGTGGTGGAGCGAACCACTCATCCCCTCCCTAAGGGGGTGAGCGCTCTCCTGCGCACCCACCTTGGTCTGTTATACAAAAAGGGAAGAGAATAAAAGAAAAGGGACAAAAAAGGAAAAGTTGGCAAGCATCGCCGACCAAAAGGACAAGAAGAAGGCCGGCATCCCGCCCGACTCTAGGAGGGTCCAAGTCCGTGGTGCAATGCCCCGGTCCGTTCCACCCTCCTGCTGCCTCTACCCGGCACAAGACGATCCTTCGAGTGGCTGTCAGAAGATCTGGCAAGCCGCAACTGTAGCTTGATGAATTCCTGCCCGCTGTAGGGAATGCTTTATAGCAATGAAGCCAAGCACGGCCACCACTCCCGAAGAGAGCATGCATATACCCAGCCATGGGAGATAAGAAGAAGAAATATACGCCGCCATGGGGGATAAGAGGCAAGAAAGAAACACACCCCGCATGGGGGGGTGAAAACAAGAATGTACGCCCCGCCTGGGGGCATAAAAGCCATAAAGGACATACCCCCGGCACGGGGGCACATGAAGAGAACCCATCTCGACTCAGGGGCACATGAAGCAAAAATTTTACCCCGGTTTAGGGGCACTTGGAGACGAGCTACACCCCCACCTGGGGGCATGAGAAGCAAAGACTATACCCTGCTTAAGGGCACACAAAGGAAGAAACGCACCTCACCTTGGGGGCACAAGCAGCAAAACATACCCCCGGATGAGGGGCATATGAAGCCAAGAATTGAACCCTCTCCCGAGGGGCATAAAGAAGTGAAACACACCCCACCTTGGGGACATAGAAAGCATAAAGAATGAACCCCGGCTTAGGGACACTTGAAGAAGACACACACCTCGGCCTGGGGGGATAGAAGCCGTAAAGAATACACCCCGACCTAGGGGCATATGAAGAGAAGTATACCCCGATCTAGGGGCATAAAGAGCAAAAGAATACACCCCAGCTCAAGGGGCTTTTGAAGAAGAAACATACCCCGCCATGGGGGCATAAGAAGCAGAAGACACATCCCAGCTTAGGGGCATAAAAGTCATAAAGAATACACCCCGACTTAGGGGCATTTGAAGAAGAGACACACCCCGGCCTAGGGGCATAAGGAGCAGAAGAAATATACCCCATCTTAGGGGCACATGAAGAGGAATACACCTCGGCCTCGGGGTCCATGAAGCAACATACACCCCCCCGGGGGCATCTGAAGCAGGACAAACAATATTCTCCGGCTTAGGGGCGTATGAAGAAAGGAATACACCCCGCTTGGGGGCACATAAGCATAAGAAGTAAGAATTACACCCCACCTTGGGGGCATCAGAAGCAGCAATACACCCCACTCTTGGGGCACTAGAAGCAGAATACATCCCGGCCTGGGGGCATAAGAAGTAAAAGACATACCCCGACATGGGGGCATGAAAAAGAGAAGCAAAAAAATACACCCCGTGCCGGGGGCATGTGAAGAGAAAGATACCCCGCTCTGGGGCGTAAGAAGCAGAAGATATACCCCGCCACGGGGACATAGAAGCCATAAAAGAATCTACCCCGGCTTATGGGCATTTGAAAAAGAAACACACTCCACCTTGGGGCAAAAGAAGCAAAGATTCTATCCCGTATGGGGGCATATGAAACAAAAAGAATACACCCCGACTTAGGGGAATACAAAGAGAAATATACCCCACTCTGGGGCAGAAGAAGCAGAAGAATCTACCCCGGCTCGGGGGCACAACAAGCAACATAGTTACACCCTAATCTAGGGGCACATGAAGAGAAATATATCCCGCCATAGGGGCGTATAAGATAAAAGAGAGCAAGAACACACCCCGGCCCTGGGGCATACAAAGAAAGAAACACACATCCTGCCTTGGGTGCACGAGAAACAAAACACACCCCTCGTGGCGGCACATGAAATAAAGCTACACCCCGTCACGGGGGCATAGAAGTCATAAAGAATATACCCCGCCCGGGGGCATAGAAGCCATAAAGAATACACCCCGCCCCGGGGCACAGAAGCCATAAAGAAACACACCCCGCCTGGGGGCACAGAAGCAAAGAGACATACATCCTGACCTGGGAGCATATGAAGAAAGGTATACCCCGCCCAAGGGGCATTTGAAGAAGCAACGTACCCCGCCACGGGGGCATGAAAGCCGTGAAGAATTCACCCCAGCTTAGGGGTATTCAAAAAATCTACCCCGGCTTAGGGGCATTTGAAGAAGAACTACACCCCGCCCTGGGGGGGCATAAGAAGCAAAGACCATACCCCGCGTGGGGGCACATTAAACAAAAAATACACCCCGACTCAGGGGAATATGAAGAGAAATATATCCCATCACAGGGGCATAGAAGCCATAAAAGAATACACCCCAACTTAGGGGGATCTGAAGAAGAAACATATACCCCGCCTAGGGGCGTAGAAGTTGTAAAGAATACACCCTGCCTAGGGGCACAAAAGCGAAGAGACATACCCCCCGACCTAGAGGGTAGATGAAGAAAAGCTACACCCCAACCTAGGGGCACGTGAAGAGAAATACACCCCAGTCCGGGGGGATTAATGAGAAAGAAAGAGCATAACAAAAGAACAGTTATGAGGTGGACGTGGTCTTTGAACCCGTCTTTCCATAATAAAAGAAGAGCAGAAAAGAAAAGAATAGTCATCAGGCAGATGTGGTCTTTCCACTCACCCCTCCACATAAAATAAGAAGAGAAGAAAAGAAAGTGAGCCTTGAGGCAGACATGGTCTTTCGCCCTCTACCTCTAGCCATCCAACAAATAAACCCCTTATGTGGTCGACGTCATGACCTTTCGTCTAGGCCGACAAAACATTCCGGCGACGGGGCGTTAAACCGACTAAACCTTCCACCGACGGGGGTTAAACTGACTAAACCTTCCGCCAACGGGGCGTTAAACCAAGAGATTTTCCGCCGACGGGGCGTTAAACCTACTAAACCTTCCACCGACGGGGCGTTAAACCGACTAAACCCTCCGCCAACGGGACGTTAAACCGACTAAACATTTTATCGACGGGGCGTTAAACCGACTAAACCCTCCGCCGACGGGGCGTTAAATCGACTAAACCTTCCATCGATGGGGCATTAAACCGACTAAACCTTCCTCCGATGTGGCGTTAAACCGACTAAACCCTCCGCCAACGGGGCGTTAAACCGACTAAACCTTTCACCGAAGGGGCGTTAAACCGACTAAACCCTCCGCCGACGGGGCGTTAAACCGACTAAACCCTCCGCTGATGGGGCGTTAAACCGACTAAACCTTCCGCCAACGGGGCGTTAAACCGCCTAAACCTTTCACCGACGGGGCGTTAAACCGACTAAACCCTCCACCGAAAGGGCATTAAACCGACTAAACCTTCCACCGACGGGGTATTAAACTGACTAAACCTTCCATCAACGGGTCATTAAACCGACTAAACCTTCCACCGACGGGGCGTTAAATCGACTAAACCCTCCGCCGACGGGACGTTAAACCGACTAAACCCTTTGCCGATGGGGCGTTAAACCGACTAAACCCTCCACCGACGGGGCGTTAAACCGACTAAACCTTTCGCCGACGGGGCGTTAAACCGAAAGATGTCCAACCATCGGGGCTTTAACCGAAGGCTATGCAATTATCGGCCCCTGAGCCGACAACTATCCTTTATCGGCCTCCGAGCCGACAGCTATTCAATTATCGGCCCCTGAGCTGACAGATATCCATCATCGGCTCTTAGCCGATAGCTACCTCATCATCGGCTCCTAGCCGACAGCTACCCCATCATTGACTTCTAGGCCGACAGCTTTCTATTCGTCGGCCTCTGAGCCGACAGCTATTCAATTATCAGCCCCTGAGCCGACAGCTATCCATCATCGGCTCCTAGCCGACAGCTACCTCATCATTGGCTCCTAGCCGACAGCTACCCCATCATCGGCTTCTAGGCCGACAGCTTTCTATTCGTCGGCCTCCGAGCCGATAGCTACCTTATCATTGGCATCCCAGCCGACAGCTTCCCAATAAAAGAATCAACCTTTCACTTTGGTTCGGTCCCTTCCCCGGCCATAGAATCAAAGAATCAACCTTCCACTTTGGTTTGGATCCTTCCCCGGCCAGAGAATCAAAGAATCAACCTTCCACTTTGGTTCGGATCCTTCCCCGGCCAGAGAATAAAAGAATAAACCTTCCACTTTGGTTCGGTCCCTCCCCCGGCCAGAGAATAAAAAAATCAACCTTCCACTTTGGTTCGGTCCCTTCCCCGGCCAGAGAATAAAAGAATAAACCTTCCACTTTGGTTCGGATCCTTCCCCCGGCCAGAGAATAAAAGAATCAACCTTTCACTTTGGTCCGGTCCCTTCCCCGGCTAAAGAATTGAAGAATAGACCTTTCACTTTGGTTCGGTCCCTTCCCCGACCAGAGAATAAAAGAATCAACCTTTCACTTTGGTTCGGTCCCTTCCCCGGCCAGAGAATCAAAGAATCAACCTTCCACTTTGGTTCGGTCCCTTCCCCGGCCAGAGAATAAAAGAATAAACCTTCCACTTTGATTCGGATCCTTCCCCCGGTCAGAGAATAAAAGAATCAACCTTTCACTTTGGTTCGGTCCCTTCCCTGGCCAGAGAATAAAAGAATCAACCTTTCACTTTGGTTCGGTCCCTTCCCCGGCCAGAGAATCAAAGAATCAACCTTCCACTTTGGTTCGGTCCCTTCCCCGGCCAGAGAATAAAAGAATAAACCTTCCACTTTGATTCGGATCCTTCCCCCGGCTAGAGAATAAAAGAATCAACCTTTCACTTTGGTTCGGTCCCTTCCCCGGCCAGAGAATAAAAGAATAAACCTTTCACTTTGGTTCGGTTTCTTCCCCGGCCAGAGAATCAAAGAATCAACCTTCCACTTTGGTTCGGTCCCTTCCCCGGCCAGAGAATAAAAGAATAAACCTTCCACTTTGGTTCGGATCCTTCCCCCGGCCAGAGAATAAAAGAATCAACCTTTCACTTTGGTACGGTCCCTTCCCCGGCTAAAGAATTGAAGAATAGACCTTTCACTTTGGTTCGGGTCCTTCCCCGGCTTGAGAATTAAAAGAAGAAATCCTTTCACTCTGGTTCGGATCCTTTCCCAGCCGGAGAACAAAAAGGGACCCCTCTGTTCGGCCCTCGCATCTTGCTACCCGACGCCCTTCGGCTCAGCCATTTTGGCCGAGGCCCACTATCAAGATTAATCCATCCGTCCCACCGCGCTCTCCGATATCTCTCGGCTTTATAGCCTACTTCCCTTTGGTCTTCGTGGCATGCTTCCCAACTCTGGCTCTTGTAGCCTGCTTCCTAAAAGTTTGGCTCACGTAGCCTGCTTCCCCATAACTTCGGCTCTTGTAGCCCGCTTCCCAATACCTTTGGCTCTTGTAGCCGGCTTCCCAGAATTTGGCCTTCACGGCCCGCTTCCCATAACTTCGGCTCTTGCAGCCCACTTCCCAACTCTGGCTCTTGTAGCATGCTTCCTAATCTTGGCTCTTGCAGCCTGCTATCTAGAATTTTGGCTGTTGCGGCCCGCTTCCCCAACTCTGGCTCTTGTATCCTGCTTCCCAATCTCGACTTTCACGGTCCGCTTCCCATAACTCCGGCTCTTGCAACCTGCTGCCCATACTTTGGCTCTTGTAGCCTGCTTCCCAATTTTGGCTCTCGCGGCCCGCTTCCCATACTTTGGCTTCTGTAGCCTGCTCTCTCAATTTCGGCTCTTACAGCCCGCTTCCCAATCTTAGCTCTCGTAGCCTACTTCCCCTTTGGCCTTCGTGGCCTGCTTCCCAATTTTGACTCTCGTAGCCTGCTCCCCCAACCTTTGACCTTCGTGGCCTGCTTCCCAATTTTGGCTCTCGTAGCCTGCTCCCCCAACCTTTGGCCTTTGCAGCCCACTTCCCAGCATCTCCTGGCTTCTATGGCCTGCTTCCCTAATGTCCCTCGGCTTGTAGCCCGCTTGCCTAATATCTTTTTGGCCCCTTGTGGTCTGCTTCCCTAATACCTTTACTATCACTACGCTTATACGTGACAACTATATGTTCTTACGCAAAAGAAAAAGAAGAAAGTAAAACAAAAGAGACAAAAAAAATGCATGGCTGCTCTGCTTGCATGCTTGCTTATAATATAGAATAACATACTTCCTTGAAATTTTCTAGGACCATGTTTCATTGCTAAATAATGCTGCCCCGACTCCGGATGCACGTGCGTCACGGCATACGCTCGAAGGGAACCCAATTATGGCGGGTGCACACGTCAAGGGAAAGAGTCATGGCTAAATTGCTAAGCTCAACTCACAAAATAAAACCTGAGACAACACTCCCACACTTCACGCTTAATGTGTTCAATGGTCTTCAACCATAGGGATTGTCCGACTTTCTTCTTAGCACTCTACGGAGACTTGAATTCCTGCACTCGCGTGAAAGGTAATCGTGAGGAAAAAGCTGCCTACCCCTACTGTAAAAAAAAAAAAAGAAAAGAAAAGAAAGAGAAACGTGAATCCGAGTAGCCGGAAATCCCCACTGAAACAAATGAGGAGACTCGCGCGAAATGGTGAAGCGAATTGCAACAAGGATGAAGCCTAGTAGCCGGGAATCCCCATTGAGACACATGAGGAGACTCGCGTCGAACGGTGGAATCCACAATAGAATTATAACAAGGACGAATCCTAGTAGCCGGGAATCCCCATTGAAACAAATGAGGAGACTCGCGCCGAACGGTGAAATCCACTACCAAAATAAACAGATGGGGGCTGTGCGAAGCTACTTAAATCGAGAGCCTGAAACCCATGTGTAGGCGCTAGAGGAATCCTCGAGTGTTGCTCAGAAAACCTGCATATCTCGATGTTTAGGGCCTTTTGCTCACACGTTTGCTCCTCCACTCCACAGAGAATTACCTCGGGTGAAATGCGTGAATTTAAGCTATGCATGCAAGACATGCAATATCCTCTTGACGGGTGCACCACCCCTTAACTGTGCCTTCTGGCCCGCACCGTGTCTGCGAATTATGGGCGATGTCCCTATCCCATCCCCTATAGAGGGAGATGCCTTATGTATACTTATGTTATGCCTGCTGATGATTGCCTGCATGCTTGAAAAAAAAAGAAATAAATAATAGTAATAAAAAAAATAAACGTAGCATGCTTTCCCAATTCTGGCTCGTACAACCCAATCTTGGCCCTCACGGCCTACTTCTTGCCCTTGCGGCTTGCTAAGCTCCCAACTTCGGCTTCTATAGTCCGCTTCCCCAATTTGGGCTCTCATAGCCTGCTCCCCAATTTCAACTTTTGTAGCCAGCTTCCCGACTTCGGCTTCTATAGTCCGCTTCCCCAATTTGGGCTCTCATAGCCTACTCCCCAATTTCGGCTTTTGCAGCCAGCTTCTCGATTGTGGTTCTTGTAGTCCGCTTCCTCAATTTTGGCTCTCATAGCCTGCTCCCCAATCTCGGCACTTGTAGCCAGCATCCCGATTGCGGCTTCTATAATCCGCTTCCCCGATTTCAGCTTTCACGGCCTACTTCCGCAACACCGATTCTGGCCCTTGAGGTCTACTTTCCTGAGCTCAAATTTCACAGCCGGTACTCCTGGCGCATTGAAGAACATCAAATCCTCTTACTTTGGTTCGGACCTTCCGTCCGGCTAGAGAATAAAATAAAATCCTTTCACTTTGGTTCAGACCTGTCGCCCAGCTAGAGAACAAACAGACCCCTCCACTCTAGATCGGACCTTCCGTCCGGCCAGAGAATGAAAACACCCTCTCACTTTGGTTCGGACCTGTCGTCAAGCCATAGAACAAAAAGACCATTTTCACTCTAGATCGGACCTTCCCTCCACCTAGAGAATAAAAAGATCCTTTCACTCTAGATCGGACCTTCCGTCCGGCTAGAGAAGAAAAAGACCCTTTCACTTTAGCTCGGACCTTCTATCCGGCTAGAGGACAAAAAGACTCTCTCCACTCTAGATCGGACCTTCCGTCCGGTTAGAGAATAAAAGATTTTCCACTCTAGATCGGACCTTCTGTTCGGCTAGAGAACAAAAAGACCCTTCCAATCTGGATCGGACCTTCCGTTCGGCCGGAGAACTAAAAGATCCTTTCACTCTAGATCGGACCTTCCGTCCGGCTAGAGAACCAAAAGATCATGTCACTTTGGTTCGGACCTGTTGTCCAGCCAGAGAACGAAGAGATTCTCTTCACTCTAGATCGGACCTCCCGTCCAGCTAGAGAACAAAAATCCTTCACTTCGGTTCAGGCCTGTCGCCCAGCCAAAGAACAGAAGACTCTCTCTACTCTAGATCGGACCTTCCGTCCGGTTAGAGAACAAAACGATCCTTTCACTCTAGATCGGACCTTCCGTCCGGCTAGAGAACCAAAAGATCCTTTCACTTTGGTTCGGGCCTGTCGCCCAGCCAGAGAACAAAAAGACTCTCTCTACTCTAGATCGGACCTTCCGCCCGGCTAGAGAATAAAAAGATTCCTTTCACTTCGGTTCGGACCTTCCGTCCGGTTAGAGAATAAACATCTCCTTGTCACCTCAGCCCGGACTTTCCATCCATCCGAAGAATAAAAAAGGGACTCCCCCTTCTGTCCAAGTCATGGAATCAACGAACTCTTCGCTTCATCCCGTCAGGCAACGGATACCCCTTTGAATCAACAAGTTCCCCTCTCCGTCCCTTTTGGCGATGAATATCCCTTTTAAATAAATAAACTCTCCTCTCCGTCCCTTCGGGTGACGAATATCCCTTTTGATTTGGACCTTCCGTCCAAGTCATGGAATCAACGAACTCTTCTCTCCGTCCCTTCGGGTGGCGAATACCCCTTTTGATTTGGACCTTCCGTCCAAATCATGGAATCCACAAACTCTTCTCTCCGTCCCTCTCGGGTGACGAATACCCATTTTGATTTGGACCTCCCGTCCGGGTCATTCAATCAACAAACTCTTCTCTCCGTCCCTTTGAGTGACGAATACCCCTTTCGATTTGGACCCTCTGTTCAGGTCATTGAATCAACGAACTCTTCTCTCCATCCCTTCGGGCGACGAACACTTCTTTCGAGTCGACAATCTCTCCTCTCCGTCCCTTTCGACGACGAATGTCCCTTTTGATTCGAACCTTTCATCTAGATCATTAAATCAACAAAACTCTTCTCTCCGCCTCTTTCGGTGACGAATAGTCCATTTGATCCGGACCTCCCGTTCAGATCGTTGAATCAACAAGTTCCTCTCTCCGTCCCTTTCTGGTGACGAATATCCCCGTCGAACCAACAAACTCTTCTCTCTGTCCCTTTCGGGTGGTGAATGTCCCTCTGACTTGGACCTTCCATCTGGGTCATTGATTAAACAAACTCTTCTCTCCGTCCCTTCAGGCGACGAATATCCCTTTTGAATAAATAAACTCTTCTCTCCGTCCCTTCAGGTGACGGGTACCCCTTTTTTGATCTGGACCTGCCGTCCAGACCGTTAAAGGAATTAACCCTTCTCTCTGCCCCCGTGGCTCAACTTGCATAACTTCGGTTCTCACAGCCTGCTCCCCAACCTCTGGCTTTCATAGACTGCTTCCCGGGTGCTGGCCCACGTGGCATGGCTTCTTGACCTTAACTTTGGTCTGCAGATCCGCTCTTCTCATCATGTTGATGAATCTCTCAGTCGGTTTGCACCCGCAGGCCCCGCTCTCTCCCGCCGTCTGCGGCTGGGGGGCATTTGTGGACACTAAAAATTTCTCACCCCATGTTTACATACAGGGGAACAAAGAAGGAAGGAAAAGAGAAGAGAAAGATAGAAGAAGAAAAGAAGAAAAGGAAGCCCCTCAATGCCCCCAGCGGTACACCTCAATGCCCTTCTAACGGCACAGTCTTCATGCCCCCAGCGGCACACTTTGGTTGCCCTCTCAGCGGCACAGTCCCTGGTGCCCCCCAGCGGCACACCCTTGGTGCCCTCCAGCAGCACACCCTCTTTAAGCCCTCAGTGGCACACTCCTGAAGCGCCCTCCCAGCGGCACACTCTGGTTGCCCTCTCAGCGGCACACTCCTCAGCCCCCTAGCGACGCACCCTCAACGCCTTCAACGGCACACCCTGTCGAGCCCTCCAGCGGCACGCCCCATTGGCGCCCTCGGCGGCACACCTCTAAGTGCCTTCAACGGTGCGCTCTGCTGTCCCCAGGGCCTGCCCTCCAGTGGTACAGTCCTTTAAACGCCCTCAGCGGCACACCCTCACGGCCCTTCAACGGCAGGCTTGGCCAGCCCCTTCAGCGGCACACGTTGCCAGCCCCTCCGCGGCACACTCCTTGGCGCCATTCAGCGGCACACCCATCTCATGCCCCCTCAGCGGCACACCCGCCTTGAAGCCCCAGCGGCACACCTGCCGTGAAGCCCCGGCCGGCACACCCTGCGTGACCCCTCAGCGGTACGCCCCTTTGGCTTGCCTTCCATGGCACACCCATGGCGCCCTCCTCAGCGACACACCTTGCAGCGTCCCTCAGCGGCACGCCCATCCAGCGTCTTCAACGGCACGCTTTTGTAGCCCCTCAGTGGCACACTTCTTGGGCCTTCCAGCGGCACAGGTTTCTGGCCATTCAACGGCACGCTTTGCCACCCGGTCGCACCGGCAGAATGAACGTGACACCCATCCCCTAGGATCCTTGGCGCACAGTAGGGCTAGCTGAGGTGTCGTCCCCTCCTGAAGGCACGCAGCCTACCCCTCCTGCCGCCTAGGACAAGGGAGTCAAATCCCATTGAATGCCACGGACGTTCCCACCATCGACGGCTCGGCCCGAACGCTCCCGCTGTTGGGGTATAAAAGGACCCTTCTCCACGGTGAAGAAGAGAACAGACAGAGAGAGACGCATAGAGGAGAAAAGAAGAAGAGAAGAAAAGAAGAAGAGGAAGAGAAGAAGAAGAGGAGGGGAGGCTCCTGCTCCCTCCCGCCGCTCCGACCACCACCGTCTGTGTGAAGAGAGAGAAGAAGAGAAGAAGAGAGAAGAGACTACCCTCCCCGGCTGCTTCGACTGCCACCCATGTGGGAAGAGAGAAGAGGCGAAGAGAGAAGAGACGAAGAGAGCCCGGCCACCGTCTGAGTGAAAGAAGGAAGTAGAAGAGAAGAAGAGAGGGAGAGAGAGGTTCCAATGTAGCAGGAGAGACTACATTTGCCCCTCATTGCCTCGTTGCTTTGTTTTCTTTCTTTCTCTCTTTGTTTTCCTTGAGCATGTAACCCCCTCGCGGTTTCTTCATGAATAAACTCTCTGTTTGCCTTGTCCACTTCCTTGTGTGCTCTTAATTCACGCCCTTTCCCTTTCATAGCATTGACGGTTTCCTGTATGATTGCCCGCTCCTTGAGGTCCCCTCAGAGCTCACTCGACCAATGAGTGGTGCTTCTGTGATCTTGGAGTCCTCCCTCATGGCCACAGTCCTAGGTTGCTCGAGGGCGTTGCATGGTCCCTTTGGGCTCTTCCCAGGGGCTTGATCTCCCCATTTAACCCCCCCCCCTTTCAGCTCCAACGGCACACCAGCCTTTGCCCCTCTCCGGCACGCTCGCGCTCGCCCCTTACCGGCACACCCGCCTGCGCCCACTCCGGCACACCTCCAAGCTGCCCCAGTCCGACACACCCCCGGCGTGTCTTGTCCGGTACACCCTAGCGTGGCCTACCCGACACACCTTTTCTCTGCTGGCCACTCCCCTCCGGCACACCTGCCATGCCGCCCATTCCGGCACACCTGCCCATGCCTTCTCCGACACGCCCCGTCTGTGCCTCAGCCCGGCACACCCGGGCCACTTCCAGCCGGTGCACCTTCAGCCTGTTTCAGCCTAGTGTCTCTCACTCGTCGTTTCTTCCGGGCTTTCTAATGTTTTATCAAAGGTGCCGCTGCCTCTGGCACCCACCTCAAATTATCGGGTTCCGCCACTCCATGTGGGCGTGTTCCCTTTATCTCTCTTACCATCCGAGTCAAGGGGAGATGCTGCCAAATTGTCGTCAGGATTAACGTAATAACAGTAATAACAAAAGAGAATTAATAACGCCAAAAGAAACAACAAATGAACAGACTAAACATTAATGCAACGGCTTTACCGAAATGACAATGAACTACGGAGAGTCCGAATACTTGACTATTCACATCTCTATAACGGACTACCGAACATAACCACGAACTCGATCCCCGTGACTAAGAGAAAACCAGATCAAAACTCCTTTATGCATCTCATGAATAAAAGAAAACCCTTCACATGAGCCTCACTAACAAGGGGACCTCTTCTCAGATCTTACCCCACCTACATGGACTTTGCCCCAGCTGCATTGACCCTAGAACCAACCTGCCTCCCCAACCGGCATTCCTCTAATCTAGTACACCCCAGCGCAACTCTAGGCCGGTACACCCTTAACCACCCTTACCCGGTGCATTCTACCCCGGGCCTTGCCCGGCACACCCTAGCTTAGGATCTCCCCGGCACACTTCACCCCACCTTACCCGGTGCATCCCCAATTGGCCCTCACCCGGCACGGTATTAACCCCTCGGCCCGGCACACTCCTTACCCGATGCACTCCCCAGCCCAGCCTCTATGGCACACACACATCTGGGCATTACCCGGTACACCCCAACCGTACCTTGCCCAGCACACCCACCTCAGACCTCCCCGGTGCGCCCTAGCCTATCCCTTGTCCAGCACGCCCTGGCCCAACCCTTGCCCTGCACGCCTTTAGGATGCCCTGCCCGACACAGCCCGCTTGCGCCTTCCCCGGTACACCTCCATACATCCTTGCCCGGAACGCCTCCACCACCTCTGCCCGGCACACCACCCGCCTGTGCCTTGCCCGGCACACTCCCAAACCTTGCACCGACCCAGCCCCTGGTCGCATAGACCTCATCCTCCCGCACACGTCCCAAATGCAACAAAAACAACAATAATAATAATAAACAACAAACTCACGAAAGAGGGATAAATAGTAAAAGAAATAAATAATAATAAAAACAAATTCAAAATAATAATAATAATAATAAAGGAATAGGTAATAATAATAAACTCAGAAAGAATAATGATAATAATAATAAATAAACAAATAATAGTAAAAATATCAAACCCACCAAAAGTATATAAAACAACAAAAAAATTAATAAAAGTTCAAGCGATAATAAAATGATGAGATCTGCTCCGCAGCCCCGTTCTCCTCAAGATCTGGTATAAAGGGAACATTAACGCAGCCCCTTTAAGTCGGGTTCAGACCTTAGGAGCCATCCCAATATGGCCGTAATCCGACATTACTCTGGGCCGATAGTTCATCAATTCGGATCCGTTCCCATTGGGATTCGTTCCTGCTCTTTCATTGAAATTACCGTGAACTCGGCATACATTTGTACGGATTTATTTTCGCCTACGTCACACCTTCAATACGGACCTTTGTCCGAACATAAAATGGTCCATTAATGACCGATAAAAATCTGAATGGAACGAGCCGGCCCTCGTCCTCCCCGGACCCTATCCATGGGAATATCAATAAGGCTTTCGTGGGCCACGCTCAGGCCTCGGGTTCGTCCCAATCATGGTCATTGTCTGACCCACATTCTCGGCTTACAGCCCGCTCCCTTTGAACACATATTGATTCTGTGATCTGATCCCGGGACATTCCCCCGATGCCCCTTGGCACCGAAAATATTGATGATGCCCACGCGAGCCTGACTTCGACCGCGGGGGGGGGGGGGGGGGGGGGGGGGGTCCACCGCAGAATGGTCGCAGCTTGGTCTTGCACCGGGCCGACAAACTTATTGGTTTTTGATCGCTCTAATCGGGATTTAACTGAACATTTCCCGTTCCTCTGAACGATAAATTTGTCGCATTCCGACATACGTATGCTCTGATTTTCCCGCGACGATTACGCTTCTCTCAAGCTAGACACTCGTCCGAATATTAAATGGTCAAACACATGACCGACATGGGCTCAGATACTTTCTTCACCCTCGTACGAGGATGTCAGTGTTTCTTAATATATTTTTATACAATTAATTTTCTGGCCATGAGGCCCTTTTTCTTGGCGATTAATCAAGGGTGTTTCTCTCTCCAAGGGGATGTAAATGACGCCGTGATCTTTATGGCGTGGCGAGTTTTGGTCCCGACACGAATCACACAATCGTCTGACTTAGTCAGATCGATCGCACCATAGACTTCCACGGAGCCCGAATAAATCGTCACTCTATGACTGACATGTCCACGCACTTAATAAATAAATAAATTCACCGAATAAACCGACTCGAAGAACAGACAAAGATCTTAATAAAAAGTGGTAAACGGTGAATCAAACTTTGTTCACAATATATATATATATATATATATATATATATATATTGGGTTCTTCACAGTCATATATAATAAACAGAAAGTGTGTAAAGTTTTTTTTAATTTTTAAAGAAATATTCAAATTAGTTAAAACACATCACATCAAAGGCAAGAGATAGAACTCATCACATCAAAGGCAAGAGATAGAACTCGATGACATATATGATCTGCACCCACATAATATAACAATCGCCAGCACGGACCCAGAACAAGAGATCATGAGCGCACCTGGATGTGTATATTTTTGTCTCCCTTATTCCCTGACGATCGACTTTTTTTTTTTGGAAGCATGGGGTAATTCATTTCATACGTAGAAAGATGAACATACACGGCGACAAACTGCACCCGAGCGAGAGCAACCACAAGCTACACGGCCCGAAGACTTCCGAGAAGAAAACAAGAGTACATAACTGGCAACAGAAAGGGGGTAGATAAACGCCGATGATGTGGAGACCTGGAGTCGCCGGAAAGAGGACTGCCACTGCTGAAGGAGACGGGACCTTTCCTCGAGGAGCACTGGGCTACCTGACCGCACTATCTTCTGGAGGTGACGAAGAGAGTCTCGGGTGGCCAGCACCCCGAAGGATGCATGTGGAATGAGCTCAATATCTCCGAGAGTCTTCAAAGGCGAGCTTGGGAACCCGATACCTGCACCATGGAACAGAGCCGGATATTTCCGAGCATTCGAGGGGACGTCCATCGGAGAGGAGAAGGGCGGAGTGGGGGTGGGGTGGAGGGTGGAGGAGATAAAGATGCGATACTCGGGGGAGTGGAGGGCCGGAGAGGGGCAGGCGTGAGGGAAGCCAAGGACGATGATGGGGGGCGGGTCAGACGGGGAGGGGGAAGGAGGTCAGGGGGGCCGAGGGCAAGGGGAAGTAAAGCTCGGTGCCAAAAGTGGAGAGGGGTGGGGGACGGATAGGGTGGGTAGGGCAGGGGGAGGCCGGAGTGGAGGATCAGAGATGAGATGAGGAGGCGGCGGCGCCGGGGGGGGAGGCGGGGAGGGGAATGGAGGCGGCTACGGCGGGGGGAGGGGAGGCGGGAGACGAGAGGAGGCGAGGAAGGAGAGGAGGGGGGCGGGAGGGTGAAGTGGAAGGGTAAGGGGAAGGCGCCTGGGAAGAGGAGGGAGGGAAGGGTTGTGGAACACCGGCGTGGGGAAAAGTCCAGGGGTAGGGGCGGTAGAAACAGGGAAGGGGGGGGGAGAGGGAGGTCGCCGGGGAAGAGAAGGGGCGGGGCGAAGAGAGGGGGGGGGAACGGAGGGGGGACCGAGGGAGGAGAGGGGGCGAAATCCAGGGGAGGATCGGGGAAAACCCCGAATCCCCTGACCGTTCCAGGAGGACGAGGGCCCTCCTGACAAAATTGCGTGTTTGTTGTCTTCGATCACAGGCTGGTGATGGACGACAAAAAACATATATGACAAACGTCTAATTACGTGCCGACGGCGGCGGCACCGGTAGAGTCCCCAGCGATGATACAATTAAATAAATAAAAGTAGATACGAAGTATTGCCGGCAGAGTTGTACCTCATAAGCGCACGGGGAACACAGGCTTGTGGGGGTGTTGGAGTGTCTTGGAAGGGAAGAGTCGCTAAAGATGAGGTCAGATGCTTCTTGTCTTATTAGATTCTTTTGCATCGGGGGACTCAAACTCGTAGGGTCATTTTGATAACTGGTTAGGTTAAACGTGGATGATCCACCTAAGATGATTCACCCGACCTTTAACTTTAAAACGGGATAGATTAACTCATTTCACCTATTTCTTTAGAATCAGTTAATCCACTCTAACTCTATTCGACTCGGGTTAAAAAAAAAATCAAATAAAGAATAACTCACCCGACTCCAATTAACACACTCTAACATGGCTTAACCTGTTATCAAAGTGGCCCATATTAATTAATTTATTTATGTACACTGCATATAATTAATATGCGTCATGCATGGTTTCATTACTCATTTCCTGGCGCCAGGGTTGCCGGCAGGTTGAAGGACAAGGCGAAACAGTGGGTGGGGCTTTAAAGTTTATAAGTATTTGGATTCATTTTACTTGAATTTACCGCATTATTAGAGCAGGTTGTTTGTTGTGCTGTAAATTAAAAAACACATATATATTTTTAATCCTTGAGATCTTATGGACCAAAGATGGGAGCTTGGACTCGGCCTGCTTAATAAATGGGCTGCATGAACTACTTAATTGGGATCACCATTCTCCGCCGCTGTCGGCACTGTCATTAGACAACGCTAAAATCCCCTTACGATAGCACATAGATTTAAGTTAAACAAAGAAATTGTAGCACTACACAGTGACAACGCACAACAGCAGAGGTTTAGCCATCCTGTGGCTCAGTGGACGGCTGCCTCCTTGATGGAGAGATTGTGGGTTGGAGTCCGGCTCTCCCAGTGTGCAAGAGCGGGATCGACCCTTGTGCCCGTTGGGTGACTCCCGCCGGCCGTCGTTATCAGAGTATCCAACCACTAGGCTAATTGTTTAAAATAAATAAATAAATTACATAAGTAGAGACACTTTTGAACTTGTGAAGTAATGAACTTTCATAATTTTCAGCTCAACTACTTTGAGAGGATCATATGAGCTCTTGGAGGCTATTTAAGTAGTATTTTGACATTTGTCTAACAAATCCTAGTTTCCTAAATGGTAAGTGATCAAAAATAACTTCCAATCAAAAGTCTCGATCATCCACCATGTTTGCGCTTAATTCAAAAAGAATGAAGGAACCCCTGGACATGTTGCTCGTGGCACTGCCATCCCACGCCATTGTATTTGTAGACCATTGGTTAATTGAACAGTGGAAAGCTATTTAATTATCTGGTGTACCATACACACGAGGGATGTGTTTGACTAGATGTGCAGGAGCATGCCGGGTCGAGTTAAATAATTGCTCCCTTCAGTCTCGACTCGTTTCATTAACTTTGAACTTGAATTGGGTTCAAACACAACTTGTAAGACGATTGTTCAAAGCTTATATATATATATATGTAAGCCTCCCATAAAATGTTTAGTTGAACCCATAAAAATAGCTGATCTCCTTAACAAAAATCAACTTTAGAACTCTTGTTTATATATTTGAATAATTAAAAATTTCTGAGATCAAACTCAGAAGATAAACAAGTCAAGCAGACATGCACGAACTCAATTTTGGTGTGTAAATCAAACTTAAAAAAATTGTTCGACCACAACTCATTCACTTAATAAACGAACAAACTTCGAGCATCAATCAAACCAATTCGAAATTATTTATTTTGAGATTTCTGGCCATAGGTTGGTGGGGATGGCGCGAGTCGCGCAACATGAAATTGGGCCGAGTTTTTGCTTCACCATAAGCTGTGAGACTATATATATATATATATATATATATATATATATATATATATATATGGGGGCGTTCCCCTGATGCCGGCACCAGGTTGCCCCTCCCCCCATGCATTTATGAGAGGGGGCGATGAGAGGGGGGGTGGGGCTGACACCAAGTGGTGCTGACTAGGGATGATCGTTAGCTTAACGAACAGTAAATGGATAGTATTTTTCTTTCCGATAAATTAACGGATACGAATACAGATATATCCGATTTCTTAGCGGATACGGATACACCTCATTCCGAATCCGTATCCGTCCGTTACCGTTAAACAAGTTTGTATTTGACTCAAATAATTTAGTGTCGTGAAGAAAATGATATTGGAGATGAGATATATGTATAATTTAAGTCATTTCTACTTTCATGATGGTAATTTTTTTTTAAATTACATGATATTTTTATAATTTTTTAAATTATGAAGTTAATATATTCTTTATTTTCAAGAAAGATATATAAAGAATGAAAATACAATGAAAATTAAAGTCCAAAAGATTTAATTTATTTTATTATTTAAACTTTATATGTTTCATATTATCTTCGGAGATATTGTAATATTATATATTTGTATACTTTTAATTACATTATATGTTGACTCATGAATAATGATGATGCTAACTAAATTGAAATATGTTTCTTTATCATATTGATTTTTCTTTTTAATTTAAATTTTTTTCTAATTGAGTTAATTTACATCTTAAAATTTAATCTTATATGTACTTTTATGTCCGGTAACTATCCGCTAATCATCCGTTAACCGTATTTTTCGGATACTCGATAACGATTTTCGAATACACTACTTTCCGAATACTTAACGAACAGTAAACGGATACAGTTCTTTCTTATCGGATACAGATACAGATAGTCCACTATCCGCACCGTATCTGACCCGTTGACATCTCTAGTGCCGACCCCATGGGATCACCCCCTCTCTCTCTCTCTCTCTCTCTCTCTCTCTCTCTATATATATATATATATATATATATATATATATATATAACTATTGGGTTGTCTAAAACTCTCAAGAGTCGTCAATATACATTCGTGAATCTGTCTCATAGTAGATGACGCGAATCTTACTCACAAAATTGTGCATATTCAACAGAGCTGCAAACAACATGCATGATTCTAGCTAGGTTAATGAGAAACTTGTTTAATTGAAAGACGTTAAACAAGCAGACACCGCATAGTTTGCACAGCCAGCAGCAAGGACTCGATTAATTGAACTTATTTAATTTATGACAAAAGGGGTCATTATTATGGAGATATTACATACTTAATTGATGACAAATTAAATATAGTAGCTTTTTCCTCTCTTTCCATAACCTTTGTTTAACAAAAAAATGTTGAGATTCCGTGAGATATTTTGACATTGGGAAAAACGTATATGACAGCCTCGTATCTTCTCAATTGTTTTTGTAGATTAATAAGTGATATACATTTTCATCTGATTAAACCAAGACATATCTTTACAACCAAGATATTCATGGAATTACAGCCATCATGAAACGAGTAATATTACTAATAGGGTGTTTGGTTGTTCTTTTTTACTTTTTGTTTCTCTTAATTTTAAAAAAAAAGAGAAGGAGATCTTATAACCCTGTTTGGTATGTCTCTCCTAAATTTTAGGGAGAGAATCTACTCCCATACAAATCTTCCTAAAAAAAAAAAATTCTCCACCATTTTTTTTTGAAATCGTAGTCTCTCGTTCTCCCCCCATGCATCTCCCTCCCCTGGCTCGTCCCCCCCTCCCCCGACCGTTCCCCCTCCCCCTCCCTCCCAGGAGGATCCCCCCTCCCCTCCCCGGCGGATCGCACAGCCCCTCCCCCTCCCCCCCTCCGGTTCCCCCCCTCCGGCAGCGCACCCCCCTCCCCCCCTCTAGCTCCGGCGGCCCCCGCGCGCAGCCCCTCCCCCTCCCCCCCCTCCCCTCCGGTTCCCCCCCTCCGGCTGCGCAGCCCCTCCCCCTCCCTCCCTCCGGCTCCGGCGGCCTCCGCGCAGGCCCCTCCCCCTCCCCCCCCTCAGGCTCCGGCGGCGCCCTACGTAGCCCCTCCCCCTTCCCTCCCTCCGGTCCCCCTCCGGCTCCGGTTCCAGCTCTCCCCTGCCAAACAATTCTATATAAAATTTAAAAATTATATCATTTTTACCAAACAGATGTTATCGATTTTTATCAATTTTAAAATTTAAGTTAAAAATTAACGCAACATAATTTTTAAGATAGAAAGAGTTCTAAAAAAAAGTACTCCCAGACACCCCATAAACAACTGTCTGGAAAAACTATAAAAATTCTTAGAGAAATTAGTCCGTGCAATTAACCAAACAACGTAGTGTACAATGGAGATATAAAATGATGCCCACTTCCCCTGTTAAAAAAAGAGGAAAAGAAATAAAGAGAGGACTCCTCCTTATAAAAGCCGGAGGGATTCCCCCCCCCGCCCCACCAGTTTCAAAATATTTTGGGATCTCCTACAAAGACGACAAGGAAACTGTTGGTGAAGCAGCGCAACCCCCGTTCTCCGTCTTTTCCCGAATAAACAATGCAAGAACAAGAATAATAAACAAAGGCCACAGACCTGTTCCCTTCTCTCTCTCTCTCTCTCTCTCTCTCTCTCCATATAATAGACCATGCCTCCCAATTCCCCCTCCCTTCTCACATATTCGTACGCATGGGGATTCGTGCTTGGGATCCTTTTGCCGGAGGCGGAGGGTGTGGAAGAAACGCACAAGCGGGAAAAAACATATTTGGGGGTCGGTGTGCGGCTGGCTCCCCCATCTCACACCTGAGAAGAGAAAACAGAGGCGAGCGGCCTCCATAAAAGAACAAAAAGCAAAAAGACACGCGGCGTAGGGGAGAGAGAGGGAGAAAGGCGGAGGGTTTGAGGGGAGGTTTTCTTTCGAAGAGAGGTGAGAGAGAGAGAGAGAGAGAGAGGAAGGAGAGGGGTTGCAGGTCTGTAGACCAGAGTATCTCTGTCGAAGGAAAGACCCAAGAAGAAACTCATTCGAGTGGTGGTAGTGGTGGTGGTGGTGGTGGTGGGGTGTTTTGAGGTTGTGGCGGTGTCGAAAGTTGGCATCTTGGTTGCAAATTTCCGGCCTTTGGCTTCCCCCGATTTCTTTCTGGGTATGGCTGCCAGGAGCGTCACCGTACATGGTAGTGTTGGCTGCTCTGAGAATGGAGTGCAGCCCATCGAATGGAAGCCTATGGGGTTAAGCAGGAGGTCAGTGATAGCGTTCCTTCTTCTTTAGGCTTTCTTAAGATTTTGCTTGCTCATTTTTCTTGGGGTTTTGGCGCCTACCTGCAACTTGCTTGTCGTTTCTCATCATTATCCTTCAATATATGGTGCTATGTCTGATGCTATTGTCGTGATTGGTGTTGTTGCTGGTGCTCCTGTCTTCTTGTCGATGTTTCTACTGCTGTTATGTAGGTTACAGATGGTTTTTAGGTTGTTGCTAGCCTTCGTGAAAGAGCCCGTGGTTATCCTGTTTGGCCCATCTCGTTGGTTCATCATACTATGTTTGCCCAAGTTGGGTGAAGCTGTCCTCTTTCGAAACCCTACCTCCTCCTCTCAGAGTAGTTTGTGTCTTGGGGTTTAGAGGAAATCAGGGATCCAGGTGACACAAGTTGTCTAAGCACCCTTTGCGGCATCCACGAGTTCTCGGTTTTAGGGTTTTCTTGTGTACATTTTTTTGGGCCATCTTGTTGGTTTATGGTCCTTGTGTCATTTTGAAGTAGACCTTCTCCTTTAGAACTCTTTATGTAACCTGGTGGGCGCCCTCTTGGGCATTGTGGAACACGTGAAACCATTGTATCCTTTGACTATAGGCACTCTGGTAATTCCAGTCTCTTGAGTTTCCAATCAATTGTTTTCATCTTCAAAAGGGTCAGCTGAATGGGAGCTAGCTTGCCAACCGTACACCTTTTTTGATGTTTAGGTGGTGTTGGAATGGAAGCTAGCTTGCAAACCGTGCACCTTTCTTGATGTTTGGGTGGTGTTGGCGTGGAAATAACCAAATGTGGTAGAGGTAATGACATGCGGATGTATTCAACATCATTGGGAGGTCTGCCGCTCACAATCTTTCTTACTTGGACGTTTATGTGGTACTCTATCACTTTCTTTCTTTCTTTCTGTTCCTGATGGTCCAACTCATCATTTTCATCATAACTATGAACGCATGAGAATCTAGGTAACTTGAACAAATTGACAATGCTCAAACTTGTGTTTAAGGATCCTGCTGAGGACTAAGTGGATGAGAATGCCAATTCCCAGGTCACTTTTACTGCTTATTTCTATGTCCTCTTTATTGTTAAAGTGGATGGGGGACACTTGAAGTGTTATAACATATTTTGTTGGCACTTTTAGTGAAATGTTAGTGCATCCTTGTCCCATTGGAGGGCAAAACCACATAGAATGTGATAAGTGTGAATTTTAAATTGTCTCCGACCGTGGAAACACAAATCAGGCACACTTTCTTTGTAGCATGATGTACTTGCGTTGGGTGATCCTTGGTTTCCTCTCATGCTTTTGTGCTTCCTTGCATATTACAGTCATGCATGTCAGAACACTGTATACATGTCACATACTTTTCTATTTTCTACATTTTCTTTATTGTGGATACAAAGGTTGCTTCATCATGCCTTGCCTAGGTGATGCACAATAGCCCTGCCCTGATTTTGGGTTATGGGACAATCGACTGTAAGAGGTGGACAAACCTCCCTCAGAATTCATGAGCCTGTGCAGGGTAAGTCTTGCAACTGCCTTTAAGCCCCTGTACACAAACATTTAGTGGTACCAAGTGGGAAATGGCACAGGGCCTAGCTTCTTCGAGGCTTGAGCTATTTCCATGCACAACTGAAACATCTGCTCAGTGATTGTTTTCTTCACATTCTCTATGCATTCCCTAGGCAGAACTTTGTCTTCAAATCAGCCAACTACTTTTAGGGTTATGCTGTTCTCAACCATGGTGTTTTTTAGGGTCTTTGATTCTAAACAACCCCAAAATTGATCGACATGTCCTATGATTGATTTGATTTAACTCGAAACAGGAGGCATACCATTTTTTGTACTAAAAATTATAATATTTAACGAAATGGAAAATTCCTGTCCTTGTTTTGTAAGACATTCTATTTTTGTACTAAAAAATAGACTATTGGACAGTCATTTCCCAAAACTATGGACTGTGCACAGAGTAGTAAGACATTCTATCATGAAAAGAGTTTTGGTGTGATCTTTCATGAACAAAATAGTAAACGCTACTCATACATCAGACATGCTTTTCCTTTTGCTAGAGTCTGAAGATTTCGGTGCAATGTATAGCAAGTGTTCGGGAGCAGTTCATATCCAACAGTCCTGTGGAAACATTTTGTGTCCAAATAAGAGTAATCTATGAGAGAATTCCTTCCTTTTTCCCAGTTTTCAACGGGAGGAATGCTATTTTACCAGATTTTTGCCACCTTTTTACCAAATCATTGGGGGCCATCTGATCAATTGATTGGAAAGTTCTTATCAAATTTTTACTTGCGCAAGGAGTTGTGCTCAAAGTACTTTTGAGAATGCCATCTGCTTGTTTCATTGGACAGCTTTCAGTAAGTGTGGTTAGAAAGGGTGGCAAAGTATGGTATAATAACATTATTTTTTCAATAATAAGTCAGAAGATGCCCATTGTTGTATTAAAACTTAGAACCTTTTTTTTGGAAACTCCTCTATATGTGGCCATAAGTCACATGAGTAAAAACTTTGGAATTTAGATGCTGTCCTAGAAGGCCATGCATTTTGGTCTGTTTTAGTCATGAAAGCCATTTCGACCTTGGTAGAAGACCTAGATTATTTGGCTGATGTTTATATTTGTAGGTGGCACCCATGGCTGTTCATTAAAAGGATGTTGGCTAGAAGGCATGAGTGATTCTACTTTAGGTGTCCAGAGTATGTCCTTTTCCCTCTTGAAAGAAGGTGGGTGGTACCACATATTTTCTACATTGTGAATAGTGGTTATATAACTGAAAAAATACATTGGTTATCTACCTTCCAAAAAACTTTGCGACGCAATGAGTAATACATAGACTGGAGCAGCATTGACATTGATACAGAGAGAACTTGAAGAACAAGTAATGTTACAAGGACAAGGCTAATATTGAAAGTAACCCAAGGATATCAAGTAAAACTTAGAAGAAGATGAGCACAATGAAATGCAATACACTTTTTCAAAGTGGTTTCTTGATCAAAATTTATAGTTGGATATGCTATTTAGCTTACTGTCAGACGATTTTGCCCTTCATCCAATGGGTTCTCACGTAATATCTAGTTTTTGATCCTCCATTACTTGTGGAAGAGAAACTAGACACTTGTTAAATTGAGTATATTTCTGAAAATAGCAGCCAAACTATTTTCTTTTGGTTAGGGGGAAAGCTTCTCGAGCTAGGGTCACTTAGGGTGGGAGAGATGCCCCCAACGGCATGCCGGGGCTTTCTAGGCCCGGTCTATTACCATTGTGGGAGGAGAGGACATCTATGGTGGGTCTGCAAGGAACTGGAGAGAAGGTTCAGGCTAGAGGTAGCTACATTGGGAAGGGTTAGAGGCAGGCTTGGGGAGCTCGTTTGTTTCTGGGGCTGGAGGAGAGGACGCCCAAAATGTTTGACGGATGTGGAGGCCGGAGGCTTCTCTTAGGTGGACCAATGCGGAAGCTGTCTAGAAGAGTGTCACAGTGGCAGGAAGTAGGGAATGTGTGGAGGCGGGGCCTCTTCTCGTGGGTCTCCTACACGATCGCAATGTCTGGCTCCGGCATTATCTTTGGGTAGCTTCGGTTGAGCGGATTGTGGATGCGAACAAGACCAGACTTATACTTGAGGCGAGAGATTGGGATGTGCGGCAGGTTGCCTTGTCTGAATTCTTGGCGGTCAGACAAAACGAAGAGGAGGTGGCAGCGGTGGCAGAAGCAGGGTACATTGTGGAGGACGGCGCCGTCCTCCGTATCCAAAGGTGGTCAGTGAGGAGGGGGCCTTTCCCAGTCTTGAAGAGTTTGTGACCCGGATTAGGATCCTTGGGTTCCCTATCATCTTATGCGACGAGGAGGGTGTCTCCTTTTTGGTATGGGGATTCGGTTGGGTGGTGGCAGGGAGTTTGAAGTTCGCTCTGGGAGGGAACCTCTCGTCGGTGGATGTGGCAATCCAGATAGGTGGTGCGGTTGTGGTGTCGGTGGCTGTTACCTTTGACATTTGTGGGGAGTGGTTCGTGGTGAGGATGTCGGTTCTGTTGGAGGAAGATAGAAACTCCAGGAGGCCCATGGTGGTGGGGGTGCTGGGGTTTCGGGGATCCAATCGTGCAGAAGGAGACAAATAGTGCCGAGTGGGAGTTTGGAATTCAAACTCACTGCTAGATCTGACCCTAGTCGGGTTGCGGAGCTCGGGGAAAGCAACATCTGGTTGGATCAGGATGGACATGCTGGTCGGATCTTGTCTCAGACCAGATCTGGTAACTCTGGGTCGCAAGCGAGCATTGTCGGGTCTACGGGTCGATGCTCGTGTCTTACCCGACATGAGCGGGCTTTGATTGAGCATGGGAGGACCCAAACAGGGTCATCCCCGCCTGCCTATTTCATCTGTAGTCCGTGGTTGGCTCCCAGCTTCCAGTCAGTAGCGGTTCGACAGACGTGGCGCCAGACGGAGGTTCCCCTTGGGCTTGGAGGACCCTTCAGGTGAGGTTGCTGGTGAGTAGACTTATAGCTGGAGCGACGAGGATGGGAGCAAGGGAGGCTTTCATATCCTTTTCAAGGAGGCGAGTGTTATGGATGGTTTTGTGAGAGGCTCTTCGGGAGACTTGTCTGTGGTCTCAGTGCCTCAAGAGGGGGTCTGTGCAGGTGCCCTTGCGCTCCCAGTGTCGTAGGAAGATGGGGTGCCAAGGGAGACTTGTTTGCTTTTGGGCCTTGCACTTAAGGAGGATATCAAGCGGAAAAGAGAAGACGGCTACTAGAGGGGAAGGTGCCGAGTGTATGAGTGGGTAGGGTACGTATATGGGGCAGCTAATACTTATCTGTAGAATTGAGGAGTGCACGGTTCGTTCTTTTGTACTTCGTTGTTTTTTGGGCCCTTGGGGAGGGGGGTGTGGAGAGGGTTTGTGTGGGTTTTAGAGAGGGTAGAGTAGGGATGTTTTCAGTTTTTTGGTGGTTGGTGATGTTATTCTGTATGTCTTTGTTGTAGGTGGGTTGCTGGGTCGTAAGGGGTTCTGTTTCTCTCTTTGTTTTGCTCTCAGGATAGAGAGTTGTTTGCCACCTTTTGTACATGGGAGTTTTGTGGGAGCTCTCCCTCTATACTTGGAACTCCTCCTTTTTTCTTTTATATAATCAGAGGTACTATCCATTTTCAAAAAAAATATTTCTGCAAATATCCTGTTCTTGTTTGTATTCATGGCATCCACTCATCATCAGTCAAACTAGACCCTTGGTAAATTAAGTGAATGTCTTAGTATATTTCTGCAAATATCCTATTCTTGTTTGTATACATGGCATCCACTCATCATCATTCAATCTTTACTCTGATATTTCTTTATTTATTAAGTGCTTTTATCTAATGTCTAATTTCAATTTCCAAGTTGTATATGAATCCAGCATCCGATAGTACTAGATAAATGGTTGTGTTCAAATTGTTTGGGAACTTCAAACTCAAAATATATGATATTCATATCATTTTGTTCATGAGCTGCTAACAATCTGCTATGTAGTTATTCATGAGTCATCAGCTGTAAATCCAGTCATTTTTTTTCACAATGGTGAGAATGAATCAATTGTTTGATATAATGTGGTGCAACTGTAGATAATGCTTTCCAAAGTTCATTTATTTCTCAATGGCGACTCTACCATGGAGATATTGCAATTAATGGATTGTTCGTTGTTTTTTAAACTTTGTAATGCTTGCTTCTCCTCCGTCTTAGTTACGTTGAAGATAGAGTTTTCATGTGAACTTCATTATGTGCATGAATTCATATAGGAAATTAGGCCTCTAACCAGTTGGGGCTACAGATCGACTGTTCCAATGGTGAGTTTATTGAAACGAAGTTAAAGGAAACAATTGTTTGTTATCCATCTTATATACTGTCAACTGGCTACCTCGGCTATCCGGCGTTTGTCTAAGTTTTAATCTGGCGGGTTGACAAAATCTGAACGGTGCCTTGACACTGGGCAAGGACATTGAGAAAGAAGTCCTAGATGCCATCGTCACCTTTATGATATCAGGGTGAGGATATCTAGAGGGAAAGAAAGGTATGATTCAAGGAGAGGAAATATGAGAACTGGATGGATGGGCTGGCTTTTGTAGGTGCATCGAGTTTCTGTTTCTTTTTTCAAACATGTGTTCTAGAGGAACCCCAACCTATAGCTTGGTGGTTCACTTCTCTCCTTTTCATGGGGGAGGCTATGGGTTCTAATCTTGCAAGCTCCCAGTGAGAGTTGTAAATTTTTTCACCTTTACTCTTAACTTACCTATAAAAAAACCACTTCTAGAGGAGATAAAATTCCCGTTGTGGGTCCTCGTGGTAGCTGGTTCATTCTTTAAAACCAATGCATTTCTTATTTAGACAATCGCCTTCCCTACATACCCTGCTGCATCCTGATTTCAAATTCGGTCTCCTAACAATGACAATCACGTTTCATGTGAGCTATGCTGCTCAAGACATAAGTCTTGGTGTGGTGAAAGCCCTGGGGGTTGCGGAGTTGTGTAGTCAGAATGTGGAGGAATAATGGCTGAGGATGACCTTTGGATGTATTCTGTCTGTGCTGTTTTCCTTTTTCAGAAATGTTTCATTTTTTGATTGGCCCTCACAGTCTATGTTATGTTAGGAATCGACCCTCCTAATTAATAAGTCACCTAAATCTTTTAACCCTTGTTAAAAAATCCTTCGAGTTAAAAAATGTCTTCAAAAAAGAATATGTGATGAAATATTCCTTCCACTACCAGGTAAAATTTTTCTTCCCATTTTACCCTCCCATGCTCTCTCTCCCTGAAGGGGAGACACAATGGTGGCCGGGGATGGGGGCAACTGTTGTTAGGGTGCTCTGTGGTGGCGGAGCACCACCATGTTGTCCATTGTGTATGTGTAGTTCTTCTACCATGTCGTCTGTTGCATCGACATCATGTATTCGTTGGCTGAGTTGAGGGGCTTCGTGGACGAGACTAAGGGGAGCTTCGAGGGCGAGTACATGGCCTTCCACGTCAACGGCAGTGCCTCCAGTCTGGGTTCAACGCTAGGGACGTCGACGATGACCACCTACATTGAGTGAATGGCGACTGAGGGCGTACAACTAGGTGGCAGTGGCGGTGGCGATGAGGTGGGCGACAGAGATGAGGAGGGCGATGCTTGAAGTGCATAACTAGGCATCTGTGGTGAGGCGACAGAGATGAGGAGGGCGATGCTTGAAGTGCATAACTAGGCATCTGTGGTGAGGCGACAGAGATGAGGAGGGCGATGCTTGAAGTGCATAACTAGGCATCTGTGGTGAGTGCCTCTCTCGGTCCAGCGTCGGTGGCTGTGCTACTCCATTGCAACGATCCCCTTGCTCATTCCGTGTGCCTCGCTCCATGTGCCTTGGCTTGCCCTAATCTCTACATCATCATCAACCTCACATCCTTCCTCCTCTTCTGGAATTGGGACGCCCCACTATTCGACATGCTCTGGGACGCCCGACACAAACCACACACATTAATCGACCTCGACTTTGATGTCAGGGAAGATGAGGTTCACCGACTCCATGATCAACCCCTCCCCCACCCCTTGCATCTCTCGGCCATCCCCAATCGTGTTGATCCTGGCGCTCTCTCTCTCTCCCCCTCGCCTGCTCTTGTTGTCGGTGTCAAGAGAGACGAGGCCTATCGGCTCCACTGTCATCGTTTTTGCCATCCCCTCATCTCGTCCACGCCCAACCTTGTTGACCACAGTGCTAGGCCTAGCAATTATCCATTTAAAATTCGAATCGAATTTGATTTTGTATTCGTTTGATCGGATAATTATTTGAATAATATATCCAAATTATAATTTAATCGAATATCGGATAATCCGATTATTAATTGGATACGAATTCGGATATTGGGGTATCCGTGTTGGATATTATCCGACCGAATATGAATCCTTATATGAATATCTAAAGATGCACATATTTTATATATAATTAACTCAAATCTTATTATGTTGTTTGGTTGTTCTTTTTTACTTATTTTTTGTCTCAAAATATAATTTAGAAATAAGAACTTCACTTATACTTATTTGGTAAGTCATCTCCTATTGTTTAGGATGAAGTTTAATCTTTTGATAATCTCTCCTAAAATAAAAATATTTTTCACCACCCCCTTTTTTTGAGAAAAGAATTTACGATGCTCCTGCACGTCTAAACTTATCTTAAGTAAGTCTGGTAATTATTCATTTAAAATTTGAATCGAATTTGAATTCGTATTAATATGATAATTATCTGAATAAATTATCCGAAGGATAATTTAATTGGATATCGGATAATTCGATTATTAATTAGATACAAATTTGGATATCACACTATTCGCTCCGTATCCGATCTATTTATAGATTTATTTGGTGCCCTCTCTCTCCCCCTCTCCCACTTGCTATCGGCGCAGGGAAAGATGAGGCCCAACGGCTCCCCCATCACCCCCCCACCCCCTGCGTCTCTCACCCACCCTCAATCTAGTTGACTTCGGCGTTGCGTCATCTTCATGTGTTACTTCTTTGGGCCCATCCTAGATTCCATCAGTGAGCTCAAATTCCTCACTATCTTCAAACTCTAGCCGAACGACCTCACCGACTCCATTCTTGACTCCATTGGCCAGCTCAACAGCCTTGTCACCCTCAACTTCTCCCACAACAAGCTCTCGGGGAGCATCCACGTCTCCCTATGTAGGCTCTACAACATCGAGGGCATGCAGTTGGACACCAACCAGCTCTCTGGCCCCATGCTGACCTCCTTCGCCAACCTCGATCCCAAGCTCGTCAGCATCTCCATGAACAAGTGCTCTAACGATGTGTATGCCTTATCGGGTGAAGTTCAGCGCCCCCTCCTCTCTCTCGCACTCTCTCTCTCCCCCTTGCACACCTCAGCCCACTAAATGGGATTGCCTGTGTCCCAAATTGTCTCACTTGTTCTCTCTCTCTCCCCTCCTTATACACCCCATCTCACTAGGTGGCGGTGTCGAGACCCCCTTCGTTGCCACTCCTCTCTCTCTCCCTCCCCCCTTTTACCCAAGGGCTTTATGGTCTTTTTCCTCTGCGGGTTAAACTAAAGCATAGTTAAGTTAACCAGGTTTTTTCTTACCCAGACTAACGGCAGGGTTATTTTATTGTAACGGAGATAAATTGGGTGGTTTATAATAAATAGTGAGATTATAGGGACTTATTCTTAATATTGAAAGATTATAGGGACTTATAATTATATATATATATAAATAAAGCTACCACATCCATCCATCTGATTTAGGTCGGATGGCTACAAATAATAATAAAAGAACGGATGCCCTTAATCTATAAGATTCGAATGGCTACACATAGTCAAAAAAATAAAAGAAAAAGAACGGATGACTTTAATGGGCCAGTTATAGTCGGTCCATGTTTTGCAAGAGAAGGCCCTCTGTTCTGTTTTTTTTTTCTGATTTTTTGTAGCTGTTGAATCTAAAGATCAGTTCAATCTAGATCAGATGGTACGAGTATATATTTTGTCCCCCAAGTTACCCAAAATCTTTGTAGAAACTATTTTTTTATTTGTTTGCACCACAAGGTGGCTCTTCAACTTGTGGCACTGCCTGAACTGATTCCTTAATATGATAAGCAATCATTTCTTGAGATAGAAGATGGTAATATTTAGCTGTTTTTTTTTAATCATCTTGCGTTGTTGCATGACACCACAACTGCATAGGGTTATTACTTACTGTTCCTTTTATTTGTTAGGTTTAGTGTTGGCATGGGTACAGGTGATGCACCATGCCCACATTTTCCAAAGGAGACGTGGAGTCCGTTTCATGTGATGGGGAACGCAAACATTTAGATGGGGGCTTGGTTTGGAGGAGGGAATGAAGCCATCGGTCCGGGAGCACAATTTTGTATCATAATGACAGTTTTCAGTGACATGGAGCTGTCTGATAGTTTTTTTTTTGTCCTTGGCTTTTATGTAGACATTGATCTTATTCTTTCCTCTAATGGTTCAGCATATTTTGCATTGTCTCGTTTCTTCTTAAAATCTCACATCCTGGGGGATGAACTATGTTTTATATAATTTCCGAATATATATATATATATATATATATATATATATATATATATACTGTTACTAAATGAACTTGCAACTCATCGTCGCAAAGAAATGCATTTGGGTATAATATGGGAGATACATCCTCGTACAGTAAATTATAGTTCAATAATTCATGCAGCCTGTTGTCTTAACTGTCCGTATCATCCTGTCATCAGCCTAACAATAGGCACGAGATGCATTGACCCAGAAATATTTGCTAATATGAGAACTCCACATTCTCCTTGCCGTCCAGAATTCTTCTTGGAAATCAAAGTGTGTTTTTTTGTTCTTTGCCTCCAATCCAAATCTCTCCATTATCCAATCATCTGCTCTCATTGCTCACATCCCTTAAAATTCTGAGGCTGGGGGCAGGTGTTTATTTACATCGAAGGTGAGGCATGCGACCGTGATGTGGGTGTCTGCTGCGTACACTTCGATCGTGGTCTACTTTGTCATATTTTCATGTTTGTTTAACGATGATCGTGTGGAAATTGCAGTTGTCATGCGTATAGATCAACGTCAACCTTGTTCATCAACTGTCATTGGGTGTGCATGTTGGTCGGTCTACTAGAAAACTGTGATGTCAATTCAACGTTGGGTTTCCACCTCCAAAGGAAGAAAGCGATTTTTAGCAAATGATCCCCAAAGTGATCGTATACATGCAAATAACTCCCTACAGTTAATGATGTGTTCTTTTGGACGAAAACAAGTCGTAGGTGAGAGCCCGCTACCAACCCATTCTGTTACGCTCGCACAGAGTTACGCTCGGCCCGTTTGCGCCCAAATAGGACAGCTTACTGCATGTGGTCCAAAGTCCTTGGCTCCACATGTCCCAAAGCAAAAAACCCCTCTTGCTTGCTGCTGCACTGTCAGTGGCCAGCTGCATCACCTTGCTGCACATCCAAACATCTTGGGTGTGTAACGTCTTTAATTTTTTTTGAATTTTTTTTGAAGTGACCCTTAAGATATTCTAACTTAGGATACAAGTCACGACATTATCTGATTATCTAAAAAAATCAAAATGAAACGGACTGATTTTTAAAAGAATTGGTTTAACATTATTCATTCAATCTGATTTTTTTATTTATTTCTGGATAATCTATCTAGGTAATATATTGATAACGTGACCTGCACACTAAGTCAGAGTACTTTGAGAGCCACTCTATTTTTTTTTTAAAAAATCAAAGGCATTGCACACTCAGGGCATCACACCCTCGGTGTACAATGAGCCTTTCTCATAAGGGTCGGAAAAGATTAACCCATTAAAGGCATTCATTTTTTTAAAAACTTTTTATAGTCATCTGATCAAATATCCAATGATAGGACTAGTTGTTCGAGAAAAGGTTGCACTACCTTGCGATGTAATAGACACTATTCAAGCAAAAAATATGAATTAATCTTTTACTAGAGATCTCAAATTTTTGGTACATTTTTTTTAAGTAAAAGGCAGACCACTGGGTCAGCAGCCGGTCGAGTACATCCTCCCCCAGAGAGAAAGAATGTTCTCACTCCCCGAGGCCATAACTAATTGAAGAGGCGAGATCTCGCGCAGGATCCTGAGCGGGCTATGGATCACCAGAAGATGAATCTGCAAGAGAGGGAAACGTATCAGAGGGCCCAGGGGATCTCCCTGGGGCAAAACCCTCCGATGGCTAAGTCAGTAGAGCTATGGTGGAAGCAATAATGGGGGGAGGAGAGAGCTGATGTGCGAGAATCCTCTCCACCAAAGGGTGAAGCGAATCGTGCTCAGGAGCTTAGGGTGTGTGAATGCTTAGTTCATCTTACCATCTTCCGAAGGGGATCCCTTGCTTAAATAGTGCGCCGCCTTCAGGAGTCCTGTAAGCTGAGGGGTTCCCGGCGGAAGTTACGTCTTTAACGGGGGCTTTCATGGCCTGATCGTGAGAACGTTATCCCCTTGGAGTCCGGCGGCTCCCCTGACTCTCCCGCTGGCGGAGGACTCTGAACGGCTGCACCTGCAGATAATCAACCGGCCTTACCGAGCCTCGGGGATGCTATCTCATGTCCGAGCGATAGGCATGGCCCGACGAGGGTGGGGTCGGATAGGTCGGCTGGAGCCTATCTCTCTCGGACGGGGAGAAGGCTTTAGGTCGGACCTTCCTCGGGACCTGACCGTTGTCTCGGGCCCTCCGAGCCTAGAAGGCCGCCGGGGAGAGTTAGTTCCTCGAGTCTTATTTATTGGGCTTTTCTCCCTAAGTGGGCCCTGTGGGCTATCACTCGGTGGGCTCGCCCGGTTGGACCTTGTGGGTCTTGTTGGGCTGCCTTTGTGGTGGGCTGCGGAAATCCCCCTCTCCACTTGTCCCCCTCCTACTCCCGAGCCAAGGAGGCTCGGATGAATATTTTTTCGAGGCTTTGGACCGGCGTGGCTCAGGTGGGTGGAATTCCGTTGGCGTTATGGAGCCGCTTATAGCGGTCGCCGAGGCCCGTAATGATGATCCAGACGGATTCGAAACGAAGGGGCCCCCCTTTTCTCGGAGCACGGAACGGCGCGCCGCCACCCTCAGGGGTTTATAGGGGGCGCTGTTCATCGTTCTAGGCTTCTAGGGTTTTAGGCTTTCCTTGCTTCTTGATGCGCCGTGAGAGCACAGCGGAGACGCGGAGCCTTGCGGCGGCGTTCGAGGAGTTGGCGAGGATAACCGCAGAGGCGGTCCAGCAACTTCCTTCTCCCCCGGAGTCTTCAAGCTCGTACGAGGGATCTCTTCCCGACTAGATGGCGGATCAGAGTCCGGAGCTTGTGCCGGTGAGGCGGGAACCCGTCCCCAACTGTAGTGAGTTGGGGGAAGCGGAGGTGCGGAGGCTGGAGCATCGTTTCCGCCTGCCTCTCAGATACAGCTTCATCGCCGCCACTCCGTACTAGACGAGTCTGGATGATCGCGATGAGCTCATTTGCACCTTCCTTCTGGCTTGGAAGAGTGGATTTCGGCTTCCTTTCGATCCTTATGTGCTGCAGCTTCTTAATTTTTTCCGGTTGGTGCCTATTCAGTTGGTGGCCAACTCCTATCTTCTTCTTTCGGCCTTCGGGATTCTTTGTCGTCAGTGCGACATTTTTCCTTCTTTGGACCTCTTCCACTTCTTTTTTGAGTTGAAGGCGCACCCGTCGGCGGGGAAAGGCTTCTACTTTATTCAGGCGCGGAGGAATAGGAGCTGCATCTCGCTTGCGGCGAAGGACTCCTCACACAAGGGGTGGAAGACCCAATTCTTCTGGGTGAAGGCGGTGGCGACAGATGAGATCTGGAGATGTCGGACCTCGCCCAACTTTCACCCGAATCTACCCCCTCGCCAGGAGGAGTTCCCTCCCCACGTGGAGCAGCAGGCTGCCCGTCTGCTAGAGAACCGTCAATCGACCGAGGAGCTGGTGACGCCGGAGAACATCGAACGGTGTCTTCTCTCGCGGTTGACGTCGACGGGTATGGCTCTTGAGGCTCTTTTTCGGGGGTGGTAGCTCTTTCCCTCCTCTTGACTGGGGCTTCTTCTTGTTGCAGACGTGAGGCGGGAGCCTCTGGAGGAGGCGGCCGAGGTCATTGATCTGGGAGACGACTCGACAGCCGATGAGCCCGATGTCTCGGCGGGTCGCGTCCATGCCCGAGATAAGGGCAAGGGGGCGGCCCCCAAGGGGACTTCTCGATCGACCGGCCTGAAGCGCAAAGATCCCCTGGCGGGAAGTTGCGGGAGGCCGCGAAGGCCAGGAAAAGGGCCAAGAAAGCCAGTTTTCCTACCGCCGTCGGGGGCGATTCTGGCTCGGCGGCGCTCCCCCCTCGGGGGCAGGATGGGGCCGACCCCTCCGGGCTGGCTCTCCCATCCGCCGGGCGAGAGGGGGCCGAGGAGACCAGGGGCCCCGCAGAGGGAGGTGATGGGTCGGCTCTCCCCTCTGTGGGGGCAGAGGGGGCCGATGCCGGTGTGGCCGGCGTTGGGACCGAGGGATTGGTCGGCGCGGATGGGGGTTCGCCCGCGAGGGCGTCGCAACCCCAAGTGCCGACAGTTGCTGGTGCGGTTGATCCCGCGGCGCCGGTCGAGGGTGGGGGTTCGCCCGGGGAGGCGTTGCAACCCCAACCGACCGTGGCGAGCGGGGCGGTCAGCTTCGCTGCCCGAACAGGGTCTTCTGGCGGGGTGCCCAGGGTGGAGCAGTCCCCTTTGCCGGAACCTCTGGTCAGGCTCGGTATCTCGGGCGACTTGTACCGGCTCTGCCGGTCGATCGCCGAGAGGACGAGGGGGGGAGAAAGGCGCAGCACTCCCGCCGGGGTCCTTGATATCCTGATGGAGGGCGGCCTGGTCATAGCTTGGACAGCGGCCGTGATGGCAGAGGCGCACGCCCGGACGGAGGCGGAGCGGTCGAGGCTCGCCTGGACCCTTGGTGGATGCGAGGGGAAACTAACCCTGCTCGAGGGGGAGCACGAGGGGCTCCGGCGGGAGTTCCTTGCATTCAGAGAGTTGGTGCGGTCGAGCCGACGGGAAGCCGAGGCGCTGGCCGAGCAGCTAGCAAGGGCCCGAGAATCGCTCGAGAGGAAGAGCAAACGTCTAGAAGATGAGCGTCAACGTCACATCGAGCTGGACGACCTCTGGGAGCTTGAGTGCGGCGAGCTGCAGGATCGGGCGGAGGACGCGGAGCGCCTTCGCGCTGAGGCCGAGGCGGACCGAGCCCGGGCGGAGGGTCAGACGTTCGAAGCCGAGCGGAGGATGACCGAGCTGGAGGAGCGTCTGGCGAGGGCGGAAGATCTTGCGGCCGAGGCGGAGCGGGCTCGGGACGGGCAGGTCGAGGCGGAGGCGATCGAGCGCTACAAAGGCTCGGAAGCTTACTCGACCGACCTGATTGAAGCTGCCCTACCCTACTACGAGGTAGCGCTCTGCCGGGGTGCCCGAAAGGGATTCAGGAAGGGCTATCGCCGGGCGATGAGCTATGCCAATGAGCACCTTGCCGGGGGTGATTTTCCTTACGGCCAGAGTTATGACTCGGATGAGTCAGTTTCCAGCTCCTCATCCTCGGCCGGGGAAGAACAGGAGGAGTCACCTCCAGTGGGGTCACCAACTCCGGAGGCTCCAGGAGGGCTCACGACCGAGACAGTTCTCGCACAGGCGAGGTCAGTGTCCGGGCCGGCCGTCACCGAAGGCACCGGGGGTGACGCGTCCCCTACTGCTATTCCCGAGCTTCAAAGTGGGCCCGAGGCCTGATGTATTATGCTTTATTTTGCCCCTTCCCCTTTTTGTCTGTTTTTCCTTTTGTAAGAGGATTTCTTTATGGGAGGCAATAAAGGACTTACTTCGTTTGATCGTTATCTTTGCCGTGATTTGGCTGGCGTATCGGGGGCAGTTGAAAGGTGCCGATATTTTCTGCACCGTTCTCGCATGCCGATTCGGGAGACTTCCGGCGGGGCATCCTTTCATTCCACCATGCTTTGAAAGTCGAGGCGCTTCGCGAATCCCGCTAGGGCGGGGGCCGAGGAATTGGAGGTGACCTTCCAAGGGAGGTCCTATAGCGTGTTTTCGAGGGGGGAGTCATTTAAGGCACGTGGCCTCCTTTGGCCTATAAAAAGGACCGAAGGGTGCTCCTTCCCTCTTAACACTTAGGACTCTCGCCGGCGGTTTGCTCTTGTTCCCTCGTTTTCGCTCTGCGTTGCGCCGCCGCGATCGGAGCATGGAGGACCCTTCAGAAGATGACGCCGCAGATGACGGGGAGCGGCTGGTTCCAGCTGTCCTGGAATATCGGTTGGGTCCCACGGTCGCCGCGCGTGCATGAGACGGGTCCGACAGTCACCGCGTGGATCTGGAGAGGGCTTCGACGTGCGGGGGTACGCCGTTTGCCTCCTCTTGGCTCCGGCGAGGCTTCCGGGCGGACGCCGAGATGGAGGGCGGATGGGGGAGTTAGGGATGCCGGTCGCCATTCCCCTCCGTGGGAGGGGAGGAGGCGGCTCCAGTCCCTTCCTCACCCCTGTCCGCAGCCTCTTTCTCTCTCTTTTGTTCTTCATTTCTTTCACTCTTCGGGGGCTGCTTGCTTTCTGTTCGCCTCCAAAGAGTTGGTAGTTTGGCAGAGAGGAGACCTTCACGGCGCTCCTTTTTCCAGGTTGTTGCCAACTTGGAAGGTAGCCTTCCTCGCGTGAAAGGTGACCTTCTCCTTGCTATCCCTCTGTCACCTTTGTCACGGTCCACCCGAGCCAACTGGGTCGACCATCTCTTGTCCGAGCCAATTTCTACGCGAGGCAGAGTCAGTGGCTGGATGCGAGAAGGTCAAGACCGGGTCGGTCGGGCGATGGTCGTTTGCCGCGGTGCTAGATGGATTTTTGCTTTTCACTATGTAATGTACTGGCAGTTGCTTTTTTGATGTACCAACAGTTATCTTGAATGAATGCAAAAAAGGGGGTTTATTTTACCCGATTTGTTGATACAGTTTTCAGAAATAAAATCTGCGTAGTGTGGTTGCGTTCCATGTCCGGGGAATGGGTTCCCCTTCCAATGTGGCTAACCTGTACGCACCTTTCCCGAGCGTCTCGATCACTCGGTAGGGGCCTTCCCAGTTGGGGGATAGCTTGCCCGCCGCCTCCAGTGGTCGAGAGGCTTCGGTCTTCCTGAGGACGAAGTCCCCTGGTTGGAATTGTCTGCCTCGGACCTTGGTGTTGTAGTACCGAGTGAGGCGGCGCTGGTATTCCGTAGCTCGGACATTCGCGATCTCTCGGAGTTCGTCTGCCAGGTCGAGGTTCTCGAGCAACTTCTGCTCGTTTGCCTCGGGCGAAAAGCTGATCACTCGGAGAGACGGATTGGCGATCTCTAACGGAACGACGGCTTCGGTGCCATATACCAGCTGAAAAGGGGTCTCACCGGTTGCCGTCCTGGGGGTCGTTCGGTGCGACCATAGTACGCTAGGCAGTTCCTCGAGCCAGCTACCCTTAGCCTTGCCGAGTCTGGTTTTTTTGCCCTTCAAGATGGTCTTGTTGGCATTTTCAACCAGCCCGTTGGCCTGAGGGTGGGCGACCGAAGTGAAGTGGTTGCGGATATTTAGGTCGGCGCATCTGTCTCAGAAGTACCGAGAGTCGAATTGCCACCCGTTATCGCTCACTATCACTCGGGGGATGCCAAAGCGACAGATGATCGATTTCCATACGAAACCCCAGACGACTGTCTCGGTGATCCTAGCTGTTGCTTCAGCCTCGATCCACTTGGTGAAGTAGTCGATGGCGACGATGATGAACTTCTTCTGGGATTGAGCCGTTGGGAATGGCCCAAGGATGTCGATCCCCCACCGAGCGAAAGGGTAGGGCTCGGTAAGGGTGATAAGTTCCGTGGCCGGCTGATGGACCAAATGGTCGAACCGTTGGCAACGGTCGTAATGTTGTGCGTAGGCCGTGCAGTTGCGCTGCAGGGTCGGCCACCAGTACCCCTGTCTTAGCAGGATTCTGGCCAGCGACCGACTTCCTGAATGTGCTCCGCACAGGCCTTGATGAATCTCTTCAACAGCTTGGCTTGCTTCGTCGGGACCGAGACACTTCAGAAGGGGCCCGGAGAACGATCTTCGGTAGAGAGCGTTGTCGAGGATGACGAAGCGCCGGGCTTGGTACTTCATTCGGCGGGCTTCCCGAGGGTCGGAGGGCTCCCGGGAGTCCCGTAGCCAGGACAGGTAGGGGGAGCGCCAGTCGCCGGGAGTGGCCGAGTCAATGGCGAGGAGCTCCGAGTCTATGCTCGGGCGCTCTAGCTCTTCTAGGAGGACCGATCGTGTACCTTCCGGGTCTAGGGAGGAGGCCAGTCGGGAGAGGGCGTCCGCCCGAGAGTTTTGCTCCCGAGCTATTCGGACTACCTCGAACTCCTCGAACTGCTGGGCCAGGCTCCGGACCAACTGGAGGTATTTGATCATAGGTACCTCTCGAGCTTCGTACTCGCCATTGCCCTAGCTTGCAACTAGCTGGGAGTCGGTGTGGATCCTGACTCGCTCGGCCCCCAACCGTCGGGCCATGCGGGCTCCCGAGATAAGGTCCTCGTACTCGGAAGCATTGATGGACGCCAGAAAGTTGAACTTTAGGGCGTATTGCAACTCTATTCCTTAGGGGGACCTTAGGAGGATCCCTGTGCCGCTACCGACCGAGTTGGACGATCCATCGACGAACAGCTCCCAGGTTGGCCCGGTTGCTGTCGGAGGCCTATCCTCGACCGGAACGGTGCTCTCGGCGATGAAGTCGGCGAGTGCTTGTCCTTTGATAGCTGATCACGGCCGATACGAGATGTCGTAGGCCCCGAGCATGATGGCCCATTTGACGAGTCACCCCGAGGCTTCGGGATGGGCCAGAATCTTCTTCAGTGGCTCGCCGGTTAGCACGGTGATGGGATGTCCCTGGAAGTAGGGTCGGAGGCGCTTTGCGGAGGTAACCAACGCTAGCACGAGTTTCTCGGTTGCGGGGTACCTCCGCTCGGCCTCGCCGAGCACCTTGCTGGTGTAGTAGACCGGCCTCTCGACTCCCGAGTCATTTCTGACTAGGACCGAGCTGACCGTTGATGGCATCACCGAGAGATAGAGCAACAAGACCTCACCCGGGACGGGCTTGGAAAGCACCGGGGGCGAAGCCAGGAACTCTTTGAGCTCGGCGGACGCTGTTTGGCATTCCCCATCCCATGCGAACGTAGCAGATGCTATCTTGGGCCCCCTCATCAGCTTGAAGAAGGGCAAGCATCGTTCGGCCGCACGGGACAGGAAACGACTGAGAGCAGCGACACGCCCCGTCAGACGCTGGATGTCTTTAATGCATGTGGGCGGGCGCATGTCCAGGATGGCCTGGACCTTGTCGGGGTTGGCTTCGATCCCTCGCTGAGTGACCAGGAAACCCAGGAACTTCCCGGATCTTACTCCAAAGGCGCACTTGGAGGGGTTGAGCTTCATGCTGTACTTCAGGAGGGTGCCGAAAGTCTCGACGAGGTCGGTGAAGTGGTCTTGGGCCCTCGGGGTCTTGACGAGCATGTCGTCGATGTAGGCCTCGACGTTCCGACCTAACTGTCCCTCGAACATATGGTTGACCAGTCGCTGGTATGTGGCTCCAGCATTCTTCAATCCGAAGGGCATCCGGGTGTAGCAGTACACGCCGTAGTCGGTGATGAAGGCGGTCTTCTCGACATCTTCAGGGCTCATTCGGATCTGATGATAACCCGAATAGGCATCCAGGAAACTGAGTATCTCGTTGCCCGAGGTTGAGTCAACCAATTGGTCGATGCTCGGTAGCGGATAGCAGTCCTTGGGGGTGGCCTTGTTCAGATCGGTGAAGTCTACGCACATTCGCCACTTGCCTGTAGTCTTCGGCACCAGGACGACGTTGGCTAGCCACGTTGGGTACAGGACCGGTCTGAAAAGACCAGTTTCTTGTCCCTTGGTGACCTGCGCCTTGATGATCGCCTGTTTCTCGGGCGCATGCTTCCTTCTCCGCTGCTGTACGGGTCTCACGGTGGTGTCGAGGTTGAGCTTGTGCGTCACAGTCTCCTCTGGTATACCAGGGAGTTGATCATCGGACCAAGCAAAGACCCGAACATACTCAGAAAGAAACTCCTTGTATTGCTGCTGCTCCTCTGGTGGTAGGTCGGCGCCGATCCTTACTCCTAGGGTCGGGTCGTCGTTCAGGAATACCGTTAATAACTCGCCACCGGGCTCGGTGGTCACGGCTCTTCCTTCGACTCCCCTGGGGCCCTTATCCTTCCCGTCCGGCCTTGAGGCTTCCACCGAGATATTGTAGCACCTTCTAGCCGTGGCCTGGTTACCTCAGACTTCCCCCAACCCGTTTTTGGTGGGAAACTTCATTTTTTGGTGATAGGTAGATGGTACGGCCTTTATTCGGCTGAGAATTTTTCGGCTGAAAATGGCGTTGTACGCTATCATACCTTTAATCACTATGAAGTCCACTATGACCGTAACGGTTTTGGGTGGGGTGCCGATAGTGACCGGCAGGCTTAGGGCTCCCTCGGGGTAGGTGGCCAGGCCATTAAACCCGCAAAGGGGCGTTCGGATCGGGCGGAGTTTGGATGTGTCTTCCCCCATCTTGAGAAAACAGTCATAAGATAATACATCGGGGGCGCTCCCATTATCAACCAAAATCCTGTCTACATTACAGTGATTTATCGTGGCCGAGATAACGAGGGCATCGTCATGCGGGGTGCTCAGTCCTTCCAGGTCTTGGTCGGAGAAGACTATGACCTGGGGCTCCATCGGCGGGCCTCTGGGGGGCTCTAAGGCTCGGCTGGCTCGCTCGGCATGACGTTTCCTCCCTCGGCTGGTGTCGCCGCCCGATGCCGCTCCTCCGGAGATGACGTTGATATGGACCCCTCGGGGGGCGTTGTCGATCTCCTCTGCAGCGTCTCGGTCTTCTTTGTGCCCGGTCGTGAACCGGGCTAGGTGCCCCAGACGGATGAGGCGCTCGATCTCGTCCTGGAGCTGATGGCAATCTCCGGTGTGGTGCCCGTGGTCGCCGTGGAACAGGCAATGCCTGTCCCGCTTGCGGTTCTTCGACCTCATTGGCTCGGGCTGGCGGAGAAGTCCCGAGTCTTTGATGTCTTCATAGATCTCGTAGACTGGCGCGGTCAAGGGGGTGTATCGCTCGTACTTTCTTTTGCGCTCTCCTTCTCGATCGCGCTTCTTACTCGAGCCAGGATTTGGCTCGGAGGTCCGCTTTTTGTCTCCCTCCCGACCCGAGCCGGTTGCGTCTCGGCAGGCGCTGAGTACTTCTTCGCACTCGGCGTGGCGCAGTGCCAGAGTCACTAGCTCGGCAAGGGTCGAGGGAGGGTGGAGTACTTCTTCTCGTCCCGGGTGCCCCTGGTCAGTGCGGTTGTGGCTGAGGCCACATCCAGGCGGGGGATCCTGAGGGCTTCCGATTTAAATCGGTGGACGTAAGTCCGGAGCCTCTCACCTTGCGCCTGTTTGAGGGCCAGGAGCCCCTCTACTGACCTTGGGGGGGCGCTACCGGCGAAACTCTCCTTGAAAATTCGCCCGAATTACCTGAAGTCTCGAATGGACCCAGGGGCGAGGGCCCGGAACCATGCCTGAGCACCTTGGACTAGGGTGGCCGCGAAGGCTCGGCATTTGATGGGATCCGGCATTCCATGAAGAGTCACCTGGGCGTCGAAGCTATCATAGTGGTCAGCTGGGTCGCCCTGGCCGTCGTAGAGTTTGAAGGTTGGAATGGAGGCTCTGGGAGAGACCTCTGCCTTCAAGATGTACTCGGAGAAAGGAGATTTCTCCTCGTCCTCTGGGAGAGAGGTCTTCTGCAGGGCGCGGAGGGCGCGCTCTTGCTCTGTGAACCGTCTCTCGAAATCTCGCAGCCGGAGGGACAGCTCTGGCTGCAGTCGCACCGTGGGGCTGGGGGGGGCGTCTTGGCGATCTCCCGGGGCACTAGTGCCCGGGCGCGGCGGCCTCGCTCCCTGCTTCCCTCTCCTCGGCGTGGAGGAAGCCTCTTGCTCCGCAGGCGGAGCTTGCGAGGGTCCTCCGACGTCGTTGCGGAGGAGCTGTCGGTCGCGGAGGGTGAAGCGGCCTCCGGCGGTGTGCTGCGTCGCACTCCTTCGAGGGGGACTTCCTGACAGGGCGTCCCTGGCCGCCTGGGCCCTCATGAGCTCCACGAGGACGTCCATCTTTTCGTTGAGGGCCTAGAAGGCGTTGGCGCCGCCGTCGAGGGGTGCCCCTGTTTCCGCCGGGGGGGGGTGGCCTGTTGGTGGGGATGCTGGCGTTGGAGGGGGGGCTCTGCGAGACCCTAGAGGGGGTGCCTCCCGCCGCCGCCACAGCCTTACCTGCCCCACCGGCGGATCTCCTCCCTGAGCTTCTTCTCACCATCTCGACTTTGCGTGCGTTTCCCACAGACGGCGCCAGATGAAGAGGCGAGATCTCGCGCAGGATCCTGAGCGGGCTATGGATCACCAGAAGATGAATCTGCAAGAGAGGGAAACGTATCAGAGGGTCCAGGGGATCTCCCTGGGGCAAAACCCTCTGATGGCTAAGTCAGTAGAGCTATGGTGGAAGCAATAATGGGGGGAGGAGAGAGCTGATGCGCGAGAATCCTCTCCACCAAAGGGTGAAGCGAATCGTGCTCAGGAGCTTAGGTTGTGTGAATGCTTAGTTCATCTTACCATCTTCCGGAGGGGATCCCTTGCTTAAATAGTGCGCCGCCTTCAGGAGTCCTGTAAACTGAGGGGTTCCCGGCGGGAGTTACGTCTTTAACGGGGGCTTTCATGGCCTGATCATGGGAACGTTATCCCCTTGGAGTCCGGTGGCTCCCCTGACTCTCCCGCTGGCGGAGGACTCTGAACGGCTGCACCTGCAGATAATCAACCGGCCTTACCGAGCCTCGGGGATGCTAGCTCATGTCCGAGCGATAGGCATGGCCCGGCGAGGGTGGGGTCGGATAGGTCGGCTGGAGCCTATCTCTCTCGGACGGGGAGAAGGCTTTAGGCCGGACCTTCCTCGGGACCTGACCGTTGTCTCGGGCCCTCCGAGCCTAGAAGGCCACCGGGGAGAGTTAGTTCCTCGAGTCTTATTTATTGGGCTTTTCTCCCTAAGTGGGCCCTGTGGGCTATCACTCGGGTGGGCTCGCCCGGTTGGACCTTGTGGGTCTTGTTGGGCTGCCTTTGTGGTGGGCTACGGAAATCCCCCTCTCCACCAATAAAATAAATTGTAAAGACAAAGATACAACATAATGATTCTCATATGTTGGATATTCTTTGTACTGTATCCCTCGGGGGGAGGTGGCAGATTTTGGGGAGCAAATCCCCCTTCTACCCCTCTGGTCGCCTAGCTCCATCGCCCACGCTCGTCGTAGACAGTTACAAATCGGGACGAGCAAACATGCCATCTCTGACAGTATGGATGAACTACTGATCTAGAGGGGGGGTGAATAGATCAACCCCAATTTTTCACTTGACAGCAGTAATTAAAATGCGGAATCAAAAATTGCTGTGAAGTAAATTCCCAAAACAATCTGGATGAGCAACAGAAAGATCTAATGAAGAAATACTATCATCCACATAGAACACCAAATGATATTAATCAGCAAATAGACATTCAACGTGACAACTCAGTTCTAGTACTAGGTGAAGGTTTGATTCACGAATCTCCTCACGCAAGAGATAGTATTCCAGATAGGCATAACCCATCCTTCTAACTGTGTCTTTTGATATACCACTGAGAGATCGATCGATAAGTAGAAATCAGATAGATAAGCTACTGAATGAATCAAGGCAAGATAATCAATCGCACACAAGAGGCAAAGCAATTTTTAAGGTGGTTCGATCTCAATCTTGAAATCTACGTCCACCCCTCACTCAATCGAGTGAGGCTTCCGCTGAAACACAGCTTTGAAACCGCTGAACACACAGCTTACAAACGGCAGAGCTTGACAGCTTGATGTCCAAGGAAAACTCCTCGTTGCTGTCTCACAGCTTGGACTGCTAATTACACAGCTTAGACCGCTGATTACACAGCTTACTCTAGTTCAAAGACAAGCAAAAGAAACAGACACAAACGACATAGACAAAATAAAAACATATAGCTCTCTAGAGCAATAGACTCTGAATCTGATTCAGAAGTTAAGACCAACCCAATTTCTCCTCAAGCTCTCTTTTCTCATACTTCTTCTCCTTCTTTCGATACTCTATTTTCTCTCACTCTTCTGTAGGAAACTCACACTCTCAGCTTCTAATCTCTTCTCTGATCTCTCCTCTCTAACTTTTCTCCTCTAAATTCTTCTCTCTGGATGATCACTCTCGAGCTCTTTTTCTCTTCTCTATTTCTTCTTTGGTCTGCTCTATGTCTTCAAATCTCTTGCTCTTCACCCCTCTTTTTAGCGCACACACGATCCCTCTTTATCCTCGAGCATGAATGTTGTGGACCCCACAATATTCCGATAAGGAATGTGGAGGGAACAGTCCCGCCAAAATGATTTCTGGATGGCACTTGATCCGAGAATCCACGTGTCATATAAAGGCTAGAGACTTTCCACATCGCAGATTCTTCTGTTACGGTATCATCCTTCGATCACATGCCAGGCTGCTTTACTTAGGAGATTTGAGTGAAGATGACTTGGCCAGTTTGATTCTGAACTTTGCAGTTTAGATGTTTGAACAATTGGCCGAGTCACTTTGGGAATTCCACTTTTGATGTTCTTGACAAAATAGATATGAAGATCCATCATTAACTTCATCTTCATATGACTAATGAGATATCAAAATAAATGATTATAGAATGTAGATTTAAGCATATCATTAAGACAAGCTAAATCATATGAATGAGTGCGTGAATATCTGCAAGTGCATCGATGCACAGACTAAATGCATCAACCTGTCTATCAATCGATGAACTAATGCAGCAAGTTTGCAATAAAGCATCGACTTGTTTCTCATACAGGTAGACCTTATGCAGCCAGAGAAACAAACGCTGCATCGATGCACAACATAGTGCATCGACCTATTAATGCACAAGCCAACACTCCATGTTCTGCAACATCGATGTGCCACTTAAGCGTGTCGACCTGTCCAGTGAGATGCTACCAAAAACTCTCAAAGCATCGATGCAGGACATTTCTGCATCGAGCTGACCTCCAAGACGATGCACAAGGTGCTTCGACCTTATAAGCACAAGATCCTTTATCGCATCGACCTCATAATGCAATCGCTGGCTCACTATTGCTCAGTAGTATTGACCTGACTACAAAGTGCATCGACCTGATAATGCAGACTTCTACAACCGCATCGACCTATTAGGTCAAAATATGCGTAGATGTATTGACTTTTCTGGCAACATGCATGAATATGCATCGACCTGAAATTCTTTACACTAGAAGATGCATCGACTTGATTTTGAACATGGAACACATTCTGACTTTATGAAAAGACATTATAACACATATTATTCTACTCAACTTTAGATCAAAATAGTTTTGCCAGCAACAATCAAATCAATCACAGTTTTGCCAGCATCAAAACCAGAGGAGACACAACATTCTCCCCCTTTTTTATGATGGCAACACTGCTTCACTTTAATGGCAACACTGAGAATGCTATGAGTCAGAATATACAATGAGTCAGAATATGCAGAGGGGCACAAACATGTGCAATTATGCCCAAACGTAGATTTAGATAACTGACTTCAAGATTTAGCCACAAAAGACAGATTTGAATCTAGACATATTTGATTCAAAATTTACTACTCACAGCTCTCTCCCATAAATGAAGCTCTCTCTCTCTCATGAAAAGATAAAAGATACAGCTCTTTCCCATGAAAAGATATAGCTCTCTCTCATGAAAAGATAAGAGCTCTCTCCCATGAAAAGATATAGCTCTCTCTCCCCCATACTCACCATAATCAATCTTTTCTCTCCATACTCAATCTTTTCTCTCCCCCTTTGCCATCAGCAAAAAGATGATTGACAGAAGTGATGTGATCGAAATTGACAGGAGATTGAATGATAGGTAATTCAAGAGTATGTATAACAGATTCAATTAAGAGAAGCACAAAAATGAACATGCTTACAATTTGAATCAACCTTCGTTGACTAAGTCTTGAGAGTTAAGATTCTTCTGGTATAAGACTTCATATTATGCAACCTTGATAGAGATTTGGTTTAGGCTACGCGTTCCATGAGTGGCTGGATAACGACGTAGTCGCTGGTCTCCCTTAGGAAAGGAGATATTCAGCACGGCGAATCGACCGACGATGGCTCCATACCGGGGAACGGGGATTATGAGGGAAATCGGGAAAGAGATGAAATGAAACTCTTTGAATGATTTTACAGTAACTTTTAATTGCAATAAACCAAAACTACATAGATTGTGTCAAGTTTAATCTCACTTTATCTTACTCAATCAAAATCAGTGATGTTTTAGGAGTGACTAAGGACATGTATTGAGATTAAACATTTTTGACAATTCTGATGTTTCTCCTTTGGGTTACATCATTATTTTTCTTGACTTTTTGCTCATGATTTTTCAGAACAGTCAGGTATAATCCATACCTTTTAACTTAAGGATACACGTTGATTAGACGTCTGTACCCCTAGTTACTCAGTAGATTTTACTATTCTGTTTCAATTTTTGAACAGAGATAGCTAGAGCACTTCATGACACACTACAAGAAAAGGCGCGGTTAGCGACGGGAATTTCAGACGGAGCTTTTTGAGTCTCAATATCCGTCTGAATTTCAGACGGACATATTCCGTCTGAAAATCCATCTCTATTTCAGACATATAATTATCTGTCGCATTATCCGTCTCAATTTGAGACTTATATTCAGACGAAAACTATTCCAGCTGAAATTTATTAAAATTTCAGACAAACATATAGTTCATCTGAAATACCGTCTGAAATGTCATCTGAAAATCATGAATTTCCATGCCCAAATCGGCCCCCTCCTCGCCACTCCCTGTCACTCACTTCCCCCCACTCTCCCTCTCATTCTCTCTTTCGTCCATCTCCCTACCGCCGTCTCCCCTAGAGTCGTCGCCGCCGTCCTCCCCGTCGCTGCCGGCCGTGGTTGTCCTTGCCGTCGCCGTCCTCGTCCTCGATCGCCGGCCGAAACTCGCCGTCGCCGTCCTCACTTCGGTAGGTAAAACCTCTCGATCCCTCTCCCTCTCCCTCTCTCTGTAACACTCTCCCTCTCCCCCTCTTAGTCTCCCTCACTCCCTCTCCCTCTCCCGCTCCATCACTGCCTCTCACGCACACACTCGGTAGAGGAGGCGCTCACCCGACAGAGGAGGCGCCGACCGGGGGTGGTCGACCCCCTCCCTCTCCCTCTCCCGTTCTCCCTCCCCCTCTCACGGTCTTGTCCCTCTCCCTCTTTGTGTTGGCAGCCCCCTTCCCCTCCCTCGCCCTCTCTCCCTCTCCAGTTGGCCCCCCTCCCCATCACAGACAAACGCACACACGCACACATGCACACACGAACACACAGACACAGACACATACACACGCACCGTTGGCCCCCCTCCGCCTCCCTGCTGCTGCCCTCTCTCCCTCTCCCATTGGCCTCCCTCCCCCTCCCTGCTCCCGCCCTCTCTCACCCTCACTCTCCGAATTAGATAAATTAATTTAATTTTAATTTATTTAATATATTTTTTATTCATGGTAGGATATTTGGTCGAGAGGACGGGAAAGAAAGAATCAGAGTTATTTTGCGAATAAACAGTAAGTAAAAATTTGATTTTATTTTTATATGTTGTTTCAATTTATTTTAATTTCTATAATCTTAAATAGATTTATTGTTAGGGTGATGGGAGGGGCAAATAAAGCATGTAAATTAATTTATTAATTAGATTTTCTGGTAGTGTTACATCAATGTTAAATCAAATGTAGGTATTCTTTGGATTCGGGAAAAGGTAATTTTTTTTTATGACGAGAAATCTAGCGGAGTAGTTGGGCGATGAATAACGGTGACTCTAGGGAGGATAGCTAGTGGGCGGACCGATTCAATGAACTTTCATATTCGAGTACTAATACTTTCTGCAGTGCTCAACAAGTTCAAATCTTAATATAGGTTTACATACTACGTACATCTAATTGTACAAACCCAGATTAATTATAGTACATACTACATTCATCGAATTCGCACAACCGTAGATTAATAAAAGGGGAGTATGAAAGAGGACACGGTACAAGTACACACGATGATATATGCAGCGAGTATTTCTCAAATGTAGTTAAGATCCAATGTCTGTGGAGTATATATCTGCCTTCAAATCTAGTTAATTTTTTTATCTTTCTCCCTTTCCCCCCTTCACTGACGTCCCATCCTCTATCTCACTTACTCAGTCTCTTTTTTATAAATACCTTAATTACACACACTCAAGTCTCTCTCTCTCTCTATAGATATATATACTTGCCTGAATTATACTCTCTCTCTCTCTAGTTCATTACTGTGATGAGAGAAGGTTCCCCACCCTTCTATAGGTAGGGAAAGAAGAGTGTTACATTTTTTTCTTTGAATGTTATTTAATATATAAGTTAGATGTAAGACGAGGTATGTATTTATGGGAGATTTTCATGTGTAGAAAAATCACTTCAAGAATAATGCTCATTAGTTTGTAAGCGTTGACGATATACATGTAGGAAAAACTTTGCATTTAGGGTCAACAGTGATTTGCACATGCGGGTAGCTTCTTGCGCACACAAAGAGAGAAAATAATGTCGAATTTAAGTATATATAGCACTTTAGTTTCAGAACTTGAGTGATTAAAGTACTAGTTTGGTTTTACGTATTTTAATAGTTTATTCATTACAGTTGGAATGAGAACTAATTAAAGATGTCCCATTTCCAGACGCCCGGGACAAATGTCAACTCTTGGAGTCTACTCTTGTTCAAGGGTGTTCTGTCAAGGAATAAAATCTGAACATAGGGTGAAAGTGTTGACTCTCACAATCGACACATTTCATCGAGAGTTCTGTTTCGAGCAAAGAAACAAAAAATCCAGCCGAAAGTGTCGACTCTCAGAGTCGACACATTTTGGCGGAGGTTCTGTCTGCAGCAGAAAGCGCTCTCTGGACTGTAAGTGTCGACTGTTGGAGTCGACACTTGCAGCCTGCTGCGCCCAGATAGCAATCTGGGCTACAAGTGTCGACTCCAAGAGTCGACACTTGCAGTGCCAGAATTGAAAAAGGCCTTAAGCAATTCTCTTAAACTTCTCATATTTCCCAAAGTATCCTAGAAGTTTTTTCTGTCTGGGACTTAGACACAATAGCATAGTGAAATCAATGTGTCCTGGCAACTCATCCAAGAATTCACCTTTGTAGTAATGCAAGACATCTCCAGTCATCTCCCGAAGGTCCTTTATGATAGAAATTCTCCTTTTACAATGATCTTCATTTTGCAATGTTTCTTCCACTATATCAAAGAAAGCTACCTCTCCATCAACTTTCAGGTGCCTCCTACTGCCACCAGATATACATGCTCTACTCAGGATACTTTCGTCTCATGGCATCTCGTGATGAGTCTCATGGCATCTCGTGATGGGATTTCCATCATTGACAAGTAGAAGAACTTCCTCTGTGTGACTTCTACTCTGTTAAGGCTGACAATAGATCTTAGCAGCTTGATGTTCTTCAAAAATGGGAGGAGAACATGAGTATTCTTTTCTTGGGCTATAAGCAGTTTTCTAGAATTGTGTGCGATGTAAGAGACGAGATAGGGGCTGCATGTCAGGAGAGATTACTAAAGGTCCCTAGCCTTCTCATTTTAGATGAAGGCCATACTCCCAGAAAAGAAGACACAAATATTTTTTCTACGCTAGGAAAGGTGCAAACTCCCCGTAATGTGGTCCTTTTAGGGACACTATTTCAGAATCATGTCAAAGAAGTTTTTAATATATATTGAATCTAGTGCGTCGTAAGTTTTCCTGAACATGGACTCATCATGACAAGTACGTGCGGAGTCCATGTTCTCAAACTTACGACGCACTAGATATAATATATGAAAAACTTCTTTGACATGATTCTAAAATAGTGTCCCTGAAAGGACCACCTTACGGGGAGTTTGCACCTTTTCTAGCGTAGAAAGAATATTTGTGTCTTCATTTCTAGGAGTATGGACTTCATCTAAACTGAGAAGGCTAGGGACCTTTAGTAACCTCTCCTGACATGTAGCCCCTATCTCGTCTCTTACATCGCACACAATTCTAGAAAACTGCTTATAGCCCAAGAAAAGAATACTCATGTTCTCCTCCCATTTTTGAAGAACATCAAGCTACTGAGATCTATTGTCAGCCTTAACAGAGTAGAAGTCATACAGAGGAAGTTCTTCTACTTGCCAATGATGGAACTCTCTTTCACGTTGGCAGAATTCCTTTAGGAGTAATGATTATCGGCCTTGCAGAAGGATATTTAGCCAAAAAACTCTGAATAAAGCTAATGAGCATGAAAGTATTTCCTGACCCTGGTGCATGTGCCAGAATGTAGCCTCTAGGATTATCACCCACTAGGTATCTCACCAAGAAATTGAAGCCCTCTATCTGATGTGGCTTCATTTGTTTATATTATCTTATTTATCTTTGATGTTGATCTGACTAAAAGAGTGGTTTATTTAGCTTTGATGTTCTTCATTTGAAAACTTTTGTAAATTGGATGTTATTTAATTTGTTATATGCATAATGATAATTGCATTGTTATTTAATTTTATGTTATATAAATACATGGGGTATTCCCTGTGAGCTGAGGTGCGTGGGTGCGACCTAACATTACACGCACCTCAGGAGAGCGTGTTAAAACTGTGTCAATGAACCTTCCCGTTCACGACTTTGGGATTGATGTGTATGTTCTCATTTTTTATGAGAATGTATATATCTACCTTAAAGTCTTGAATTGTCCCGTTTGGACAGTCTGTGAATGTTTGATCGCACTTAGGCAGTCATTTACTATATGTGTTTGTATGGTTTGTTGAGAATTTTGGTTGTGTCTCCTCACTCTTCTCTGATATACCATTATTGATTTTGAGTATTTTCTTAACCACTTACTTGTAAGTGTTTAAGAAAATTTTAAAATCAATAAATATTTTTGGTATATCGGAGAAGTGTGAGGAGATGCTGTCGAAATTTTTAACAAATCGTGCAACACATATAGTAAGTGATTGTGCGATCAAACCTTCATGGATGGGTTAAAAAGTGATAATCTAATTAATAGTCCTCTTCCAACTCTAAATGGTTTATGGTGAACGATGTGAGGAAATGGTTCTGAATATTTTCAGGAGTAATGACGTCAAAGTTAGGATGTTTATTATCATTTATTGGGTGCAGGCAAAATGTTGACAGATCGTTCATGGATGTATCATAGAATAGTTGACCGGGTGGTGTCGGATGACTTTAAGCATGGAGTTGAGAGTTTCATGGAATTTGCATTGGGAAATCCCAATGCAGCAACAGACCGTGACGGTCACATTCGATGCCCTTGTTCAAATTGTAGAAACTTGAGGTGGCATTCACCATGGGATGTGCAACATCATTTGTACACGAAAGGGTTCGTGGATGGTTATACGAATTGGACGTGTCATGGTGAAAAATACTTCAGGTATGAGCCCAACAATATTACAGGGACAAGTGGGTACGTGGATATGGTGGTAGATGCTGCTGGTCCTAGTTTTAATGTTAATGAGGAACATGCATACATGGAAGAAGCGCCGAATAAGATAGCCAAAAGATTTTATCAACTACTTAGAGATGCTGATGAGCCGCTGTGGGATGGTTGTGAAAAGCACACTTGGTTGTCTGTAGTGTCACAATTGTTGAATTTGAAATCTGAATTTCACATCAGTGAGACTTATTTTGACCGTCTCCTCCTCTTGATCAAGAGTATGTTGCCTCGAGACGAGAAGTTGCCAGAAACTTATTACCGTGCTAAAAAAGATGGTCAATGAGCTAGGGCTTGGATATGTGAAAATAGATGTATGCCCGAATCACTGTATGTTATATTACAAAGACGATGTAGATAAGATATCATGTTCTATTTGTCAGCATGACAGATTCAAACCTAAGAGAGGGGACAATTCAAAGTAAAAAGATGTACCTTACAAAGCATTGTGATACTTCCCTCTTGTGCCTAGGCTGCAGCGGCTGTATATGTCCTCAAAGACGGCTCGACATATGGCATGGCACACCGAAAGAGTACGCCGTGCCGATGATATAATCAGTCATCATGTCGATGGTGAAGCTTGGACGCACTTCAGTCATACTCATCTTGCTTTCTCGAAGGAGCCACGTAATGTTCGATTGGGTTTATGCACAGATGGTTTTAATCCATTCGGTGGTTCAGTGGCATCGTATTCTTGTTGGCCAGTGTTCATGACACCGTACAACCTTCCGCCGGACATGTGCATGAAGCGAGAAAATCTATTTTTGTCCTTAGTAATTCTTGGTCCAAAAAGTCCTGGAAAAAATTTGGACATATATCTCAGGCCGTTGATTGATGAGCTCAATTTATTATGGACTGATGGAGTTGTTACTTATGATGCATGTAGGAAGTAAAATTTTATTATAAAGGCTGCACTGATGTGGACAATAAGTGACTTCCTTGCATATGGAATGCTATCTGGTTGGAGCACACATGGGAGGTTAGCATGTCCTTACTGTATGGAAGATACCAAATCATTTGTATTGAAATTTGATGGGAAAGCATGCTGGTTTGATTGCCATCGACGGTTGCTACCAAGTGACTATCCTTTTCGAAGGCAAAAAGACTCGTTTAAAAAAAATACAGTTGAAATGGATGAAGCAGACTTGCAAAGGGTGTCGAGTCAACATATGGCGGCGACACAGGTGCAAAATTTACCAGATGTAGTACAATTATCTGGTAGCACACGCTAACTCTCTGGCTTTGGAAAGGATCACAACTGGAACAAGAAAAATATTTTCTGTGAATTATCTTATTGCTCAACTCTTCTTGTACGACATAATCTAGATGTTACGCATACCAAGAAATTTTTTTTTTGATAATGTGTTCAATATGATCATGAATGTTAAAGGTAAAACAAATGACAACGCCAAAGCGCGTATGGACTTAAAGATGCTTTGTAAACGTCTAGAACTGGAATTACAGAACGTAAATAGAAAAACTATGCAGCCTAAAGCAACTTACGTGCTTAATGATACACATATCAAGGAAGTGTGCTAGTGGTTGAAACAGTTGAGATTCCCAGATGGATATGCATCCAACATAGCCCGTTGTGTGAATGTTAATGAGGGGAAAATATATAGTATGAAAAGTCACCACTGTCATGTGTTCATGGAGAGGGTAGTGCCCATTGCATTTCATGATTTATTGCCAAAGCCTATATGGGGAGCACTGACCGAGCTGAGTCAGTTTTTCAAGATTTTATGTGTATCAGAACTCAGACTGAGGGATGTACAAACTATCGAAGAAAATATGGTCACAACCGTTTGCAAGCTCGAGAAGATATTTCCTCCGGCATTCTTTGATTCGATGGAGCACCTGGTCGTCCATTTACCATACGAGGCTATTGTCGGAGGACCAGTACAATTTCGATGGATGTACCCATTTGAAAGGTATGCCATAATTTTTGTTAAGTTATATGTCATTCATGGTCGGTACATGTCATTGCCATCTAACTTGTTGTTGTAGGTGCATGCATGAATTAAAAATGAAAGTTCGCAACACGGTGTGGGGACCAGATTTTGTTTAGAAGATAAAAATATCTTGTTTGGCGTGCCAGTCACGTATGTGACGAGTTTTATTATGTGCTCGATCTGACTTGGTCAGTCGATTATGATGTTCGTGTTGGGACCCAGAGTCCGTCATATCATAAAGGTCATGATGTTAATTACATCCTCTAAGAAAGAGGACAACCCTTGATTAATTGCCAAGAGAGAATGCCTCGAGAGATGATACGAAGGCATAGGAAATACTGACTAAATGCACTAATTGGATGCTGTGAGGTGAGGTAGTTTGATTGACCGCTCACGTGAAATGCAACGGGTGTGTTAATTGGTTTATTCATGTGATTAGGGGTTCAATTATGGTCATCTAGGTGGCAATGCATGCCAATGCAGATGCATGTTCATGCTTTCAAAAATGGATGCTCAATGTAGTTGGAGGTGTTGAAATCCCTTTTATTTGTTTATTTGACTAGGTTTATTGGATCATTTAAGACTATAACATCAAGTGTCAGGAGTTGACACACAATCAATTAGATGCACACGAGGTTGATTCATGTATAGGTGTGATTAGCTTAAAACGGTGTGATGGTTGGTTGGGTTTAAAATGGCGCGGTGGCTATTTGAAGCTTAAAACGGCGCGGTGCCAACTTGGAAGCTAAAACAGTGCACCCTAGGTGCGTCGGGTGGAGGCCAAAGTGGACGGATTGAATGATGAGTGTGGGGTTAAAACGGCGCGGGGGGGGGGGTCGCGCTAGAAATTGGCGCGCCGGATTAGAACCGCGCCGAATTAGGATAATTTTGGGCCGTTTGAGTTCTAATGAAATGCCAGGAAAGTTTCTTAGAACTTTGGTGTTATTTTAGATGATTAGAAGTTTGATTTAAGTCTCAGATACACTGCATACAAAACAAGTCCAGACTTATGTGAGGTTCCTACTCAAGCATAGTCTACAATGGACTTTATTAGTGCCAGTTTATCACAAATTAAGCTAAGTCTTTAACATTTGGGCAGCACCTCCCCATGATTGGAGGGTTGCGGGGGCGAAGTGGAGACAATCGCACAATGTTGGGGTACGCTCCTCAAGGTCGGGAATGCCAAGCGGTGACCGACGGACTTCGATAGAGAGAAAAGACCTCGAGGGCTAGCCTGCTTGGGGCATGCATCTCTACGAGTCAAAATAGCATTAAGGGACGGCTGGGAAGAGAAGGTACCTCGAGGGCCAGCCTACGAGAGGTTACCTTCCTACAACCACCACCACTCCCAAGAGAAGGTGGGTTTAATGTCGGGCTAGGGCCCTGTTGATGTTCTCCCGATGGTTCATAGGGTTCACATTATTAAGAGATATGACCCCATGGTCCGACACTGATTGAGAATGATGATGGGGGATGTTCCCCTCCCAGGGCAGTAGGTTCTTCGAGGGGACGAATCACCAGATGCGATCATAGCCGGAATGCATTCAATTGAAGAGTGGACAACAAATGATCATATGTATATACATATGCATCGAGGAAACAGACTAAAAGGGAAGTTAACAGGCCAGACTGGAGACCCGAAGGTTAGCCAGCGGATTGAGATTCTGAAGGGGGCAAACAGTCGAATAGTTCGACAGCGTCTGCAATACGAACAAATACGGCACACAGATTGCAGAGATGGCCCTTCTCCTAGCCCTGAACCACAAACAGGGAAGTATTGAGGAGTCACCTCCGGGGGCAAAGGGGAGTGCACTCATATGCATTCCTGTGGCCGGGAGAGAACACCTGGGCGTATTGAACATTCGATACTATCTACACGACAGAAAGAACCCCGGGGAGGGGATTATCGATGTTGCCCTGAGAAACAATGGGGCGTGTTCGGCGGTGAAGAAAATTGAAAGATCACACACGGAGTAGAGATGAGATGAACTACGACCACATGAGAAAGGAAGCTTCAAACGTGCATCTTTTCATTCATTCAACCCACAAGGGAGGCATTACAGGGGGCACTACAAGTGGCTGCAGCTCGGCGTTGTCGCTCGAGATCGGCCGATGATTACAGAAACAGGGATGAAACCTTGGTTGCAGAGAAAGGGAAGACGGACGGAAAAACCCAAGCCGTGAAAAAAAAATAAAGAAAGAAGGGGGGGGGGAGCTCATATCATCGCCCCCCCGACCTCATACATTCGCAGGGTTTTCAGAAAATAGCAGCAGCAGGAGCGGCTCGGACAGAAGATCACCGGAACCCACCTTCAAAAATAGAGTGCCGTAGAAGGAGTCTTCTTCTCCGGCAACGGGCCGCCTCAGATGGATAGACGAGATGGGTGGCGCTCCGGCACGCTCTTGAAGGTAAATCCCCTTCTCCTCCTCTCTATCCTTTTTTCTTCTGTTGTCTTTCTTTCTCTCTGTTGTCTCCCTCCTCTCTGTTGTCTCTCTATATTTCATTCGAACACTAGGCCCTTTATATATAGAAACCCTCGACCATGCTTCATTCGGCGTGGGTTTAGCACGCCGGTTTAAGGGTCTCCTTTGCGCGTCGGGAAGAGGCTGCCAAAAAAAAAAAGGGGGCGCGCTGGATTAAGAGGGGCGCGCCGGATTCGAGCCATTCCGTCACGTCGACTTGATACGAGTCCAACATCGGGCCCCGTACTGACTCCGAGAGTCGCTGTGATTCTTCATCTCTCCGTGGTCTTGGAAAATCCTAGAGGAAGATATCGACGAAGCTTCCAGGCCACTAAACGGCTGCTATCGGAACTCGTGCACTTTCAGCTCGGATATGCGGGTTTTTCACTGACACGAATTTTGGCACGGTGGTTCGTGCTGTTAGCTTGGCTCGAATTACATTCGTAGCTTTTGCGAGGAGCGGTATGCTGCTCGGTGCGCTTTCGCTTCGACTGGGCGATCATCTGGCCACTAATGGACCCAATATGCTGAGAAGCCATACCCATGCTATGTAATCGGGGTCTTCTACTGACATAGCCTTCGATCCTTTGTTCTGAAGGGCCAAGGGCGTTCTCTCGCTTGGGGAGGATCTTCCATTCAGGTGGCATGCCGCCAGGTATACACATGTCCTTGGTCAGATAACGGATACATGCTCGTCCTTGGTCAGACGACACGTACATCCTCGTCCTTGGTCAGAGATGGATACAATCTCGTCCTTGGTCAGATGACAGATATGTTCATCCTTGGTCGGACAACGGGTACAACCTCATCCTTGGTCAGACGACGGATATGTTCCACGCAGTACGACTGAGTCTATACTAGTTCATTGGGCAGTCCTGATGACACTGCCCACTTGTGGTGTATTCTTCTCGATCCTCCTGAGGTGAAGTCCCCGACATTCATACTGGGTGATCTGAGGCTCTGGCAGCTTGTGAAGGCTTCGATGTGCTAATCTTCTTTGGCTTCTCTGCTTCAGTGGGCCGCATTATCTATATTTTGGGTGCCAACAAATGCCCCCCAGCCACGGGTGATGCGAGCAAGGCACGAATGAAGCGGGACCAGTGGATGAGCTCCGTTTGGGTAGATTTCCCGTCTGGCTTGACATAGTCTTGGAATGGCCGTCAAATCCAGCTTTAGACTTCTATAGTTTATTGTACCCTGAGCTCACATGGGTGCTTCCTTTTCTTCAGCTTTAGTCGAGATTCACACCCCTTCTCCCCCTGTCGTGGAATCAATAGAGGGAACCTCTGCAGAGCCAGTGGTAATCCCAGGAAGTCGATCCACTCCCAAAGCTCGCCCGCCTATTATCCCTGTCACAGAGTCGGTTGAGCAGGCTCCCTTTGAGCAAGAAGCTCCGGCGGGAGGTCTTCCAGGTGAAGGACCACCGGTCTTGAAAGAGAAGGAGCTGTTGTTGGTTCAAAGTTCATCCTCATCGGAGCAGGTGGACAATGGCAGCGGCTCGAGCGACGAGGATTTCCCCTTGACGGGAACAGTGGCTGAGGACGCTGCAGTGTCTTCCGCCTATGAGAGTGACTTTTCAACCTTTAGTCCTCCGTGGCTGACGCTGAGTAGCTTTGGACCACCAGGTCCTTCAGTGGGAGAAGAGCCAGAAGGGATGGAGATAGTAGCTCCTGTTGCTGCAGACTTGAGCTTAGTGCCGCCTGAGGTAAGAGCCACACTTCTCAGTCTTGTGCTTATTCTCGTCTGGCCATTATGCTGGTCTTTCAAGATTCTTATGCTCTCTTTCTCTTGCAGGCTTCTGCTAGTCAGGCCGATGTCACCTTGCCGGTGATAACCGTGAAGATGCCTCTGCCGCCTCTCGGCGCAGATCCGCCCTTGTTCCCGTCGGTCCTGATGCCCATAGCCCTGTGGTATCCGAAGGATTATATGATGGTAGCGGGCTTGGAGACACCGGAGATGGTTGCCGGGTCTGAGCCGTCAGCTGTGGCTTTAGAGCAGCAGCAGCTTGTCATTGTCGACGAGCCGCTTCAGAGTGAAGAGGGCCTCCCTGGGGCAGAGGAAGGCGAGATTGTGGAAGAGATGATCAGGAGCTCGCTGACCTCAACCCCTACCATCGAATCATCATTGGTGGCAACTGGAGGGGCTAGAAATGGCGACCAACCACTCCCTGCTATCGAAGGTCAAGATGTGGTGCTCTCGCCCGAGGCTGGGAGAGAAGTAGCTGTCGTCGACAGTCCCGCTGTTGCATTGTCTGCGGGGGCTAGTCTTGGTGCGGGCGCCTTGCAAGATATGCCATCCTCGTCTACTCCACCGGGTGACGATATTTGGGCTGCAATTGACAGTCGGGTAGAATTTCAACTCCCGGATGTGCCGTTACTTGGTTTGCAATCATCGTGTGACCTAGTATGGCAATATTTGAAAACATTACGGGAGACCGTGACAGCTCGCCCAGAGTTAACTTATGCACAGCTGAGGGGCCTTGCACAACACCTCTCTTGCTCTTTGCTAGCTTTTGGCTGCCCCATGGAGGATTGGGTGCAGCGGGTAGTTCTGCTCCTGAAGCACGTGAACAGGAGGGAGTTCATCAGTCGCAGCTTGATAGATCAAATGACGGCCACCAAACTTGAAAGGACAGAGTGTCGGACTGCCCTTCAGTCATTGAGAGGAACTGCCCAGCAGATGTGGGATGCAGCCGACGATTTTGGCCAACGTCGGCCTTCTTTGAAGACTCGGATAGCTGAACTCCGTGCCGAACTCGACCGGGCTAAAGCAGAACTAGCACTGTCCAACCAACTATGGGTTCAACACACAGAGACAGCTGAGCTGGCAGAAGGGCAGGCCGCATCGCTTGAGGAGAAATTGGCGTGACTGCAGGACGAGGAGCACCGTCTACAGGAGCTGGTCCGCTTCCCGTCCTTAGGGCTGCTGGAGTTCGAGGACATCTTCCGCCGCTCGCTGCAATAGCTCCATCATCTTCTCTTCTCTCTTTTTTTTGTGAACTTCCACGTATTCCGGGGGGGGGGGGTGTATGCCCCGGGTAACATGTATTTCCCTTTTGTGTTTGAATGGAAACTTTCGTTCCCTTATTCTGCACGTCTGCTTGCTGAATCAATTCATTTAGCCCGGAGTGTGTCAGTTGCTAGGGCAGGAGAGTGCTCGCACCTTCAGGGATGGGGCAAGGGGTTCGCTCCACCACGACGCAACTTCTCCTTGGGACCACTGATCCGTCGGGGCCGAGCACCGGAGAGTAAGGAGAGAGGTTTACGGGCCGCCACGGGCCGGAGGGTAGAACTAGGGACTTATTTGTGGACTTTGCCGAAGGTGGCAAAGGTTGATGGTAAAGGGAGATTTGTCCATAAACACGGACGTAAGGTCCGGGCTGAGGGAAACATAGACCGATCTTGTTGATGATGACAAGGGTCAACAGTAACTCATTCATCGACATTCGGTAGATGCCGAAGCAAAGGTAGGTAAGGCCCGGGTCAAGGGGATATTGACCGGTCTTGCCGATGGTGACAAGGGCCAATAGTAACTAGCTCATTGGCATGGGACAAATGCCGAAGCAAAGGTAGGTTCACAGGCGCAAAGCTCACACGGGAACCTTTGTAGGAATTAAGTAACAAATGAGAGGATGATGTCGTTATTTCATCACCATCATTCGCTCCCCCTTATTTTTATTTTTATTCATTATTTTTGTCACATTACTGACTTAAGCGCCCTTGCGGGTTTTCGCCGAAGCCAGCTCCCCTCTTGCTTTTGCCCACGTGCCCTTGCGGGTTTTCATGTGGCGGCGTACCCGATTTTGCTTGCGGCGCCCTTTCGGGTTTTCACCGCAGCTGAGTTAGAGCCATTCTTGCCCTTACTCAGAATATCCGAGTGAGTCTGGCGAGGCACCTCTATTTTAAGCCCCATCATTTTTTATTTTTTTATTATTCATCATTTTCTTATACTTGATTTACGGAAAAAATTTCAGAATGGATGAGGGCTAATGGGATGTTGACCGGTCTTGCCGATGGTGACAAGGGTCAACAGTAACTTGTTCATCGACCTAGCTAAACATCGAAGCAAAGGGGGGCTCACTCATTAACTAGGACGAAAGGTCCATGTTAAGGGAAAAGTCAACCGGTCTTGTCGATGGCGACAAGGGTCGAGGAGAGGCTTGCTTACCGACATTGGTTAAATGCCGAAGCGAAGGAGGGCTTATTCATTAATGAGGACGAAAGGTCCAAGTTAAGGGGTAAAGTCGACCGGTCTCGCCGATGGTGACAAAGGTAGAACAGAGGCTTGCTCATCGACATTGGTTAAATATTGAAGCAAAGGAGGGTTTATTCATTAACGAGGACGAAAGGTCCAAGTTAAGGGGCAAAGTCGACCGGTCTTGCCGACGATGACAAGGGTCGAAAGATATTTGTTCGTCGGTGGGACTTTTGAAGGAAGACTCTGTTTTGACCCTGCAAAGGGTCCTCTGGACGGAGGATGTATCATCATTATTCGTCATTCATCAGATTACTGACTTAAGCACCCTTTCGGATTTTCGTCGAAGCCAGCCCCCTCTTGCTTTTGCCCACGCGTCATCTCGGGTTTTCACATGGCGGGGTACCCGATTTTGCCTGTGGTGCCCTTTCGGGTTTTCACCATAGTTGGGTTAGAGCCATTTTTACCCTTGTCCTGGTATAGGAGCAAGACTGGTGAGGCACCTTTATTTTAAGCCTCATTTTTTTATTCATCATTTTTTTATTCTCATTATTTTTTAACTCAATTTTCGGGACACAGCCAGGCTTGAGGAGATGCTGGCCGACCTTGCCAATGGTGACAAGGGCCGTAAGGAAGTTGACCGATCTTGGCGATGATGACAAGGGTCACAAGAAAGTTGACCGATCTTGCCGATGATGACAAGGGTCACAAGGAAGTCGACCGATCTTGCCGATGACGACAAGGGTCGCAAGGAAGTCGACCTATCTTGCCGATGACGACAAGGGTCGTAAGGAAGTCGACCGATCTTGCTGATGGTGACAAGGGTCACAAGGATGTCGACCGATCTTGCCGATGATGACAAGGGTCACAAGAAAGTTGACCGGTCTTGCCGATGATGACAAGGGTCGCAAGGATGTCGACCAATCTTGCCGATGATGACAAGGGTCGCAAGGAAGTTGATCGATCTTACCGATGGTGACAATTGTCACAAGAATGTTGACCGATCTTGCCGATGACGACAAGGGTCGCAAGGAAGTTGACCGATCTTGCCGATGGTGACAAGGGTCACAAGAATGTTGACCGATCCTGCCGACGATGACAAGGGTCGCAAGGAAGTTGACCGATCTTGCCGATGATGACAAGGGTCGCAAGGATGTCGACCGATCCTACCGATGATGACAAGGGTCGCAAGGAAGTTGACCGATCTTGCCGATGGTGACAAGGGTCACAAGGATGTCGACCGATCCTGTCGATGATGACAAGGGTCGCAAGGAAGTTGACCGATCTTGCCGATGGTGACAAGGGTCACAAGGATGTTGACCGATCTTGCCGATGATGACAAGGGTCGCAAGGATGTCGACCGATCATGTCGATGATGACAAGGGTCGCAAGGATGTGTAGAGAAAGATCTCCGATGGGGATCGTGGTGATCGCGCTTTTCGGAGTTTCACTAGGATGAGGGTGAGGTGGAACTTTAAATTACCTTATTACTGACTTAAGCACCCTTTCGGGTTTTTGCCAAAGCCAGCCCCCTCTTGCTTTTGCCCACGCGCCCTCTCGGGTTTTCACGTGGCGGGATACCAGATTTTGCCTGTGACGCCCTTTCGGGTTTTCACCGCAACCGGGTTATAGCCATTTTTGCCCTTGCCCTGGTGTAGGAACAAGACCGGCGAGGCACCTCTATTTTAAACCTCATTTTTGTTTCCTTTTTTTTCTTTTAGAGTGAGAAAACGAGGATGGGTCAATCATGTGATGTTTGACCCTATGTAGTAGCATATGGCAGTTGGCTAGGGCACACAGCCTTGCGCCGAGAAAAGAGGGTTTATTCGTTAGCAAGAGGGTAATGCTAACGCAAAGGATAGATTTTATGCCGATTCGGGCGTAAGCCCCGTAATGGCGATATTGTAAGAGGGTCGGCTAGGACACGAAGTCTTGCACCGAAAAAGGGATTTATTCGTTAGCAAGAAGGTAATGCTAACGCAAAGGATAGATTTCATGCCGATTCGGGCGTAAGGCCCGTAATAGTGATATTGTATTATATATTATTATTTATATATATTTTTTGAGAGCTCGGCCAGGGCGAAGTGTCACTAGACCGAGCTAGGTAGAGCTCGGCCAGGGCGAAATGCCACTAGACCAAGGTAGGTTTAGGTCATTCTGGGAATGTCGGTTGAACCGTATGATACAGCTTCATATGTTTTCCATTAATGGGAGAGAACTGGACGACTCCTTTGTGATCTACAAGGACGTATGCACCCCCTTCATATACTCAACGGACGATATATGGTCCGACCCACTTTTCAGCCAACTTCCCTTTGGGGTTGGAGGCCATCACTTCTCTTCTTTTAACCATTACCAGGTCGCCTTTCTTGAATTCTCGCCCTTTGACCAGCTTATCGAAAGCACGGGCCATGCGAGCTTGGTAGAGTTGAATATTTTGTTGTGCACAGAGACACTTTCCTTCGAGCTCGGCGAGCTCTTCTAGTCTTCTTTCCATATTATTTTGCTCGCTGCCAACCAACCCATGCTGGATGCCCGATTCACAACGAGGGAACCTCTTATTCAATTGGCACCACAGCCTCCGACCCGTACACGAGGGAGTAAGGTGAGCAGCCAGTCGGGGTTTTGTAGACTGTACGGTAAGCCCAGAGTGCTTCGCACATCCTTTCTTCCCAATCTCTTTTGTTAGCCTTGACAGTCTTCGCTACCAGAGTGCATAGCGTCTTGTTGAAGGCTTCTGCAAGTCCGTTGGCTTGAGGGTAGTAGGGAGATGATGCTCTCCAATCAATCTTGTATTTGTCGGCCAGTCGGTACACCTTCTGATTCTTGAAGTGACTGCCGTTGTCAGAGATGATTCAGCTGGGTACTCCAAACCGGAATATTATATTTTGTCGGAAGAATCTGGCGACCAGTTCCCCGGTCACTTCTCTTAGTGCTATCGCCTCTGCCCATCTGGAGAAGTAATCTGTTACTGCTAAGATATATTTGCATCCTGATGAAGATGTTGGCAGTGGCCCTACCACGTCCGTGCCCCATTGGGCGAATGGCCAACTTGGTATGGTGGGATGTAGCGGCACCGGTGGTCTCCTGGACACGTTGGCGTGCTCTTGACATTTCTGGCAGGCTTTAGCAAACTTGCAGCAATCATCAAACATAGAAGGCCAATAATAGCCCAATTTCTTTATTTTAATTTTCATTTTCGGACCGGCCTGGTGTGCCCCGACTGACCCGGCATGGACTTCTTGCATTACCTGCCCAGCTTCCCCTGGAGATAAGCAGCGAAGTAAGATCTTCTTTTGGGCATCCGCCATTATCCGAAACAACGTTCCGTTCCTCATTTCATAAGAGTCTTTGACTCTCAGGAGCTTCATTCTTTGTTCTTTCTCTTTCGGGAGTTGTTGGTGTTGAAACCAACGTAGGAGGTGCTCCCGCCAATCGGACTGCTGAATTCCTTCTACAGCTGCCACTTCATTTGCTTGTTCATCGGCTAGGGTTTCTGTCACACTGGGGACCTGCCACCGGTTGATTGCTGTTATATTCAGGCTTGTATCTGGCAGGACTACCAAAGAACTGACTAGCTTTGCGAGGGCATTTGCTTGAGCATTCTGTCCTCGGTTGATGTGCTTGATGCTGATGAAATAGAATCTTGTCATCAGGAGGAGTGCCATATGGTAATAGGGAAGGAGTTCTTGCTTCCGTACATCAAACTCTCCCTCCAACTATTTTATAACTAGCATAGAGTCCCCGAATGCTTCTAGCATATGAATTTCCATGGACAGAGCAATCTGTAACCCGATTATGAGGGCTTCATATTCTGCTTCATTGTTCATGCAAGGCTTGTTTATTGAGCATGATGTATATATGACTTCTCCTTCTGGAGATTTCAAGACTATGCCTGCCCCTGCCCTGACTCTGGCTGATCTAGTTACTGAGGTGTCAATTCTGGAAGCGCAGTCAAAATATAGTTGCCACAGAGAGGGCTGCACTTGGCCGACCTCTAAGGTTTCATCTTCAGGAAGCTCTGGTTCCAGTGGACAGTCTTCAGGCACTGGATGCTCAGCGAAGAAGTCGGCGATGGCTTGGCCCTTGACGGCCCTTTGCGGTACGTAGGAGATATCATACTCCATAAGAATCACAGCCCATTTACCTAGGCGGCCTTTGAGGGCCGGTTGAGACATGATATATTTAAGCGGATCCTCCTTGGAGATTAGCTTAACTTCATGCGACAGCATATAGTGCTGAAGTTTCTTGACCGCGAAGACCAGTGCCAGGCAGATCTTCTTGATATAGGTGTACCTCTCTTCAGTTCTGACCATTCTTCGACTGAGATAATAGAGGGCTTGTTCCTTCCCTTCTTCATTATTCTGGGCTAGCATTGCCCCCAGGGAGTTATATGTGGCTGCTATGTAGAGGATTAGCCGCCGTCCTTTCATCGGCGCTCCCAGCACTGGAGGAGTCTTCAGATAACCCTTCAACTTGTCAAAGGCTATCTGGCATTCTTCGTCCCAGTAGAAGGGAACATCTTTCATAATTAGCTTATGAAAGGGATGGCATCGCCCTGACAAGTTGGATATAAATCGCCGGATATATGCCAGGCGGCCTTGTAGAGATCTCAGTTCCGAGAGGTTCCTTGGTGAAGGTAGCTCCTGGATCGCCTTGATCTTTGCGGGGTCTATCTCAATTCCCCGATATTTGACAATGAAGCCCAAGAACTTTTCGCTCGATACTCCGAACGCACACTTCATGGGGTTCATCTTCAGTTCATACTGCCTTAGCCTCTAGAAGATAACTCGGAGGTCCTACAGATGGTCTTCTTTCTTCCTGGTCTTGACTACCAAGTCATCTATGTAGCACTCGACCTTATGGTAGAGCAGTTGATCAAATATTCTAGTCATCGCCCGCTTATAAGTTGCGTCGGCGTTCTTTAATCCGAACGACATCCTCTTGTAATGATAAATGCCTTTGGGAGTTCGGAAGGCAGTGTGGACCCGGTCATATTCTGCGATCCATATCTGGTTGTAGCCGGATGACCCATCCATAAATGACAGGGCTTCATGGCCGGTCGTGGCATCAATCATGACCTCCGTTATCGGTACTGGAAAGTCATCCTTAGGGCATGCTTTATTCAGATCTCGGAAGTCAACACATATCCGGATCTGTCCATTCTTCTTTTTCACGGGCACAATATTGGCCAGCCACGTGGTATATTAATTTTCTTCGACGAAACCCACATCAATAAGCTTGTCAACTTCCTTGCATATTTGAGTGATGAGCTCTGACCTCATGCGCCGCGGTGGCTGCTTCACCGGTTCGACTTCAGGGTTTATGGTTAGCTCATGCTGTGAGACTGCAGGGCTCAGTCCTGACATTTCTTTATAGGTCCAAGCAAAGCAATCCCAATATTCTTGCAGCAGCTGGATATACAACCCATGTTCTTTAGTAGATAACTGAGCACTAAGGAAGGTTGGCCTGGGGTTATCCTCGTCTCCCAAGTTGACTTCTATCAGTTCATCGACTGTTGCTTAGCCTCCGTCTTCTATCTCCGGGGGTGCAGGCTGAAGGTCGACAAAGTCAGGTATATCATCTTCGAGGTCGAGTACCTCGATCTCTTCATTTTGCCTTATCTGAGCTTCGTCAGGAATCTCTGGTTCGACCGGTAGTGGCTGTATGAATTGCTCTGCCAGCAAATCTACCTCAATAGTAGTTCCGAGGGGTGAGTCGATTGCCTCATCTCCTGCTGACGGGGTTGCAGTCGCTAAGGACTGGTGATTATTTATCATTGAGTCAGAGTAGCAATGTAGCTCCATGGTACCGAGTGAGAAGGTCCCGCTCTCTTGGGTCATCACATCTTCAGTGGAGGTAGCCTTTTCTCTTCTAGTAGCATCCATCTCTTGATCAGGCTTGGGAGAAGCTTTCCTGACCGGTTTAAGAAGTGCTGACATGATCATCAGAGGAGGGCTACTGGAGGGAGGCCTCCTTGCTTCTTCAGTATCTTCCGCTTCACTACTACTAGCCGTGTCGAATTTGGCTTGAAGAGCCGCTTCTTCAGGATAGACATGTTCCCAGCACCGGCAGGGGAATATGGCTTCTGATTCCAGACTTCTTGGTTGAGCTGGTTCAGTGTATTCAGCTTCTACCGGGTGTTCATCGAAAGCTGCCCCCAGTGAGTTATCCTCAGTCGGGTAGAAAGCGAAAATGGTATCCACTTCATAGCATCCGTTGTAATAGTATTCCTCGAGGGTGAGGCCCAACCTTGGGTGTTGAGAGACACGTCTCATTTCTTTATCCAGATTTGGGGGATACCACAGCTTCTGGAATGCTTCTTTCTTCTTGCGAGGCTGGCCAGAGGGGATGTGCTGCTTCTAGAACATCTTGGCCATTCGATTTGTTACAAATGCCAATACTTGTACGGGAACTGACGTGTCTTCTATATCTTTAGGCAGATGACAATCAATATCCTCCTGTGTAGGATGCTCCTCAGCTGTGTAGAACAAGCTGCTGGGGCCATCTATCTGCGCCACCTCACAAGCCTTGAAAGGTTCGACAGTGATATTATCGAGGCCGAGAATTGGCTTGGTAAGGCCTTCCAGGATCCCAATGTGGTCGTGTTGCTGGTCGACCTTGGCTTCATTATCTTCGGGGTAGATAGCGGGAGGCGCTACCCTGCCCACGTTCCCGGTGGCGGTGATGTGTGAGACCGTCTTGGGATTAACATACCCACGCGGACGGAGGGAACCATTCAGCGCCGGAGGTGCTTTTTGACGTGCTGGAAGGGGACTTGGCTTCAGGGGTCTTCTGCGACCGTTCTGCATATAGAGGGGCGTCCGCCAAGTGACACTCGAACACTTCGAACGGGTGGAGGTCAGCAAATACCCTTTCCTCCTTCCCCTCCAGGTTATATTTGATGCACTGGTGGAGCGTGGAGGGCACCACCATGTTCTCATGTAGCCAAGGACGGCCAAGCAGCGCCTTGTACGAGGTGCGGGAATCGATGACATGAAACTGCACCCTTGTGACAAAGTCTGCCAGAGTGAGTGTGAATTCCGCTACCCCTAGCGATACCTCACACTTTTGGTTGAAGCCTGCGATACGCATATCTCAGACTTTTTGGAGGTGCACGTTGAAGTAGTGCCTCTCATATATCCTGTAGGGAAGGATATTGACAGTCGCCCCGGGATCCACCAGGATTCTGTTCAATTCCCGGCCATTCAGATGTCCTCTCATATATAGTGGCCTGTTGTGGCTGGTAGTGGGGAGCAACATGTCCTCCTGAGTGAAGGTCATGCTGGCCTCTGGCAGTGTTTCAGCCAAACAGGCTTCATATTGAGCAGGCGTCTGCAGAGCAGTAATGATCGCCTGCCGGGTCTCTTCACTCAGAGAGAGGATTTCCCAGACAGTGAATCTCACCGGGAGCTTTTTCAACAGCTTGACTACCCGACTTCCTGCTCGGACATTGGATAGTTTCATTTCTTCTGCCCATCTGGGCTTGGGAGAGTCTTGAACTGTGGCCCCTGATGGGCCTGCTTCATCGGGCTCTGAGGCTGCACCCTTCTGCTTGGGGTCATCTCCTTGCTGTCCCTCATCAGCTGCTGCCGGGCAAGCTTTTTCGTCATCCGGCAATCCGGAAGGTTGCTGAGCTGCGGGCGAGTGCCCCCAGTTGTTGGTTCGGCATCCTGGCATGGCTGCTTCCCTTTTGACATCTTCAGGAACTCCAGGAAGGAAGGGGCGGTGGTGCTGCCCCCATTCTGATTGTATAGGCCTGACAGAGGAGGGATTTGGACTCCCCTGACCTCCGGAGGGGGTATCTTATAGGGTTGTTCCCCCTGAAGATAATATTATGGTTGGGGGGTGGCTGACGCCCCCATCTTCGGCCTGACTGGGTTGCATGTGTAGCAGTTGCGGCTTCGGCCTGACTTTCCTTGGTGGCGGGTGCGAAGCATATCTCTTCTTCATCCTCCTCACCAGGAAAATTGAACAGAGCAGAGAGGGTGTTGCAAGAAAGGATTATACCCTCTGTAACCTTGCTGGCCCTTCTTTTCTTTCTTCATCTTCCTTTCTTTTCTTCGGCTGGTGCTTGCCCCCAGAACAGGCTGCCATCCTTGTCTGATGCTTTGTCAGCTTCTTCTTCCTACTTCAGCGAAAGCTGTTATAGTTCCTGCCATGGGGCATGATCACGTACTAGTAAGGGTTCTAGTTCAGGCTGTATATATTCATCTAGCCCGTTTATGTAGTCTTGTAGCCGCCGGGCTTCTGGACTAATTTTCTTGACCACCGGTAATGGAGTCTGCCTCCTCCGGTTGTGGGTAGGTATTCTAATCACGGTAGGTGGATTGGTCCACACAGGTGTTGCCACCGGCAAAGGGGGTCGTGGCGTGATGCCATGAATATGTGCCCCCATTGTTGGGCGAGACGTGCCATTCTTCTTGGTTTTTGCAGGGACTTGCTGCCATCCCTCTTGGTCTTTCATTAGGGCCAGAAAGCAGGCTTCATAGGTATGCTGAGTACTGGCTTCTGCGGTCTCCTCAGGCAATGCCTGATATAGAGAGACCATGTTGACCGCGGCTCTTCTTAGAGGCGCCTCATGTGGTTGTGGAGGGTCAACCTTGTACTCCCCCAACTCTATCTCTTCTTTCTTCACCATGCCTTCGATAATATCCTTGAAAACATAACAGTCTTCAATCGGATGCCCCAGCATCTGGTGGTAAGGGCAAAATCTCTGGCTGTCTCTTCTCTTCAGGTCCTCTGGCCTCTTTGGCTCAGGCAGGGTGACCTTATCATACTGGGTAACCCAGTCAAACAAGATCCTGGTCTTCTCCTTCGGGAAAGAGTAGGCCTTCTTCATCTTGTCCCGGAGTGATGGACCTTCTTTGCCATCTTCGGTTTTAGCAGGCTGGGGAGCAGCTGCCTTCTTGCCTTTGTCTTTTTGTTGTTCAAACGCCTTGATATCAAGGGCGTTCGCTTCTTTAGGTGCCTGGCGCCGCTCTGCTGCCTTGCCTTTTTGTGCAGCAGCAATAGTTGATGTCGGGGCAGGTCTTGCCAGGAAGGCTTCTACCTCGGCCACAACATTATTCAGGCAGTCGAACGACCGAATTTCCATGCCAATCTTTCTAGTACCTCTCTTCTGAGGTTCTGCTTGCAGATTTGTACATCGTCCTTCTGGTGCGGGGGCCGCTTGTATCTCATTCTGAGGTTCCTCCACCTCTTGATATAATCAAGGGCTATCTCATCTACCCTCTGTCTTGTTGAGTAGAGTTCGGCCACCGTGACTTCCCTCTCTGTGACATGAAATCTTTCTCTGAACTTCCTCTTCATGTCCGACCAGTCGCTGATCGACCCGGCCGGGAGGCTGGAGTACCATTCAAATGGGAGCCCCGTGAGCGAGGACCCGAAAAATTTCAGCAAATATGACTCGTCGGTGGCCAGATCACCCATGACGGTCATGTAGTAGGCGACATGTTCTTTTGGGGATCCCTTCCCGTTGAACTTGTCGAATTTTGGCGGCTTGCTAATCCCAGGAGGGAGCCGCTTGGCAGCATGATGCGGCGGGTATGGCACCCTATAAGCATCGAATGCGAAGTAGTCGCCTTCACTTCTTTCAGCGAGCTTCAGCTCGATCATTCTCTCCACCATCATCTTGCTCATGATGGTCGGATCAACCGGTTCTGGGTAGAAATGTGCCGGTTGCAGGTAGGGGGTGACCAGAGTGGTCACCTGTGGAGGAGGACGCAGTAGTGGAGGTGTCTGGTGCACCTGGGTAGCACCGGCGGCATCAACGACTGTGGTGGGCGTTGCTGAGTCGTTGCCATGCTTGGTTCTACTGGCTAGGGCACGACATAATGTGGCGAGGGGTCACTTCGGTTGACGACTCCCCGTGATGATTCGCCCTACATCTCGAGTTGCTTAGAGGCTGAAGACTGCTCTATCTTCTCCATCAATTGCTTCTTCAGTAGCTCTATCTCTTGGAGGTACCTTTGTAGTATCATTAGTACTGCCGGATCCATAGCTGCAGTGCTGGGGATAGCTTCTGTTGTCTCCCCGGATGCACCCTCAGGTAGGATGTCGAGCAAAACATCTTCTTCTTCTTCTGCCGTCACCACATTTACGGTGAGAATAATGGCTTTATCATGTTATTGGTGGTGAACCAGGGTTTGCTTTCCCTTGATCGCTGCCAACTTTTCTTTTGCGGCTTCCGCCCTTTGAGTACTCGGCCCCGGCCTTCCGGCCAGCCAAGCCAGCTCCTGAGGCTCCTCAGGCAATCTTTCATAGTGGCCAGACACCCTAGCCATGTTACAGGTGAAAATCTGCATTCTTCTTCTCCGTCTGCAAACCCTCCTTTTTGCATTCTCCGGGAAGGCGAGCCTTTCAAATACAGAGACTCTTCTTCTTTCCTCCTGGTGGGGAGTAATTTCATAGGCTGGAATATCCAAGCCGTCTTCATACCCATTGTCGTCAACCGACGATGCCATTCTTCTTTCTTCTTCTTCTTCCACTGCCATTGACGAGCAACGATCTTCTTTGGCCATGGCTGCTTGCAATAGCCGTTGTTGGCCCAATGAGGGGTTGCCCAATCCCCTAAAATAGCCTCTGACCATATTGGTCATCTCTTCTTACCCTCATCCCGTATGTAGGACCGGACAGTTGTCGACCTCCCATCGGAGGGATGTAAGCAAGCCAGGCTCTTCAGGCAACTTGTTGAAATCTTCCTCCCACAGTGGGGATGTTGGCCTTTCGGGCGCAGGCCCTAAAGCTTCCACGGCGTGGAGCGTCCAGAACCGTTTCTTCCTTTCTCGGGGCAAGGCCCTTCTTCTTGTTCTCCCCTACTCTAGTAAATCCGGAGCGGTGCTGGACTGGTGCATCTTGATAGGTAGGCTAGACCCTCTTAGAGACCCAAACCTGCTTGAATCTCCTTGGCTCGGGAGCAAACTTTCTTTGGCCATGGTGGCCGGCTTCTTCTTTCTCGGCTCTCCTTCTGGAGAGAGCCTGATAAGAGTTGGAGACAGGCATTGCGGGGATCACCTGATCCGGGCTCACCCGAGCTTTCGCGTCCATCCATAAAGACGCGAACTCCCCCGATCAGCATAGACTTGCCGGACATGGAGAGACGTCCGGTGACAGCAGCAGCAGTCTTCCTCCGAGGGTTCCGGTGTCGGCGCCTCCCGAAATTCTTGGCGGGGACGGGGCGAGCCCCGTGAGTGATATGGTGCACCATGCAGTTGGCGACTTGAATTGGGCTCGTGAGTGAGCCAGTACAGCGTCGAGCCTCCGGGGCCTCGACCTTCTCTACAGTCTTCTCTTCTGTAGGCTCTGAGGGTTCCACTTGCAGCATGTCGGCAAAGGCTAACCCCAAGAAGTTGGGGAAGTCTACAGCTGGGGGGAAAGACCCGAAGACAGTGGGCACCGCCAGGTACCCGTGTTCAGCGTGGCCGGTGACGATCACGGGGCCGAAGTCAAGAGCGGTGAGTCCCGATGACGTCATCGTCCACCTGAGGTAAATAGACAAACAGTCAATATTCTTGGGGGAAGCCCCCGAAGGCATCCCCTCTTGGCAAAGAGATGAAGGGAGACTCAGGTCCCATCGGGCGTGCCAGCTTGTGGGGACCAGATTTCGTTTAGAAGATAAAAATATCTTGTTTGGCGTGCCAGTCACGTATGTGACGAGTTTTATTATGCGCTCGATCTGACTTGGTCAGTTGATTATGATGTTCGTGTCGGGACCCGGAGTTCGTCATACCATAAAGGTCATGACGTTAATTACATCCTCTAAGAAAGAGGACAACCCTTGATTAATTGCCAAGAGAGAATGCCTCGAGGGATGATACGAAGGCATAGGAAATACTGACTAAATGCACTAATTGGATGCTGTGAGGTGAGGTCATTTGATTGACCGCTCGCGTGAAATGCAACGGGTTTGTTAATTGGTTTATTCATGTGATTAGGGGTTCAATTATGGTCATCTAGGTGGCAATGCATGCCAATGCAGATGCATGTTCATGCTTTCAAAAATGGATGCTCAATGTAGTTGGAGGTGTTGAAATCCCTTTTATTTGTTTTTTTGACTAGGTTTATTGTATCATTTAGGACTATAACATCAAGTGTCAAGAGTTGACACACAATCAATTAGATGCACACGAGGTTGATTCATGTATAGGTGTGATTAGCTTAAAACGGCGCGATGGTTGGTTGGGTTTAAAACGGTGCAGTGGCTATTTGAAGCTTAAAACGGCGCAGTGCCAACTTGGAAGCTAAAACGGCGCGCCCTAGGCGCGTCGGGTGGAGGCCAAAGTGGATGGATTGAATGATGAGTGTGGGGTTAAAACGGCGCAGGGGGGGGGGGGGGGTCACACCGGAAATTGGCGCGCCAGATTAGAACCGCGCCGGATTAGGATAATTTTGGGCCGTTTGAGTTCTAATGAAATGCCAGGCAAGTTTCTTAGAACTTTGGTGTTATTTTAGAAGATTAGAAGTTTGATTTAAGTCTCAGATACACTCCAAACAAAACCAGTCCAGACTTATGCAAGGTTCCTACTCAAGCATAGTCTACAATGGACTTTATTAGTGCAAGTTTATCACAAATTAAGCTAAGTCTTTAGTTAACATTTGGGCAGCACCTCCCCATGATTGGAGGGTTGCGAGGGTGAAGTGGAGACAGTCCCACAATGTTGGGGTACGCTCCTCAAGGTCGAGAATGCCATGCGGTGACCAGTGAACTTCGATAGACGGAAAAGACCCCGAGGGCTAGCCTGCTAGGGGCATCCATCTCTACGAGTCAAAATATCATTAAGGGACGGCTAAGATGAGAAGGTACCTCGAGGGCCAGCCTACGAGAGGTTACCTTCCTACAGCCACCACCACTCCCAAGAGAAGGTGGGTTTAATGTCGGGCTAGGGCCCTGTCGATGTTCTCCCGATGGTTCATAGGGTTCACATTATTAAGAGATATGACCCCATGGTCCGACAGTGATTGAGAATGATGATGGGGGATGTTCCCCTCCCCGGGCAGTAGGTTCTTCGAGGGGACGAATCACCAGATGCGATCATAGCCGAAATGCATTCGATTGAAGAGTGGATAGCAAATGATAATATGTATATACATATGCATCGAGGAAACAGACTAAAAGGGAAGTTAACAGGCCAGACTGGAGACCCGAAGGTTAGCCAGTGGATTGAGATTCTGAAGGGGGCAAACAGTCGAATAGTTCAACAGCGTCTGCAATACGAACAAATACGGCACACAGATTGCAGAGATGGCCCTTCTCCTAGCCCTGAACCACGAACAGGGAAGTATTGAGGAGTCACCTCCGGGGGCAAAAGGGAGTGCACTCATATGCATTCCTCCGGCCGGGAGAGAACACCTGGGCGTATTGAACATTTGATACTATCTACACGACAGAAAGAACCTCGGGGAGGGGATTATCGATGTTGCCCTGAGAAACAATGGGTGTGTTCAACGATGAAGAAAACTGAAAGATCACACACGGAATAGAGATGAGATGAACTACGACCACATGAGAAAGGAGCTTCAGACATGCATCTATTCATTCATTCAACCCACAAGGGAGGCATTACAGGGGGCACTACAAGTGGCTGCGACTCGGCATTGTCGCTCGAGACCGGCCGATGATTACAGAAATAGGGATGAAACCCTAGTTGCAGAGAAAGGGAAGACGGAAGGAAAAACACAAGCCGTGAAAGAAAAGTAAAGAAAGAAGGGGAGGGGGAGATCATATCATCGCCCCCCCCGACCTCATACATTCACAGGGTTTTCAGAAATAGCAGCAGCAGGAGCAGCTCGGACAGAAGATCATCGGAACCCACCTTCAGAAACAGAGTGCCGTAGAAGGAGTCTTCTTCTCCGACAATGGGCCGCCTCAGATGGGCAGACGAGATGGGTGGCGCTCCGGCTCGCTCTCAAAGGTAAATCCCCTTCTCCTCCTTTCTATCCTTTTTACTTCTGTTGTCTTTCTTTCTCTCTGTTGTCTCCCTCCTCTCTATTGTCTCTCTATCTTTCATTCAAACACTAGGCCCTTTATATATAGAAACCCTCGACCATGCTTCATCCGGTGTGGGTTTAGCGCGTCGATTTAAGGGTCTCCTTTGCGCGCCAGGAAGAGGCTGCCAAAAGAAAAAGGGGGCGCGCCGGATTAAGAGGGGCGCGCCGGATTCGAGCCATTCCGTCACGTCGACTTGATACGAGTCTGACAGCGGGCCCCGTACTGACTCCGAGAGTCACTATTATTCTTCATCTCTCCATGGTCTTGCCAAACCCTAGGGGGAGATATCGACGAAACTTCCAGGCCACTAAATGGCTACTTTAGGAACTCGTGCACCTTCAGCTCGGACATGCGGGTTTTTCACTGACACGTCTTTCGGCACGATGGTTCGTGCTGCTGGCTCGGCTCGACTTGCATTCGTAGCTTTTGTGAGGAGCGGTATGCTGCTCGGGGGCTTTCGCTTCGACTGGGCGATCATCTGGCCACTAACAGACCCAATATGCTGAGAAGCCGTACTCATGCCGGGTAATCGGGGTCTTCTACAAACAGAGCCTTCGGTCCTTTGTTCTGAAGGGCCAAGGGCGTTCTCTCACCTAGGGAGGATCTTCTATTCAGGCGGCGTGCTGCCAGATATACACATGTCCTTGGTCGATAACGGATACATGCTCGTCCTTGGTCGGATGACGGGCACATCCTCGTCCTTGGTCAGACGACGGATACAATCTCGTCCTTGGTCAGAGGACGATATGTTCATCCTTGGTCGGACGACGGGTACATCCTCGTCCTTAGTCAGATGACGGATATGTTCCACGCGATACGATTGAGTCGATACTGGTTCATTGGGCAGTCCTGATGACACTGCCCGCTTGTGGTGTATTCTTCTCGATCCTCCTGAGGTTAAGTCCCCGGCATTCATACTACGTGATCTGAGGCTCTGGTAGCTTGAGAAGGCTTCGATGTGCTGATCTTCTTTGGCTTCTCTGCTTCAGTGGGCCGCATCATCTATCTTTGAGGTTTGATCACCATTGAGTATATTTTGGGTGCCAACAAAAGGCGAAGGTGGATGGTTCGATTGCTGAGGCATATATTCTTGAAGAAATATCGAACTTCTATTCCATGTACTTTGAGCCAGAGATTCTAACTCATCGTACTCGACCTCCACGTAATGATGATGGGGGAGTTGATGATTCATCCGTTCGGCTCTCTATATTTAAGCATCCTGGACGTGCGTTTGGACGTAGCTCGATGCAAACGCTCGAAGATAGAGAGTTGTATGCCGCTGAGATATATATTCTTCTGAATTGTATCGAGATTGAACCTTATGTCGAGTAAGTTCTTAACTCACATGTCCAGCGATGTCCATAAGTTGTTCATCCTTGTTCTGCAGTTCATTTAAAGTAGTAGTGTATTTATATTGCAGATACTTTGATTTAGAATTAGCATAAAAATGTCCAAATATCCAGGATGTGGAGATTGAAAAAGAACGCGAGAAGTTTTTTGCCAAATGGCTGAGACATTGGGTTAGTGTCGATCATTGAATATATATGTTTGTATTTATGTATGTTGAGAAGATTGAACCTTATTATAACTACTCAAATTTACATATAGGTTGAAGAAAGTCTCATTACTGATCAAAGAGTACAACAGATAAGTTATGGCCCCTCGACGGTTGCACGTGCCTATCCAGGATATATTGTGAATGGATACATATTTCATACGAGGGATTATGGATGAAGTAAGTCTACGATGAATAGCTGCGTATCTGTTAAGGGAAGTTTATACAATGAAGTGGAATTAGACTAGTACGGTCTTCTTGACGAAGTCTTAGAACTTCAATATTTGGGACGAGACAATCACATATACATATTTAAGTGTCATTGGTTTGATCCTAATTCTGTCCGACATGACACAACTTATGGGATTGTCGATGTCAAACATAGGTCTAAACTTAATACCTATGAACCGTTCATTTTAGCCGCACAAGCCCAGCAAGTGTGTTATTGAAGCTATCCATCATCCAATAATAAAGATTGGTGGGCAGTTTGCAGGGTTAAATCAAAACTCTTTCCGACTTATGAGTTAAATATGAGTGAAAACCCCTCAGAAGTTGCCAGTGCTGAATATTTTCAATCATATGAAGTTGGCATTGTCGGTTGCACGCATATTAATCTGGACGAATCTAATGAGCCACTGTCATTACGTAACGGAGATGAAGTGGAAGAAGTCGATCCGACAGAGTGAAATGTTGATGTTAGAGGGGAGGAGGAATCAGATGAAGAGGAAGAGTTCGAATCTGATGAGGCTACTATGGATGACGAAGATGATGATGAGTTAGATATATCATCAGTATTATCGAGGGAGGCACATTTTGAATTTAGTAAGATAACCGTTCATTTTATCATAATTTTTAATAACATTGGTCCAGCCTTATCTAATTGAGTATTAATATGTATTAATTATTTTGTTAGTAATAAAGAAATGGTCCGAGGAGGTCGTACTGGGAGTGGGAGGAGACAGGGCAGTGACAGGGGCTCTACTCCCTCCTCTTTGGCGTCTTCTTCGGGTATAGGTATATGTATTAATATAGTTAGCTATATAAATGTTATAATCATTTACTAGCTTAAAAGAATGTCCTTATAGGTCCAAGTGTCAGCTCACGACCACTTGTACATGCGCCATCCCGTCCCTCTCCTGCTACAGGTATGTATGTTTTAATTTTCAGCAACATATTCATTTTACTTATGTTTATTAATTCTTACAGGTCCCAGTGCCATCCCACCTGTTGTTGTACAGATGTCATCCCCAACAGCTCCCGCTATAGGTATGTATGTTTTAATTTTCAACAACATATTCGTTTTACTTATGTTTATTAATTCTTACAGGTCCCAGTGCCATCCCACCTGTTGTTGTATAGACGCCATCCCCAACAGCTCCTGCTATAGGTATGTATGTTTTAATTTTCAGCAACATATTCATTTTACTTATGTTTATTAATTCTTACAGGTCCCAGTGCCCTCCCACTGGTTGTTGTACAGACGCCATCCCCAACAGCTCCCGCTACAGGTATGTATGTTTTAATTTTCAGTAAAATATTTTATTTTATTTATAAAGCCCTACTGTAATTCATAACCATATTTTATTTTCATTAAAATATCCGTCTGGTAACACTCTGCACAAGGATATTTGAATCACAATCAATGAGGGCCGGCTGGCTATTGATAGTTTGAAGATATTTAACTCCATCTAAGAGTGCTCTGGCTTCGGCTATGATGCTGTTAGAGAAACCTTCTGATATGATTTGAATAAAGCTTCTGATATGATTTGTGAATTCATGTCTGTCTGCCTTGGAATAAATTTACTGATCTGACTGAAATTAGCTCATGATTTGTCTGTCTGACATCATACATTTGTTATCTTGATTTCAGAGGTATATCAAATGATATGAGATGGAAGGATAAATTCTGTTTGTCTGAAAGTCCATATCATGTGTTAAGGATTAACCTTCACCTAGTATCCTGAATCAAGAGGTTGTCTCAGCACTACATTTCATCTCATATCACATTATTGTGTCTAGAGTCTCATTTCTTATTGGACTTCACTACTTGTCATGCATAATCGCATCTGAATTTCTGTACAATCATGCATGTAGGACAGGTGATTGCACTTCATTCTACTTCATGATAGTATGTCTAGAAATGCATGCATAACTAAAGATGCATATAGACAGGGGGAGCTTTCTAAGAATAAGAGAATTTCTATGCGTGCTGCAAAGTGTCAGGGGGAGTATTGAGCATGTCTATCTGTCTGTCACTCAGATATCTTCCACTCCAATCCCTTTGGAGTTCAGACTTTATTTTTCTCTCATACAACTTGCTGGTTTTGATACAAAATTTGTGAGCTCTCATATCATCATTCCATAACTTGAGTTCTGACATAATGGCAGTCTGATAATAAGTTCAAAATTTTAAGTAATAGAAATCAGACATTCTATTATATGAATCTTGCTTGATTCTTGAATAAACTGATGGTTTTGGAAATTTTATAATCTTTAGAATCAAGAGACTACATTCAGTAAATAGGAGGGTTCGATAACTGATAATCGCTCTCAACCCTTGTCTCATTACATGCTTGATAAAGGTTTTTTTGTATCTGAAATATGCTAATCTAATGAAATCTTGGTAGAGAAAACTGAGTTTGTGTATTATTGTCTTTAAACAACTCTTTAAATCAGCATCAAAAAGATCACAGTCGGATACACATTCCTTAAAATCTGAGATGGACACCAAATTTGGAGGATTACCCCCTAGCTTTTCATCCACATCCAAAATGCAGTTAAAATCCCGCCACAAGTTAGGGGCCATTGATTTGAGAATGCACATTTTTTAAAGCTGCCGTTACAAAATTGTGTCTCTCAGTTGCTGAGCACTTAGCATACACAAAAGAATAGTAGAAGGAAGGCATATTTGAGTTTGTTTGAATAAGAGAAATATGCTGCTCATCCCGACATAGAACAGAGAAATCCAATGATACTTTCCAAAAAACCTAAATGTGGGCCATAGAATCATTTATATCATTTTACCTATGTAAATTAATTCTTACAAGTCCCAGTGCCATCCCACCTGTTGTACAGACGCCACCCCCACCACCTCCCGCCGTAGGTATGTATGTTTTAATTTTCTGTAATATATTCATTTTAATTTTCAGTTCCCAGTATTTTTCCAATTATGTACATTTTAATTTTCAGCAAAATGTTCGTTTTACTTATGATATTTAATTCTTATAGTTCACAGTCCCCTCCCACTTGTACAGGGCACACCCCCACTACTCAGCCAGTTGACGATGCTGGCAGTCGTCACGAGGGAGGCACGTCCCACGATCGACGTCGCCCGTGCTGGATCTCCGGGTAAATTTATAAGGTTATTACATTCATTATTTAGCCTTCAACTGTCTAATATGAATCTTTTGACAGTTACAATTGCAGTAAGAAATTTGAACCTCACGAGGCTGTCCATCATTCCAACTCTCTAGTAATGGCATATGTGCCCGGCGCAGTAACGTCTTTCAAAGAATTTCCGATTGAAGTCCGTGACAACTTATGGGACATGTTCTCAGTACGTAATTACATCATTTAATTCAAGTATTTTCCAAACTCAATTCCCAACATTATACTAAGTGTGAAACTTAATTTATTTACATCGGACTTATCAATTCACGTGTGGACATGACGCGGCGAGATGTCGTAGGGCCTGGGAGAAGATTCTGAAGGATAATTTCCAAAGGAAAGTACATGATGTCCGAGAACATGCTAAAAATAAGGCTGATGGGAGTGAAGATCGACAGCTGGGGAAGGAGCACCGCCCTCTATGGATGAGGAAGGAGGATTGGGACATAGCATGTGACAAATTTTTCGACCCCAATTGGATAGAAAAGTCCCGAAAAGCCAAAGCAAACAGGGTGTCAAAACTGGGCGCAAATTTGCATACGAGTGGGTGGATCTCTTTCTCGGCTCGTAAACAAAAAATGATAAGTAATGTTTCAATTTATCTTCTTACATTTTGTTAATATATATGATGTTTTTTTACTATGAATTGTATAACCGGCTGTGGAGCTTAATCGAGTTCCGTTGTTCCTCGAGGTGTTTGATAGAACACCCAAAAAGAAGGGGACATATCAATTTGTGAGTGAGAGAGCTCACTCAGTAGCGGTAAGTTTATCTACATATGCAACTTCTACCGTTCATTTAAATTGGATTGATTCATATGAAATTGACTAGTCAAGCTATTCAATTTTTAGGAAACATATAGCAGAGCTGTGACAGACAAGTACGGATAGGGAGACACACAGCAGCCAGAGTTCGATCCGGCAGAATGGGTGGCAGCAGTTGGCATACCGAAGAAAGGCCGGCTATATGGTTTTGGGGAGAGCCTGGACTCTAGCGCGGTGATATCATCGTGTGCAAGTTCAAGCTCTGCCTAAACCAGTAACAGTGCCTTCAGTATACCTCCGCACACCCCCAGTACTCCTGCCAGCGACGTCAGAGACATCCTCCGATCGGAGATTTTTGATTTGCAGTGGTAGATGCGGCAGATGCGAGAGGAGATGTCTAGCCAGCAGGCCACCATGTTGCAGGCAATCAGTGGCCTCCTCTCCCAGGCTGGAATTCTCCCTCATGGATCCACCACCACCACCACGGCACAAGCCCATCAGGTTCGTGTTTATTATGTTTTTATTTTGACAGAATTACTCAATTATATTCATAATTAATTTCAAAACTAAGTTAGTTTTCAAAAGTAACTTAGTTTAGAAGAATTGAGAAAATTCGGGGTTCGGGGGTCCAAAATATAAAATACTGGCCTAATCGGCGTGCCAATCGTTCTAACATGACAATCGAGGTAGACGTGAGTTGTGAGAGCTGAGTCAGCTGACGGATTCCAAATCGGATATCCGGTTTGACCTTGATGTTCAAATAACTCAATTCAAAACTAAGTGTGTTTTCAAAACTAACTTAGTTTAGAAGAATTCATTTAATTCAGGGTTTCGGAGGTCTAAAATCTGAAATACCGGTCTGATCGGCGTGCCGATCATTCTAACAGGACATGGGAGATGAAAGTGACTTGTCAGAACTGACGGAATCCAAATAGGATATCTGGTTTGGGCTCGACGCTCAAAAGTGAATTTACAAAATACACTTAGTTTAAAATTAAAGAAGTCTGGGTCCCGGGGTCTAAAATCTGAAATATCGGTCTGATCGGCGTGTCGATTATTCCAACAGGACCTGGGAGATAAAAGTGACTTATGAGAACTGATGGAATCCAAATCGGATACCTGATTTGGGCCCAGCGCTCAAAAGTGCATTTTGTAAATACACTTAGTTTAAATTTAAATAAGTCGGATTCGGGGGTCTACAATCACAAATACCAGTCTGATCGGTGTGCCGATCATTCCAACAGAACATGGGAGATGAAAGTGACTTGTCAGAACTGACGGAATCCAAATCGGATATCCGGTTTGGGCCCAGCGCTCAAAAGTGCATTTTGTAAATGTACTTAGTTTAAATTTAAAGAAGTCGGGTTCGGGGGTCTAAATCCTGAAATACCGATCTGATCGGCGTGCCGATTGTTCCAACAGGACATGGGAGATGAAAGTGACTTGTTAGAACTGACGGAATCCAAATCGAATATCTGGTTTGGGCTCGACGATCAAAAGTGCATTCTCTAAATGTAATTAATTTAAAAGACAAATAAGTAGGGGTTGAGGGGTCTAAACTCTGAAATACATGTCTGATCGGCGTGTCGATCATTCCAACAGGACTTGGGAGATGAAAGTGACTTGTCAGAACTAACGGAATCCAAATCAGATATCTGGTTTGGGGCCGACGCTCAAAAGTGTATTTTGTAAATACACTTAGTTTAAAATTAAAGAAGTCGGGGTCCGAGATTCTAAAATCTGAAATACCAGTCTGATCGGTGTGTCGATCATTCCAACAAGATCTGGGAGATGAAAGTGACTTGTGAGAACTGACGGAATCCAAATCAGATATCAGGTTTGGGCCCGACACTCAAAAGTGCATTTTGAGTGTATACACTTAGTTTAAAATTAAAGACGTCGGGTCCGGGGGTCCAAAATCTGAAATACATGTCCGATCGGCGTGTCGATTGTTCTAACAGGACCTGGGAGATAAAAGTGACTTGTGAGAACTGACGGAATCAAAATCGGATATCGGGTTTGGGCCCAGCGCTCAAAAGTGTATTTTGTAAATGCACTTAGTTTAAATTTAAAGAAGTCGGGTTCGGGGGTCTAAATTCTGAAATACCGGTCTAATCGGCGTGCCGATCGTTCCAACAGGACCATGGAGATGAAAGTGACTTGTTAGAACTGACGGAATCCAAATCGGATATCTAGTTTAGGCCCGACGCTCAAAAGTGCATTCTCTAAATGTAATTAATTTAAAAGACAGATAAGTAGGGGTTGGGGGGGTCTAAAATCTGAAATACATGTCTGATCGGAGTGTCGATCATTCCAACAGTACTTGGGAGATGAAAGTGACTTGTCAGAACTGACGGAATCCAAATCGGATATCTGGTTTGGGGCCGACGCACAAAAGTGTATTTTATAAATACACTTCGTTTAAAATTAAAGAAGTCGGGGTCCGGGGGTCTAAAATCTGAAATACCGGTCTGATCGGTGTGCTGATCATTCCAACAGGACCTGGGAGATGAAAGAGACTTGTGAGAACTGACGGAATCTAAATCGGATACCTGGTTTGGGCCCGACACTCAAAAGTGCATTTTGAGCGTATACACAATTTAAAATTAAAGACGTCAGGTACGTGGGTCCAAAATCTGAAATACATGTCTGATTGACATGTCGATCATTCCAACAGGACTTGGGAGATAAAAGTGACTTGTGAGAACTGGCGGAATCCAAATCGGATACCCGGTTTGGCCCCAACGCTCAAAAGTGTATTTTGTAAATGCACTTAGTTTAAATTTAAAGAAGTCAGGTTCGGGAGTCTAAAATCTGAAATACTGGTCTGATCGGTGTGTCGATCGTTCCAACAGGACTTGGGAGATGAAAGTGACTTCTTAGAACTGACGGAATCTAAATCGGATATCTGGTTTGGGCCCGATGCTCAAAAGTGCATTATCTAAATGTAATTAATTTAAAAGACAGATAAGTAGGCGTTGGGGGGTCTAAAATTTGAAATACATGTCTGATTGGTGTGTCGATCGTTCCAACATGACTTGGGAGATGAAAGTGACTTGTCAGAACTGACAGAATCCAAATCGGATATCTGGTTTGGGCCCGACACTCAAAAGCGCATTTTGAGCGTATACACTTAGTTTAAAATTAAAGACGTCGGGTCCGGGGGTCTAAAATCTGAAATACCGATCTGATCGGTGTGCCGATTGTTCCAACATGACCTGAGAGATAAAAGTGACTTGTGAGAACTGGCAGAATCTAAATCGGATACCCGGTTTGGCCCCAGCGCTCAAAAGTGCATTTGGTAAATACACTTAGTTTAAAATTAAAGACATCAGGTCCGGGGGTCTAAAATTTGAAATACCAGTCAGATCGACGTGCCGATTGTTTCAACAGGACCTGAGAGATAAAAGTGACTTGTGAGAATTGATGGAATCCAAATCGGATACCCGGTTTGGGTCCAACGCTCAAAAGTGCAGTCTCTAAATGTAATTAATATAAATTACTGATGACAGCTAGGTTAGTTGGGGTCTAAAATCTATGCAGTTATCGATTTGATATTATGTTTGATTTTAATTTATGCAATGTAATAAAATATTTAATTTATCTTCGCACTAATTTTTTTATCTATGAATGAATGTTATTATTTTGTTATTGTAGGAGGATCATTCTGCGGGCGGCGACAGAGGAGATGAGCAGGGCATGGGCGAGGATATGGACAATGTGGAGGATGATATTTGATCAGCATATTTTTTTATCTATGAATGTTGAGTTTCTTATTTATGTGTTTTGTTTTTAGTACATTAGTTTGAATTTTAATAGGTTTTTTAAAAATAATTTTATATTTTTTTAAAAAAATAATGGAAGTTATTTTGGACGGATTTTCATACGGATCCGTCTAAAATTTCATACAGATTTCAGATGGTATTTCAGATGACACGTATCCGTCTGAAAGTATTTATACGTCTGCGTCTGAAATTTCAGACGGATTTCAGCCACATACGTCTGAAATGTACATCTGAAATTTCAGACGGATATTCGAATGGTATTTCACACGAAAGCTTTTCCGTGTGAAATTTCAGATGGAATAAACTTCAGACGGTATTTCAAATGGAAAAAATTTTGTGTCAAATTTTAGACGACATTTGTGACTGATATTAATATGTCCGAAAGTTATATTTTCAGACGGGATTTCACACGGAATATTTCCGTTTGACATTTCAGACAGAATTTGTGACTGATATTAAATCTGTCCGAAATTTGTAACCAAGAATATGAGACGGCCTTGTTCCGTCCGAAATTTGTCTGAAATCCGTTGCAAAATCATTTTCAGACGGAATTTCAGACGGAACCCGGCCATCTGAAATCCCGCCTTTTCTAGTAGTGACATAGGTTCACTTCATTTCTTTGATGAAAGACCCAATTTCTCAGTGCTACTCAGTCATTGCTCTGTCTATTGAATTTTTCAATACAATTTTGACTTTTGCTGCCCTTTGGTTTTCAGAAAGATTTATGTTTAAAAATAATACACAATCCAAGTGACTCAACCAAGTTTATCATGAATTTTAAATTTTCAGATTCTGAGAGACTTTACGAGACATATTATGTGAGATGTGGTTGAGAGCTATTAAGTGTGAACTACAGCCTTTTTCATTGAGTTTAATATTTAGACTCTTTAATTCAGTAGACTTAAACCATCAATTCATTCATGGTACATCACAGATTCTTATAAGAGAAGATTTCTTATTTCAGTAGCTCAGAGTAATGAATTGAAGGTTAGATTGTCATTATTTCCAGAATGAAGTGCAGGAGTTTTGTAAGATTTTTCAGGTGAGAGATGTGAAATATACCAAGTGACAGGGTATAGATGTGATTCCACATGAAGAAGATGTATATGAGAGAAACATATGAAATGATGGAAACGCCTGTTCAGCCGGGAGTTTATCGATTCAGGAGACATTAAAGGTTTCGGTTGACCGAAATGGTATTTTCGGTTAACCAAATAAGACAGAATCAAAAATTGAGACACAGGATGCAGCAGACAGAGCCTATGCAAACACGTGTCGACTTCGAGTGTCAACATTCCTTAAGAAACACTCACATCTGCCTTGATACAACAAAATGAAATCTTGATTTCTGAACATGCTAACATGAACTCCTCCTATCAGCATGTAAGATATGAGATGAACACAAGATGTTTTAACATGAACTCCCCCTATCTATATGCACTGTTGGACTCAACATTTAATGCACAACATGTATGAATTTTGATTATCATTATCAAAAATAAGGTGCAAGACCTAGACACACCCTTGACCCATGGTACCTGGTCGAGGACTGGCCTCTACACATGGCGTGGATTTTCAGATAGAAGAAATCTACCCTTCTCCCAACTTACCATTTGATATACCTTTAGAGTCAAGAAGGACAAAATGCAATGTAGTGTATGCAATGACAACCACATTAAGCATTTATTGACAACCTGAAACATGTGCATTTTAAGTGAAATGCAGAAGGCTTTTATTCTATGCAAGAACAACTCAAGCAATCAGTCATTATGCTGAAATTTACATAAACCAAGTTCTCTTCTTAAAAATTTGAACCTTTCATTGCAAAGTGGTTTAGTAAAAATGTTAGCAATCTATTTTCATGATGCCACAAAGTTCAATTCAATTTCATTCTTATTTACTTCATCTCTCATGAAATGGTGTTTTATTTCAATGTGCTTAGTCTGGGAATGATTCTGGGAATGATGAACATGATTTTTAGTTACGAAAATAGCACTGGTGTTGTCACATAAAATAGAAATACACCCAAGATTTATGTGATAGTCATTAAGTTAGTGTTTAATCAGAGTACCTGGGCTACACAGTTTCCTGCTACAACATACTCAGCTTCAGCAGTAGAAAGAGCAACAATGTGTTACTTCTTAGATGTCCAAGACACTAGACAACCACCTAGGTATTGACAATACCCACTAGCACTTTTTCTTTCTATCCTACACCCTGCGTAATCTGCATCAATGTAAGCTATCAGTTCTAGCTCACACCTAGCCGGATACCATAATCCTAACTCAAGGGTGCCAGATAGATATCTAAAAATCCTTTTTACTGCACTCAAGTGTGATTCCCTAGGACTAGCTTGAAATCTAGCACATAAACACACAAAAAATTGAATATCTGGTCGAGATGCAATAAGATAAAGTAAGGATACGATCATACCTCGATATGTTTTGGAATCAACCAATTTATTTTTAGGGTCATCATCAAGACTAGTTGATATACCCATTAGTGCAGTGATGGCCTTGAGGTTTTCCAACTTGTACTTCTTCAGGAGATCCTTAATGTATTTTGCTTGAGTAATGAAGCTTCCTTCTGAAGTTTGATAGATCTGTAGTCCAAGGAAAAGTTTCAGTTCTCCCATTAAACTCATTTCAAATTCATCAGTCATTTCGTTAGAAAATTCCTTACACATGGATAATTTAGTTGACCCAAACACTATGTCATCTACATAAATCTGAACAACAAGAATGTCCTTGTTATCTACCTTAGTGAATAGAGTTTGGTCAACTTCACCTCTTGAGAAGCCTTTACCTGTGAGGAACGAGCTCAACCTATCATACCAGGCCCTGGGAGCTTGCTTCAATCCATATAATGCCTTATCCAACTTGTACACATAGTCAGGGAAATCAACACACTCAAAGCCAGGGGGTTGTTTTACATAAACAATTTCTTTTATTAGACCATTTAAGAATGGAGATTTGACATCTATCTGCTGAAGGTTTATTCCAAGGCTACATGCAAATGCAAGAAGTATTCTAATGGCTTCTAGCCTGGTCACAGGAGCAAATGACTCTTCAAAATCTACCCCAAATTCCGGATTGTACTCCTGTGCCACTAGCCTAGCTTTATTTCTAACAATTTTTCCTTGTTCATCAGTTTTATTTCTAAAAACCCATTTTGTGCCTATAATGGAGCCATGTGAAGGTCTGGGAACTTGGTACCATACCTTGTTCCTTTCAAACTGATTCAGCTCATTATGCATGGCATTGATCCAATGATCATCATTTAAGACAGTTTCAATGTTTTTGGGTTCTATTTGTGAAGCTAAGGCAAATGAATTCAGTTCATTTTCAATTCTGAAGTGAGACCTAGTTCTAGGGGGTTCATTCAGATTACCAATTACATTCTCTAATGGGTGGTCTCTAAGTACTCTAATGTTGGTAAGCTGATTACCTAAGCTACCACTTACCTCCCCCTGAATTCTTGATCCTTCAATCTCATCTTCAGCTTCTTGTTCTTCACTTTGCACTTCTTTATTTTTCAGTATCTCTCCTTGTTGACGCCTGGAAAATGAGCAATGGCGAAGACAAGAAATTGAAAAGAAGATCAGACCAACAGTGAAAGATCAATGATGAAGCTCATCAACCACCCATCCGGCCAGGCTAATGTCCAGTGTCGTCATCTAGCAGACGACGGCACCGATGAAATAGCAGTCACCTGACTGATGAGACCTCCTACCATATTTTAACAAGAGCTGTATTGCTGCCCTATCCAAGAATCTACAGATGACATGTCAGAATGGGTCAGATGTTGACTTATTGACAGATGAGGCGGGAGCAAAGACAAAGATGAAGCCAAAGCCAACAAATGAAGACTGTGAAGACTTCTACAAAGTCAAAATAAAAGAAGAACCATCTTCATGTACTGCGTGCCCTGCTGAAGCCTTCCCGGGTTAAAGATGACATCTGGTCTTGACATCATTCAGATGACAATGCTGATGAAACCATATCCGATTTTGTCGTCATTCAGATGGCAATACTGATGAAATCCTAGCCTGCTGACTGATGAAATCTTAAGATGATCTCAGCAAGGTTATGTCACCAATACAGGGCCTTCTCTGGTTCTGATGAATATCAATTTAAGGGATTAAAAGAGGCCAAGGCACGTGCGAAGCTTAAAAGCCCTAAATGGGCCAGCCAAATGGGCTTCCGAGTGTGGCGCCGAGAACCTCAACAGGAGGCCACTTGGCACGCCGGGAGCTATTGCGAACGAATGAGGCACGCCGATTACCATCTGCCGAGATGCAAGAAGAGGAGGAGTCTATATAAACCCATTCCTTCGAAGACATCAGAAGAGGGCGGACAGACAGAAAAGAAGAAAACAAAGAGACGAAGAAAAAAGAGTGAACAGATAGCCAGAAAGAAAAAGAAATAGGAAAAGAGAGGGAGAGAGTCTTCGTCGAAAGAAGAAGCAGAAGAAAAGAAGGAAGAAAGGCTCCAGGTGGACTGATAGGGGGAGGGAGAGGAGTCAATGCTCCACCCTCCCCCCCCATGTTCGATGTTTCTTTCTTTTTCTTTTTACTGATTCTCCGTATGTAATAGTCGAAGTCTTGATGTTTAGATTATTCATACGATTCTCTCCCTGTTCCTCCCCTTTATGTTTCTCGGCTTCAGCTCTACAGTCGATGTAAATGATGGTGAGATGAAATAAATGCAGTTGCCGTGATGGGTTTTAGGCAATACGATCTTCCCTTGTCTCCATATGTATGCGTACTGTTTGTATGAATGCCCCATGGGCGAAATGACTCAGGCTTCGGAGTCGAGTCTGTTCTTCGAACAGGGATGAAGGTAGAACCCCCACCCTTGCTTAGTGGGTTGCTGGGTTCTATTCTCTTCTCTCTTCCTACTTCAATGATATGCCCTCCGTATGTGTTTGATTCTTGCCCTCAAGCCTCTTGTGCTGTCCGGGAACCAGAGACATCAATCTCTTGGTTCCCCGGACTGCCGGCTATAAAAGATACATTTGAGCCCGCAGACGAATGCAACCCTGGATCTTCATTCCAATCGTTGGATGACTAAGGCCTGGGGTCCCAGCATCGAGGGTTCTTTCATCGCCGTTTCGCTTCTCAGATGATGCTATGCTAGTCTGGGGAATCAGAGACAGCAATCTCTTGACTCCCCCAGACGTCTGGCAGCAGACAGTTAAAAGCTACTCAGGCCCCGACGATGGTCTCTCCTCCCCCTGATGATTCGGCCTCTCAGCTCCCTTGGCGTCCTTCTAGCAGAGACATTCATGAAACCTCCTCATGCAGCCTTGATTCGGTCTCGATCTGAGCCATAAAACCCAGAAATCCCAGAAACAGAGTACCGTAGCATCTCTGAAAACCCTAAAATTCTCCCGCATTCCACCTTCTCGGCGTGCAAGTTTACCCGCCGAGAACTGTAAGGCCGAGAGGCCTTCCCCTCCTTTCAGCTAAACGACAAGCCCCTTTCTTTGAAAACCCATAGCCCACGGCCTCCCGGCGCTAGGCTCCCGGCGCGCTCATGAAGTCCCACGCCGAGAGCCCCTTCCATCCACCAAAAGGCCATGCCGAGATCCCCTTCCATCCACCAAAAAGCTAGGCCGAGAGCCTCTCCTGGCCACTTCATTGGCGCGCCGAGAAGCTCCCTTCGGCCAGGGAATAGCGCGCCGAGAAGCCCCTCGCGCCGGGAGCTTTCTGCCGTCTTCCCTCTGCGCCGAGAACCTCGCCCCGGGAACCCCTTTGCCTCCTTGCCTTCGTGCCGGGAGCCTCCCTTCCCACTTTGCTGTGCCGAGAGCCTGCTCTGCTGCCCAACTGGCCTCCCCTATATTATGCGGTCCCTAACTGGATTCAAATGCAACCCCGCGGGTTCGGCGGACCTTGTCTTTGCAAGGGTCTCGTCGACCTCCGAGACGGGGAATAGTGATTGATGATAGAGACATGTACAGTCTCCTTGAGCCTTAGTGCTCCCCCGCTTTTCGGCTTTCATCCCGGCATTCCGTCGATGTCAGCCTATATCATCCCTTGGCAGATGCTAAGTCTAGGGGGGGTGCTGCCAAAATTCCCCCAGGATGATGAAAGCCAATATTAAGCTGCCCCCGGGAACCTTTGCGCACTTGAACTGCATTGATAACCTACTCAAATGTTGTTACTGAATCTTAAATCTGAATTTTGTTCTGGGGGCTCCGCCCCCGGAAACCCCCGCAAGGGGCGCTGCCCCCTTGACCCCCGCGACCTGACCGCGCAGGTCGATCCGCGTGCGAGGGCGCAACATTGAGCGTTCGCTCACTTTCCGTCGTCCCACATCGGGTTCATGAATAACCCCTTTAGCTCGGGAGGGCTCTGCCACTGCATGAGTTCCACCGGCTTCTACAGGGAATACCAAACATTTCCCCATGGCAAATATGCGATTCGGGAAGTTCAACACTTCTCTCTCTCTTGGCTTTCATCCCGGCACTCCGTGGGTGACAGCCTATTTCCCCCTGGGCATAACCCAGATAAAGGGAAGATGCTGTCAAAATACTGATCGATGTTTTAAACCTCATCACGGTCGCGGCTCAGGCTACCTATGATTGAGATCCTCCTTCCCCCCTTAACCCCGGGCTTTGAACCGCTGACTTAGCGATATCATCTGTTTCTACGGTTGGTGTCATTATCTTACCCGCCTTCCTGGCTTCGGTATGAAGTTCCATTTCCGCACATGAATATACGTTTGCCTCTCGAGGTCTCCTACTTTTAGCGTTTAATCAAGGGTTGTCCTTCCTTGGAAGGACGTAATTAACGTCATAGCGTTCATGGTATGACGGACTTCGGGTCCTGACTCGGACTTCACAATCGACTGACCATGTCAGATCGAGCGCACAATAAAATTGTCACTTCGGTGACTGGCACGCCAATAAATAAATAATAAAATAAATAAATAAATAAATAAAATAAACTAAAATAAAATAAATGTGTCAAACACTCCTTCATCCTTGTTCCTACAAAGATCAACTTCAGACATGTTAGTTGTCTCATCAAAGACTACACGTGGTGATTCTTCAACTGTTTCAGATTTCACATTATAGATTCTATAGGCTCTAGACGTCTCAGAATATCCCAAGAAAATTCCTGGTTCACTCTTAGCCTCAAACTTATCAAGGTCTCTTTTTGAGTTAACATGAATAAAACATTTAGATGCAAAATTTTTGAAATAAGCTAGTGAGGGTTTCTTACCTTTCAATAGTTCATAAGGAGTCTTTTGAGTAGAAGGTCTTACCAAAGCACTGTTAATAATGTAGCAGGATGTGTTCACAGCTTCAGCCCAAAACCTTCTAGGTAAGTTACTCTCCACCAGCATAGTCTGAGCCATCTCCACCAAGGTTTTATTCCTTCGTTCAACTACTCCATTTTGTTTTGGAGTTCTTGGTGAAGAGAATATGTGGGTTATTCTATTATCCCTACAAAAATCATCAAACTGTGAGTTCTCAAACTCGCCACCATGATCTGACAGAATACTGGATATGGAGTACTTACCATCCCGATTTATTCTGTAGAAGAATTCCTGAAATTTACTAAAAGCATCATTCTTGTGAGTTATGAAAAACACCCAAATATACCTAGAGAAGTCATCTACAATGACAAAGCCATATCTTCTACCAGTTAAACTAGCTTATCTAGAAGGACCAAACAAATCCATATGAATCAGCTCAAAGGGTTTAGAAGACATGTTTTCTATTCTAGACTTAAATGACTTCCTAGTCAGTTTACCTTGAGTGCATGCTTCACAGATTTTATTGTTATTTCTGAATGATATTTCAGGTAAGCCCTTAACAATGCTAAATTTAGTCAGTTTATGCAGCATTTTGTAACTAGCATGACTTAACCTATGATGCCAAAGCCAGGTTAAGTCATCTTTATTTATAGTTAAACATAGATTTATGTGTGCAACATCATCTAAATCAACCAAATAAATGTTGTTGACTCTTTTTCCAATGAATTATACAATTTCTGAATTAGGTTCATGGATAGTGCATGCATGTGAGTCAAAAACTACTTTATGGCCTTTATCACATAGTTGACTGATGCTTAGAAGATTATATGCAAGACCTTCAACAAGTAACACATCTTCTATGCAGCAAGAAGAATACTTACCAACCTTACCTTTCCCAATAATCTTACCTTTTGTATTACTACCAAAAGTGACATGACCTGTATCTTTCTCCATAGTGACATGACCTGTATCTTTCTCCACCAACATGTAAAATTTTTCTTTGTTCCCAGTCATGTGCTTGGAGCAGCCACTATCAAGATACCATCTATTATAGTTGGCTGCCAGGCATACCTGCAAGTATAATCAAGCAGAAAATTTTGAAACCCAAGACTGTTTGGGCCCCGTAACAATAGTCAAATCATTCAAATATGACAACAGTTGTTTTGGTATCCACATGTGTGTTTGTGATTTTCTATATGCTGTGGATTTCTTATTATTATTCTGCTTGTTCTGGTTGTTGTGCACATTCTGAATTTTTATTGGCCTTTCAGATGCATGAGAATTTTTGTGCCACTTGTGGGACCAAGAAGCATTGGGAATAGTGGGTTCCCTAAAGAAACTAGGTAGGGCAGACTTGTGATGCACATATTCATAAGAATTCTGATTCATAAATGACATGTACCTAGGTTGCATAGACTCATTCCAAGGGTAGCCTTGATGCATCCAGTGAGATTTAGATTTCCAAAAATTCTGATGCACAGACCTTCCAGAGTAGCTACCTCGACCTGTCCTATTTGGGTTGAAATGAAAGGAATTCTGAAATGATGGATAGGTAGATGCTCTATAGTGGTAGTGTCGACCTAAAGGATTCCTACTCTGACTTTGATTTCTAAATGACCGAGACTTAGCTGAAGGGAAAGTCTTAGCAGTGTATTGGACCTGTTGACCTGATTGTTGTGACTGGGTTGTTCTGGTCTTGGGGTTCCCATGCACTTGGGACCTAACAGGTTGACTCCTACCCTGACCCTTGGGCTTAGGTGCATCCACCTTCCCTTTGCCCTTATCCTTGGCACTCACTTTGCTTTGTTTATTATTTTTCACAGATTGCTCATTGTTGTTTTCCTCACAATTCATTCTTATCAAAGGATTGAAATGAGATTGTCTTAACCTAAAGACTTTTCTTGCTAGTTGGATTGAAACCCAATCCTTCTCTTCTGAAATTTATTTTAGTTCCCAGAATTGCATTCAAATTTTCTTTTCCTTGAGTCATGGCCTCAAGAGAGTTTTGTTTATCACTGACTTCATTTTCCAAACTATCAATGGCTTTCTTCAATTCCTCGTTTACACTTTTTACAGCCTCATATTTTTCATTTGTAATTTTTACTTCTTCTTCAAAATTTTGCATTCTGATTTTAAGTTCATCAATAACATTTTTTAGATTCTCATTTTCACATCTCAATCCATTCATAACACTTTTGTATTCATCCATTTCAGCAAGTGAATTTTTTAGCTCAGTGTTTTCAGTTTCTAGATATGCAATCCTATCATTCAAAGTGGTGTCATTAACAAGGGAGTTTATCTTATTTTTCAAGTGTCTATTTTCCCTACGAATATCATCATATTTATCTAAAATTTCAGCATATGCCTCTTCCCAATCACTATGAGTATAATTTTCGAACGGGAAAGTTACCTCATCATCTTCCTCTTCTTCTTCTTCTCTTTTGGCCATCAGGCACAGCTTGTCATCATCTTTACTGTTAGATGAGCTTCTCTGACTATCTTCTTCTTCGTCGCTCTAGGTGCTCACCATGGCTTTGGCCTTCTTGTTCTTCCACCAGGGCTGCTGCAGCTGGGCAGTCCGCCTTCAGATGTCTTGATTTCCCGCAGTTATAACACACAATGCCATCAGTCCTTTTGAAATTATCAGATTTAAATCTTGACTGTCTCTTCCCTGAGGAGTATTTTCGTCTGTAGCTCTTACCTTCTTTCTTCAAGAATTTCTTAAAATTTCTGGTTAACATAGCGAACTCACCTGAATCTTCTTCAGAACTAGAAGAACTATGCTCGCTAGAAGACCCTTTGCTGCTAGAACTTACTTTAAGCACCAGGGGCTTCTTCTTCTTCTCAGTGTCATCGACTCTTTTAAGATTCAGCTCATATGTCATTAAGGAGCCGATGAGTTCATCAACCGTGGTGGTCGCCAGATTCCGAGACTCCTCTACTATAGTGGCCTTCGTATGCCAGATCGGTGTCAAGGACCGGAGGATCTTCCTGACCAGCTCGTAGTCACTGTAGTTCTTGCCCAGACTCTTCAAGCTATTAGTTACCTGCATCAACCTAGCATACATCTCGGAAATGGTTTCGTCAGATTTCATCTTAAAAGCTTCATACTCAGAGACTAGCATATTTGCTTTGGTTTCCCTTACCTGAGATGTTCCCTCATATATTACTTGCAATTTATCCCACATTTCCTTTGCTGTGGAGCAGGAGGACACTATGGAAGACTCGGTGGGATGTAGAGCGCATTGCATAGCGTTCATCACACTCCAATTCACAGTTGATCTTCGAATTTGCTCCCGAGTCCAGACATCTTCATCTTCGGGAAGCTCGAAGGGGCCTCGGCTGATCACCTTCCAGATCTCGTGGTCTTTAGCTCTTAAGAAAACCTGCATTTGATTCTTCCAGTATGCATAGTCAGTTACATTGAAGAATGGAGGCTTACTTACGGAATGACCCTCAGCTATAAGACCTCTAGCATCCATTTCACCAGATCTCTCCGGGATGTTAAGCCCTTAATGAGAGTTTGGCACTGATACCACGTGACAGTATGGATGAACTACTGATCTAGAGGGGGGGTGAATAGATCAACCCCAATTTTTCACTTAACAACTGTAATTAAAATGCGGAATGAAAAATTATTGTGAAGTAAACTCCCAAAACAATCTGAATGAGCAACAGGAAGATCTAATGAAGAAATACTATCATCCACACAGAACATCAAATGATATTAATCAGCAAATAGGCATTCAACGTGACAACTCAGTTCTGGTACTAGGCGAAGGTTTGATTCACGAATCTCCTCACGCAAGAGTCAATATTCCAGATAGGCATAACCTATCTTTCTAAATGTGTCTTTTGATATACCACTGAGACATCGATCGATAGGTAGAAATTAGATAGAGAAGCTACTGAATGAATCAAGGCAAGACAATCAATCGCACACAAGAGGCAAAGCAATTTTTAAGGTGGTTCGATCTCAATCTTGAGATCTACATCCACCCCTCACTCAATCGAGTGAGGCTTCCGCTGAAACACAGCTTTGAAATCGCTGAAGACACAGCTTACAAACGGCTGAGCTTCATAGCTTGCTGCCCGAAGAAAACTCCTCGTTGCTATCTCACAGCTTGGACCGCTGATTATACAGCTTAGACTGCTGATTACACAGCTTACTCTAGTTCAAAGACAAGCAAAAAGAAACAGACAAAAATGACAAAGACAGAATAAAAATATATAGCTCTCTCGAGCAATAGACTCTGAATCTGATTCGGAAGTCAAGACCAACCCAGTTTCTCCTCAAGCTCTCTTTTCTCAGACTTCTTCTCCTTCTTACGATACTTTGTTTTCTCTCACTCTTCTGTAGGAAACTCGCACTCTCAGCATCTCATCTCTTCTCTGATCTCTCCTCTCTAACTTTTCTCCTCTAAATTCTTCTCTCTGGATGATCACTCTCGAGCTCTTTTTCTCTTCTCTATTTCTTCTCTGGTCTGCTCCATGTCTTCAAATCTCTTGCTCTTCGCCCCTCTTTTTAGAGCACGCACGTTCCCTCTTTATCCTCGAGCATGAATCTTGTGGACCCCACAAGATTCTGATAAGGCGTGTGGAGGGAACACTCCCGCCAAAATGATTTCTGGAGGGCGCTTGATCCGAGAATCCATGTGTCATATAAAGGCAGGAGACTTTCCACATCGTAGATTCTTCTATTAAGGTATCATCCTTGGATCACGTGCCAGGCTGCTTTACTTAGGAGATTTGAGTGAAGATGACTTGGCCAGTTTGATTTTGAACTTTGCAGTTTAGATGTTTGAACAATTGGCCGAGTCACTTTGGCAATTCCACTTTTGATGTTCCTGACAAAACATATATGAAGATCCATAATTAACTTCATCTTCATATGACTAATGAGATATCAAAATAAATGATTATAGAATGCAGATTTAAGCATATCCCGAAGACAAGCTAAATCATATGAATGAGTGCATGAATATCTCCAAGTGCATCGATGCACAGACTAAATGCATCGACCTATCTATCAATCGATGAACTAATGCAGCAAGTTTGCAATAAAGCATTGACCTATTTCTCATACAGGTAGACCTTATGCGGTCGGAGAAATAAACGCTGCATCGATGCACAACATAGTGCATTGACCTGTTAATGTACAAGCCAGCACTCCATGTTCTATAACATCGACGTGCCACTTAAGCGTGTCGACCTGTCCAGTGAGATGCTATCACAAACTCTCAAAGCATCGATGCAGGACATTTCTGCATCGAGCTAATCTCCAAGACGATGCACAAGGTGCATCGGCCTTATAAGCACACGATCCTTTATTGCATTGACCTCATAATGCAATCGCTGGCTCACTATTGCTCAGTAGCATTGACCTGACTACAAAGTGCATTGACCTAATAATGCAGACTTCTACAACCGCATCAACCTGCTAGGTCAAAATATGCGTAGATGCATTGGCATGTCTGGCAACATGCATGAATATGCATCGACTTGATTTTGAACATGGAACACATTCTGACTTTATGAAAAGACATTATAACACATATTATTCTACTCAACTTTAGATCAAAATAGTTTTGCCAGCAATAATCAAATCAATCACAGTTTTACCAGCATCAAAACCAGAGGAGACACAACAATCTTCTTCCTCCGTAGAGGAATATGAGTCTACCCCCTCCCGCATGCTCGCCAGAGCCAAACTAAGCACCGCTGCCCTCCCTACCGCAACAACCACACCTCCAGCCTACATTTTATGGAGCCAAAGCAGGTGCCACATATGATGTGCCATCTTCAAAATTTAAAAATTTCAAATTTATAGCAAACTCTCTCCGTCTGGGAGCGAGTTTTTTTTTTTAATAAACCTCCTTGAACCATCTTTGTGTCGGAGAAATTTCACCCAGACCCACCCCCTTATTTTTTAATTATGGAAACTCGAGAAGCCTCTTCGAGTCGGAGCGACTTCCCACGTTCCCACTTTCTAAGGCATCTTCTTCTCCTCCGTTTGTCGTCGCCCCCCCTCCCCCCAATTCCGCAAACACTGTCGCCATTGCCCCAACCCCACCCCGTTGTCGCCATCACCACCCACTCTATTGCCCCCGTCAACTGGAGCTGTAATCTTCTTCTTCTGTGGGTGGAAAGAGGAACAATGTCACAACAGTAAAAGGGGGTATTCCTATCATTTACATTCCCTCCTCACCCATGTTAAGGATTGGAGGCCACCCAAGGCAAATGGGATTTCTCACTTTTTTTTCTTCTTCAAAATATTCCCTTATGTCAGACCTTAGTGTGTCAGCAGATTTTAGAAAAAAAAATCCCAAAGGTCAAATGTTTACAATCGCGGACTTGATTCTAAGCTTGATTTGATCATCATGATCCTTTCCTGTAATAACTAATCGTGAACCCTTTGACTTATCTTGTAGGATTTGAGAATGTTCGCAACTTCGATCCCTAGTGAGAAAGGGAAAATATGCTTGGCCCAGCTATGGGCGCTAGAACTCGCACCCTTGGGTTGATGTGGATCAACACGGCCCCGATGATCGTCTAACACTACAATGCATAAATTAGAAAGAAGGAGTGATAGCTAGAGACTTATACCTGAGCCTCACAGGAATGGAATGATCGTGAATGTCTTTGAAGCGGGATATGTGGGTTCTACCTATCCTCGCTCTTGACTGGCCAAGAACGGGGAGCTCGTATCTGCAAGTCAATGATGAAGTCCTGCAAGTTAACCAGAAAATAGAGAAAATAAACCCATTAGACTTTGAAGGTGTAGTATATGCTTAAACAAAAGAGAAATCACGCAAATGGGGGCCAATCATACCGGGAAGGGGGTTGGGAAGGGGGGTGGCCGAGACTTTCGACCATCCACTTTCCCTATGTTTTGGGGTGAAAACCTCTTTGAAACAAAGATCTAGGAAAATCTATTATGCATGTAATGCACTAAAAAGAACTAGAATATTGCAAGACAGAGAACATAGGGAAGAAAAGATGGGGTTTGCCCATCGACCAATAGAAGGCGGCCAAGTATGTGGCCGTTCAAGGGTGGTAGGGGACCGGATCGATGGCCGTCTCCTATAGACGTTGCTTTCTCCAACGGTAGGTCTCTTCCACGGGCGGGGCTGTTCGACTTTGAATTCTTCTTGGATCGATCAGAAGGAGGTGAGGAAGGTTTCCTCGAACTCGTATAGCTTCCCCCCCTCACCAAACTGCCAACCCCCCATGCTAGAATTGTTAGGGATGGGTTTTGTATCTTCAGGATTTCCCTCTTCAAAAGCATTCAAAAATAGACTTGGATCTAGGTAAAATGGATTTCGACCAATTCGGAGGTGAGGATGTGTGAGACTACCCACGCCTCGACTCCCCGGAGTGGAGAGGTTGTAGAGGATGTGCCCGGAGTGGGCGAGAATCGCGAGAACGCGTATTGACAGGTAATTATCAGAAGGCAGCCAGGTCGATGGCCGTTGAAGGGAGATTGGGTGGCCAAGGATGTGGCCACATTTGGTCTTGGGCGGCCATGAGTCTGGACAACTTGGAATCTAGCGGTGAATACCCTGGCCGCCTTGACCACCTAGGCGGCCAAGGATGTGGCTGCTTAGGACCTTGGGCAGCCAGCTCTCTGGCCTTCTTTCGAGATTTTGACGACCATTGATTTGGACGCCTAGAAAATGGAGAAGCCTACCAGGACAAAGATCAGACTCCACACTCTTCCAACATTCCAATCATCTAGAAAAAAAGTTTCACTCTTATGATTGCTAAGCAAGGTCTGCGGAATGTCTGAAATTAGACATTTAGACCAATGCGGCTCAATAATGACAGGCCCACTACGGCCCATGGAAGTTGGGTCCATAGCGGCCCTCTTCAACCGATCCACGGCCCTAAAGTATGGCCTAGAGGAAGTCCATTGAGGCATGACCAGCATGCGGGGTGAGATCTCTATGTTTGTGCTTTCCAGGCGCCTTATGACCCGCCAACAGACGAATGTTAAAGCTGCCATTATGTGACTTACCCCGAAGAGCTTCAAATCATGCCCACGTCATCGAGATGCCCGCCATGCTTCCTTTCCTCCAAGAGTGGGTGAGTGGACAGTGGAGGATCCCCATGATCAAGCAGGATACCTCTCCACTAACCACTCCATTGTTAAGCCAGGAAATAAGCAACTCTAGTGTGACTGATATAAATAGGTCCTCAGATAGACCGGTAGGGACACAAGGAGACTTGCAGACCACCTCGCAAGAAGAGAGAGAGAAACAATCCAAGACAGAGACTCTACGACACAAAGGGTAGGCGGTATAGAGAGGGCAAGTAGAGGGTTCTTCACCTCATTCTCTCAACCCTATCTCTGCCTCCAGGCACCCTCCGCCTCTCTGAGGACTTTCTTCCTCTCTGAGCACTCTCCACGCTTGCTCTCCTTTCTACAGGCTCTCTCTCCCTCTCCCTCTAAGCTTCCTTCTTACTCCATTCCTCGTTACTGACTTAAGCATCAGAGGGTTGTCCCATGGGATCACTCTCAGAGCTCCTTCTGACGTTTTATCTAGGGGTTGCTATTGTATTCTATGTTTTGATGATGTCAGAACAATATGGTTATTTCGTTAAATCAATAAACTCTAATTATATGTGTCAAAGTGGTGTGGTTCAAATTGACCAAAAGACTATCTAATCAAATTGCAGGTTTGATAAAGAAGTGCATCAACGCACTCAGATTCGAGTCAAAAAGCAACAATGATGTCAAGTAGAAAAGTCAACACTTGCTCAATCCAAGAAGCAGTGAAATCATTGAAGAAAATGAAAGGTCAATGCAGAGGCTACGATTTAAAGATTCAGGTCGAGGCAGATAAATGTTGTGCTAAGATAGGTCAATGCTCATGAACAATCAAAGTTTCTAAGATCGATGCACATTTGCATGTAGGTCGATGCACATGACACTGTTATGCACCTAAGGTCGATGTAAATTTGAATGTAGGTCGATGCACATATGCTCTTTGCATTAGAAGGTCGATGCACATTTTAATGTTGGTCGATGCACATTTGCATGGTATGTGCTATAAAGTCGATGCATCTTGTTCACTACATATGTTAAGGTCTGTGCATATCATAAGTGGTCGATGTTTGTAAGTCAGAATTGCAACTTAAGGTTGATGCACCTCAGTCAGTTTAGGAGACAGGTCGGTGCAGCTGAACAACTTATGCCAATAAGGTCGGTGCACCTTAAGCAAACCAAGAAGAAAGGTCGATGCCACAGTACAAGCCCACTAATAAGGTCGATGCAGACATTCGGGCGCTAACAGGTCTGAAGATCCAATCCCAGTTTCACAACTTAAAATCAGACCCGATTGGAAAACCAAAACCAACGAGAGAATGGCACGTGATCCAAGAAAAGATGGGATGCCTTTTTAGAGGTTTACAGAGGAAGAATATTATACTGCCAGGTGGATCAATGGGATTTCACTAGGTTTTCTACCTCACCTTTTTCGAAGCCCCTGTTCTATTTAAAGACTCCCTCGTCCTTCAAGGGAGATGCTGAAAAGCTGCAGAAAGCTGCGAGAGTTCCTGCTGTGTGAAGAACCCATTTGAAAGGAGACCAACGTCAAAAATAAGAGAGAGAGTGAGAAAAGAAAATTTGAGATTAGCCAGCCATTTCGATTCAAAGTGCTTCTATGAAGCTACATCTTGTTTCTATTTTCAGTTTTTTGTTTTTCCATTTTCTTCTCGTTTTGGTTTATCGTTTTGATCCCTCCAAGTGTCCTTAGAGGAAGGGAGATTGAGGTCTCCGGTTGTGAGTGACGGGGTGTCTCTCACGGGTTCCCTCTGAGGATTTAGAGGAAGGGAGGTCGTCCTCCAGTTCTAGACTTGTGGGTAGCAAGCCCAGGTGCTAAGTTTCTGTGGGTAGCAGAACTTGGGTTGAGAGATTTATCTTCCTCTGATTTCAAGCTGTGAGCCCCCATCTTATCGCAGACTGAGTCTGCTTGACGGTATTGCCTAGTGCAAGGTATCCTCGCTCGGTGTGAGCGAGGGGTGGACGTAGATTGTGGGTAGCAATCGAACCACCTAAAAATCCTCTGTGCCATTTCATGTGGTTTGTTTCATTTTTTCAAGGATTGCATGTGTGGATTCGTTGTGTCCAGGAGGTATATTGAAAGGCGCAGCTCAAACGATAGGTCAGGCCTATATGGAGGGTTGCCTTCTTACGTGAGGAGACTCTAGGGTCCAACCTTCGCCTCGTATCCCTGGTAGCTATCTGATATCTCATTTAACTTATCACTCTGCTCAGCTCTCTCTATTCGAATTGTAGAGCGTCCAATCTTTAGTCTTCCTACTGGCATGTTAACTATTCGATCGTTGTTCCATCTAAGTTTGATTGCTCAAGCTATATTTGTTGGTTTGTATTAGCTGTGGTTAGTTAAGAGGTGATTTTCTTGCTGTGATTCCATCTTCATCGATTAAATTCCATTATCGGTACAAGTTGGGAGTGATCTATTCATACCCCCCTTCTAGATCACATTCTTATTTTATATCAGTTGCAAGTTTCCTCGGGTGGTCGGCTGTTGTTCCCCAACAAACAAATCTTCAAGATGTAGTACGAGACGAAGGGGACATTTTTCATTCTCTACACTTTTCGGCGCTATTTATGGGAACAAATAGAAAGTCATGGCACACCTCGTGGAAACTAACGCAACACTAGCAACCGCCAGGGGGCCTCAGGTACCCCACGGGCTTATCAAGAAGCTTCTTCCTCCTCCCACCCGTCTCGCAGCGTTGCTCCACAGGATTACGGTGCGAACGAGTTGGCAGAGATGCGCCATCAAATTCAGGTGCTAATGGAGGCGTACCAAGGCATCCTAAACGGACAGGTGGAATAGGATTGCACCTCAATGGTACTTCCCTAGAACGAAGGGGCACCTATGATGGCGGAATCATGCAAAGTACGTGAACCTTCACTCCTCTCTATCGCCCAATTCTGACGCCCTCGTAGTCGACCTTCCTGATGTCTCGCTAGTCCGTTGCACTCCAACCCAAAGATGGCGTAGCGATTATGATGCTATGAAGAAATCGAGCGCTAGCTCGAAGGCAAGGTCAGCTACCTGGACGATATCCTCCAGGTGGCACGGACCAAGGGGCTGATCGACGATGACTCCAACTTCCACGCACCTTTCTCTCGGAAAATCATGGATGCACCAATCCCCCCAAAGTTTCAATTACCGATGTTTACGCCGTACGACGGCACCATCGACATCACTGATCAAATGCATAGCTTTGAGTCAAACTTGGTGTTCCACCTGGCCTCCGATGTTGTGTAGTGTTTGGCTTCGTCACCACCCTTCGGGAGAACACTCAAACCTGGTTCAAGTCACTACCTTTAGGGATTATAACTCCTTCCAGTAGCGAAAGAAGATGTTCAAGGAAAACTTCCTCGACTGCAAAAGGAGGTCAGGCATGTCGTGAGCCTCCTCTCCATGAAGCAAGGCCACAAGGAACTCCTGTGGGACTTCGTCGCCCACTTCCGTAAAGAAACTCTCCGCATTCCTCACCTGGATGTCAGCATCGTCACGACAGTGCTGACACAAGTCACTCGGGACACCATCCTCTGAAGGACGCTCGAAGTGGAGTCCCTAACCACGCTGATGGAGCTCCTCGCCCTGGCCCAAAAACATGCTAGATGCAAGAAAAATAATGCTGCGTTGGGCCGAGCAGTTGGGGCTACTCAACCCATTCGTAAGGGATCGACTAATTCCCCTCGAGGGGAAAGAAGCAAGTGCGAGCATCGAGATCGAGAGCGCCGTGACCCACATGGGCCTAAGGAGAAAGGCCTTTATAGGCACTACACTCTGCTATCAGCCCCACCTGAGTAGACCCTCATGGAGATTCGTGAGGAGCCCTACTTCTGCTGGCCTCCAAAGATGAAGTCTGATCTAAGGACGAGGAATCAAAGGAGGTACTGTCATTTCCATTGTGATCACGACCACGACACTGTTGACTGCATCCAACAAAAGGATGCCCTTGAGAACCTAGTCCATCAGGGTCTCCCAGACAAGTTCATCGCCAAGGCTACCGTGAAACGATATCAGAGGGCCAGAATGCCACTCCCCATTGATAATCAACCCAATAGGAAAGAAATCATGATGATCTCCAGAGGGCCGGCATCAGGGGGAGATAGATCTAGTAGGCATTGAGCATACACCTCCATGGTTAACCAAGTGGATCGCGATGACGTAAGCCGTTGCGACTAAACTACTCGGACCCCTACTAAGGATTGCCTCAAGGATCCCATCTGTAGATTATGGAAAAATCCATAAAGAAATAAAAATTATAAAGAATTAATAATAAGGGAATTAATGTGTGGGGGATGGAATAAAAGAGGGGAAAGGGAGCATGCTAGATTCTAAATGGAGATGTGATCGCCAAAGACCGCAGGCCTCAAAGGATAATAACAATAAAGTAAAGGGAGGTGATCGAAAATAAATACCTTTAAAAGTGCGGGGGAGATTGTGAGGTTCGACCTTCTCTTCCAATCGGCCGGCCAATGAAGAGAGCACTTCTTTATGATTACCCTTGCAAAATAAACAAACAACCAAAAAAAAGATATGGATTAGAAATCAAGGTGTGTGTAGCATCAAATTCTTAATGTAAATAAACAATGAAGCATGTATAAGAACACACCTTGTTGGTGTTAGGCATTAAACCCCTATGCAAAGGTTAAGGAAAATATGATGAGGTTATGAAGAGGGAGGTGTGCAAGTGTTGCACTATAGGAGGATCTCAACGTGGTTGAGATGAGAATAAAAATAAGGAAAAAAGAGTATGATGCATGAGTTAATTCTAATGAAATAAAAAGAAGAGATAAAGGGGGAAATTTGGCTTATTGATTTTTCTCCAAGGAAGGGGCTTCAAATCTTCAATATTCTCCAAAGGAAGAAGGCGCTTCAAGGATGTAGCTTTGAGCTTTAGGGGAGACTCCTTCTCTTTTCTTAGCTCCTCCTTCCAGCAGAGTTTCCCCATGGTATCAAAGTTTAGCCTTAAACACAAGGGAGAGGGGGGTCCTATTTATAAAGGTAAAATTCGGAGGTTAATTCCCTTAAATATTTAAAATTATTTTTTAATAGGATTTGGAGAGAGGAATTCATCTGCCATGTGCCGTCAAAACCTTAGAAGGCCATAGGAATCCTTTCCCAAGTTGAAAACGAGGTTAAAATGAGGAAGGAAAGGGGTTTTACAGGATTCAGAATTCTGAAAGAATTGGCATCTGACCCAGTGGTCGTCAATTAATTCGCATCAGTGAAGAAGATGCTAATTCGAATTGAATTATGGAAAGTTTTGGAATTACCAAAATTAGAAATAAATTCGTGTCCACCGGGATTGACGTGAATTAATAATAAATATGAATTTTGGTAGGATTTAAAAGTTCAAAATATGGAAATGAATACGTGTCCAGAGAAGTGGACACGGATTAAGAATTATCGTCTTTGTAGAAGGACGCTACTTTTGAATCATTTATAGAAAGATTAAAAATTATCAAAATTAAAAAATAATTCATGTCCACAGGTTCTGACGAGAATTGCCAATTAATACGAATTTTGGTGGGAATCAAATGATCAAAATATGGAAAATAGAAAGTCACGTCCATTGCACTGGACGCGGCTTAAGAAATTAGCATCCTTCCATAAAGATGTGGATTCCAAAAATAACATGAATTTGATGAAGAAAGAATTAGCGTCCATGTAGTGGACGCAACTTTAAGAATTGGCGCCTTTCTAGAGAGACGTGGATTTCAAAATTAACACGAATTTGGCATAAATTGGTGAAGAGAAGAAATCGCGTCCACCTCCCTAGACGGGTATGAAAGAATTTGCGACTTAATGGTGGACGTTATTTCATGAAAGAATTGGCGTCTTCATAGCTGACGTTAATTAAAGAATTGGCGTCCACTCGGTCTGACTCTAATTCAAAAAGGTCTCAAAAAATAGGAGAAAAATCCTGAAAAAATAGGAAAAAATAGAAAAAATAGGAGAAATATGGGAAAAGTTGAGTATTCAAGAAAATGAGGAAAACCACTCAAACAAGTTGATTTGAGAGTCAATTTGGGGCATTGTAATGCGATAGGAGTTGTACTCAAAGAGATGTCAATTTTGACAAATCTATAACTGCCATGCCGTCTACTTTGCAAGGGAGAGACACAGAGTGGAATGGAATGGAACGAAATGAAGTGAAATGAAGTGGAGTGGAATGGAGCGAAGTGAGAGCGAATTGAAAAGTAGATGTCAAGGTGTGATGAGACACGTGTTGGTCTCGGGTAGGCGAGCGGACAAGAAGGGGGGGGGGTTGAATTGTCCCCCACTCAATATGGTAAATTTCAAACTTTCTTAGCGGAAATGCCAAGTTTAAAGAGATTGAAAAGATTAAAACAAACATAGTAATTTAAGCTCTCTTAATCTCGCCGAGCTCACTCGATCATGCAAAAGATTATGCAATTTAACACGTCACACAATGAAATCTAGGCAATTAAGATTCGCTCGTGCAATTGGAATTCGCTCATCCTCACCGATCACACGTGTATTGTATTAACAATTAATCACAATAAAGTAAATCACAATACATACCACAAGACACAAGAATTTTTAAGGTGGTTCGGGATCACAACGGGCTCCCTACGTCCACCCCTTACCAAACCGATAAGGCTCCACTAAGGGATAAATCCCCAACACGGAGGCGACGCTCCAGCAACACGTAGAACGATGCCTGCACATATACGGGGACGTGCCCCAACACACACACGTAGAGTAAACCCTGCAAACATGGGGTACAATCCCAAACACACATGGAGATAGAGTCTCCAACATGATCTGATGACCAGATCACAACCAAACACACATGCTGCAACAAACGCAGCACCGTAGACACACAACCGTACACAAACGGTCACACACACACACAATATTTCTAGTTCAGAAAATTAACACAGATATTCAAACATGCGCAACCCTAAACATAGATCATGAAACACATCAAGAATAACATAGAATGGATGTATAAAAGATCCCCCTTGATTTCCAAAACCCGGTTGATGATGTTATTTGAAGCTTGGATCGGAGGGAAGTCGGATCACGACGATTCAAGCATCAACGCGATCCTCTCATCATCCTGCTTCACTTTCTCTTCATGCAAGATCTTCAAAACCTCTTGGATGTAGATGAAATCTCCCTTGACTTGAGCTCCTCCTTCCTTTCTTTCCTTTCTTCACCTATAAGAGAGAAACAACAATCACATTAGGGTTCTCCTTTTCAATTTCGTAGGTCTTACATATGCATATATAAGAGGAACTAAAAGACCAATACAACCCTTCTAGAATCCTCCAAAAGACCCCCAATAGGTCTACCACCAACCCAGGGGCAAAAGAACAAAAGGTTAGGTACAAGTTGACTGGGTTTAGATGGTTTTCGGATCCACATTTTTGGGTTACGCCGGTACCGGTCGACCTACACGGGGTGGGCGGTCGACCTAAAAATTATGGTCACAAAACATGCCAACTCTGGGAATTTCGGTCGACCTAAGACCCATGGTCGGTCGACCGGAATGAACAGTGTTCCAGATTTGTAAAAGTTCAGATTTAAGAGTTAAAACCCATTAACAAGTGTTCAAACTTCATGAATGAAAAACTAAGACTTAAACCCAATCAACCCAAGTTCAAAATCTATGAAACACACTCATGAAAAACACATTCATCAAGAAGGATAAAAATTTATTCTCAAGTTAATCATCCACACCAAAATATCAAGTTCATATGACAATGAATTTAAACCACATGAATGATCATCATGTAACCAAAACTTCCAAGATTGATGTGGGCATTGCGAAAATCAAGTATCATGAATCATGAGAGCTTTACACACTCATTTGTACCAAGATTTATTTGAGGAGTTCATTAACACTTAGCTAGCTCATAAAGCCTTAGAAAAATATGCATGAAGGACATTCAAGTCACTTAAGAGCTTATGAGCAATCTATTGAATGCACACAAACCAAATCACAAGTTCAAGCACATAGGAGCCCAATCTTTCTCAAACAAAAATCACTTTCTTAAACCATGCATTTTAGACATGTATGAGCATCTACAAGAAGCATGTAGAAAGTCTTCTAGATCCATGTAACCAAATCTCATATTGAGGAAGCATGAAGCACATTCTCAGACCATCAAATCCTCAACAAAAGATATGATCATTTAGACATGCATATGAGAAAAACATGTGAGCATTATAAACTTCAATTTCACCAAAATTCACATGAGTTATCTTAATCAACTTTCAAGTACACACTGAGCACATTTCCTTGTTTTGCCAAAACAACATGACCAAGAATCCATATAATGAGAGAGCATCATTCAAATCACATTCATCAAATTTCAAGTTAATAGGTTGAGGATATTTCAAGCCCAAAAACCTCATGAGGAAGAATGCATGAAAATACCCAACCAAGATTTTGAAAAACCCTTTAATGAAATGCATGAAACATGGAAAGAGTCAACGCAATGTAATGAGAGAGTTAACTCCCTTTTTGAAGAAGAACTTCATTGATGGACTCCTTTGAGTTCCAAGCATGAATCATGGATTTCGATCCTGCAAGCCAAGATAAACAAAGCATGAGTTCCTTAAACAACAGTCATTCAGATGAGTTGCAAGTGAGAGCACTAAAGTCATCTTTTAACTCATCAACCAAGATGCATACATGTTGCTCAATGAAACACACACAAGCACAATCATTTTGTTATCATTAAAACCAAACAGCAAACATCAACTAGGGGATGCAACAATCTCCTCATTTTTGATGATGACAAAATCATGTGTGTGAGAGTTCCAAAAGATAGAGTATAAGTATTTCAATGGGTGTTATGAGAATGAAAGATAAGGCACATTCAATCACATTCTCCTACAAGGCTACTCTTTCTCGTTAGGCATAAAGCATTGAGCACACAACCAAACATTCTCCCCCTTTTTGTCATCTACAAAAAGACTGGGGGGGGGGGTTATATGACATGATATGAACATGTGTGGCCTGATACCAATTGTTGGTCCCTAATTTTTGTATAAAACTCAAGGCTACACTCCCTTATGCAAATTGCATGAAATGTGAACTTGAAAGCCCAAGTGACAAGGAGTGTATGAACATGTAGAACAACATTCAACCCTTCATTTTTGCCAACCAAAATTTAGTATCAATCAACCTAATGTTTAATTAACATGAATGCTCAATGTGATGTCAAAGCACAACCATTGTTTGTTTTAGAACCTTAAGCATGTTTCCATCATTTAAAAACCCCTTCATGAATATGCGAGAAGGCCCTTTGAGAACATAGTTGACATACCTAACATGAGCAACATATGACCATGAATATGAACAGGGTGTGAGAACTAAAATGCCCAATTTCTACCAATCTCCACAACCCCATGAGATAGAAAAAGTGAGACAATATTACCATGCATCCATGTGATGTTTAAGTGTGATCCAACCATTTCTTTCTTGCAAGTAACACAATGGAGCCATGTTAGTATCGAGTTGATAATCAATCATTTCAACCATTTATCACTAGATGCTCATTTCAACATGACCCTTCTTCACAAACTCCACAAAGTTCAAATCACCATGTATCTAGGCAATAGAACCATTATCATACCAACTTCCACTTAGTTATGCATGACAAACTTAAACATGTGAGGCATGAAGAAATGATACCAATTCTGATACCAATGGTTGCTTATTGTTGGTCCCAAAGATAGGATTCTTCAGTGCGTTGGCCCCAAAGATATGAACAAGTGAAGCCCGAAGTTATGATACCAATTGTTCATATGATACCAATTGTTGGAAGAGTTATGAACATGAAGTGTTCAATATGATATCATGTATGAACTATATGCATGCTGAAATGTCAAATATGCAAGAATGCACACCATGAGTTTCATCTTTCAAATGCTAAGAATATGCACCATGTGAATGCTGAGAATGCAAGATACTATAGCAATACACATTGTGACTTCTATCCTTCAAATGCAAGACTGATGCTCAGAATGAGATCAAAATGGGATGCATGAATATGCAGGCATGCACAAGCACAATCATCATAAACATAAATATTACTTATAGTAACTCCCCCTTAATGAGGCCCGGGTTAAGAATGGAGCAAGTGATACCTTGTCAAAAAGTAAGACATGAAGCATATCTAAGAAAGCTTTGCATACACAACTAGAAGTACTACATAAACCATGAATGTAGGCAAATTCATAGTATACATTCATCACAAGGATACCCATATGTGAAATGTGATGCATGAATAATGAGCTTCAATAGATATGGATATGTAGATTTTCTAAAGAACACTAAAAGTTAATCTCCTCTCTACACTTTCACTTCCGATTCTCGACTTTCGGTAGCTTCGCACAACCCCTCTTTTTTTTGTTTCTTTTTATGGACATCACCATTTGGCGCGAGTTTCCTCATGTGTCTCAATGGAGATTCCCGGCTACTAGGATTCATCATCATGTGATTTTTTGCTTTACCTTTCGACGCGAGTTTCTTCATTTATTTTAGTGAGAATTCCCAGCTACTCGGTTCGACATACCACTTATTGAACATTATAGGGTAGGCAGCTTTTTCCTTATGATTACTCTTTAATGTCCATGTAGAGATTCAAGTTCCCATTAAATAAAGTCAAATAAAGTCATTAAATTCATTATGTACAAAAGGTGTGGAGGTAAAGTTTTGTTTTAAATGTATAAGATGAATTTGACAAGACACGGCTAAGTCTCCCCCTAAATGTATGCACGGTCAGAAATGGGTCCTCCTCCTTAGTGTATGACATATATCACATATGAATGAAATCAGTGCATTTTTATTTAGGAAGGAGGTGAGGCCTTAGAAGAGTCAAGAAATAGTTCCATATACTAAATACATACACGCATGTAGGGATTTTAGAAATTTTCATGCAAACATTCATGAATCAAAATATGCATGAGACTCGAATTCACAATGCATGCGGAGTCTATGAATGATATGCAAGGATCTGTGAATGATATGCAAAAATGCCAATGTAATCTTTTTATGTAGATTTTTAATTTTTTTTTGTATTCTAGAACATTCACGAAAACATGAAACCAATAAACGCATGAGATATGAGTTTCAATTTGCACATGATATGACTTATGTGTTTGAGCATGTAAAATGTAGTTTGGATACGCATGATCAAGTTTCTAACAATCTGTCAACTAGAGTTTGAGAATCAAGCACGATAAGTGTTTGAATATCTATAATCAAGATGAAGATTTGTGTACTTGTCAAACAACTTATCACCATTTCAAACCAACCTCACAAGTCATTCAAACAATTTCACATTTCAAAAATTTTGCATTCTTGATACAAGAGAAATTTTCAGATTCAATTTGAAAGCGATACAAGTCAAGGGCAAAATGATGTCATTCAAAACACATAATTCCTCATAAGCCAAACACTTCAATTTCTGAATTTTGGTACAAGGTGGCAAACTTTGATTCGAGGATCACTTCACGCATAGTGATAGCTTCCTGACAGACTTAATCTGTCATTTCACATATCACATTTGATTTACCAAATATTCATTCAATGAGAGCATGAATGGCTTGTACAAAGAGCAGAAGGAAAACATCAATAATACCACTTCTGACAAAGAGGAATCAAAGTTGGGCTTTTACCATTTGAGTGTACCTTGTTCCATTTTGCTGGAACCCCTTTCATTCTTCATTTACCTCAAGGCACACCTCCATCAATACCAACTCCGTTGACAGATTTTGGCACTCAAGCCTTTTTGGGTCCTTGGAGATTAGAAATATTTCTACCAAAATCTTTCTTCGACATTCTCATAGCCATCATATCATCATTCTTCAGGATCCTGCAATCCTTAATAACATGTCCACAGTTTTCACAATAAAGGCATTGAGGAGAAGTAGTTTTACCAAAAGACTTCCTTTTGGGAGCAAAGGAATTTTCAAATCTATTTCATTTTCTATTTTCAAATGATTTAGATTTAACAAAATTAAACCGATGGCTAGACTACGGAGAGGGGTGGGGCCCAACCGATGGCTAGACTCGAACTCTCCCTCAAATTGCTCCATCTCGAGAGCAACCTGATATGCCTCTTCCAACGTCTTGGCATTGCGGCGGAAAAGCTCATACTGGTAGTGTGGCCGCAAACCACGTCGAAAGCGGGACACGGGCATGGTACTCTCCTCCGTGACACCACATCGTAGAAAGTACTCATCAAACTCCGCGATGTATTCGGAGACGGACCGGTCGCCCTGGCTAAGACTTTGCCATCTATCGATGAGTCGCTGGCGGTATGTGGGAGGAAGGTACTTTTGCCGAAGTTTATTCTTCATCTCGGCCCATGTGTCAATCGGGGGTTCTAGCCGCTGAAGTAGCAGGCTCTCCACATTCTTCCAATAGGTTTGTGCCTGCCCCATGAGTTTCATGGTGGCAAATCGGACCCTTCGACGCTCCGACATATCATACCATTCAAAATAACGGTCCATGCCAAACTCCCAATCTAGGTAGACTTTCGGATCCAAAGACCCGTAAAAAGCGGGAGGATCCGCTCGCACGGTCTTAAGGACCCGATCATCATTCTCATCTCGTTGTGGCTGAAAACCACGACGGCGTTGACCATACCCCTCGTAGGCATTGTCGGACCCATAGTCCTCGAGACCAAGGTCACGGTGTGGTAGTTGGGGAACCCGAGGAGGGACGGGTGGAGGAACCAGTGGTGGCTGGTTTTGGGCCGAGGGAGCGGCCTGGACTTGGGCCATGGGAGCGGGTGGGACTTGGGCCCCCGCGGGAGGAGGTGCGGGTGGACCTTGGGCTGCCCCAGGAGGGTCCCCGTGTGACATCCTATCTAACCGCCCAACGAGGTCTTGGACCGACCTATCGGAGTTTTCCATGCGTCCCTCCATGGCCCTAAGGCGACCATCCATATTCTCGGAGAAGGTCCGAAAGTTAGCATCGGATTGGTCCAACCTAGCCATAATGGCCATCATCGCCTCTTGTAGGGAGTGGAAGTCTCCCGAGGTATCCCGTGGGTTGGCCATAGGTGGGGGTGGGGGTGAGTACTGAGTACCCCGACGAGTGGGCATGCAAACACACCGACTAGAGGACACCGACTAAAGCAAAACACTCTAATGCAAAATGATGCGCCTAGACTTAACCAAAACTCGGTACGCGGCGGAGATAATTGACCCGAAGGTCACTCGCACAAGTGTGCGGCCTTCCCGATAGGCGTAACCTAACGGTCGGACAACACCTTTTTATATACCGAGTAAAGGGATGTATGCGACCCAAAAACGACTCTTTTTGTTGTTTTAAAAATATGATGATCCTAAACACGACTTAGACCGACTAATGACTAGACGTAAATGACACTCTTTTTTTTTTTTTTTTGACACCCTAGACTCAACTTGGCGCTGATACCAAATTGATGCGGGACGGGACCACGGACACGATAAGCTAGCGGTCGTCCCTTAGCGAGGGAAGCGTCGGATGTGCGCGGTTGAACAACCGGCAGTGAGCTAGGGTGGTCGGCTCTCAATTGTGCCCGGATCGGGTCACGGGACGGTCACTCTCTCACTCGCAGCAGTGATATGATAAATTAAAAGTGAGCTAGGTAACCCTACACATGCTCTCTAGCAGCGGCATAAACAAGCATATATAGAAATAAGCGGAATGCCAAGCAAGGAGCGAATACGATACCTCCACGCGCTCGGCGTGGCGAAGATGGCACCCGGCCGAAACTCGTACTCCCGGAAACTTAATACATTAAGATTACAGCAATACAAGTAATCCCACTCCACGCAGGGAGGTAACGGGCGACACAAGGGGACCCGGGAGGACCAATTCCGGGTTGACGGGCGGTTTCCGGGCACGGCTTCGGCTTCGCGCGTACTCGTGCTAGTGGGGCCCACGTGTGGACCGGAGGGGTCGTGTGGGACCTGATGCCTCCTCTGGTGTGGGTACACTTGGGAAGCGCTCCCCTAGGATGGCGAGTTGCTGGAACGACCGCCGGACGCCGGGCGGCCCTCGGACGACGCTCGCGGGAAACCGGCCACAAGTCTGCACTTGCTGTCTTCTCGCGCGCTGTCCGGCGAGATCGGCTGCTGTGATCAACCCCGTCGTCAGAATGCAACGAGCTCGGCGCCGTTGGAAAGAGGACTCCGAATACTTCGACGTAGGGGCCTTCAGAAAAAATAATCAGATACGTATATCTGACTTATGGAATTTACACCCTTGCTGTAAACAGGCCAGAACTGCAGGGGCAGGTTCTGACTTCTCTGAAAATCACCGTTGACCGGTGGGAGGACCTTGGAATATGGAGATGAGTTCTTCATAAAAGTTGAAGATCTCTGAGATAGAAAACCGGGAATATTTTTTGTTTTTGATTTGGATAGGAAATGGATTTTATGGGATTTTTTGAGTGGACCTGGGTCGGATCCTGGACACTGTGGAAAAATTGCTCACAGGAACTGGTACGAATTTTGAAAAAATACCTAGAGACCTTATCAAAAATTAATAAAATTCATGGTGGTAGACATATGTGGACAGAAGTCTAAGTAATTTTTATAGCCCCAACAAAATTCAAAACATGGGTCGAACAAGGTAGACTCAGAACTATTGAACAGTAGAAAGAACCTGGACAGAACTGAAATTTGAACTTGGACGAAAATCTAAAAATATCTAAAGGACGAATTTTTGCCTGAAATTTTTTGTGGAGGTAAGGGTTCAAGAGGGGAACCAACCCTGAAAATTGGAGCTTCAGAAGATGAGGGAAGAGAGAGAGACAATTCGGAGAAGAGAGGTCTGTCCAGAGTGGACAGAAAACCGAATTCGTTGGTGAAGACGCGTCGGCGGCGAGACGGCGGCGGCGGCGATCACCGGAGCTGCTTCAGAAGTTGGAGGGGATCAAGAGGGGAGGGATCTCACTCTATAACTGGGCTGGAGGTGGAAGAACACCAGGGAGAGAGGGGAGAGGGGCACAAGCTTCAAGGAGGCAAAATGCTAATTTCTTCTTCATTAATTCTTTCCATAAGAAAATACAAGTATTTATATGAAAGGGTTCTAATCTAATATGAGCCCTTGGATCAAGGGTTGAAGAATGGAGGGTTGAGATGTGGTGTGAACACCACATTAAACCCAAATAAACTAATAGGTCCGCCCCCCACTTAAAGAGGACAATTTGGAATTGTCTTCTTTATTTAATTCATGGTCCAAGTCCAAATTTGGACCATGGACCAGCCACCTTGGACCCAAGAGTCCATGTGGACCAATAAGGAGGAGGGAGGGGGCCCCTGCAGGGCCTACAAGCATATTTGCAAAGAAACCCAATGGCCTTTTGCAAATAAACCCACTAAGACCTACTATTGTGTACGCATATATCACAAGGGCGTACATACAAATACAAAAGGACATAAATGCAAACACAAAGTGAGCTGGTTGTCGCTGATGTCCCCATCACTCTAATTCAAAAAGGTCTCAAAAAATAGGAGAAAAATCCTGAAAAAATAGGAAAAAATAGAAAAAATAGGAGAAATATGGGGAAAGTTGAGTATTCAAGAAAATGAGGAAAACCACTCAAACAAGTTGATTTGAGAGTCAATTTGGGGCATTGTAATGCGATAGGAGTTGTACTCAAAGAGATGTCAATTTTGACAAATCTATAACTGCCATGCCGTCTACTTTGCAAGGGAGAGACACAGAGTGGAATGGAATGGAACGAAATGAAGTGAAATGAAGTGGAGTGGAATGGAGCGAAGTGAGAGCGAATTGAAAAGTAGATGTCAAGGTGTGATGAGACACGTGTTGGTCTCGGGTAGGCGAGCGGACAAGAAGGGGGGGGGTTGAATTGTCCCCCACTCAATATGGTAAATTTCAAACTTTCTTAGCGGAAATGCCAAGTTTAAAGAGATTGAAAAGATTAAAACAAACATAGTAATTTAAGCTCTCTTAATCTCGCCGAGCTCACTCGATCATGCAAAAGATTATGCAATTTAACACGTCACACAATGAAATCTAGGCAATTAAGATTCGCTCGTGCAATTGGAATTCGCTCATCCTCACCGATCACACGTGTATTGTATTAACAATTAATCACAATAAAGTAAATCACAATACATACCACAAGACACAAGAATTTTTAAGGTGGTTCGGGATCACAACGGGCTCCCTACGTCCACCCCTTACCAAACCGATAAGGCTCCACTAAGGGATAAATCCCCAACACGGAGGCGACGCTCCAGCAACACGTAGAACGATGCCTACACACATACGGGGACGTGCCCCAACACACACACGTAGAGTAAACCCTGCAAACATGGGGTACAATCCCAAACACACATGGAGATAGAGTCTCCAACATGATCTGATGACCAGATCACAACCAAACACACATGCTGCAACAAACGCAGCACCGTAGACACACAACCGTACACAAACGGTCACACACACACAATATTTCTAGTTCAGAAAATTAACACAGATATTCAAACATGCGCAACCCTAAACATAGATCATGAAACACATCAAGAATAACATAGAATGGATGTATAAAAGATCCCCCTTGATTTCCAAAACCCGGTTGATGATGTTATTTGAAGCTTGGATCGGAGGGAAGTCGGATCACGACGATTCAAGCATCAACGCGATCCTCTCATCATCCTGCTTCACTTTCTCTTCATGCAAGATCTTCAAAACCTCTTGGATGTAGATGAAATCTCCCTTGACTTGAGCTCCTCCTTCCTTTCTTTCCTTTCTTCACCTATAAGAGAGAAACAACAATCACATTAGGGTTCTCCTTTTCAATTTCGTAGGTCTTACATATGCATATATAAGAGGAACTAAAAGACCAATACAACCCTTCTAGAATCCTCCAAAAGACCCCCAATAGGTCTACCACCAACCCAGGGGCAAAAGAACAAAAGGTTAGGTACAAGTTGACTGGGTTTAGATGGTTTTCGGATCCACATTTTTGGGTTACGCCGGTACCGGTCGACCTACACGGGGTGGGCGGTCGACCTAAAAATTATAGTCACAAAACATGCCAACTCTGGGAATTTCGGTCGACCTAAGACCCATGGTCGGTCGACCGGAATGAACAGTGTTCCAGATTTGTAAAAGTTCAGATTTAAGAGTTAAAACCCATTAACAAGTGTTCAAACTTCATGAATGAAAAACTAAGACTTAAACCCAATCAACCCAAGTTCAAAATCTATGAAACACACTCATGAAAAACACATTCATCAAGAAGGATAAAAATTTATTCTCAAGTTAATCATCCACACCAAAATATCAAGTTCATATGACAATGAATTTAAACCACATGAATGATCATCATGTAACCAAAACTTCCAAGATTGATGTGGGCATTGCGAAAATCAAGTATCATGAATCATGAGAGCTTTACACACTCATTTGTACCAAGATTTATTTGAGGAGTTCATTAACACTTAGCTAGCTCATAAAGCCTTAGAAAAATATGCATGAAGGACATTCAAGTCACTTAAGAGCTTATGAGCAATCTATTGAATGCACACAAACCAAATCACAAGTTCAAGCACATAGGAGCCCAATCTTTCTCAAACAAAAATCACTTTCTTAAACCATGCATTTTAGACATGTATGAGCATCTACAAGAAGCATGTAGAAAGTCTTCTAGATCCATGTAACCAAATCTCATATTGAGGAAGCATGAAGCACATTCTCAGACCATCAAATCCTCAACAAAAGATATGATCATTTAGACATGCATATGAGAAAAACATGTGAGCATTATAAACTTCAATTTCACCAAAATTCACATGAGTTATCTTAATCAACTTTCAAGTACACACTGAGCACATTTCCTTGTTTTGCCAAAACAACATGACCAAGAATCCATATAATGAGAGAGCATCATTCAAATCACATTCATCAAATTTCAAGTTAATAGGTTGAGGATATTTCAAGCCCAAAAACCTCATGAGGAAGAATGCATGAAAATACCCAACCAAGATTTTGAAACACCCTTTAATGAAATGCATGAAACATGGAAAGAGTCAACGCAATGTAATGAGAGAGTTAACTCCCTTTTTGAAGAAGAACTTCATTGATGGACTCCTTTGAGTTCCAAGCATGAATCATGGATTTCGATCCTGCAAGCCAAGATAAACAAAGCATGAGTTCCTTAAACAACAGTCATTCAGATGAGTTGCAAGTGAGAGCACTAAAGTCATCTTTTAACTCATCAACCAAGATGCATACATGTTGCTCAATGAAACACACACAAGCACAATCATTTTGTTATCATTAAAACCAAACACCAAACATCAACTAGGGGATGCAACAATCTCCTCATTTTTGATGATGACAAAATCATGTGTGTGAGAGTTCCAAAAGATAGAGTAGAAGTATTTCAATGGGTGTTATAAGAATGAAAGATAAGGCACATTCAATCACATTCTCCTACAAGGCTACTCTTTCTCGTTAGGCATAAAGCATTGAGCACACAACCAAACATTCTCCCCCTTTTTGTCATCTACAAAAAGACTGGGGGGGGGGGTTATATGACATGATATGAACATGTGTGGCCTGATACCAATTGTTGGTCCCTAATTTTTGTATAAAACTCAAGGCTACACTCCCTTATGCAAATTGCATGAAATGTGAACTTGAAAGCCCAAGTGACAAGGAGTGTATGAACATGTAGAACAACATTCAACCCTTCATTTTTGCCAACCAAAATTTAGTATCAATCAACCTAATGTTTAATTAACATGAATGCTCAATGTGATGTCAAAGCACAACCATTGTTTGTTTTAGAACCTTAAGCATGTTTCCATCATTTAAAAACCCCTTCATGAATATGCGAGAAGGCCCTTTGAGAACATAGTTGACATACCTAACATGAGCAACATATGACCATGAATATGAACAGGGTGTGAGAACTAAAATGCCCAATTTCTACCAATCTCCACAACCCCATGAGATAGAAAAAGTGAGACAATATTACCATGCATCCATGTGATGTTTAAGTGTGATCCAACCATTTCTTTCTTGCAAGTAACACAATGGAGCCATGTTAGTATCGAGTTGATAATCAATCATTTCAACCATTTATCACTAGATGCTCATTTCAACATGACCCTTCTTCACAAACTCCACAAAGTTCAAATCACCATGTATCTAGGCAATAGAACCATTATCATACCAACTTCCACTTAGTTATGCATGACAAACTTAAACATGTGAGGCATGAAGAAATGATACCAATTCTGATACCAATGGTTGCTTATTGTTGGTCCCAAAGATAGGATTCTTCAGTGCGTTGGCCCCAAAGATATGAACAAGTGAAGCCCGAAGTTATGATACCAATTGTTCATATGATACCAATTGTTGGAAGAGTTATGTAACATGAAGTGTTCAATATGATATCATGTATGAACTATATGCATGCTGAAATGTCAAATATGCAAGAATGCACACCATGAGTTTCATCTTTCAAATGCTAAGAATATGCACCATGTGAATGCTGAGAATGCAAGATACTATAGCAATACACATTGTGACTTCTATCCTTCAAATGCAAGACTGATGCTCAGAATGAGATCAAAATGGGATGCATGAATATGCAGGCATGCACAAGCACAATCATCATGCACATAAATATTACTTATAGTAACTCCCCCTTAATGAGGCCCGGGTTAAGAATGGAGCAAGTGATACCTTGTCAAAAAGTAAGACATGAAGCATATCTAAGAAAGCTTTGCATACACAACTAGAAGTACTACATAAACCATGAATGTAGGCAAATTCATAGTATACATTCATCACAAGGATACCCATATGTGAAATGTGATGCATGAATAATGAGCTTCAATAGATATGGATATGTAGATTTTCTAAAGAACACTAAAAGTTAATCTCCTCTCTACACTTTCACTTCAGATTCTCGACTTTCGGTAGCTTCGCACAACCCCTCTTTTTTTGTTTCTTTTTATGGACATCACCATTTGGCGCGAGTTTCCTCATGTGTCTCAATGGAGATTCCCGGCTACTAGGATTCATCATCATGTGATTTTTTGCTTTACCTTTCGATGCGAGTTTCTTCATTTATTTTAGTGGGAATTCCCAGCTACTCGGTTCGACATACCACTTATTGAACATTATAGGGTAGGCAGCTTTTTCCTTATGATTACTCTTTAATGTCCATGTAGAGATTCAAGTTCCCATTAAATAAAGTCAAATAAAGTCATTAAATTCATTATGTACAAAAGGTGTGGAGGTAAAGTTTTGTTTTAAATGTATAAGATGACTTTGACAAGACACGGCTAAGTCTCCCCCTAAATGTATGCACGGTCAGAAATGGGTCCTCCTCCTTAGTGTATGACATATATCACATATGAATGAAATCAGTGCATTTTTATTTAGGAAGGAGGTGAGGCCTTAGAAGAGTCAAGAAATAGTTCCATATACTAAATACATACACGCATGTAGGGATTTTAGAAAATTTCATGCAAACATTCATGAATCAAAATATGCATGAGACTCGAATTCACAATGCATGCGGAGTCTATGAATGATATGCAAGGATCTGTGAATGATATGCAAAAATGCCAATGTAATCTTTTTATGTAGATTTTTAATTTTTTTTTGTATTCTAGAACATTCACGAAAACATGAAACCAATAAACGCATGAGATATGAGTTTCAATTTGCACATGATATGACTTATGTGTTTGAGCATGTAAAATGTAGTTTGGATACGCATGATCAAGTTTCTAACAATCTGTCAACTAGAGTTTGAGAATCAAGCAAGATAAGTGTTTGAATATCTATAATCAAGATGAAGATTTGTGTACTTGTCAAACAACTTATCACCATTTCAAACCAACCTCACAAGTCATTCAAACAATTTCACATTTCAAAAATTTTGCATTCTTGATACAAGAGAAATTTTCAGATTCAATTTGAAAGCGATACAAGTCAAGGACAAAATGATGTCATTCAAAACACATAATTCCTCATAAGCCAAACACTTCAATTTCTGAATTTTGGTACAAGGTGGCAAACTTTGATTCGAGGATCACTTCACGCATAGTGATAGCTTCCTGACAGACTTAATCTGTCATTTCACATATCACATTTGATTTACCAAATATTCATTCAATGAGAGCATGAATGGCTTGTACAAAGAGCAGAAGGAAAACATCAATAATACCACTTCTGACAAAGAGGAATCAAAGTTGGGCTTTTACCATTTGAGTGTACCTTGTTCCATTTTGCTGGAACCCCTTTCATTCTTCATTTACCTCAAGGCACACCTCCATCAATACCAACTCCGTTGACAGATTTTGGCACTCAAGCCTTTTTGGGTCCTTGGAGATTAGAAATATTTCTACCAAAATCTTTCTTCGACATTCTCATAGCCATCATATCATCATTCTTCAGGATCCTGCAATCCTTAATAACATGTCCACAGTTTTCACAATAAAGGCATTGAGGAGAAGTAGTTTTACCAAAAGACTTCCTTTTGGGAGCAAAGGAATTTTCAAATCTATTTTATTTTCTATTTTCAAATGATTTAGATTTAACAAAATTAAACCTAGCATTCATTCTAGAAGCATGGAAATTTTATGTTTTCAAGAACCAACACTCTTTCATAACATGTCCGTACTTCCCACAATGAAAGCTACAAGGATATGTGGGTCTACGGAATGACTTCCCATTATTTGCATGTCATGCCCCGACCCGGAATACCAGAACATGGCAGTTATACATTCATGATAAAATAGAGCAATAACGAGATTAAAAGAGCACAACTGTAATAAAGAAAGAATAGCTTCAAATAAAAACACCAACTTCTTCATAAGGAGAGTAAACAAGAAGGTCCGACCTCCATATCCTTTTTACATAACGACTCAATTAACAGACGAAGAGAAGATTACAATTCGAATTGGACAACTGTACTAACAATAAACTTTAAGGTTCCAAACAGCACCATCGGGCAATGCAGCGGATAACAAAAATTTATTTGCCCGAACCCGACTTCATGGAAACTTAGATCTATGCTCTAATCGATGCATTAATAATCCAACCTCTAACTACGGGTTGCAGATTTTACCTTACGTGGAACGCCGCTGTTCACAGTGCCCGATGTAGAATCTCATGAACACGAGCTGTACAGAAGTACGGCCTCTAGAGCTGATCCACACGGATCCTTGTGCAGCGACGGTACCCCCTGGTACGACCTTCCCCAACCCTTTCACCTTCTGGAGAGAGAGAGAGAGCAAGAGAGAGGAAAGGGGGGAGGAGCTAATCCTTCTCTTCCTAGCCTTAATGCTTGATTAGCTAAGGGAGAGGGAGAAGTCTTGTAGCATCCATATATATAGGATTTGGCCATTTCTAAAAGAGCTCCATAGGACCAAAACTGTATATATGTCCTTCCCATTATTATACATATATATTAAGCCCCTTTTATATGCCTTTCCAAAAGGAATTAAAGAGAATTAATATATGCATTTGTACAATAATAATCCATCACCCAAGAATCTATTGTGTGTGATCCTCTAGGCCCATAGTCACTCTAGTTTAAGGCCCATTAACTTCTAATTCCCAATTAAAAGTAAATTAAACATATTATTCGCTTCTACTAGAGTCGAATAATAGTTTAATTTATTCCGAACCTTTGATCACGTTGGGTCAAGCAAATCCGCGTGATCCTAGAGGACGCCGGGTTTAAACTAGCATGTCTGGTACCTGTAAGTCCACAGTTACCGCATCGATATAATCCCTCGCTCCTTCTATGAGTCTGGTACGATCGAGGGTATGGTTTTTGTCAAACCCCATGATCATGCCATTTGAACATGACCTCCTTAAAGTGTATGACGTCCATTCTAAATGAACTCACACGACCCTGGCCAGGGATTTAACGGAGCGTCAATGTCATGACCCATTAACTGTCTGATATACCCGACAGTGAGCGATCCCCTCTTGACCATTGATGATCTTCACACGTATCCTGGAGTGGTTAATGACTCGGCAACTCATGACTTATGGTTAAAGTCACTTAGCCAAGTAATTAAACCATTCCAGTCCTCGTGTAAGATCCGATCAATGTCTCAGGTCAAAGGACCAACGATGCTACTGAGACAGTTGGATCTTCAGTTGACATTAGGTATAATCAACCATCTGAAGATCCAATAGCGGATCAGTTCAGTGTACATACTCCAAGGACATACACCTATACATATGTGTTGGTGCCCCGCACCAGTGACCATGAGACTGGTCCCTAACACATCATGTGTACTGGTTTAATAGGTAATCAAAGTCCCCGAGTGATTACCCTCCAACCAGGAACAGTTTAAGGTATGTGTCCATGTAAAGTCAGTCTCATGATCGAGATCCCATCTCGAGTTGACTTTATAACCACATATCTTAGGGACATCGTAAAGCAATATACAATCACATATTTACGCTCAAATACCACTTTATTAATAATGAACAAGATCTAGAACTATTGGGCCTATCCGACCTGAAATTGGCCTGTAGCACACCAATACTAACAATCTCCCACTTGATCTATAGCCAATTGCCCATAACTTTGAGACCCATCTTATCCCGATGGCGCTCAAATACAATCTGTGTCAAAGGCTTAGTCAGTGGATCTGCTATGTTGTCTTCTGACGGTACACGCTCTACCGCCACATCTCCACGATCAACAATATCCCGAATATGGTGGAAGCGCCTGAGAATATGCTTCGACCTTTGGTGAGACCTTGGTTCCTTGCCTGGGCGATAGCCCCATTATTATCATAAAATAATGGGATGGGAGCTGATATCTCGGGAACTACGCCAAGTTCTAAGATGAATTTCTTCATCCAGACGGCTTCCTTAGCAGCTTCAGCTGCAGCAATATATCCTGCCTCCGTCGTCGAGTCTGCAGTCATATCTTACTTGGAGCTTCTCCAACTGACTGCCCCTCCATTCAACATGAATACAAACCCTGACATGGATTTGTAGTCATCTAGATCTGACTGGAAACTAGAGTCTGTGTAAGCTCTAAGCTGTAGGTCCTCTCCTCCATAAAGCAGAAAAAGATACTTAGCCCTTCGTGAGTACTTAAGGATGCCCTTTACTGCCTTCCAGTGCTCTTTGCCTGGATTTACCTGATATCTACTGACAATGCTCAAAGCATTGGCAACATCAGGACGCGTACATAGCATTACATACATGATTGACCCTATCGCCGAAGCATAGGTACCTTATTCATGTGTGCCACCTCCTCAGAAGTTTTAGGACTCATCCCCTTGGATAGGTAAATTCCATGTCTCATTGGAATGAGACCTCTCTTGGAATTTTCCATCCTAAACCTTTTGAGGATAGTGTCTATGTACATGGATTGGGATAATCCTAGATCCTTTTAGATCTATCTCGGTAGATCCTTATGTCCAGCACATAGGATGCTTCTTCTAACTCCTTCATGGAGAAGGTCTTGGATAACCAAGACTTAGTTGATGTTAACATCTCTACATCATTTTCAATGAGTAAGATGTCATCAACATATAGGACCAAGAAGGTCACATAGCACCCACTGACCTTCTTGTAAACACAGGGTTCATCTTCATTTCGAATGAAGTTGAAAGATTTGATAGCCTCATCAAATCTTAAGTTCCAACTCCGAGATGCCTGCTTCAATCCATAAATGAACCTCTGAAGTTTGCATACGTTATTAGGATGTAGCTTGGAGGTGAATCCTTCAGGCTATACCATGTACACCTCTTCTGATAGATTTCCATTCAAAAAAGCTGTCTTCACATGCATTTGTCAAATCTCATAATCAAGGTATGCAACAATGGCAAGGAGGATTCTGATTGACTTAACCATGGCTACCGGCGAAAAAGTCTCATCATAGTCAATATCTTGTCTTTGACGATATCCTTTCACCACTAATCTGGCCTTGTATGTGTCAATCTGTCCATCTGCATCAATTTTCCTTTTAAAAATCCATTTGCAGCCGATAGGGACTTTCCCTTCGGGTACATCAACCAAGTTCCAAAATTTTTTGGTGTACATGGATTGGATCTCTGAATCTATTGCCTCTTGTCATTTCTCAGAGTCCGCACTACGGATTGCATCCTGGTATGATTGAGGATCTTCATCCTCATCGATACATACCTTAGAGGACCTCTCTGAGACATGTCCAACATATCTCTCAGGTTCTCTGGGTAGTCTACCAGATCTCCGTAGTGTCTATGTTTCACTCTAAATAGGATCAACCGATACAATCTCATCTAATGAGTTTGTGTCAACGGGTTGTGGCTCTTGGATCTCGTCCAATTCTATCTGGCTCCCACTATTTTTCTGGAGTAGATATTCTCTTTCTAGAAATATAGCTCTCTTAGCCACTAAGACCCTTTGCTCAGAAGGGTGATAGAAATAAATCTAAATATCTCCTTTGGATATCCCACAAACCTACACTTATCGGTTCTCGACTCAAGCTTATCACTATCGTTCTTCTTTACATGAGCAGGACATCCCCAAATTTTAATGTGATTAAAATTTAGTTTCCTTCCCTTCCATATCTCATATGGTATAGAAGGAACAAATTTACTTGAGATCCTATTCAGTAAATAGGCTACAGTCTCTAAGGCATAGCCCCAGAGAGATAAGGGTAGTCCTGACATAGACATCATGGATCAGACCACGTCTAACAAGGTTCTGTTTCTCCTTTCGGATACACCATTGTGCTGTGGTGTATACGGTGGAGTCCACTGAGAAACAATTCCATTATCTTTAAGATAAGAAGTGAATTCATGGCTAAGGTATTCACCTCCTCGATCCGATCGAATAGCCTTAATACTCTTGCCAGTCTGTTTCTCTATTTCACTCTTGTATTCCTTAAACTTCTCAAAGGCTTGTGATTTATATCTCATTAAATACATATAGCCATATCTCGAGAAGTCATCAATAAAAGAAATGAAATAGAAGTGACCCCCTTTTGCCTCCATGGACATGGGTCCACACACATTCGAGTGTATGAGCTCAAGAAGGTCAACAGCCCTCTCACCATGTCCACTAAAGGGAGCCTTGGTCATCTTCCCCATGAGACACGACTCACAGGTATCAAATGGCTTGTATTCAAATGTATTCAAATACCCATTTGAGTGTAGGTGAGATATTCTTTTCTCACCTACATGACCAAGCCTGCAATGCCATAGATATGCAGAATTCACTTCATCAGCATTGAAAACTTGCATAACATTAGAACGTGTATCTAATACATAAAGACCATTGACTAATGAACCATTGGCTATAATCAAACCATTATTCCTTATAGAGCACCCAGTGCTGTTAAAAGTCAATGCATATCTAATGTTATACAAGCCAGAGATTGAAATAATATTCTTAATAATATTAGGAACATAATAACAGTCATTCAGCTCTAGAATGACTCCTGAAGGTAAACTGAGGCGTGTAGTCCCGACAACTTTGGCAGAAACTAAAGCTTCATTGCCCATCCTTAGTTCAATCTCCTTTTTGCCCAGTCGCCTTCTATTTGTCAGCACCTGCACAGAATTGTAGATATGAGATGCACATCCAGTATCCAATACCCATGATGTGGATTTCATATATGACAAATTAAGGTCTATGACAAAAATACCTTCATTTAGAATTGCCTTGCAATTCCTTTGTCAATGCCCTGTTTCCCCGCATCGAAAACACTTGTCTTCTTTTTCATTCTTCTTGCGCTTCCCTTTGTCACCTTTGGTGGATATCTGGGTGGCCTTCCTTTTCTTGTTGGCCCGGCCAACAATCATTACAGAAGAAGATGGTTTATCTTTCTGCATAGTCCCTTCAGCACTCTTTAACATGTTGAGCAGCTCCGGGAGAGTTGCATCAATTCTATTCATGTTAAAGTTTATGATGAAGGAAGAAAAGGAATCGGGCAATGACTGGAGTATAAGATCAATGCACAGTTCAAGATCCAACTTGAACCCCAGTGCATTGAGTCTCTCTATCCACTCCATCATTTTCAGTACATGAGCCTATACTGAAGCACCCTCTGACATCCGTGTCCTAAAAAGTATTTTAGAGATATCATATCTCTCAATCCTACACTGCTCCCCGAAGAGCTGGCGTAGATTAAGAAGTATGCTTCTACAATAAGTCTTTTCAAATTGCCTCTATAGCTCGGGAGCCATAGAGGCCAGCATGTAACATTGGGCAAGGGAAGGGTCTTCAGACCATTTGGCATAAGTCATTAACTTGCCCTCGTCGGCATCGGGAGCTGGCTCAGAATGAACCGTGTCCAACACGTAGGCTATTTTTTCGGCGGTGAGGACTATGCGTAGATTACGCAGCCAATCCGAGTAGTTCGGTCCAGTCAGTCTGTTGGCATCTAAGATGCCGTAGAGGGGGTTGGACGATGGCATTGTAATCTGGATAAGAAATAAAAGATAACTTAGCATATGTTCAAATTCTAACTTAGATGTGGTTTTCTATCTTAGTTAGTCCCACTATTTTTTGATCGAACTATATAACCCTCAGTATATAGAACGGGAGATCAACGAGATCAACCTAGTGGGTCAAAATTCCAACGAGACTGATGTATGACCTTATGGAAAGCACAACAAGCCATACACCATCTCAAGGGCAGTCAACAAGCATTTGCATCCAATGCAATATCCGATTTCGGCCCCCGAGAAATCATCCCCTTGTGGAAAGCACAACAAAGGATATTCTCAGTTAGATCTAACCATCATTACTACATAGCAATGAGTTCATGACCCGACCCTTATAGAAAGCACAACAAGGTCGAGTTTAATTCCTCACCCCTTTGAGGCCGAGCCTTGGAGTTGTATCCCGCCCCTAAACTCATGGACCTTATGGAAAGTAAAACAAATCCATGAAATGAAGATGTTCATTCACTCCATAATGATGGAGGGCCACGACGACTCTTAGAGCCACGCTTACCAGATCTAAAATTAATCGTGAGGGAATTTGATTTTATCTTGATCTCACCCTAGGTGGTAATATAAATATATCCAATATATTTACCGTACCTAATAGTTTGCACAAAATAAATGCATCCAATGCAGAAATTAAATCACAAGTGATCATGGACTTTATTCCTAATGTAACTAAGACATCCAGCCCACTTCCAAACAGCTGGATCATCCTCGTCGGGTGTGCTCCGCGCTTTCAAACTCCGACGTCGCATTAATTACAACTTTTACACAGCACGGAGGTCGGTAAAATTTAAATTACATGTGACTCAAATTCTAGCAGCCCTTAGGGTGAGTATAACTGTAAAGGGAGATAGAAGTACATAGGAATTTTAACAGAGAGAGAAAGGAGGTTCGCAGACCCCAATTAATTACATTAACCAAGTCCATGATCACTTGCCAACCTATTCATGTAAAATCAATCAAGGGTTATTTCTGAAAATAATCCTTACTTTTGGATTTAAAAATGGGATGTGCAAACAAAAATAGGCTAGCTTTGTTTAATTTTAAAAATCGAAGCAGGATTAACTAAAATTAAACACATAAGCAAGCCAATGCAAGGTAAAAAAAGCAAATCAAGTAAAGAACCATCATTTATAACAGGGGCATGCATATTTGAATCTGATTCAAATAAGTCAGATAATTAAGATAATTATTTAAATTTAAATTTAAATTTACTTATCCAATAATCAAATTTAAATTAAAAATTTAAACATGACAATCATTTAAATTTAAATTCAAACTAATTATCTAATAATTTTATTTGAAGTAAATTTAAATAATGCAATTATCCTCAATTATCAATAATCTAAAATTCAAAATTTGAATTTAATAATTATCTAATAATTAAAATTTAAATATTTAAATTTTATTCATTTAATCTTCAATAAAATTTAAATTCTGATTTTACTAATTATCTAATAATTAAAAAATCAAAAATTGAATTTTTACTAAAGTAACTTCAATTATTACCATTTTATCTCAAGGTGAAGAGTAATTATCTCACCTTAGTAAATTCAAAAAGGTTAAATAAAATTTAACATTTGAATTTTACTATTGAGATAACACAATTAATATTTGAGATAAAAATTAGATTAATTTACTGTGCATTTATATATATATATATCATATATATATATACTCGCACATGTAAATTAAATAAAACAATTTTTTCATTAATAAAAAAAAATAAGTCGGCAGCCGACTGGTTGGGCGCGGCCGCCCACGCGGAAGGCGTGGGCGGGCGCGCCTGCACGCAGGCGCCGGCCTTGCGGGCGCCCGCCAAGCGGGCACGCCTGCGCGCACCGCGAGGGCGGCACACGCGGCGGGCGCACTACGCCCTATATATATATACCATAGATGCCCAGCATCATGAAAGAACAGAGATGCCCAGCATCCCCTTCTACGAATAATAATTGAAGATTTTACTTCCCCTAAAAACATGGTTCTATACGGCGATAAAACACTGACCAGAGCGGTAACCTGGCTCTGATACAACTGTAAGGTTCCAAACAGCACCATCGGGCAACGCAGGGGTTAACAAAAATTTATTTGCACGAACCTTGCTTCATGGAAACTTAGATCTGTGCTCTAATCGATGCATTAATAACCCAACCTCTAACTACGGGTTGCAGATTTCACCTTGCGCGGAACGACACTGTCCGCTGTGCCCGATTTAGAATCTCACGAATACCGAGCCGCACAGAAGTACGACCTCTAGAGCTGATCCACACGGATCCTTGCGCAACGACGGTACCCCCCGACAATACCTTCCCCAACCCTTTCACCTTCTGGAGAGAGAGAGAGAGCAAGTGGGAGGAAAGGGGGGAGGAGCTAATCCTTCTCTTCCTAGCCTTAATGCTTGATTAGCCAAGAGAGAGGGAGAAGTCTCGTAGCATCCATATATATAGGATTTGGCCATTTCTAAAAGAGCTCCAAAAGATCAAAACTGTATATATGTCCTTCCCATTATTATACATATATATTAAGCCCCTTTTATAGGCCTTTCTAAAAGGAATTAAAGGGAATTAATATATGCATTTATACAATAATAATCCGTCACCCAAGAATTCATTGTGTGTGATCCTCTAGGCCCATAGTCACTCTAGTTTAAGGCCCATTAACTTCTAATTCCCAATTAGAAGTAAATTAAACTTATTATTCGCTTCTACTAGAGCCGAATAATAGTTTAATTTATTCCGAACCTTTGATCACGTTGGGTCAAGCAAATTCGCATGATCCTAGAGGACGCTGGGTTTAAACTAGCCTGTCTGGTACCTGTAAGTCCCCAGTTACCGCATCGATATAATCCCTCGCTCCTTCTATGAGTCTGGTACGATCGAGGGTATAGTTTCTGTCAAATCCTATGATCGTGTCATTTGACCATAACCTCCTTAAAGTGTATGACGTCCGTTCTAAATGAACTCACACGACCCTGGTCAGTGATTTAACGGAGCGTCAATGTCATGACCCATTAACTGTCTGATATATACCCGACAATGAGCGATCCCCTCTTGACCATTGATGATCTTCACACGTATCCTGGAGTGGTTAATGACTCGGCAACTCATGACTTATGGTTAAAGTCACTTGGCCAAATAATTAAACCATTTTAGTCCTCGTGTAAGATCCGATCAATGTCTCAGGTCAAAGGACCAACGATGCTACTGAGACCGTTGGATCTTCAGTTGACATTAGGTATAATCAACCATCTGAAGATCCAATAGCGGATCAGTTCAGTGTACATACTCCAAGGACATACACCTACACATATGTGTTGGTGCCCCGTACCAGTGACCATGAGACTGGTCCCTAACACATGATGTGTACTGGATTAATAGGTAATCAAAGTCTCCGAGTGATTACCCTCCAACCAGGAATAGTTTAAGGTATATGTCCATGTAAAGTCAGTCTCTTGATTGAGATCCCATCTCGAGTTGACTTTACAACCACATATCCTAGGGACATCGTAAAGCAAAATACAACGAAATATTTACGCTCAAATATCACTTTATTAATAATGAACAAGATCGTACAATTATTGGGCCTATCCGACCCAAAATTGGCCTGTAGCGCACCAATACTAACACAAACAACGACTCTTTAAAACAACTTCATGACCACTCAACGACTAACTATGACTTCAGCAAGGTTCACGCCAATTAGGGTCCACTCGAGGTGTTTACTCTTGCCCATCCCCATCTGTTTGCGTATCCTCCTTGGAGCTACCTGAAATAGGGGAAAAAACTGGGTGAGCGAACGCTCAGTAGGTAATAGCAGGCAAGGTTTAAGTAATTAACAATTTAATTTAATGTCAGGTGAATATAATAAGTGGCGATAAACAGCCAACATACGCAGGAACGGAATAAAAATAAAATTGAAATATATCATTTCCATGTACTTGGCCGATCAAGTAACTAAACAAGTAAGTCAAGTGGAAGTAATTCCACGTGGAAATTCCAAGAATAAATGAGTGGATGAATGTCATAGATATCACACTAGTCATGCACTCGGTGTAATGCCTCACCATGTCATTACAACTTCACGGGGCACTAGTACTTTTCGGACGCTCCTCCCAAGACCAGACCGGGCCCTTATGATGCGTTGGCATTGATTTGATGGATCCAAGATCCCAAGTAACCATCTTAGACATTCATTTGGAATCAGCAAGAGTTCCAAGGTTAAGCTATGTAACTTACCAACTAAGTTCAAGTGGTATTTCAATGATTGACTGAGAAGCCAAGAGATTTAGGAGTAGAATACAAGCAAGAAATGCATGAAAACAACTTCTGGATATAAACGATCATGGTCAAACCGCCTAGGTGAGAAAATAGTCAAGGCTGGACCGTAAAAAGTTAACTGGATCAAAAGGGTCTAGGCCCAAAGTTAAAAGAGTGAAAATGGTCCATTATGGGCCGCAATCAGAGCTAGACGGTCCTAGATGGGCCGCTTAAAGGGGTACACGGTCTACTAATGATCGCCTATAGCACTGAGTCCAACTAAGGTCGACGCACAGCCAGTTAAATGCGGTCACAAGAGGGCCGTTTAATAAGTCTGGCGGTCATGACTAGATCGCATACTAACAGAAATGGTCCTAGAAGGGCCACAATAACAGGGCAGTCCCGACTCCGAGTTCGGGGAAAAACAAGCGATTCGAACGAGTTGAAGGGTTCTGGCTTTGTGGGTACAATCCGCCCGGCGTCCTAGTGGGAATCCCAAGCTCGCGGGGGCTTACGGAGGTCTCATAATAGAGGTCCTAGTCCGGCGGAAGGAATATCCAGCGGAGAGTCCCAACTATTACAGGAATTGAGGGCTAAATGAAATCACGGAAAATGAACGTATAGCGGTCAGTCAGCATCACCGCGGTGAAGTGACTGTCAAACAAATCCTTGCAATTAATCCTAGGATAGAAATCTTTAATTCAAGCAATTTATGTAACAATTCAAGGAATAGTCAAGATGACACATTTGAATGGGAAGAAAGATGAAAGGATGTTGGCAGTCATGATCACAGTTATCAATTATCAGGATTATTCCATATGCTCCGTTTGAATTAGTGAGTTTCTACCCTACTTAAGATATCTAAACAAGGTATAGTAAAGCAATTGTAACTTAACAGTACATAGAAACGGTCGTGCACAGGGCCGCTAGGGTCATAAACGGTCAGGGACAGGGCCACTAACCCCAGACCTTGCAGTCTATCGAGGGGCCATTTAGATCAAAAGGGATTTAAACCAGCAAGGGGAAAACGGTCTGTCGCGAGACCGCCTGGGGCATAAACGGTCTCTGTTAAGGCCGCATATAGGATGCCATGTCCGGCCTCTGACGATTCCGATAGACTTCGATTGCAACAACAATTAAACTCGGTATGGTGCATGAAAATTGGGTAAAAAGCTATCATTAGAAAGAGGACAAGAAAACACACATTTTAGCATGATTTAATTAGGTTTTAAAGCCTGCTAACCTAACATTCAATCGAGATGAAAAAGGGGTAACACGATCAGTGCCCTAATCTGACATGCTCCGACTAAAACTAGCAATACGAAGGCTATACCGAATGATAATTGGGGCTTTTGCTATCAAAAGAAAGTAGACTTGCAGATGATTCCATCGGTATCTTTTACTCGAGGTTTGGTCTACTAGAACTTACCTTAATCAAGGAAGAAGAAGGGTGTCGGTCCCGGATGCGCGAAGAACACCTTCCAAGAACATGTCGGAATTCGCCCTCGATCGTGCTCCTCGTCGGCTGCCGTAGAAAATGGGTTACTAGGTCAGGTAAGGGTTGGTTTTATAGGATCAATTGATTTCCAGAAGGATCGATCGAGAGGATAGAGTCCACGAACTCTGGTCGCGTGAGATTCGCGTTTGACCAAGTCGTGCGTCGCCGTTCGTCACCAAAATTTGAATTTTTGGGTTAGGTTTAGCGCGAGGAACAAGAGGGCTTTGGGGCCACTCCCAAAAGCCGACCTATTGGGCTTGATTTGGGTGCAAACCATCGAGATTTGTGCTCGAATTAAGCAATCTAAGGTTCGGTTGATTAAACTCTGATTTTAGCCCTAAATTCTTTAATTTGGCTCATTAAAGATTTTATTTAGGGTTTAACCAAGAAGACACATTGTCTAAACTTTTAGTCCTCTACGTGATTATGAATTTTCTAGATTTTTATTAATTATCTGAATTTTAACCAAAAGGGATTTCTAATTTAATAAATCAGAAATTATCGAATAAATAGAAATTTTGTTTAAATAGATTCTCGGGGTGCTACACTCTCCCCCACTTTAAGGAATTTGGTCCTCCAAATTCACTGCACTTAATGAAATGGGGATAGTAAGATAACCGACCTTAGAATAAATCGGGATATTACTTTCGAATAGCATCTTGAGACTCCCAAGTAGCTTCCTCGATTCCTCGTCCGCTCCATTAAACTTTGACCATAAGTATGGAACGATTCCTAAGTTGCTGTTCCTTCCGATCCAAAATCTTGATGGGCTTCTCCTCATACGTCAAATCTTCCTTAAATTCCAGATCCATATGTTGAATGATGTGAGTGGGGTCATAAACATATTTCCGCAACATAGATACGTGAAAAATATTGTGTACTCCAGATAACTGAGGTGGTAAGGCTAATCTGTAAGTAACTTCTCCAACTCTCTCTAAGATTTCAAATGGGCCAACGTATCTTGGACTTAGTGTGCCACGAATGCCAAACCTTTGAATTCCTCTCATAGGCGTAACCTTCAAGAATACATGCTCACCTACTTGAAACTCCAAGGCTCTTCTTCGATTATCAGCATAACTTTTCTGTCTCAATTGTGCCACTTGTAGATGATCTCGGATAATACGGATGTTCTTGGATGATTCTGAAATGAGATCCGGTCCCAGCCATTGCTTCTCTCCTATCTCATCCCAACACAATGGTGATCGACAACTTCTCCGATAAAAGGCCTCGAATGGGGCCATCTGGATACGGGACTGGTAACTGTTATTGTAGGTGAACTCAATCAAAGCCAAGTGCTCAAGCCAACTACCTCCAAAATCCATCATGCAAGCCCTTAACATAGCTTCAACGATCTGGTTAGTTCTTTCAGTCTGCCCGTCTGTCTGAGGATGAAAGGCAGTGCTGAAATCCTGACGGGTTCCCAAGGACTCTTGCAGTCCTCTCCAAAAATGTGAAGTAAATTGGGGGTCTCTATCTGACACAATGCCTACCGCTACTCCATGCAGTCTTACAACTTCTTTCATATACAGGGCAACCAAAACATCAACTGTCCACTTTGACTTAATGGATAAGAAATGAGCGGACTTAGTCAGTCTATCAACAATGACCCATATTGCATCAAGTCCACCACGAGTCTTGGGTATACCCATGATAAAATCCATGCTGACACTTTCCCACTTCCATTGTGGTATATCGAGTGGCTTTAACTTCCCAGCGGGTCTGAAATGTTCAGCCTTTACTTGCTGACATACCAAACATCTCTTTACAAATTCTGCCACTTTCTTTTTCATGTTCGGCCACCAAAAGGTCCTAAATCCCGGTACATCTTAGTACCTCCAGGGTGAATAGTATACCTGGACCTATGGGCTTCTTCTAAGATCTTGCCTTTTACTTCGGCCACATCAAGAAAACATGTTCTTCCTCGGAACAATAACCTGCCGTCATCGGCTAACATAAAATCTGGTCTATTACTCAGACTTTCCTTGATTTCTACCAACATTGGATCATTTCCTTGTAGGGACTTGATTTCCATCAAAAATTCTGGACGAAGCTAAAATTGAGCGATCATAACCCGATCCTTGTTAATATTAAGATCTAAACTAGCCAACTGTTCCAGCAGTCTCCATTCTTGCAACATGAGATCGGACAATCTTGCTATCGGCTTGCGGCTCAAAGCGTCAGCCACCACATTACCTTTTCCAGGATGGTACTCGATAGAGAAATCAAAATCCTTCAAATACTCGAGCCACCTTCTCTGCCTCATGTTAAGTTCCTTTTGAGAAAATAAGTATTTAAGGCTCTTATGGTCAGAGAATACAGTAAAAGCCTCTTCATATAAATAGTACCTCGAAATTTTCAGGGAAAACACTACTGCAGCAAGTTCTAAGTCATGGACGAGATAATTTTCTTCATGCTTCCTCAGTTGCCTCGAGGAATAGGCTATCACCTTGCCATTCTGCATAAGCACACAACCCAAGCCAATGCCCGAAGCGTCCGTGTAGACTTCAAATCCTCCTTCTCCAGAAGGCAAAGCCAAAATAGGGGCAGTGGTCAAACAGTCCTTCAGAGTTTGGAAACTCCACTCGTAATCTTCTGACCACTCAAACCGATTCTCCTTGCGGGTCAGTCTAGTCAAGGGTACCGCAATCTTGGAGACATCTTTAATAAATCTCCGATAGTAACCTGCTAGGCCTAGAAAACTTCTTACTTCAGTAATATTCGCAGGCCTATCCCAGTCTCTTACTGCCTCCACCTTCGAGGGGTCAACAGAAATTCCTTCCTTAGTGATAATGTGTCCTAGAAAAGACACTTCCTGCATCCAGAAGTCACATTTACTAAACTTTGCATACAATTGATGATCTCTCAATAATTGCAATGCCATCCTCAAGTGCTCAGCATGCTCTTCCTCACTCTTAGAGTATATCAAAATATCATCAATAAACACTACGACCCACTGATCTAGGTAGGGCCGGAACACACTATACATCAACTGCATGAAAGCTGCAGGAGCATTCGTCAGTCCAAAAGGCATTACTACAAATTCAAAATGCCCATACCTGCTACGGAAGGCTGTTTTAAAGATATCATCGTCCTTGATCCGCAGCTGATGGTATCCCGATCGAAGATCAATCTTAGAGAAATATGATGCTCCCGCTATCTGATCGAACAGTTCATCTATTCTTGACAATGGATACTTGTTCTTGACAGTAAGCTGGTTCAATTGCTGGTAATCAATGAACAATCTTAACGAACCATCCTTCTTCCGTACGAACAACACGGGAGCTCCCCACGGAGATGTGCTAGGGCGAATAAACCCCTTCTCGAGCAACTCCATTAATTACCTCTTTAATTCTCTCAACTCCGTAGGAGACATACGATACGGAGTCTTAGAAACAGGGGACGCGCCAGGAATTAGATCAATAGAAAAGACTACCTCTCTCTCAGGCGGAAGTCCTGGCAAATCATTAGGAAAAATATCAGGAAAATCTCGGACAATAGGGATATCCTTAATCTCAGACTCCTTCTTATTGGTCAAAGAAACCAAGGCTAGAAAAGCCTGACATCCCTTCTTTATTAACTTCTCAGCTCGAAGAGCCGAAATGAGCGGCACTGACTTAGTGTGCCTAACCCCAACAAAAGAAAGTTTGGGGTGTCTAGTAAAAGACACGGAGCTAGATCTGCAATGAACACTGGCCTCATTTCTAGCTAACCAATCAGCTTCTAGGATTACATCATAATCCTTCATTGCCATACAAACCAAATCAACTGGCATATTCTGCCCACTAATCAAGATCTTACTAGAAGGGTAGCAATATTTGATTGCTGAACCCGAACCAATAGGAGTTGAAATTTCTAATCGAAAATTCATAGATACCGGTTTCAGAGTTAAGGATTTAGCAAAACTCTGAGAAATAAAAGAATACGTTGCTCCGGTATCAAATAGAACAAAAGCTGGTTTATCATAGACAATAAGTGTACCTTCAACAAGTCCACCCTCCTCAGTGGTTTCAGTCTCAATTTCCTGTAGGGCTTCAAGCTTGCCCTGCCACTTCTGACCTCCTTGCGACTTGTTTGGTGTAGTTTGATCGGACAGGAGGGGACACTCTGGAATATGATAGTCCCGACCTCCGCAGCGTAAACAGGCGCCTAGCTTGCGCCAACACTCCTCCATCTTGTGACCGGGCCAGTCACAAAACTTGCAAATAGTCTTAGATGGGGCAACCGAACTTGCCTTCTTATCTCCATTCCTCGACTTCTTATCTTGTGAGAAACTTGACCCGCCATTGGGCCCCTTCTTGCCATTGTTGGGTTTGAAATTCCCAGAACTAGTGGCCTGCTCTTTCTTAGAGTTCTTTCCTCGGATCCTCTCAGTCATCTCTAATGTATCTTCAAGAACTTGAGCTTTCCTGACAATCTCGGCATAGGTAGAGATCTCCATCGGTGCCAACTGGTTAATATATTGAAGCTTCAACCCGTTCATAAAACGCTTGGCCTTCATCTTCTCGGTGGATACCAAGTGCGTTGCATAGCGGGATAGTCTCGCAAACTGAGCTTCATATTCTGCAACTGATAGGTTCCTCTATTTCAGGGCAGCGAACTCAGCCGCCTTCTTCTATTGCACCCGGTTCGAGAAGTACTTGCTATTAAAATGTTCCTTGAATTCATCCCATGACGCACACCTATTCCCGAGCGTAGCTTCTACAGCCTCCCACCAAGCGCGTGCATCGCGTTCTAGCTGGAAAGTTGCCAAAAGAACTCGATCCTGGTCATGGCACTGCATTACTCTAAAAACTCTCTCCATCTCCTTCAGCCAATTCTTGACTTCATCAGGATCCGCCGATCCACCAAAACGTGGGGGATTCAAGCCTCGGAAATTTCGGTGGAGATCACCGGAGCCGTGGTGTGCTCCTCCTCCTTGGGCTACCTGCTGGAGGGCCTGAGTCAAGCCTTGCACCGTACGCTGCATATCCCTCCATTGCGCACGTTCTGTCGCCATCGAAAATACAGCTACATGTGTGCAGGAAAAATTAATTAAAAATAGTTTAGCGAGAGTCTTTTAGAATTTATTGGTTAACTCAACCCCAAGTCTCTACCCAATCTTGCCAGGTTAGATCCTTAGACTTTAACAAGGTTACAGGTTCTACGACATCACTTGTAAACCTAGGAACTTAAAAACCTAGGCTCTGATACCACAAAACTGTCACGCCCCAACGCGGAATATCGTAACATGGCAGTTATACATTCATGATAAAATAGAGCAATAACGAGATTAAAAGAGCACAACTGTAATAAAGAAAGAATAGCTTCAAAGAAAAACACCAACTTCTTCATAAGGAGAGTAAACAAGAAGTTCCGACCTCCATATCCTTTTTACATAATGACTCAATTAACAGATGAAGAGAAGATTACAATTCGAACTGGACAACTATACTAACAACAAACAACAACTTTTTAAAACAACTTCATGACCACTCCAACGACTAACTATGACTTCAACAAGGTTCACGCCTATCAAGGTCCACTCCATATCTTTACTCTTGCCCATCCCCATCTATTTGCGTATCCTCCTCGGAGCTACCTGAAATGGGGAAAAAAATTGGGTGAGCGAACGCTCAGTAGGTAATAGCAAAGAGGGTTTAAGTAATTAACAATTTAATTTAATGTCAAGCGAATATAATAAGTGGCCATAAACAACCAACATATGTAGGAACGAAATAAAAATAAAACTGAAATATATCATTTCCATGTACTTGGCCGATCAAGTAACTAAACAAGTAAGTCAAGTAGAAGTAATTCCAAGTGGGAATTCCAAGAATAAATGAGTGGATGAATGTCATAGATATCACGCTAGTCATGCACTCGGTGCAATGCCTCACCATGTCATTACAACTCCCCGGGGCACTAGTACTTTTCGGGCGCTCCTCTCAGGACTAGACCGGGCCATTATGATGCGTTGGCATTGATTTGATGGATCCAAGATCCCAAGTAACCATCTTAGACATTCATTTGGAATCAGCCAGAGTTCCAAGGTTAAGCTATGTAACTTACCAACTAAGTTCAAGTGGTATTTCAATGATTGACTGAGAAGCCAAGAGATTTAGGAGTAGAATACAAGCAAGAAATGCATGAAAACAACTTCTGGATATATACGATCATGGTCAAGCCGCCTAGGTGAGAAAATAGTCTAGGCTGGACCATAAAAAGTTAACTGGATCAAAAGGGTCCAGGCCCAAAGTTAAAAGAGTGAAAACGGTCCATTATGGGTCGTAATCAGAGCTAGACGGTCCTAAATGGGCCACTTAAAGGGGTACACGGTCTACTAACGACCGCCTATAGCACTGAGTCCAACTAAGGTCGATGCATAGCCAGTTAAATGCGGTCACAGGAGGGCCGTTTAATAAGTCTGGCGGCCATGACTGGACCGCATACTGGCAGAAATGGTCCCAGAAGGGCCGCAATAACAGGGCAGTCCCGACTCCGAGTTCGGGTAAAAACAAGCGATTCGAACGAGTTGAAGGGTTTCGACTTTGTGGGTACAACCCGCCTGGCGTGCTAGTGAGAATCCCAGGCTCGCGGGGGCTTACGGAGGTCTCATAATAGAGGTCCTAGTCCGACGGAAGGAATATACGGCGGTGAGTCCCAACTATTACAAGAATTGAGGGCTAAATGAAATTGTGGAAAATGAACGTATAGCGGTCAGTCAGCATCACCGGGGTGAAGTGCCTGTCAAACAAATCCTAGCAATTAATCCAAGGATAGAAATCTTTAATTCAAGCAATTTATGTAACAATTTAAGGAATAGTCAAGATGACACATTTGAATGGGAAGAAAGATGAAAGGATGTTGGCAGTCATGATCACAGAATTTTTGACTCCAAAGTTTTGCAATTCTCACAAGAGGAATTAGCATGCACATTCTCACCATTTGTCTTTTTTAAACTATGGATTTCAGATTTGTATTTCTTGCATCTGTCATGCATATCGGCATATGCTAATTGCCAGTATTCAATTGAAAGTTCTTCGGAATCAGAATTTACCTGACTCAAGCTTTCCTCACCATGAGCCATCAAGCTTGTACCCACATGGCAATCTTCTGGATTTCCTTCATACATAGTCAGTTTATCCCAAAGATCTTTGGCTGACCTGCAAGAAGATATTTGGGAAAGAACATCAGACTATATGCTATTCCTTAGGAAATTCAAAACCTTAACATTAATATCATTTCTCTTTACATCATTATCATTCCATTCTCATTTATCTGATGGGAGTTGATGTGAACAATTACATATTACTTTCCATATTTCATGTTCTTTCATACCAAGATAGAAAGACATTTTATTTTTGCAAGAAATATAGTCGTGACCATCAAAATAAGGAGGAAGGGAAGACAAACAGGTATAAGACATGATGCTCAATGAAACTCGCCGACAGGGATCACTCTAAAGATTGTTAGACCCAAGAAAATAGAGTCGTGACACTGATACCAATTGTTAGTCCCGGGTAGGCGAGCAGACAAGAAGGGTAGGGTTGAATTGTCCCCCACTCAATATGGTAAATTTCAAACTTTCTTAGCGGAAATGCCAAGTTTAAAGAGATTGAAAAGATTAAAACAAACTAGTAATTTAAGCTCTCTCAATCTCGCCGAGCTCACTCGATCATGCAAAAGATTATGCAATTAAACACGTCACACAATGAAATCTAGGCAATTGAGATTCACTCGTGCAATTGAAATTCGCTCATACTCATCGATCACACGTGTATTGTATTAACAATTAATCACAATAAAGCAAACCACAATACACACCACAAGACACAAGGATTTTTAAGGTGGTTCGGGACTACGACAGGCTCCCTACATCCACCCCTTACCAAACCGGTAAGGCTCCACTAGGGGATAAATCCCCAACACGGAGGTGAGGCTCCAACAACACGCAGAACGACACCTACACACATACGGGGACGCGCCCCAACACACACACGCAGAGTAAACCCTGCAAACACGGGGTACAATCCCAAACACACATGGAGATAGAGTCTCCAACATGATCTGACGACCAGATCACAACCAAACACACACGCTGCAACAAACACATCACCGTAGACACACGAGCGTATACAAACGGTCACACACACACAATATTTCTAGTTCAGAAAATTAACATAGATATTCAAACATGCTCAACCCTAAACATAGATCATGAAACACATCAAGAACAACATAGAATGGATGTAGAAAAGATCCCCCTTGGTTTCCAAAACCCGGTTGATGATGTTCTTTGAAGCTTGGGTCGGAGGGAAGTCGGATGACGACGATTCAAGCATCAACATGATCCTATCATCATCCCGCTTCACTTTCTCTTCATGCAAGATCTTCAAAACCTCCTGGATGTAGATGAAATCTCCCTTGACTTGAGCTCCTCCTTCCTTTCTTTCCTTTCTTCACCTATAAGAGAGAAACAACAATCACATTAGGGTTCTCCTTTTCAATTTCATAGGTCTTACATATGCATATATAAGAGTAACTAAAAGACCAATATAACCTTTCTAGAATCCTCCAATAGACCCCTAATAGGTCTACCACCAACCCAGGGCCAAAAGAACAAAAGGTTAGGCACAAGTTGACTGGGTTTAGATGGTTTTCGGATCCACATTTTTGGGTTACGCCGGTACCGGTCGACCTACACCGGGTGGGCGGTCGACCTAAAAATTACAGTCACAAAACATGCCAACTCTGGGAATTTCGGTCGACCTAAGACCCATGGTCGGTCGATCGGAATGAACAGTGTTCCAGATTTGTAAAAGTTCAGATTTAAGAGTTAAAACCCATTGACAAGTGTTCAAACTTCATGAATGAAAAACTAAGACTTAAACCCAATCAACCCAAGTTCAAAATGTATGAAACACACTCATGAAAAACACATTAATCAAGAAGGATAAAAAATCATTCTCAAGTTAATCATCCACACCAAAATATCAAGTTCATATGACAATGAATTTAAACCACATGAATGATCATCATGTAACCAAAACTTCCAAGATTGATGTGGGCATTGTGAAAATCAAGTATCATGAATCATGAGAGCTTTACACACTCATTTGTACCAAGATTTACATGAGGAGTTCATTAACACTTAGCTAGCTCATAAAGCCTTAGAAAAATATGCATGAAGGACATTCAAGTCACTTAAGAGCTTATGAGCAATCTATTGAATGCACACAAACCAAATATCAAGTTCAAGCACATAGGAGCCCAATCTTTCTCAAACAAAAATCACTTTCTTAAACCATACATTTGAGACATGTATGAGCATCTACAAGAAGCATGTAGAAAGTCTTCTAGATCCATGTAACCAAATCTCATATTGAAGAAGCATGAAGCACATTCTCAAACCATCAAATCCTCAACAAAAGATATGATCATTTAGACATGCATATGAGAAAAACATGTGAGCATTATAAACTCCAATTTCACCAAAATTCACATGAGTTATCTTAATCAACTTTCAAGCACACACTGAGCACATTTCCTTGTTTTGCCAAAACAACATGACCAAGAATCCATATAATGAGAGAGCATCATTCAAATCACATTCATCAAATTTCAAGTTAATAGGTTGATGATATTTCAAGCCCAAAAACCTCATGAGGAAGAATTCATGAAAATACCCAACCAAGATTTTGAAAAACCCTTTAATGAAATGCATGAAACATGGAAAGAGTCAACGCAATGTAATGAGAGAGTTAACTCCCTTTTTGAAGAAGAACTTCATTGATGGACTCCTTTGAGTTCCAGGCATGAATCATGGATTTCGATCCTGCAAGCCAAGATAAACAAAGCATGAGTTCCTTAAACAACAGTCATTCAGATGAGTTGCAAGTGAGAGCACTAAAGTCATCTTTTAACTCATCAACCAAGATGCATACATGTTGCTCAATGAAACACACACAAGCACAATCATTTTGTTATCATTAAAACCAAACACCAAACATCAACTAGGGGATGCAACAACACGCCATCTGATAAGAATTGTTCCAAAGCTCGAAATGAAGCAATCTTGAGAAGATTCAATGAAATTAGCAATTGTTTGGATGTAAGAAGGAGTTGTGAACACGAGCACAAAAGAGAGTAAAACGAACTAGATCAACTTCTAGCGCGGTGGAAGTATCCCAGATCGTAAACCTGTAGGTTTCATCATTGGAGAGCGGTTACCCGACAATGTGGACGTACTGCAGCCAAGACGGATCTAGTGGAATGATTGAATAAGAGGATATGAATCCAAACAAATGAGTTTTCAAGGAAATAACCCAAAATGGCAATAAGACGAACTGGGGACTCAATTTGGAATGGAATATCTCATATCATTAAAATTATCAATCAATTGATTCTCAAAGTCGAGTTATAAAAGAGATTTTTCAAAGTTAATTCAAAGTCTTACATGAATGCATGTTGGGTGTAAAGAGAAAAATTTAAAACAAATTAAAATAGAAAGTAATCAAGGATAATGGAGAGGGGGATTTCTGTAGCCCAATTAAGAGCAGCCGAACTAGGCCCCTCAGGGCCCAACAAGGCTCAGCTCAGCCAAGTGACAGCCCCCTGGGGCCCACTTAGGCGAGAAAGCCCAATAAAAGTTTCGCTCGAGGATACTACCTTCCTAGGCGGCCTCTACGCTCGGAAGGCCCGAGCGTCGATCGGGTCACAGGAAAGGTCCATGCCCGAGCCATCTCTCCGCCCAGGGGAAGAAGGCGCATGTCGACCGATCCGACCCATCTTCGTCCGAGCTAAGCCTACCGCCCGGATAGGGCTGGCCTCTCTGAGCTCGGAACGACCGACGATTGCTTATCCATGCAGCCGTCAAGAGTCCTCTGTGGGCAGAAAATTTATAAAGGTGAGGGACTCCAGCTCCCAAAGGTGATAACACTCCCACAATAAGGCAATAAAAGCCCACGTCGAGGACGTAACCCCCACCTGAAATCCCTCGACTTACAGGACTCCAGAAGACGGTGCACTATTTAACCCAGGGATACCCTCCGGCAAAAGGTAAGGGCAATCACACGCTCAAAACTCCTGAGCAAGAACCACTTCACCCTTCTGGTGGAGAGGGATATCGCGCAGAAGCTATTTCCTCCCTATATTGCTCCCACCATATCTCTACTGACTTAAGCATCAGAGGGTTTTCCCCAGGGACTCATCCCTGGGCCCCCTGATCCGTTTTTTCCTTTCTTGCAGTTCACTATCCGGTGATCCACTACCCGCTCAGGACCAGCGCGAGATCTTGCCTCTTCATCTGGCGCCGTCTGTGGGAAACGTACAAGAAGCCAGTATGGTGCGAAGGAGCTCAGGGAGGAGGTCCGCCGGCGACAGGGGAAAGGCCATGGTAGCGGCAGGGGACGGCCCCTCCCGGGCCTCACAAAACCCTCCCTCCAATGCCAGCGCCCCCGCCGACGAACCACCACCCCCTCCTACGGTAGTAGGGCTACCGCTCAATGGTGGCGCCGAAGCCTTCCAGGCCCTCAACGCGAAACTGGATGTCCTCGTGGAACTCATGAGGACCCAGGTGGCTAGGGATGGAAGGTCCCACGCCCCGTCAGGGAGCCCTCCCCGCGAGAATGCATCCCAGCACACCGCCGGAGGCCGCTTCACTCTCCGCGGCCATCAGATCATCCGCAACAGGATTGGAGGACCCTCGCAGGCTCCGCCTCCGGAGCAAGAGGCTTCCTCCACACCAAGGCTGGGAAAACCTGGGGCGCGCCATCCGAACCCGGAGACCGATGTTCCCGGGGATCACCGAGACGCTCCTCCCAGCCCCACGGCACGACAACAGCCGGAGTTATCCCTCCGACTGCGTGATTTCGAGAGGCGTTTCGCAGAGCAGGAGCGCGCCCTCCGCGCCGTACAGAAGACCTCTTTCCCAGAGGATGAGGAGAAATCCCCGTTCTCCGAATACATGTTGAAGGCAGAGGTGTCTCCCAGAACCTCCATCCCGACCTTCAAGCTCTACGACGGCCAGGGCGACCCGGCCGATCATTACGACAACTTCGACGCTTTGATGACCTTGCATGGAGCGTCGGACGCCATCAAGTGCCGAGCCTTCGCGACCACCCTGGTCCAGGGCGCCCAGGCGTGGTTCCGGGCCCTCGCCCCCGGATCCATCCGAGACTTCAAGCAATTTGGGTGAGTCTTCAAAGAGAGTTTCGCCGGAAGTGCCCTCCCAAGGTCGGTAGCGGGCCTCCTGGCCCTCAAACAGGCGCAAGGGGAAAGACTCCGGGCTTATATTCACCGATTCAAGTCGGAAGCCCTGAGAATTCCCCACCTGGACGTGGCCTCAGCCATAACCGCGCTGACTGGGGGCACCCGGGATGAGAATCTCCGCCGCGAACTTGTCCTCCACCCTCTCTCGACCCTTGCAGAGCTAGTGACTCTGGCATTACGCGACGCCGAGTGCGAAGAGGTGTTCAGCGCTCACCGAGACGCAACCGGCTCGGGTCGGGAGGAGGACAAGAAGCGGGCTTCCGAGCCAAGCTCAGGTTCGGGGAAAAGGCGGAACCGCGACGGGGAACGCAAGGAACCATCACGGAAGTACGAGCGGTACACCCCACTAGCTGCGCCGGTCTATGAGATCTACGAAGGCATCAAGGACTCAGGCCTCCTCCGCCAACCCGAGCCAATGAGATCGAAGAACAGTAATTGTAACAAGCACTACTTGTTCCACAGCGATCACGGGTACCACACCGGTGACTGCCAGCAGCTCCAGGACAAGATTGAGCACCTCATCCGTCAGGGACATCTAGCTCGGTTCATAGCCGAGCGTAAAGAAGACCGAGGCGCCCTGGAGGAGATGAACAATGCCCCCCGCGGGGTACACATCAATGTCATCTCCGGAGGAACAGCATCAGGCGGTGACAGCATTTGAGGAAGGAAGCGTCATGCCAAGCGGGTGAGCCGAGTCATAGAGCCTCCCAAGGCCCCGCCGAGTGAGCCCCAGGTCATAGTCTTCTCCGACCGAGACCTGGAAGGGCTGAGCACCCCGTATGACGACGCCCTCGTGATTTCAGCTACGATAAACCATTGTAACGTAGATAGGATTCTAGTTGACAATGGGAGTGCCCCTGATGTACTGTCTTATGATTGTTTCCTTAAGATGGGGGAGGAACCATCCAAACTCCGCCCGATCCGAACCCCTCTCTGCGGGTTCAATGGCCTGGCCACCTATCCCGAGGGAGCCCTAAGCCTGTCGGTTACCCTCGACACCCCACCCAAAACCGTTACGGTCATGATGGACTTCATAGTGATTAAAGGTGTGATAGCATACAACGCTATCTTCGGCCGGGGAATCCTCAGCCGAATAAAAGCGGTGCGATCTACCTATCACCAAAAAATGAAGTTCCCCACCAAAAATGGGTTGGGGGAAGTCCGAGATAACCAGGCCGCGGCCAGAAGGTGCTACAATATCTCGGTAGAGGCCACAAGGCCGGACGGGGAGGACAAGGGCCCCCGGGGAGTCGAGGATAAATCCACAACCACCAAACCTGGTGGCTAATTGCTGGCGGTTTTCCTAAACGATGACCCGGCCGTAGGAGTAAAGATCGGAGCCGACCTACCATCTGAGGTTCAACAGTAATATAAAAAGTTCCTTTCTGAGTACATCCGAGTTTTTGCTTGGGCTGATGATCAACTCTCTGGGATACCAGAGGAGACTGTAATGCACAAGCTCAACCTCGACCCCGCCGTGAAGCCCGTACAGCAGCGTAGGAGGAAGCATGCACCAGAGAAACATGCGATCATCAGGGCGTAGGTCACCAAGGGGCAAGAGACTGGCCTTTTTAGGCCGGTCCTGTACCCGACGTGGCTAGCCAACGTCATCCTGGTACCGAAAGCTTCAGGCAAGTGGCGGATGTGCGTGGAGTTCACCGACCTGAATAAGGCCACCCCTAAGGACTGTTATCCATTGCCGAGCATCGACCAATTGGTTGACTCAACCTCGGGCAATAAGATACTCAGCTTCCTAGATGCCTATTCAGGTTACCACCAGATCAGAATGGATCCAGAAGATGTCGAGAAGACCACCTTCATCACTGACTACGGCGTATACTGCTACACCCGGATGCCTTTTGGGTTGAAAAACACCGGAGCCACGTACCAGAGGCTGGTCAACCACATGTTTGATGGACAGCTAGGTCGGAACATCGAGGCCTACATCGACGATATGCTCGTCAAGACCCCCAAGGCCAAAGACCACATCACTGACCTCGCTGAGACCTTCGACACCCTCCTGAGGTACAACATGAAGCTCAATCCTGCCAAGTGTGCCTTCGGAGTGAGATCCGGGAAGTTCCTGGGTTTCCTAGTCACTCAGCGTGGGATCGAGGTCAACCTAGACAAAGTCCAGGCCATCTTGGACATGCGCCCACCCACCTGCATCAAGGACGTCCAACGCCTAACTGGGCGTGTCGTCGCTCTCAGCTGGTTCCTATCCCGTGCGGCCGAACGATGCTTGCCCATCTTCAAGCTGTTGAGGGGGCCCAAATTGGCATCTGCTACGTTCGCATGGGATGAGGAATGCCAGAGAGCGTTCGCCGAGCTCAAGGAGTTCTTGGCCTCGCCCCCGGTGATCTCCAAGCCCGTTCCGGGTGAAGTCTTGCTGCTCTATCTCTCGGCAACACCATCTACGGTTAGCTCGGTCCTAATAAGAAATGACTCGGGAGTCAAGAGGCCGGTCTACTACACCAGCAAGGTGCTCAACGAGGCTGAAAGGAGGTACTTCGCAACCGAGAAACTCGTGCTAGCATTGGTTACCTCCGCCAAGTGCCTCCGGCCCTATTTTCAGGGTCACCCCATCACCGTGCTAACCGGTGAACCATTGAAAAAGATCCTGGCCCACCCTGAAGCCTCGGGACGACTCGTCAAATGGGCCATTATGCTTGGGGCCTATGATATATCCTATCGGCCGCGCTCAGTTGTGAAAGGCCAAGCGCTCACCGACTTCATCGTCGAAAGCACCATCCCGACTGAAGAAAGATCCCCATCCACTACCGGGCCGACTTGAGAATTGTTCGTTGATGGATCCTCCAACTCGATCGGTAGTGGTGCCGGAATCCTCTTGAAGTCCCCCGAAGGAGTAGAACTGCAATACGCCTTGAAGTTCAGCTTCCAGGCATCCAACAACGCTTCCGAGTATGAGGCCCTTATCTCGGGAGCGCGCATGGCCCGACGGTTAGGGGCTGAGCGAGTCAAAATCCACACTGACTCCCAGCTGGTCGCTGGCCAAGTCAACAGCGAGTACGAAGCTCGAGAGGCACCAATGATCAAATACCTCCAACTGGTCAGAGACCTGGCTCAACAGTTCGAGAGATTCGAGGTAGTCCGAATAGCTCGGGAGGAAAACTCCCGAGCGGACGCCCTTTCTCGGCTGGGCTCCTCTCTCGACCCCGAAGGTACCCGATCGGTCCTCCTTGAAGAGCTAGAGCGCCCGAGCATTGACTCGGAGCTCCTTGCTGTTGACTCAGCCATTCCGAGCGACTGGCGCACCCCCTACCTGTCGTGGCTCCAGGACTCTCAAGAGCCTTCTGACCCTCGAGAGGCCCGCAGATTGAAGTACCAAGCCCGGCGCTTCGTCGTTCTAGATGACACTCTCTACCGGAGATCTTTCTCCGGTCCCCTCCTGAAGTGTCTCGGCCCCGACGAAGCCAACCGAGCTATCCAAGATATTCATGAAGGCCTGTGCGGAGCGCACTCAGGAGGAAGGTCACTCACTCGGATCCTGCTACGGCAGGGTTACTGGTGGCCCACTCTGCAGTGCGACTGCACGGCCTACGTGCAACAGTGCGACCGATGCCAGCGATTCGACCACTTAGTCCATCCGCCGGCTACGGAGCTCGTCACCCTGACCGAGCCGTACCCCTTCTCTAGGTGGGGGATTGACATTCTTGGGCCGTTCCCTACGGCTCAGGCCTAGAAGAAGTTTATCATCGTCGCCATCGACTACTTTACCTAGTGGATCGAGGACGAAGCCACGGCGAGGATCACCGAGACAGTCGTCTGGAGTTTCGTCTGGAAGTCGATCATTTGTCGTTACGGCATCCCCCGGGTGATAGTGAGCGATAACGGTCGACAATTTGACTCTCGTTATTTCCGAGACATATGTGCCGACCTAGGTATTCGCAACCACTTCACTTCGGTCGCCCACCCTCAGGCCAACGGGCTAGTCGAGAATGCCAATAAGACTATCTTAAAAGGCATAAAGACAAGGCTCGGCAAGGCCAAGGGCAACTGGCTCGAGGAACTGCCTAGCGTACTTTGGTCCCACAGAACGACTCCTAGAACGGTAACCGGTGAGAGTCCTTTCCAGTTGGTATATGGCACTGAGGCCGTCATTCCGTTGGAGATCGCCAATCCTTCCCTCCGAGTCATCTGCTTCTCGCCCGAGGTAAACGAGCAAAAATGACTCGAGAATCTCGACCTAGCAGATGAACTCCAAGAGATTGCCAGCATCCGAGCGATGAATACCAGCGCCGCCTCACTCGATACTACAACGCCAAAGTCCGAGACAGGCACTTCCAACCGGGAGACTTCGTCCTTAGGAAAGTCGAAGCCTCTCGACCACTAGAGCGGCGGGCAAGCTATCCCCTAACTGGGAAGGCCCCTACCGAGTGTTCGAGACGCTCGGGAAAGGAGCATACCGGCTATCTACAATGGAAGGGGAACCCATCCCCCGGACATGGAATGCAGCCACACTACGCAAGTTCTACTTTTGAAGTTGTGCAAACAATTGGAGTGAAATAAAATTTTCTCCTTTTCATTCAAACGATTGTTGGTACATCAGAAAGGTAAAAGCCAATACATTACACAACAGAAAGCAAAAAATCCATCTGGCACCACTGCAAGAGGCCATTGCTCGGCTGACTCGGTTGATCTCCTTGTGTCCAGCCACTGACTCTGCCTCGCGTAGAAACTGGCTCGGATAAAATGCTGTCGACCCATTTGGCTCGGGTGGCCCATGACAAAGGTGACAGAAGGGACTACGGAGGGGAAGGCTACCTTCCAAGTTGACAGAGGCTGGAGAGGAGGGAACGCCTATGAAGGCCTCCTCTCTTCCAACCTGTCAACTCTTTGGAACGTACAGAGAGCAAGCACCCTCCGAAGAGTGAAAGAAAGGAAGAGCAGAAGAGGGAAAAAGAGGCTGCCAGAAAGAAAAAGAAACCAGCATAGCTGGATGAGGAGGCAGGGGAAGGCCCTGAAAGGAGGGAGCTTAATATACTTCTCCTCCCATCCCTGAAGCGAGCAGAGAGGGATGGGTGGCGGAGATGCCGGATGCCCCCATCCGTCTTCCATCTCGCCCCCCTCCGGGAAGCCTCGCCGGAACTGATTGAGGAAACGGCGTGATTTTTCTGTCAAAATCCTCTCCAGATCCGCGCGACGACCATCGGACCCGCTTCAAACCCGCGCGACGACCGTCGGACCTACTCAAAACCCGAAGCGGCAAAAACCTGCCGCCCTCCATCATCGGCAGCATCGTCTTCCGAAGGATCCTCCATGCTCCGAATGCAACGGCACAACGCAACGTGAAGAAGGGGCGAGGAAAGACTGTCAGGGAAAATCCTAAGCGATGGAGAGGAAGGGACGCCCTTCAGTCTTTTTATAGGTAAAGGGAGGCTACTCGCCTTAAACGACTCCCTCCTCGAAAATACGCCAAAGGAATTTCCCCCTATGAACGGTCACCTCAAACCTCTCGTCTTCCGCTCTAGCGGGACACACAAAGCGGCCAGGCATTTAAAGCATGAGAACGCGGAAAGGCACCCTGTCAAACGCTCACCCAACCATCATGCGAGATCTGTGCAGAAAGTATCGGTCCTTTCCAACTACAATAGATACGCTGATCAAATCACGACAAGGATAGCGTGAAGCAAATAAGATTTTATTTATTGCCTTAAAAAAGTGGAAGTCCTTTTTTAAAAAGAAAGAGACAAATAAAGAAGGAGGCAAAATAGGACGATACATCAGGCCTAGGGCCCACTTTGAAGCTCGGAAGTGGAAGGCGCAGGTGTTTCGCCCCCGGTGCCTTCGGTGACGGCCGGCCCTGGCTCTGACCCCGCCTGCGCTGGAACTGCCTCGGTCGCGAGCCCTCCCGAGGCAGCCGGAGTTGGCGACCCCTCAAGAGAAGAGCCCTCTGGATCTTCCCCGCCCGACGCAGGGGAGCTGGAAGGTGACATGTCCGAGTCATAGCGCTGGCCAGAGGGGAAGTCGATCCCAGAATCTTGTTCCCCGGCATAAGCTACTGCCCGGCGGTAACCCTGCTTAAACCCCTTGCGGATGCCTCGGCGAAGAGCTGACTCATAGTAGGGAAGGGCAGCTTCCTACAGGTCGGCCCGGTAGGCCTCTGAGCCCTTGTATTGCTCGATCGCCTCCGCCCCGGCCAGTCCCATCCTGTCGGCAAGCTCGGCCTTCTCCCGCTCCGCCTCGGCCGCCCGCTCCTCGGCCTCCACCGATCGTTTCTCTGCCTCGGCCGACTTCCGTTTGGCCTCGGCCGCCCACTCCTCGGCCTTGACCGATCGCCTCTCCGCCTCAGCTCGGTCGGCCTCGGCCTCCAAACGGAGGCGCTCCGCTGCCTCCGCCTGGTCCACCAACTCGGCGTGCTCGGCCTCCCAACGGCCATCCAGCTCGAGACGAAGGAGGCGCTCCTCTTCAAGGAGTTTACTTTTCCTCTCGAGCGATTCCCGGGCCTTGGTTAGTTGCTCGGTCAGCACTCCGACCTCCAGCCGGCTCGACCGCGACAACTCCCTGATCGCGGAGAACTCCCGTCGGAGCCCCTCATGCGCCTCATTGAGTCGAGCTAGTTTCCTCTCACACCCTCCGAGGGTCCAAGCAAGATTCGACCGCTCTGACTCCGACCGGGCATAAGTCTCCGCCATTGTGGCCCCCATCTGGGCCATGACCAGGCCGCCCTCCATAATGATGTCGAGGACCTCGGGTGGAGAATGACGCTTGTCTCCCCCTTTCATCCTCGCGGACACCTCGCGGCAAAGCTGGTATAAAGTGCTCGAGATGCCGAGCCTTTCCAGAGCCACTGGCATGGGAACCCTTTCCGCACCTGGCGCCTCGCCAGAAGGCCAAAGTCAAGCTGCGGGATAGGCTGCCTCGCGCACTGCGATCGGTTGGGGTTGCGATGCCTCCGTAGGAGAACCCCCGACCTCGACCGACGCTGCGAGCCTGGCCGCTCCGTGCACCACGGTCGTTTGGGGCTGCGACGCCTCTGCTGGCGAACCCCCAACCTCAACCGTCATGACCCGCACATCGTCGCCCGAGATATCGCCCACCTCGACCAGCGCCCCTGCCTCGGCCGCGGTTGTTTCAACTTCGGCCCCCTCTGTTCCCAACGAAGGGAGAGCCGACCCGTCACCGTCACCCCCCTGGGTGCCCCTGGTCTCCTCGGCCCCCTCTCGCTCAGCAGATGGGAGAGCTGGCTCGGTAGGGTCGGCCCTATCTTGCCCCAGAGAGGGGAGCGCCGCCGAGCCAAGATTTCCCCCAGCGGCGGGGACGGCCCCGGCCTTCCTGGTCCGTTTCCTGGCCTTCATGGCCTCCCGCAACCTCCCCTCCATGGGATCCTTGCGCTTCGCCCCACACGGCTGAGAAGTCCCCTCGGAGGCCGCCCCTTTGCCCTTGTCTCGGGTTTGGGAGCGACCCACAGGGGCGCCCGGCTCATCAGCCGCCGAGTCGTCGCCAAGGTCAATGATCTCAGCGGCCTCCTCCAGAGGCTCCCGCCTGGTGTCTGCACGAAGAAGAAGGCGTGATCAGGAAAAGAAAGATGACCCCCACATCCGAAGGAGGATCTAAGTTGTGGCACCTGACGGCTTCAGCCGCGTAAGAAGACACCGCTCGATATTCTCCGGCGTCACCAGCTCTTCGGTAGACTGGCGATGTTTCAGCAAACGAGCAGCATACTCCTCCACATGTGGGGGGAACTCCTCCTGCCGGGGAGGGATATTCGGGTGGAAATTGGGCATTACTTGGCACCTCCAAGTCTCCTCCACCGAGTTAATCCCCACCCAGAAAAATTGGGTCTTCCACCCTTTATGCGAAGAATCCTTCGCCGCCAGCGAAATACAGCTCCTATTCCTCCTCGCCTGGATGAAGTAAAAACCCTTCCCCGCCGACGGGTGCGCCTTCAACTCGAAGAAATAGTGGAAGAGGTCCAAGGAAGGAGGAACCCCGCACTGACGACAGAGGATTCGGAAAGCGGAGAGGAGAAGGTACGAGTTGGCTACCAACTGAATGGGTGCCAACTGGAAAAAGTTGAGAAGCGTGAGGACGAAGGGCTCGAAGGGGAGGCGAAACCCGCTCTTCCACGCCAGAAGAAAGATGCAGATGTGGCCCGTGCGAGAATCCAGGCTCGTCTCATACGGGGCAGCAGCAGCAAAGCTATACTTGTGAGGCAGGCGAAACTGATGCTCCAGCCTCTTCACCTCGGCTTCCCCCAACTCGCTGCAGTTCTGGACCGGCGCTCTCACCACCGGTTCGTCGCCCCATCCCTCGGCACCCGAACGCTGGCCCGCCATAGATTCGAGGAAGAACTTGAAGAAGAATTCTCTCGAGACCTCGAAGATTCCGGGGGAGGAGGAAGCTGCCGGACCGCCTCCGCAGTTATCTTCGCCAACTCCTCAAACGCCGCCGCAAGTTTCTGCTCCTCCGCTGTGTCTCACGGCGCATCGAAGAGCCCCAAAAGTAAAGAAGCGAAGGAAAGCCAAAACCCTAACAACGGAAAGAGTCTGGGATGACAACCAACGCCCAATGCCTATAAACCCACGCGGGAGGCGGCGCGTCATTCCGACCTTTAAGAAAAGGGGGCCCCTTCATTTCAAATCTGTTAGGATTGCAATTATTACGGGCCCAGGTGACCACGACATGTGGCTTCATAACACCGCCAGATCTCCACCCACCTGAGCCACGCTGGTCCAAAACCCCAAACGACTACTCCTCCGAGCTTATTAAGGCTCGGGAGGAGGAGGGGGACAAGTGGAGAGGGGGATTTCTGTAGCCCAATTAAGAGCAGCCGAACTAGGCCCCTCAGGGCCCAACAAGGCTCAGCTCAGCCAAGTGACAGCTCCTTGGGGCCCTCTTAGGCGAGAAAGCCCAATAAAAGTTTCGCTCGAGGATACTACCTTCCTAGGCGGCCTCTAGGCTCGGAAGGCCCGAGCGTCGGTCAGGTCACAAGAAAGGTCCATGCCCGAGCCATCTCTCCGCCCAGGGGAAGAAGGCGCATGTCGACCAATCCGACCCATCTTCGTCCGAGCTAAGCCTACCGCCCGGATAGGGCTGGCCTCTCTGAGCTCGGTACGGCCGACGATTGCTTATCCATGCAGCCGTTAAGAGTCCTCTGTGGGTAGGAATTTATAAAGGTGAGGGACTCCAGCTCCCCAAGGTGATAACGCTCCCACGATAAGGCAATAAAAGCCCACGTCGAGGACGTAACCCCCACCTGAAATCCCTCGACTTACAGGACTCCAGAAGACGGCGCACTATTTAACACAGGGATACCCTCCGACGAAAGGTAAGGGCAATCACACACTCAAAACTTTTGAGCAGGAACCACTTCACCCTTCTGGTGGAGAGGGATCTCGCGCAGAAGCTATTTCCTCCCTATATTGCTCCCACCATAGCTCTACTGACTTAAGCATCGGAGGGTTTTTCTTAGAGACTCATCCCTGAGCCCCCTGATCCGTTTTCCCTTTCTTGCAGTTCACTATCCGATGATCCACTGCCCGCTCAGGACCAGCGGGAGATCTTGCCTCTTCAGATAATATTGTTAAGCTGCCCAGACTGAGTTAAGACACCGATTTCGTGAGCTGATACTAAGCCAAAGTCCATTTATCTGCCAACCAACTCGTAAAAATGAACCATCATCCCTAGTCTTGGACGGCTCAACGGCCTATTCGTGTGACTAAAATTCCTCTGAAATCATCATCATTTTTAATGAAGGGGAACTCAAATTTAATATTTATCAAAGCCACAAGGTCCTTGATATTATCTAATAGCGTAGATATCATATATTAAAAATGCATACAAGGAAGATTGTGAAGGCAATAAGCATGTTGGGAACTGAGAAATGTAGTGTAATGCAATCACTGGGGGACCAGGATGATGCCCGGATGGTGGGACCAAAGAACTTCTTCCTGCGCTAAAAAAATTGTTAGCCAAGATATCATGAAAGAACAAGCAATGAATGAAAGTAGTTTAAGCATAGCATGGATCAAAGCATTAAAGCATTTAAAGATGCAAAGCATCATTGCTTGTTGTTTTATTTAAACCACATGGATGACAAACTTGGCCAATGGTTAAGATTTGGAGTTGAATGATCAAGATTGAAGTGGTGATGTCCAAAATGACAGGAATAATCATGTGAAGTGAATATCATTATTTTGGGAATATGAGAAGAATCAGAAAAGTCGATGTAATTGAAAGAGAGGACTCATCCCATGTTCTTGGTCCTTTTTACAGAAGTTGTCTCTATAAGACACCATCTGAACAAATAGTTAGTGAAAAATACAATATAATTTTTTAGATTTTGAGATATATAAAATTTTATGGGTTTTGAAAATATTCAAATTTTTATGGGTTTTAGAAAATATTCACATTTTTATGGATTTTGAAAATATTCAATTTTTATGGATTTTGGAGAAATATTCAGTTTTTTTGGATTTTTGAAAATATTCAATTTTTTTAGATTTTTAGTTTAGACATTGCTAATCGTAGCACCAAGGGTGATTGAAACCATTGGCTAGGGGTTCTTGTTCCTTCCCCTTTCGCTAAGAACTGCCCGAAGTAGGGCATGCATTGAAGGTGGCATCTTATAGTCGACTGCCCTTGGTTAACGGTGCCCCTACTAATGCCATACACGAGAAACACTCGACTTTGGAGGGAGAAGAGAAGAAAATTAGAGATAAGCCTGATATGAGTTAAGAAGATATTGGGTTTGACTTCCTTCCATAGCACAACCCCTAGAGATTCGGTCTGTTGCGCCAGGACTTTTTGTCATATCATCGAACCGTAATTCTCTTTTAGGCACGCACATGACCGGACTCATGACGTCCCATTAGGAAACTGTACTACCCTCTTGCCATGCCATATTTCTATGAATATTCTTTTTATTCATTTATTTTTTTCTTTTTGATCATCATTTTGTTTTTTTTGTCCTTTGGACTTGAAAGATAGTAGAATTGACATTGAAACTGAGAATAAGATCTTAATAGACTACCCCTATTTGAGACTTCCTCTTGTCGAGGTGTGCTTAGGTTGGTTGTCTTGCTTAGACTACCTCTGCCCTCATATTTCGGCCAAGTAAAGAAGAGAAAAGACTTTGTGCCCTCGAGCATGGCCCAAGTAGCAACAATGCTTACCAAAGGAGATGGCTAAGGATGCCGTGAAGTGTGTGCGGTGCCCATGCTAAGGGTTGCCCTTAATGAGCGGGGAGAAAATGCCGGACTCCCAGTGCGGATTTTTATAACGAAAGGTGTTGCAGAAGCAAGGCTAAGGACTCTTTTGACATTAATTAAAAACCTAGGACTAGGCCTAGACTTCCACTCTTAATCATGTTAAGAAGCACTTCGTGTTAAAAAACGTGCGTAGAGATGAATGAAGTAATGAAAATGGATACTTACGCAAACAAATTACCTTGCAACCTTTGTAGAAGTAGCTGCCGGTGGCAATATTGATCAATATGAGATTTGCTCTCCTCATTTGGCAGATAAGAGTAGGGAGGCGAAGATTGGAAGTGGCCTAACATAAAGGGGTGGTGCTTAGACCAGACTGACGAATAAGGAGAAAAAGAAAAGAGGTGAGGGCTAGAACTCCCTCACTAAGGTGCAGAGACCCTGATCACATGAATGGCCTACAGAAGGAAAAAAAATTAAGGAGAGGAGTGAGGACTAAAGCCTCGAAAGCTGTGGGAGAAAGGGAAGATGCCCAGAGCAGTTGATGTAGAAGAAATCGGGTCGGTCCCGGGATCGGGAGGAATCAGCAGTAGGAATTGATAAAGGGAGAGAGGTGGATCCAGAGGGTTCGGAGGCAGAGGATAAAAATCATGATGTGAAGAATCCGGAGGTTCTGGAGGAAGAAAATGCCGAGAGACGCGATGCCCTTGGAAAAGGTATGGGAAAAGATGATTCTGGAGATGCCAGAGGAAAAGAATGGCAAGGGACTTGATGCCCTGGAAAAGTAGGAGAATGATTCGGAGGAATGGGAAGAAATCTGGAGGTTCTGGAGGAAGGGAGTATGAAGAAGGGACATGATGCCCTAGGAAGATTGATAGGAACAAGAAAAGGAAATCTGGAGGTTCCGAAGAAAGAAAATGAGAAGGGGCGCGATGCCCTTGGTGGGGAGAAAAATTCGGAGGTTCCGAAAGAAGAGAGTATGAAGGGACGTGACGCCCTGAGAAGAGGTATGGAAAAAGATAATTCTGGAGGGAGGAAAGAATAAGGGATGCGATGCCCTGAAAAAAATAGGAGGATAAATTGGAAGAAAGGAAAAAGGTCTGGAGGTTCTGGAGGAAGAGAGTGTGGAGGGACGTGATGCCTTGGGAGAAGAGAAAAATCTGGAAGTTTAGGGAGGAGGGAATAAGAAGGGGCATGATGCCCAGTAAGGATAGGTGGATTAAAAAGAGAAAGATCCGAAAGTTTCGGAGAGAGAAAATAGGAAGGGACACGATACCTTGGGAGAAGAGATAGAGAATCCAAAAATTCTGGAGATAAGGGTGGATTAGAATCAGTTTGGAAAAGATCTGGAGGTTCCAAAAGAAGGGGAAGATCAGGGTGTAGAGACCCAAAAGAGGATGAATGCAAATGTATATGCATGAGATGTGAAGAATGCATGGAATGCAAGAGTGAATGCCTCCTTCTCATCCAATGGGCGGCCCATAAGAAGGAATTAGTGATTAATAAGAACGTGGATGGAGTGAAATGGGTGGTGAACGGATCGGTGGGAGGTCCCTCAACATAAGAATGCTCGCCCCTCAACGTCCACTTGCTTAATATAGCATTTTGGCCCATCCAATGGCATGCACGAATTGATGGCTCAATTGGCAGAATTAGTGTCCATGAGCTCTCATTTGATGAAGTTTTAACAATTGTGTAATTCAAAGTAAGCGGCAACTCTTTCGGCAAGTAGTCATGAAATTTCGGGAGCTCCACTTGCGGCGCGGGAACCTTGACACAAAATAAGTTAGGCTTCTTTAAAGGTAACTCCCTTGAAAGGCAAGGAACATCAATATGAGGGAGTTGGAACTGTGATATTGGAAGCTTCATAATGCCTAGGGCTCTCGGAATATCCTCATGAAAAGTAGTTGGTAATATAGGCACTAGCCCCTTGCATGGAAGTGTAAATGGAGTGAACATGGCGTTGAAAACTTCTAGTAAAAGGTGCCCTGCCCTACCCTTGAGCATAGACTTCATCATCCCCTTATCAGCAGAATTTGTCATGACGATGCTGGAGGAGAACCCCTTCTCTTGACAAGGTATTTGCACTGCGACAGATTGAGGGGTAATGAGAGCTTTGATGGTGTCTTGACCAATGAGCAATGTGACATTAATAATCTTGGCCTTAGCCCTTAATGGCATCAATTCTTGACTTTTCTTCTTGATGAGCATCGGTGGAGACCTTTCAAAAATGCACGGTACAAGAACACGGATCGGCATTTGGCAAATAAAATCTTGATTTTTGAATAGCATAGCCGTGACCAAATTCTTCTTGCCCGGCCCTTGATCATCATCCTTGGCGCATGTGTTTATGGAGATACACCTGAAGTTCAGCGATCAATGACACCCAAGAGGGGGGGTGAATTGGGCGATTACCGATTATACAAAACTTCTACCCGATTGAACCGAATGTGATGAAATGGCAATTTGGAATTTAGATCTGATATATTTTGAGTTATATCTAATATAATCTATCACACACGGTAGTCTTTTGGTACAAGGTGGAGGTAGAAATCCAGAGATTCTACTCACGCAAAGTGTTATCGTCTTGATAGGACTGGCCTTGTCAATTTAAATCCACTTTTCAATATACCAAAGATCTATTACGGAAATGCTCGATTATGCTAGATTTGAAAGATAAAACACGGAGGATGTAATACGCGTGTATGCTTACACAGAATGGGGGTAGAAGAAAAGGACCAAACCACACAAGAGACGGAAATTTTTAGGTGGCTCAGATGCAACACATGCAACCTACGTCCACCTCTCACGATCCGTGAGGATTCACACACTATCTTGTAAGGAATTACAGGATCAACACACACACACACACACACAAACTCGTATGGAGTTCAGAACTCCTACGATGGTGCAAAGGCACCGACACACACACACACAGATCTGAATAGATCCACACACACACTTTATGTTCACAGATTTTGGAAAAATACACACTTGAAGCTCAAAATAATTTAGAGGAAGAAAGGAAATGAAAAGCTTAGATCTAGGTTCCTCCTAAATCAAGGATGCAGATCTTGGACTGAGGTTTGCTTCTCCACTTTATCTCCACTTCGTTGGCTTCAAAATGATCTTCTAATGCTTGAATCTTGATGTAGAATAGCTGGATGAAGTACTATTCACGTAGGTTCTTGCAGCAGCTTTCTACCTCTCTTGATGGCCTCCCTTGGATCCTCTTGGTTGATTAGGGTTTCTTGAGCCATAAGGTGTTTTTATATAGCCTAGGGTTGTCAAGGGAGATGTCAATACAACCTCCCACGTTTTTTGGCAGATTTTGGAGTCTCATGGACTCAAAAGTCCAAAAGAAAGGCTTCCCCATGTTGTAGAGAACCAAAAGTCAACATTGGTTGCTTAGCAGGGGTTGGTCGACTGAAATCTGTCGATCGGTCGATCGAACTCTAAGAAATTCTGACCTTTGGTTGCTGGGAAAATCGGTCGATCGAAATTGGCCCGTCGGTCGACCGAACTCTATAAATTCTTAGACTTTTCAACTTTGGGAAAATCGGTCGCCCGAACCCATTGCATTGGTCGACCAAAACCAATTTTTTCTACAAAACCAACTTGTTAGCCCAGAAATCATAATCATATTGAAAAGGCCTTGACTCGATCATCATGTAGCATTCGTTTGAGGTTTATTTAGCTTATTTCATGTAGTTTTGAACTTAGATATTAGAGTAATGAAACATCATGTTCAATGAGCTTAATCACCTTCTTGTGTTCGCTCTTATGCACGTATACACGCACGAGACCATTAGCAAGTCCAGAGTTTTGTTATCATCAAAATCACCTCGAGAAACTCAACAATATCCCCCTTTTTGATGATGATAAAACTCTACTTCATTAAGTACATGGCGTGCCATAGAAACCAATTTGAACCTGAATTCAACTCATTACATCCTTGTAAGCTCTCATATGGTTCATATATGAGGTGGAGTTTACACTCACGCATAGTGAAGGATTTCAGATGGGCGGACCTGTCTTTCGTATAACACCATTTGATATACAGAACCAATTGGAGGGTTATGGACTCGATTATATTTTTTGGTTCTTATTTATTTTATATTATTATTTTATTATTATTATTATTATTTATTTGGTTGTTTATTAGTTAGTTTATTAGGTGTGCCAGTCACCGAGGTGACAATTTCATTGTGTGCTCGATCTGACTTAATCAGTCGATTGTGGAATTCGAGTCGGGACCTGAAGTCCGTCATATTATAAAGGCTATGACATTAATTACATCCTTCCAGGGGAAGGAAAACCCTTGATTAATCGCCAAAGTAGAAGTGACCCGGGGGGAAAAATAAGATAAGACTGTCATGCTCATTTTATTTGCAGGGTAGAAGATGCATGCGGACGTTCATGCGATTTGTAGTTTATTATGATTTATCTGCCTGATTCCCAGTACGTGACGGAGAACTTAGGTTTGAGAACCATCCTCACGCATAGTGATGGCTTCCAATCGGGCATAACCTGACCTTCAACCACACACTATTTGATATATCGGGAGCACAGGAGGGTGGACATGGAATTCTTTATTAATCATCATGCAAATGATCGCTAAGAGAGCAAAACGTTGTGCTTCGTAGAATCGGGCGGGCATGAGTAGACTCCAAACCATAGCCTCAATCTCATCGATGCACTTCATGCTCATCTAATGACTTTATTTACTCAGTTAATCATCAATATACGAGAGTACACAGAACAAATCCGACATCATATCCCCTTATCTTGAGCTATGCCAAGTGGGAATAGGAAACTGTCCACGCAGAGCCGGGACAGAATCCACAAAAGATAGGAGCATATCAATGCTCGAGTATCACGAGGTGGGGTTAAACTGAGATAGTATTTGTCCACCACGGCATTCAATGTCATTGCTCCCAAGAAGGAGTCGGTAGAGGACATGCAGAGGCAAACCTCTTTATCTCCAAGGGGCTTTAAAGATTCGACATAGCAGAGATTGGAAATCACTCGGACAACATCTCCCCTTACATCGGATCATGCCCGAGGGAGTATAGGACATCCATCCACAGAGTGCCGAGATGGAAGCCAAAGAGAGAGAGACGGGCATAGCCTGAGATCCAAAAGGATCGAAATACGGCAGAACAGTGTCCGCTTATCATGGCATTTATTGATATTCCCTTGAAGGGACCATAGGAGAACATGCAGTGGTAGAACTCCATGGGCCAGTAAGGTTAGAAAAGAAACATCATACTTGGTAGAATGTAGGGATAAACCCCATTAATTTAGCTCCCATGGATTTGAGTGAAAGACTATTATTCCTCCCCAGGATAGTATGGGTTCTAGACTGAGGATGGCATGGCTCGGAGTCCCGGGATAGATGGCCGAATGCCTCAGTGGTTATGAGAGGGCTACAAGATTTAAAATATATTGTTATCGACCTTGAATGGGAGGATCGGCCTGGGCGGCCTCGGCGCGGGGGTAGTAGGATGAGCTCTCGATGCGCCTGGGACTCGGCAAGTGAGGGGGCTAGTCGGCGCAACTGATGGTCGGCGTGGAGGCCAACCGACACGGGTGGTTATCGGCGCGCCTGCCACTCGGCGCAGAACCAGCGCCGAGAGAGCACGGCGCCAGGAGGTTAATTGGGGCGCCGAGAGGGCAGATTTGAGGATCTGGGGGTTTTGAAGCTTTGGATTTTGGAAGTTTTAAAGTTTTGGATTTTGGGGGTTTTGAAATTTTGGATTTTGGGGGTTTTGAAGCCTTATCTGAGGGTTTTAAGAAGGCTAGAGGGTGCCGAAGACTGGTTTTAGGCATATCATCCCGGGGAAGCAGGGGATTTCACACAGAAGTATCACTCGGAGCCAGCTATTTCCTAAATCACGTGAACTGCAATCTGATTATATCCCTCACTACTTCACGAGTGAGAGGCCATGAGATGAACTGTCTCAGGCTCTCACCACGACTATGAGGTTGGGAAAACAGCAGAGAAGGTATCGGGAGAATCCACACGAGTTACAGCTTGTGTGTGCTTCGTGCAGTAAAAGCTATCTTCACAAACGTCACATGCAAAGAATTGCGGACAAGAGAGATAGGGAAAGAGAGAGAATCCCAGAATCTGCTACTTCATTACATTCAGTAGAATGCATATATTCGACATAGAAAGAAATAAGACTACATGATTACACACATAGACTAACGACTTTTGAAGATCTATCGGACTACTCTGACGCTTAACATCAAATGAGAATAGTACTCAGAAGTAAACGACAGGAAATGCTAGAATAAAGCATAGGGAGGGGAAAATGTAGCCCCGGGGGCATTTGACAGATGGACTCCCACCTTGAATCTCCTTCGCTCACCCTTCTACTACTCTTTCTCTTCTGCTCTCTCTTTTCTGTCTGCCACTCTTTTCTCTCAGTCGGCCGTAGGACAGAAAGACTCCGGGGTCTGTCTTCGAACCACTTAGCGCCCTTTTATAATAGGGCTCCTTCTTTTCTATTCAGCACATGCTGCTCCCGGCGTGAGGGTTAACCAGGGCACCTTTTCCATATCGGCACCCAGGTCAGTTGGCGCGCCTCGGCGCAAGCAATTCCCGGCACGCAGCCCCTTTCAGCCCAAGAACCACTTGGCGCCCCTCTGGTGTACACATGGGCTTTGGCCCATTCTCACTCGGCTTTCGATTTCACCTTTTGAATGAGCTTTTGCTGATATTCATTACCTGTTACTAGGCAATTATATCCATTCTTGTAGTTATCTAGTGTTTTGTATTTATGTTTAGTAGCAGGCGACATGGATCTAGTCTTCATTAACATCAGGATATTCCGAAGATCCTTTTCAACAGGCAGATGATTGCCTGGAGCATGACACAGTTTAATCAGCTCGACCATCTAAAATGACAGTTGTGTTGGGTAGCAGCTTGACCGGAGGGGCTTCAACCGGACAGAGTGTCGAAGGTGATGGATCCTTTATCTATCCTGGTTTATAGAACTTCCCGGGATGACATCGGGGCCACATCCTTGATTGCTCTTCAAGGCTCTGGATGCTTGGTTGAAGGTTCTCTTTGACATCTTCTGCTTGTGCAATTTTTTAGGTGTCAATAAATGCCCCCCACCAGCAGGTGACATAAGCGAAGATGAGCGGCACGGGGCCTGCAGGTGTATCCTTTAATGTGATATCTATATATTTCTTCAGACTTAACCCTGTCCATTGTGCAAACTTATAGCCTGATACCTTCATTTTCTCTGTACAGCCTCATCATTCATGTTCATACTTGAAATAATCATCATCATTTTGACTAGCATGAGCTTGTTGAGTCTTGATGATCGGCCTCAAAAACTCCTCTCGGCGCGTCTTGATCGGCGTGAGGAACCTCGGCATGCCCCTCATCTCGGCGCGGCACGGCATCGGTGAGCTTGGGAGAGGGGGTCTCAGCGTGGCATGTCTCGGTGCGCCTTCTCTTACCCGGCGCGTGACCTTCTCGGGGCGCATTAGGGTTTAACCTTTTAAGCATCGAGGGTGAGCGAGGGGTTCATTCTAGCTCGCACCTCCTCTCTCTTCTCTTCGGTGCCGTCTTCATCCCATGGCGGTGCTCGGCGTGAGGGTCTTTGAGAAGAGATTTCCCCCTTTTCTTTGACAAGGTTTCTGCTCTTTTGGTGAGATTTTTCTCCTTGTTTCACAGTGGTACTATGTCCCTTTCATTAAGGAGTCATCCCCTCTTGGTGGATGTTCTTCCTATTAATCTTTGGGCATACCCAAACAAGGGGAGATGCTACCGAAATTTTCTTAGAATTTCCTCTTCTATTACTGTCTCAACCTTGTCTTATCTTCTTTGATTTTCTTATTTACAGTTGCTGAAATGGCCACCACTTCTCACCGTGAAGCTTCCGAGACTGCTGATGCCGGTGCTTCCTCTCAGGGTAGGGTGTCTGGCCCTTCTATAACTTGGCTGAATGTCAGCCAGCTAGACCGATGTCTTGGGAAGGTTGCCATAGTTGACGAGTCTTCTGACTCGGAGATGGAAACAATATCTGCATCCCGTGTCCTGCCTACCGAGGATGGGTTAGGCTTCAATCGCGACGACGGCTATCGTCTGGATTTTTCGAAGGACCGTCATCTAGTGCCGTTTTCTACACCTTCAATGTAGTTGGTAAGAGAGACAATATGTTGGCCCGGATGGTAGAACGGGCCATGCTGCTAGAGAGGGATAGCCTGAAAGGTTCCGTATATCGTGGCGAGGCCATTTATCTTCCCCGAGAGGAGCGCAAGTGGGATGCCGTTCTGGGAGTGACTGAGCTGGAGCCGGAATAGAAGATGCTGACACGAGCTCCCAAGCTTACCCCGGCCAGGTGGGATACTGCTGCGGGTCGGGTCAACAGGGAGAAACCCAGCTAGAGATTGTTTCTTGCGCCCATAAAGTGGGGCTATAGAGATGAGCCGTTCGTTCTGAACTGCTTGGCTGTCCAGTTCAAATTTCAGCTGGCTGCCGGCTGGTTTGCGGACACTAAAGTGACCGATGCTTATCTCTTCTGCGCAGGAGTGGTAGAATTTACAGAGTTTGTGTTGAAAGAATATGCTCCTTTACTGACCAGAGCTAGAGTATATCATAGTGTATATGCATCCCGCTTCCGGTATCCCATCTCCAAAGGCCTATGCTGCGGCATGTTTGAAGTCTTTTGCCCACAATTTAAGACCTTTTATACAGTAGAGGGTGAAACTTCATTGGACCTCTAGAGTTTGTCACAGCTTTCAGGTTTGCCGATTGACGGAGAACCATATGAAGAAGTCTGCATGTTTGACTTTGTCAAGGATGAGACCGACGAAGAGGGCCAGTATTTCTTCGGCTTTTCATACCGGTACTTGATGAAAGCATATCGCTCCCTCTGCCTGGCACATCATAGGGGATCATCTAAGGGCTATCATACTCGGGAGAAGAGCAGTAGGATGAAAGTCTGAGTAGGACATTGGATTCAATATTTCTTCGGTGGCCCTTTGAAATACAATGAGTTTCCTTCAGTAGTTCCAATTGCGGGTAAGCAAAGCAGGCCTCCCAAGTTCAAGTCAGAGTAGCCTTCTTCTATTCAACGGGTCAGCCGAGGACGGCCGAATCCTGCTGGAGTGGACCCCTTACTCACTGTGCTGCTTACTTCACATTTTGGCTATGCACTATTGCTCTCCCGCAGGGAGATGAAACAGTTATCAGACCAGAGGCAATATACCTGGCATGTCAGATGGCTTGGGGCATGCGGCTTGCTTTATGTCCGGCTGCGCTCTGCCTGGTTTACAAATCTCTGGGAGATCTATATAAGCATCAGGTCCCTCGGTCCTTCAGAATAGTGGGCCCGTTCCATTTCTTCAATGCTTGGGTATGCAGCTTGTTTCCCGAGCTTAATCCTAGAACTTTGCAGACGATGACATTATACCCCCGGATGTTGGAGTTTGAAAGTGCCGAACCTGGCCCAGTATCACAGCAGGTCTATTCTATCAGAGGCCGGTTAACAAGGGTTCCAGTGGATTCAGCAGGAACTATTCATTTCTGGAGTTTGGTAGCACATTTCGCTCCACTGGTAAATCATCAGCGTGAATGCAAAATGGAGGATGTGGAAATCTTTGTTCATCCCATTTCAGGTGCCACAGTGACCCGGCCAGTCTTGGAGCCTGAACTGATTGACCGTGCCTTGTCAATTCGCCCCAGTGTTTTAGTGTTCAGAAAGGGAGGCATGGTTCATTTAGAACCATATTACCCAATCAGATTTGGACGGAATTTTGGCTATGATCAGCACATTCCCCTTTCAACTGCTCAGTTTCTGTTGGACAGCAGGTCAAAGCATGGCTCGGTTGTTGTTAGCGAAGGTTGCACCTGGTGGGACTAATTCCATCACCGGGAGGCCAATACCTTTAGAGTGCCGGTGCCTAACCGTGTTCCTCGGGTCACTCCAGAGTATATAAAATGGTGGAATGCCCGAACAAGCTTTTATCGCAATGCCAGAACAACATGCTGGGATGTGGCCGAGCGTACTTTTCTAAGTCAGCAGCCTGGGCCAGTCTTTGACATTGATGAAGCCCATCTGAAGAGGCTATTTTCTTAGCACCCAAAGGAGCGGACGCATACATAGTACGCAGGAAGGCCCTGAAAGAAGATGCAGCCAAACAGTTGATGCCTGTGCTTGCTGACATAGATGAAGATATTTTTATAAAGAATGTAGAACATTTATGCCAAATAGGCGACGCCCGCTTGGAGATTTCACAATATCCTTTTCCCATCGAGGAGCCGCTTCCCAAAGCAGTTTCTTGGAAATGTGAGATTGACCGCTTCTGCCCATACCGGGCGTTTATCAGGAAAGAAGATAGAACCTTGACGTATTATCAGCACACGTCTTGGTTATTTGGTCTGATGAATATCCATGGGCTGACTCTTGCCGACTATAGCAAATATTTTGGACAAGCCCCTATTTGTATCTTTCCATTATGCTGACGGCTGGGGTATCGACCACCTCGGCTTGTATCATTGTCTTGCTTCCTGCGGCCATGTGGACCGGGCTGATCTGGTCGAAAAGTGCAAGAAAATTGGCGACATTTACTAGCTTGTTCGGGAGGTGGCATCCCGAAGCAAGGAGGTGTCTTATCAATACTGGCCCCTCTCATCTTTTTATAATGGCCCCATAGGTAAGATTTTCTCCGGTTGACTTGTTGCTTGTCTCATTCCTTGACCCTTTTTATAACGATACACGTTCTCTTCAGCAGATAGGCCAGACATAAAACAACAAGGGTTTTATAGGAAAATTATTTCCCAAGCCCAGAACCCTGAATATTTTGACATTCCTGCACCAGTGCCAACCACTACTCCACTACCTCCTGGCAGAAAGAGGGCGGCTTCTTTGCTGAAAGTTGCCTTGGGACAGGCGAAGAAAGCTCGGAAAGCCTCATTGAAGCAGCCATCCTCTGCAGCTGATGTAATTGAGATTCCCTTGCATCTCGTGCCATCATATGGACAGTTTGTCGCTCAGCAGGAGGCTGCCCAGCAAGCTGCCAAAGGTGATGTTACTTTTCTTTGTGGAATACAAGATTATTCCTTTCACGGCACCTTCATTCTTAATTCATCATCTTCTTTATTGGGTAATAGCTCAAGAAGTAGCTACTGCTGCTGTGAACACCGAGGAAATTGCCAAGGCGGCAGAGGATGTGGATCCTCCTGCCGCGGCCATGGTGGAAATAACTGGGACAGCTGAAGCTATAGGAGAAAACCCTTCCACTACTCTGGAGGATGTCAGACTTCCTTCTCCCACACTGGCTAGTGAAGCCGAGGGTGAGCCAGGTAACCTCTGATCTTTCTGAATCTTCTTTTCCAGATGACCTTCTGACCCTGCCCTATGCATATCTTTGTGATGTAGTGGCCGAAGTAGTCAGTACGGAGGCTAGGACACCTGCTGTGGACGTCCCTTTGCAACAGGAAGGGCATAAAACTGTGTTGAAGAATGTTGCTATCCCTTTGCGGCGTGTGATAACCGGCTCATCAACTCGGAAGGCAATAGAAGCGGCGGGCCGACTCGAGCCTAGTGTAGATATCTCTTCCAGGAGCTCTGCTACCATTTCTGATGAAGAAGTTGACTATGGTTCTTCAGAGGATGATGAGAGAGCATATGAGACAGTCAGCGAAGGGATAGTGACACCCCCTACGCTACTGAGTGGTCCTTTAATATTTAGTCCTCCAAGATTGCTAGCACCGTCATCTGAAGGAATACTGTTAGAGGAATTCATCGGAATTGACATGGAAGTGGAGATAACCCCTCCTTTTGTTGCTTCATCTGCGGGATTAGTGTCCTCTATACATGTAGCAACCCTGGTAAATTAAAGGACTAGAAAGTCTAAATAAATTAAAAATAAAAATTTAACAAGGCCCAGACTTTGTACATAACCCTCTTACGTCCTAAAAAGTCTTACAAAAAGGACTCATGGACCCTACCATTATATTATAATAAATTTAAGAATGACATGTTATTTTTAGGTAAGTATTTAATGCACAACGTAATTTTAATTGAATTAAGAATCATTAAATCTCGAAAAAAATGTCAATTTATGTTTTATTACTAATTTAGAAAATTTAATATTCCACATTTATTACATTATAATCTTATTAGAAGGGAGAAGGATATATATATAAGATTTAATTACATTAAAGATATGTAAAAGATAAAAGAATGAGTATATATGTAATTTCGATTCTTTCAAGGGGATTGAGAAATGGCCAAAACTCAATTGACGCCTCTTTGTGCAGGCGTATCCAACGTAAAAAGTGACTTAATACAAATCGTTATTTATAAATTAGTGAAAATCAAATAAAGTATATAGCTAAAATAGTTATAGAGATGATAGGGATATATACATAATAATAGTCTTTTGGAAGGTTAAGGAGAAATGCCAAAATGAAATTGACGCCATTGCCTTGGGCGTGTATTATAAATGGGACGACTTAATGAAAGTCGTTATTTTATTCTAAAATAAATAGTGCCCATTTTTGAATTAAATAATTTTGGAAAACTAATTATATGGAAAAATAGAGAAAAATGGAAAACTCATACCCCTAAAATTTCCCATCAATATCATACCAAAAAAAAAGATAAAAATCCAGAAAGATCGTTACACCTTAAATTAACAAATAGGGAAAGGTGAATGACGCCTCCGAACAAGTCGTCATTTAATTTTTGACGACTGTGTATACAAGCGTCATTTATTGAAATAACGCCCCAACCTATGGCGTCATTTACAAACTAAACCTATTAGTATTTGGTTCGAATAAGGATGTTATCCGGGTAAATTTCGATTAGGAAAGTATCAACACATGGATGTTTAAGTTTAATCAGGAGTCTACGTAGAAGTTTCAACTCCAATCAAACTCCTAGAACCCATTAAGATTCTTTTCCCTATAAATACCATCGCCTCCATCGAACCCATGTTGACCCTAAAGACGCCCTGCTGCTACTCCTCTGCCGTTGAAGTTCTTCTTCATCTTCCTCTTGCTGTCAATATTGTGAAGGGAGGACGCCGTCTTCTGCTCCTTCGACAGTGCTTCACGTATTACCGTAGGTTGCTTCTGCCGTGGGTGTACGTGAAGAACATGAAGTTCTTCATCCTTTCTTCTTCTTCCTTGCTGCACGAAGGATTGAAGGCCATTGATTTCCTTACCATAACTGCTGCTGCTGATTGCCTTCGACCGTTGAAGCAAGAAGAACAAGCTGCTGTGTCTTCTTCCTTCTACGCGGTTACTTTGTTTCAAATAGGGTATCGTTTGTGATCAAATCTTCATATATATTCTTCACGTTCCATCAACCAGATCATCACCAAGGTAGGTTTTCTCAAGACTTAGCAAAATCCTATAATTACTAAGTGATTACATGCATATAGGTCTAAAGGAGTTACAGATTTCATTTTCCAGAATGAATTTTCTCCATTTACTGCATGAATGAAACTGACGACCCAAGATAGGGCGTCATTTAAAATCAACGACCGTGCAAACAGTCGTCTTTTCCTAGATAGTTAATAATTGTACAATATGTTTAAAATTTAATAACTATGAACTCTTACATGTACACTAAAGCATGACTGTGTCCATAAATTCCTGTTATTTTTCCTATCTGTTCATGTCTTTAGAATCTTGATCAGACATACTCCAAAAATCATGTGTCAAAGAATTAGCGACCCAGAGTAGGTCGTCAATTGAATGAACGCCCCTGTAAACGGGCGCCAATTTAGTGATAAACTGTGAAATTATAGAATTGGTTATAATGCCCCTGGATATTGAAATGACGACATATACCCTACCCTTTTATTTGTTATATGACGCCCCTGACTAGGGCGCTGTTTACGAAATTGAAGCCTTAATGTAAGACGCCATTTATATAATATCTGAAATTTTAGAATGTTTATAGATTTTAATATTAGCAAGACCTCGATATAACGACTACGTGAACAGTCGCCATTTATTGAACTGACGACCCTGACAAGGGCGCCAATTCATAAAATGAAGACTTAAACCCAGACGCCAATTGACTGATTTCCTGATTTCGTGGCTTTTGTAACCCTTTTACAGTAGGTTAGTTATTAGTCACTATATTCCATTCCGTGAATATAGTCCCATGTTTCACATTATTTTATCGATTACCCACTATTTCTCGGTGATAGACGAACTCTCCATAGGACATTCCGTTCCTTTGGACCAGTGACTTTATCATAGAGACCTCCGTAAGACTCCGCTAGCCTTGGATTCCCTCGAGGCAGCCGAGCTGGTTGTACCCTTAAAACTTATGTCACTATTTGGTTACCATGTCACTCTAAAGAAACATGGTATACCGGCCCTCATGACTTGCTAAGAGGATGTCATGAGAATACTCTAAATTAATGGAATGGGAAACCATGTCATTAGTGTTCTTATGAATTAGGTGCCATACTTGTGGACCTCAATTCTATCTAGCTTATCATATCCAAGAACGAGCGACCATCGCTATATGAGCGCTTATTCTTATTATCATGGCACCCAATTAGAGAGTCGATTCCACCTAGTTTTATCGTTAATCATGATTGTACCGTTATTGTTATCTTTATACATCATGTTCAATCCTTGAAATTCTATTCCACAAGATCTACCTTAAAGTCCCTACAAGCTTATTCCATTGAAAGTCTATATTGGCTATAACCATGGTGGATGTCGAAAAATACACGATCAATGCCTGCATGGTCCTGGGAGGAGCACCCGAAAGTACTAGTATCCATGGGAGTTGTAATGATCACGGTGTGGCATTACACCGAAGTGCATGACTAACTTGATTAGACATTCCACAATCTCATACTAGACTTGACATGACATGACTTGCGTGACCCGGAAAGGGTATTTTTATACTTGCTTGAAACGTGATAGCCAATTCCCGACGTGACATGATGAATATACTTGCTTGAATTTCTTGACATTTATTGATATAATTTCTTGAAAGACATGCTAGTTCACTCAATTATCTCTTGTTATACTCTCTCTCTCTCTTGTCGTTTTACGTAAACATGCATAGCTTTATTGCATTCATGTAACATGTAAATTACTTAAAGCAAGCTAGCTCTTGAGATATAATTCCTACTGAGCATTCGCTCATCCAGTGTTTTCCCCTATTTTAAAGGTAAGTCCGATGACGAGACTCAATCGGATGGGGAAGGTCAAGAGTAAAGAGACTAGAGCTACTCCATCTATCCAAGCGTCTACTAGTCTTATCTTCCTATATTTTTGAGTCAATCGTTGTACTTTTCCCTTTATTGAGTCTTAGCACTTTCATTAAGTGGATTGTAATAGAAGTACTTTTGAGGTTGTGATTGAATAAAGGATTGGGTTATCTTTACTTTTGCGCACTCTATCTTTGTGTTGAATACACTAACGCTCTGATTGACATGATCGATATAAACTCGTCACGCGTCTCTGAGTTCCTTCCGCGCTCAGGGCGTGATAGTTTTTGTGGTATCAGAGCCTAGGATATTCAATTCCTAGGAAACCCAAGTCCAAGGATAGGTTTAAACTTTTAACCGGTGAGATTGGGTAGAACCAAGGGTTAAGTTAACTTAGAATCAAAACCTGTGAACCTAATCACATATTAATATAGTTATTGTAATTGTAGGACAATGGCTGCCGAACGTGCCCAGTGGCGCAACATGCAATGCACTCTGCAAGGCATGACCCAGGCACTTCAACAGGTGGCACAAGGAGGTGCACATCGTGGAGCAGGAAATCTCCACCAAAGCTTCAAGAACATGAACCCTCCTAAGTTCATGGGATCCACTGATCCGGATGACGCCGAACACTGGATCTAGGAGACCGAACGAATCTTTCAAGTTATGCAATGCACGGACCAAGAGAAGGTCTTGTTAGCAACGTTTCAATTGGAAAGGGACGCCCACTGCTGGTGGGAGTCGGTAGAAGCCACATTAGATCAAGGACAAGTTACTTGGGAGGAGTTTGTTGAACATTTCAACAATAAATATTTTTCAGACCGAGTCCAGGAGAAGAAGGCCGCCGAGTTCGCCGCACTTAAACAACGATCTTTGTCGGTGGCTGAGTATGAGGCACAATTTTCCAGGTTGTCTCGATATGCTAAACATCTACTTAGTACCAAGAAGATGAAAGCTAGGAGATTCCTAAATGGGCTCAGGCTCCAATTTATCACGCAACTGGCCCCGATGGTCATACAAGTCTATTGGGAGATGGTACGACGAGCCCAGCTACTGGAGGATGCCACGGAACTATCTAATAGGATCCGTGGGAGAGACAAGAAGGAGCATGTTACTAGCTCCGGCACTTTCAAACCCAATTTCAACAAGAAAAGGCCAAGTAATGGAGGAGAGCCTTCTCAGGAGAAGAAAGTCAAAAAGATTAACAAGCCGTTCTCCATCACCACCACACCTTCTAAAGTGGTGTGTAAACACTATGACAAGGCCGGACATAAGACCGAAGAATGTTGGAGGAAACTAGGAGCTTGTCTCCGTTGTGGGAGCCGTGATCATCGGATTCCCGACTGTCCCCTACTCAATGATCAAGCCGGTGATGGAAAGCGCCCGGTGACAAAGAATGCACGTCTCCAAGCTATTAAGGAGACAGAATAAGATGAAGACGAACTAGTTGATGATACATTGAAAGTTTGTTCCAAGTCTGCATATGTCTTATTTGATACTGGTGCCCCGCATTCTTTTATTTCTAAAAAGTTTGCTAATCCATTACCCATGGTGTTGTGACTCCTCTGTGTTGATGGTGTTGACATGTAACTTTACTTCATATGGCGACACATTATTTTTGATTGATTGGCAACACTGTTTATGTTTTGATGAAATTACTTTTATCAGATTGTCTGTGTGTTCTATGCATTCTATCTTGTTTTCACACTGAACACACACTCAAAGTCTCAAAGTCTATACACTGCACGTTCAAGATCAAAGTATATCCATTGCTACATTACATGCTAGTGTGAAGTATGTACAGTCGAAGCACACATATCAAGTCTATACTTTGAAGCTACTATGCAAGTCCACACATTGGCCTTCAGGCTTGAAAGTCTGTACATTGGACTACGTCAACTCATTGCATTGACATACACTATAGCGTCAACTCATTGCATTGGCTAAGTCTATACACTGTCCGTCTCATTTAGAGTCTAAGGCAAAGTCTGTACATTGGACGGTGTCAGGCGATGTCTGTACATTGAGCGTCCCAATGAGCGTCTCATGTAAGTCCATACATTGGACTGTAGCATGCATTTGTCAATGGCATCTAAGTCTGTACAGTGGACCGTCTTCCTTAGCGTCTTGATCTTCCAAGTCTATACATGCTTCTGTTTTACAAAGTCTGTACTTTGGTCTCAGACTCCAAAGTCTATACATCGCCTGTTGACTGCAAAGTCTATGCAGAGCTCAAGAGTTCGAAGTCTATACATTCATTCACTGTAGCTTGCACGAGGTAAAGTCTGTACATTGGCCTCCATGCCTCAAGTCTATACATTGAACTGTTTGGCCAAGTCTGTACATCGATGTTTGCCAAAGTCTGTACATTGGCATCTGTTTCTTCGTTGCGATTCCAAGTCTGCACATTGGGTTATTTACCTACGTTCAGCTTCGAAGTCTATACATCGATGCCTTTACCTACGTTGCCGTTCAAAGTCTATACAGTCGATGTTTTCCATTGTTTCAAGTCTATACAGCCGTTCTTTTAGAAAGTCTATACATCGGTCTTCACCTCAAGTCTGTACAGTCCTTTGTTGACAAGTCTTCACATCGTGAAGTCTATACACTCAACTCCTTCACATCTTGCAAAGTCTGTACATTGCATTCATCAGTCGTGAAGTCTATACATCGCTTGTCTTCATTCGAGTCTCATGAAGTATGTACATCGTGCATCAGTTCTGAACTCTATACATCGTCTGTCTTCATTTGAGTCTCACTGAAGTCTACACATTGCATCTTCATTCATGAAGTCTACACATTGCATCTTCATTCATGAAGTCTACACATTGCATTGATCTTCACTTAGTCTATACATTGACAGTCTTCATATCACCTAAGTCTGTACGGTGGTTGCTTCATACAGCAAGTCTATACATCGCTTTCACTTATATGAAGTCTATACAATACAGTTCTTCTGATAAGTCTATACAGAGTTGTTATTTAATCTGATCATCCGATACTCTGTCTGACAGGGATTCTCTACCGAGATTGCTGACATGGCTCGTGATCCCAGGAGGACGAGGTGACCAGATGTTGCCACTTGGATGGAAGCACCTCGAATCTAGAGAATTCCTTGGGCGGGAAAACGTGGAAGCCACGCGCCCTTATCCACCTGCTGCTGTTATATATAGCAGCCTTCATCTTCTGTAAAAGGCTGATCGAAGTTGGCGAAGTCTATACATCCAGCCTGAAGCAGCAGCCACCGAGATCCACTGTGAGAGGAAGAAAAGTAGAGAAGAAGAAAAGGAGAGAAGAAGAAAGTGAGAAGAGATGAGTTGAGAGAGTTATATGAGAGCTTGTGAATCAGTCTCTTGGTCCAGTTACCAGAGCTGATATTGCTCAACTTTGAGCTACCATCATTTTGGTTTTCTTCCATTCGATTGTGTTTTTCTTGCTTTTCAGTCTTTGTTATTTTCCTTTGAAAACTCTTGTTCGATCAAGCTGTTAGTCAGCGGTTTCAAGCTGTGAGGCAGCGGGTTGCAGAGGTGTTCCTCTGGTCGGCTAAGCTGTAGTGCCCAGCAGAGCAAGCTGTGAAGCTCAGCTGTTGCAGAGGGTGTTCCTCTGGTCGGGATAAGCTGTAAGCCCCAGCCATTGTTGGCAAGCTGTAGAGCCCAGCAGATTGAAGCTGTGTATCAGTAGTAATCCACATTCGAGTTGAATATGGGGTGGACGTAGGTCGGATTGACCGAACCACCTAAAAGTCTTTGTGCCTCTCGTGTGTTTGATTGCTTGTTCAGCAGATCTTGTGTGTTTCATTCGGTGCATTGGCTGTGTTCGTTTAGTGTTCTTCTAATTCCGCATTTGATTCTAGACATCCGCAGTGGAACCCCAAGTCTGTACATCGCATCATATTGTTCATGCAGTGTCTTGGTGAAGTCTATACATTCCTTCACTGTAGCTGGCACGAGGTGAAGTCTGTACAATGGTCTTAACTTTCCAAGTCTGTACATTGGCCTCCATGCCTCAAGTCTTTACATCGGATTGGTTGGCCAAGTCTGTATAGCCATTGACTTCATATAGGAAGTCTGTACATCTTACTGCACTGTAGCTTTCACGGAACCAAGTCTATACATCGTGAAAGTCTATACACTCCTCTTGGCCTTAGCATCTGTTTTGAAGTCCATACATTGGTCTTCAGTTCAAGTCTGTACAATGGACTAATAGACAAAGTCTACACATTGGAAGTCCATACATTTAGTTGTCTTGATCTGATCAAGGTTGTACAGAGCTTCTTTTGGCAAGTCTGCACATTGTGAATGTCTATACACCCGATTGCCTTTGCATTGATCAAGTCTGTACAGCCCTTTTGTTGTCTAGTCTATACACTCAACTTCTTCACTTCAGGAAGTCTATACATCCGTTAGGCTTGCTCATGCATTGTGCTTCTTTAGTCTGCCTCGGCCAAGTCCATACATTGTTTGCTTAGCAGACTGTGAAGTCTATACATCGGTTGTTCAACAGCAGACTGCTCAAGTCCATACATTGGCTGCATCATATGCATTGAAGTCTGCACATTGCTGAATGCTCTTCAAGTGTGCACATTCGTTCTAAGGCATAGTCTATACATTGCATTGCATTCATCAGTTGTGAAGTCTGTACATCGAGTCAAAGTCTGCACATTGCATTCTCTTCAGCAAGTATGTATAGCGAGTGCCTTCTCATCTGAAGTCTGAACATTGCATTTGCATTCACAATGTCTTCACACCTGAAGTCTATACAATGCACTACCTTCGCAAAGACTGTACATTGTGCATATTAGTCTTGAAGTCCATACATCGTTCATGAAGACTGAACAACGAGCAAGTGTGTACATCGGACTAGTCTGCTGGCTAAGTCTGTACACTGCTGCACGTTGTGTTCTTCAATGTCTGAACATTGCTTCAGCGTTTGGCTTCAGCCAAGTCAATACATCGACTGGCAGTCTTCAGCTACGTGTATACATTGCTTCACAACGTGAAGTCTATACAATGCCATAGCTCTGCTTATGTGAAGTATATACATTGCTTTACACTTCAGCAACTCTATACACTGCTTCAGATCTGATTCATAATGTCTATACATCGGTTCTCAATGTACACACTTATTCAATTGCTGCTTATAAAGTCTATACAATGCATTTCATCTTCAAAGTGTGTACAGAGTTTACACTTGAACTGATACGTTTATTTCGACTGACTTACAGGGATTTGGTACTGGGATTGCTGACATGGCTCGTGATCCAAGGAAGGACGAGGTTCCCTGATCGTGACACGTGGAAGCACTGTGCTGAAATGCTGCCACGTGGACTGAGGTTTCTTGGCGGGAGATGTGGAGAGCACACGACCGCCCTAATCTGCTGATGCTATATAAGGGAGTCTCCTTTGTCTGAAGGAGACTGATAGTGATCGACTGAAGCAGAGGCAGAGTGAGAGCTTCCACGATCCAGACAGAAAGAAGAACAAAAGAAAAGAGCAGAGTGTGAAGAGAAGAGAGAAAAGAGAGACAGAGAGCTATCGAGAGAAGAAGAAGAGAAAGAAGTAGAGGAGAGATAGTGAGATCGAGAGAGATCTGCATTCACTGGACCGTGGATCAAATCCAGGCCAGCCAGCTCTTAGGAGCCACATTTGTGCTTTCATTATTTACAGCTTTCAGTTGCTGTTGCTACTTATTTTCATTTTCCATTTTATCCTTTCTTCAAGCTGTTAGTCAGCGTTTGCAGAGGTGCTGCCTCTGGACGGGTAAGCTGTAATCCCCAGCGGTTGCAGTGGTGGATTCCACTGGACAGCAAGCTGTGTTGCTCAGCGGGCGAGGAGGATTCCTCGGACGGCAAGCTGTGTTGCCCAGCGGTTGTATGGCAAGCTGTGATGCCCAGCTGTTCAAGCTGTGAGTCAGCGGAATCCACACTCGGTTTGAGTGTGGGGTGGATGTAGGTCTGCTGGACCGAACCACCTAAAAATCATTGTGTAGTGGTTTGATTTCTTCTATCTAATTGGCGCTAGATGAATGCTTAGGTGCGCTTTGGTTTGATGTTCTATAAGTGTTCATTTGTCTGCTGCGCATACTATATGTTTGACAGTGGTATTGAGTGTATGTTTGATTTGTCTAATTGCTGCCCACATTAGATGTTTGCTTAGGAGCACTCTTCATATTTGTCTACAAGTTTAGTAGATGACTGGAGTAGTTTTCCTATAGTTAGTCTTAGTATTTTTATTCCACAGTTCTGAGCACTAGAATTCTAACTGGGCGAAAGTTTTTAAAGGGTATATTCATTCACCCCCCCTCTGAATACTTGCACCGAACCCAACACTTGGTATCAGAGCGGGTCTCTGATCTATCAGATCTAACAATCTGCAGAGGATCCTGCTAGTGTTTGGTGCATTTCAGAGTGTGCTTTCTGTGCTCGTTGTTTAGTTTCACTGAGTTAGTGCTTTGCCGTGCTTATCTGGTTGTGGTGTTTTCTTGTCGATTGCTTTGTGCTTTGAGTCTGCTTGTTATCTGCTTTGATGGCTAATCCTCCGATATTCAGAGGTGATGACCTTGGCCCATGGCTGGAAAAGTTGCATCGGTATGTAAGCACAACCGATCCTGACTTGTGGAAGGTAATAACTCACGGTCCATATAAACTGTCGAAGGATAAATCCAAATGGACCAAGAAGGATAAGCTGAAAGACTCTGTCAATAATAGAGCTGTAGTTTTATTAAAAGAATCAATTGACAGATCTCTAATTGAATGCATTTCTTCTTGCAGGTCTGCCAAAGACATTTTGGAAAAACTAAAGCTAATCAGGAATCACAGCAAATGCTTGATGGCTGATCGGAGAAATGCTAATGATGAAACTTCATCCGAGGTAAGCTCTGAATCTGGAGAACTTTCAATTGATGACCTATGGAATATAAATGAGGAACTTAATAATAGATGTGAACAATTGAAATCTGAGAATAAGAGATTGAAAAAGAAATGTGATCAGATAACTTTGAAAGTTCCTTGTAAAAATTGTCCAGATCTGAAACAATCTTATGATGCATGTATGTTAGATGTTCAGAATTTTCAGGAACAAAATGGTTCTCTAAAACTTGAAAATCAAACATGTCTGGACAAGATATCAGAACTTGAGAATCAGCTGAATGAGAAGAAAAATGAACATATAAAAGACATGCAAGAACTGACTCAAGTTAATTCTGAATTGGATAAACTGAAACTTGAGAATGAAGGATTTCAAAAGAAAATTGAAAATCTCATGGGTAGAATAAATGAAATCAATGGGGAGGCTTCACATTCTTCTTCTGCTGAATTAACCTGCCATATGTGCTCAGCTCTAAGAGAACGTAATGAAGATCTTTATAGTGAGAATGAATGGCTGAACAAACAAATAGTCTCACTTAAAGAGGATCACAAAAACTTGGTTGCTGAGAAAATTAAAGTGGAAGAAAGAGAAGAGGAACTAATTGAGAAACTGGAATTGATATCCACTAATGAAAAATGTGATGCTGAAGTTAAGAAGCTGACCAAAGAAAACATTGAATTAAAAGCTGAAATTGAAAAATTGAAATGGTTAAATACTGGCTTGTCTGAAAAACTTCTCACCACAGAAAAGGGAAAAGCTGTTTGTAATGAAAAATCTGAAAAGTTAAGCAACTTGGAACAAGAAATTGAGAAGTATAAAACTGCAAATAAAGTCTTAAGTGAATGTGTCAATTGCAGTGAACAGGAGATAGCCAGTTATGAGCTTCACATAACATCTTTGGAAAACAAGATTCAGGATCTAGAAAAATTAGCATCCAATTCTGCTAAGAATGAAAGAAAAGTAAAAACTGTTGTGAAAATGAAGGATGACAATCCAAGAAAGGGGACAAGCTGTAGTCCTGATGTTAAGGAAACTACCAGAAACCAGCTATATACTACCTTTGTGCATAGTTCTAATGTAGCTGGTACCTCAAGGTAATCCCCAAAACAAAATGAAAATCAGAAGTCACCTTCAAAACCTGTCTTTCAGTTCAAAGCTCAGAAAATTGAAAAGCAAACAAAACCTGTTGAGAATAATCAGAAATTGAAAAGAAAAAGTCAAACAAAGAAGGTAAAGAATAATTCTGGTTATACTCCGAAATTTATTAGCTCTGCTGAATCTGATGCTTCTTGTACTCATTCGCATGCATCTAAGAAATCATATGATAGAAACCATGCTCCTAGGAAATCTGATGCCTCTTGCTACTATTGTGGTAGGCATGGTCATTATATGGATGACTGCAGTGTGATGAAAAGTGATGATATGATGCATGATAATTTTTTCTCAAATAATCATCACCACCCCAAAAGAAACATGTCTGCTTCAAACCAACACATCATTTGTTATAATTGTAACAAACGTGGTCATAAAGCTGTTGAGTGTTGGTTTAGGCCTTCATGGGGTTTTAATGGCTCAAGAGGTAAGCACCCAAGGTGCTTCGAATGTGGGAGGCATGGCCACAAAGTCAAAGACTGCTGGCATGCTCAGGGAAGTAGAATTAATTCTAAATCTGTAAAATTTCCTGCTCCCAATGCTGTTGATAAGAAGAAAATTGAATTCATGAAAAAGAATTGTTACTGCTTTGAATGTGGTAAGCTAGGCCACAAAGCTGCCAACTGTAGGCTGGCTGAGTATGAAAAGAAAAATTTTCATGTCAATAAAAGAAATACTCATGCTCATACACATAATTTTCATACTCATGTGCATGCACATGGGCATCATGTTTCTGCTAACATGAAGAATAAAAATAAAAAGTCTGTGGCTTCATGTTATTATTGTGGAAATTTTAGACACTCTATGTCTGATTGTTTTCTAATGGAATTTGATGATGATGCTGCAAAAAGAATATTTAGAACACCTGTCAGGGTAAATGCAGGACCCAAAGCTGCTTGGGTCCCTGCAGGATCAAAATGATCATAGTGTTACAGGTGTGCCTTGGGTCAAAGAATAAACAGGGGTTAACAGACCAAGGCACTCAAATGGAAACCCCAGGATCCTACCTTTCAGGTCAGTTCTGAACTTTGTTTAAATCTCATAATCTGAAAATGCTGATTTGTCTGTTTTAATTTCATTATCTGAAATTGTTGTTTTGCTTGGTTGATTTTTGATGCTCTTCTCATGCTGTTGTTTGCACTAAATAAATGAGATTGCTTTGCACTGCATATGTCATTTGCATGACCATCATGGTATATTAAATGGAACAGTGCTGAAGGGCATATGGAGTATGTCTGGATGCTACTGCCATGTGTGAGGTGGTCCTTGGACCGAGTCCTCCGCCTAGTACCATGGGTCTAGTTTTCATATAGAGCAGTGTATTGCATATCATAAATTTGAAGAAAATAAAATTCGAAAAGAAATGATTCATTGCACATCATGCATTTTGTCAGGGGGAGCTTGTTTGCTGTTGATTGATCATCATGCTCTCCTTGTTAGAATTGTTGCATACTGCATATGTAGGATAGTGCATATCATAAAATTTTGAAAAATCTAAAAAGAAATTCATTGCACTTAGACAGGGGGAGCATTCCTATTTCATATCTTCTTCACCTCATGAACTCCCTTTGTTTAAGTAACCTGATTCATTCTCTTGACTATGCGCTATTCAACTGAATTCTCTGCTGGTATCTCTAAAATAGCTGATCAGTCTGTATTCCAGACTCAGCTACTGTCTGATGATAAAATCTCTTCTGATGCTCTTCTCTATTGCTGATTTACTCTTGCACCAGCCTATACTCACCTTTCACATTCTTCTCAGCTGGTGTGACTGAATTGGCTCTACTATTGATTTGTTGGTCAGCTAAACTTATTTTTCTGATCTGAGGAACTTAAGCTGCATGTCATGCAATTCAGTCTGAGAACATTGTAGAAATTTCTATCATATAGGTTTAAGAATTATCACTGAATCAGACTGATATAAGATTAATGTATTCTCAGATTTGTAGTTAAATGAATTGAAAATATCTGAATGATAAGGTTTAATAAACTTTAACCACATGTGTCATGTAAACCTTAGACTCTCTCATCAGATATCTGAAAATTTGAATTCAGGGCTTCTTTGGTTAAGATGCATATAGTGTGTATTGTTGTTAAACATTAATTTGAAAAATGTTGACTAAATGAAAAAAATTGTGAATTTAGAGCAATGACTCGGTCACTGAGAAACTGAGTTCTTTATCAATGAAATAAAGTAACTCATGTCATGAGGTGCCATAGTTATCTCTGATAAAAATTTAGTGAAACAAAACCTGACAGAGCAATAGCTTATTTGTGTTGAGTAGCTGGGGAGTCTGGCCTCTGATAAAGGTGTCTTCTCATGTAAAAAGACACTCATATTGCTAACTCTGCTCTCAAAGTGAGAGGCAATGACAGTTATCACACTGAGTAACTGGGTCACTTCAACTAAGACTTGTTGTGCCTCATGTAAAAAGGTGTTGATCAACTTAAATTGCTCAGGAAAAATATAATGTGCTTCAAATAAAATTATCTTGAAAAATCTGTCAACTCATGTTCTTGAAAAAGTGTTTAACTTCAGTACTAACCTGTGTATTTTTCAAAGGTGCAATTGAGATCATATGTGTAAGATAAAAGATGATTATTTTTGAGTGTTTTCTGACTATTTGGTTCACTTTTATTAAAACTTGGATTCAGATATGAGTATTGAGTTTAATTTGGCAAATTTGGTATACATCAAAATTAAATCAGATTGGTTAAGCTGCAAATTCATAACCCCTTATGATAGAAGAGTCTAATCTTCTTAAGACTTATTGTTGTGATGGATGCTTTAAAATCTCTCATGATCAGATTCTTTTCAGTCAGCCTGATTAACATCTTGCTATTGATTGATTCCTTGAGATGTATTGTGCTTTGACTATTTCTCAACCCACCACTTGGCTACACTATCAGTTGATTGACTCCTGAGATGTACTCTTCTCCACACTGTTGGAATCTTCCATCTTGTTCTGCAACAAATTCTGATTCTGTGGTCTTTTCACCAAAATTCAGATTCTTTGTAATGGCAGATTTCAGATTGATTTATTGGATAACCTGAGTCCATTCCTGTGCTTCAGGGGGTGTTATGGTTTATCTACAGTTAAGGGGAGAGTAGTCAATCATGCATGTTGATAGGGGGAGAGCTGTTTCATTGTCATAAGAGAGAACTTCATTTTAATGAACCATGACTCATTCTCTGAATTTATGTGCTGTGTTTGTATGCTGAATTTGTCTCTCAAACCATTTCCCTTCTTTTTGATTATGTCAAAGGGGGAGAATAGTTTGACGAGTCAGTGGGACTCATCATGTTGCCATCATCAAAAAGGGGGAGATTGTTGTGCCCCTTGTGCTTTGTTGATGATGTGGTGTTTTAATGATAGCAACATGAATGAGTCACCACATTGAATGATAGCAACATGATTGTTTATAACTGATATACTCTGTGGATAATGCATATGACTGTGACTGGTATATTATCTGGAGAATGCATGTGTTCTGTCTGCACAAGTCTATACACTGCAGGGTAAAGCCCAAAGTCTAGACATTGCTGCATTGCTTGCATTTCAGAGTCTATACATCGTTCATGCATGCACATGTTCGTGGACAAAGTCTGTACATTGCATCTTGTGCTGCATGTACTACACTAAGTCTATACATTGTCTATAGTATTTAGAAGTCTGTACATTGACCGTCTCAATGAGCGTCTCATGCAAGTCCATACACTACTGTTCATGCATCATTCGTCTAAGTCCATACATTGTACTGTAGCATGCATTTGTCGAAGGCATCGCAAGTCTAGACAGTGGACCGTCTTTCCCTGCGTCTCAATTGGACTAGTCTGCAACGGCTAAGTCTGCACATTGGACCGTCTTCATTAGCGTCTTTGCCAAGTCCATACATTGGTCGGTGGCAAGTCTGTACACTGGTCGAGCTTTCAAGTATATACATTGGCATATGCATTCACAGTAAAGTCTAGACAGTGGACCGTCTTATTCAGCGTCTCATATGCACAATTGAGTCAAAGTCTGCACAGCATAAGTCTATACACTGGTGCGTCTCATTTAGCGTCTCACATGCATATTTGAGTCAAAGTCTGTACAGCGGCATGCATTGCTCTTCAAGTCCACACACTGCACTGTAGCATGCATCTCATGCAAGTCTGTACATCGCATTTGACGTTGAGCATCAAAGTCTATACATTGGCAGCACTGGGCAAGTCTATACATTCCCAGTCTTTACCTACGTTCAGAACCCCAAGTCCATACATTGGTTCAATCTTCCAAGTCTGTACAGTGGGTCAAGCTGCCAAGTCTATACAATCGTTTCTAAGGCAAAGTCTGTACATTGCCTTTGGACCTCAGAGTCTATACAGAGTCTGCATCCTCTGAAGTCTGTACATTCGTTTGAGACCATGTCTATACATTCATTGCCTTTGAGCTCCAAAGTCTATACATCGGTCTTGCTCAAGTCTATACATCCACAGTGGAACCCCAAGTCTGTACATCGCATCATATTGTTCATGCAGTGTCTTGGTGAAGTCTATACATTCCTTCACTGTAGCTGGCACGAGGTGAAGTCTGTACAATGGTCTTAACTTTCCAAGTCTGTACATTGGCCTCCATGCCTCAAGTCTTTACATCGGATTGGTTGGCCAAGTCTGTACAGCCATTGTCTTCATATAGGAAGTCTGTACATCTTACTGCACTGTAGCTTTCACGGAACCAAGTCTATACATCGTGAAAGTCTATACACTCCTCTTGGCCTTAGCATCTGTTTTGAAGTCCATACATTGGTCTTCAGTTCAAGTCTGTACAATGGACTAATAGACAAAGTCTACACATTGGAAGTCCATACATTCAGTTGTCTTGATCTGATCAAGGTTGTACAGAGCTTCTTTTGGCAAGTCTGCACATTGTGAATGTCTATACACCCGATTGCCTTTGCATTGATCAAGTCTGTACAGCCCTTTTGTTGTCTAGTCTATACACTCAACTTCTTCACTTCAGGAAGTCTGTACATCCGTTAGGCTTGCTCATGCATTGTGCTTCTTTAGTCTGCCTCGGCCAAGTCCATACATTGTTTGCTTAGCAGACTGTGAAGTCTATACATCGGTTGTTCAGCAGCAGACTGCTCAAGTCCATACATTGGCTGCATCATATGCATTGAAGTCTGCACATTGCTGAATGCTCTTCAAGTGTGCACATTCGTTCTAAGGCATAGTCTATACATTGCATTGCATTGCATTGCATTCATCAGTTGTGAAGTCTGTACATCGAGTCAAAGTCTGCACATTGCATTCTCTTCAGCAAGTATGTACAGCGAGTGCCTTCTCATCTGAAGTCTGAACATTGCATTTGCATTCACAATGTCTTCACACCTGAAGTCTATACAATGCACTACCTTCGCAAAGACTGTACATTGTGCATATTAGTCTTGAAGTCCATACATCGTTCATGAAGACTGAACAACGAGCAAGTGTGTACATCGGACTAGTCTGCTGGCTAAGTCTGTACACTGCTGCACGTTGTGTTCTTCAATGTCTGAACATTGCTTCAGCGTTTGGCTTCAGCCAAGTCAATACATCGACTGGCAGTCTTCAGCTACGTGTATACATTGCTTCACAACGTGAAGTCTATACAATGCCATAGCTCTGCTTATGTGAAGTATATACATTGCTTTACACTTCAGCAACTCTATACACTGCTTCAGATCTGATTCATAATGTCTATACATCGGTTCTCAATGTACACACTTATTCAATTGCTGCTTATAAAGTCTATACAATGCATTTCATCTTCAAAGTGTGTACAGAGTTTACACTTGAACTGATACGTTTATTTCGACTGACTGACAGGGATTTGGTACTGGGATTGCTGACATGGCTCGTGATCCAAGGAAGGACGAGGTTCCCTGATCGTGACACGTGGAAGCACTGTGCTGAAATGCTGCCACGTGGACTGAGGTTTCTTGGCGGGAGATGTGGAGAGCACACGACCGCCCTAATCTGCTGATGCTATATAAGGGAGTCTCCTTTGTCTGAAGGAGACTGATCGTGATCGACTGAAGCAGAGGCAGAGTGAGAGCTTCCACGATCCAGACAGAAAGAAGAACAAAAGAAAAGAGCAGAGTGTGAAGAGAAGAGAGAAAAGAGAGACAGAGAGCTATCGAGAGAAGAAGAAGAGAAAGAAGTAGAGGAGAGATAGTGAGATCGAGAGAGATCTGCATTCACTGGACCGTGGATCAAATCCAGGCCAGCCAGCTCTTAGGAGCCACATTTGTGCTTTCATTATTTACAGCTTTCAGTTGCTGTTGCTACTTGTTTTCATTTTCCATTTTATCCTTTCTTCAAGCTGTTAGTCAGCGTTTGCAGAGGTGCTGCCTCTGGACGGGTAAGCTGTAATCCCCAGCGGTTGCAGTGGTGGATTCCACTGGACAGCAAGCTGTGTTGCTCAGCGGGCGAGGAGGATTCCTCGGACGGCAAGCTGTGTTGCCCAGCGGTTGTATGGCAAGCTGTGATGCCCAGCTGTTCAAGCTGTGAGTCAGCGGAATCCACACTCGGTTTGAGTGTGGGGTGGATGTAGGTCTGCTGGACCGAACCACCTAAAAATCATTGTGTAGTGGTTTGATTTCTTCTATCTGATTGGCGCTAGATGAATGCTTAGGTGCGCTTTGGTTTGATGTTCTATAAGTGTTCATTTGTCTGCAGCGCATACTATATGTTTGACAGTGGTACTGAGTGTATGTTTGATTTGTCTAATTGCTGCCCACATTAGATGTTTGCTTAGAAGCACTCTTCATATTTGTCTACAAGTTCAGTAGATGACTGGAGTAGTTTTCCTATAGTTAGTCTTCGTGTTTTTATTCCGCAGTTCTGAGCACTAGAATTCTAACTGGGCGAAAGTTTTTAAAGGGTATATTCATTCACCCCCCCTCTGAATACTTGCACCGAACCCAACAGTACGGCGTCATGACTTCATGTCTAAGCCATTAAATATCTTTGTCCGGCGTCATGGCTTTTCACCTAAGCTGGTAAATATTCTTCCTTGACGTCATGGCCTTCCGCCTAAGCCAAGTTGTGCGGCGTCATGTCTTCATGTCTAAGCCGTTAAATATATTTGTCCGACGTCATGGCTTTCCGCCTAAGCCGGTAAATATTCTGCCTTGGCGTCATGGCCTTCCGCCTAAGCCAAGTTGTACGGCGTCATGACTTCATGTCTAAGCCGTTAAATATCTTTGTACGGCGTCATGACTTCATGTCTAAGCCGTTAAATATTCTTGTCCGGCATCATGGCTTTCCGCCTAAGTCGGTAAATATTCTGCCTTGGCGGAAGGCCCGTCATGGCCTTCCGCCTAAGCCAAGTTGTACGGCGTCATGACTTCATGTCTAAGCCGTTAAATATTCTTGTCCGACGTCATGGCTTTCCGCCTAAGCAGGTAAATATTCTTCCTTGGCGTCATAGCCTTCCGCCTAAACCAAGTTGTACGGCGTCATGACTTCATACCTAAGCCGTTAAATATTCTTATCCGACGTCATGGCTTTCCGCCTAAGCCGGTAAATATTCTGCCTTGGTGTCATGGCTTTCCGCCTAAGCCAAGTTGTACGGCGTCATGACTTCATGTCTAAGCCGTTAAATATCTTGTCCGGCGTCATGACTTTCCGCCTAAGCCGATAAATATTCTACCTTGGCGTCATGGCCTTCTGCCTAAGCCAAGTTGTACGGCGTCATGACTTCATATCTAAGCCGTTAAATATCTTTGTCCGGGGTCATGGCTTTTAGCCTAAGCCGGTAAATATTCTGCTTTGGCGTCATGGCCTTCCGCCTAAGCCAAGTTGTACGGCGTCATGACTTCATGTCTAAGCCGTTAAATATCTTTGTCCGACGTCATGACTTTTCGCCTAAGCCGATAAATATTCTGCCTTGGCGTCATGGCCTTCCACCGAAGCCAAGTTGTACGGCGTCATGACTTCATGTCTAAGCCGTTAAATATCCTTGTCCGGCGTCATGGCTTTCCACCTAAGCTGGTAAATGTTCTGCCTTGGCGTCATGGCCTTCCGCCTAAGCCAAGTTGTACGGCGTCGTGGCTCTATGTCTAAGCCGTTACATATTCTCCCTTGGCGTCATGACCTTACATCTAAGCCAAGTCATTCGACGTCATGACCTTCGGTCTAAGCTGACAAACCTCTTACCCTTGGCTCGGAACTGTTGTCCGAACTAACAAACGAAAAGACCTCCTTTGGTTTCATACCAACCCGTGATCCCTCTAGGGATTTACCACCACATATGACTCCTTCTCTCCACTGCCATGGCATCGGGTTCCCGACGCCAGAATCACCAACATGCAGGCATGCCCATTAAGCCCTTTAGAAAATAGAAAACAAAAAGAAAAATAAAATATAAAAAAAGAAAAAGAAACAAAAAAAAAAGAAAAAGAAAAGAAAAAAAAGAAAGGAAATAAAGGAAAAGAAGAAAAAAAAAGAGAAAGAAGAAAAAATGATAATCTTGATGTGATTTGTGTGCTTGTTTGCCTCACATGCATGTCTGCCTGAAATATAATATTAATACACTTCCTTCAAATTTCTAAGGCCGTGTACTCCTTTGCTAAATAACGTTGTCCTGATTCAGGATATGTGTGCATCACGGCATACACTAAGGAACGAAAAGCCAATTCTCGATGAGTGCATACGACTAGGGGAAGAGTCATAGCTATGTTGCTAGCACAACTCACTGAATACACCCTATACAAAAATCCTACACTTCGCACATAATATGAGCAATGGTCCTTAGTCATAGGGACGGCATAAATTCTTCTTAACACTTCATGGACGCTTAAATCTTTACACTCGCGCAAAGAGGGATCGTGAGGAAAAAGCTGCCTGCCCCTTTTTTTTTTTAAAAAAAAAAGAATAAAAAAAATGATGATAACGGTAAGTGGAATGTGAATCCAAGTAGCCGGGAATCCCCACTGAAACAAATGAGGAGACTCGCGCGAAAACGGTGTAACAAACTCCACAATTAAAATAAGGATGAATCCTAGTAGCCGGGAATCCCCACTGAAACAATGAGGAGACTCGCATCAAACGGTGAAATCCACAATAATATCATAATAAAGGACGAATCCTAGTAGCTGGGAATCCCCATTAAGACACATGAGGAAACTCGCGTCGAACGGTGAAGTTTAAAATTAAGAATAAAAGGGGGTTGTGCGAAGCTACCAAAAGCCGAGGGCCCCGAATGTATGTGTAGGCGATAAAGTAATCCTCGAGTGTTACTCAGAACGTCTACACGTCCCTATGTCTAGGGTTCACTACCCATATAATTGCACTTTCACACTATGGAGGAATAGTCCGGGGTGTAGATTGTGGTTTATGCTATGCGTACGTTCTATGCAATGTCCCCTTTACGTATGCACATCTCCTTTAGTTGTGCTTCGTGAGTCGCACTCTGTCCGTGAATCGTGGGCGATGTCCTTATCCTATCCCTGATATAGGGGAACTATGCTACATATAGCTATTCTATGCTTGTGGTCGTTGAATGCTTGTATGCGTGGATGAGGCTATAGCTATAAAAAAAGGGGACAATAAAAGTGAATGATGAAATAAAAAATAATGATGAATGGAAATGGACTAAATAAAAAGAATAAATAATAATAAAAAGACATATGTAATATTTTCAAACGGGCTATGGGCTACACCCGCACGTCCCGCTCTTTCATCCCTCTGTCGCGACACCCGCGGGTGGGGGGCATTTGTTGACACTAAAAATATTCCTAATTTTTCCTAACTTCTGCTTCTGCAGGTCTTAAGTTTTGATCAACTGCTCTCGTGCCGACAGAGAAGAAAAGAAGAAAAAGAATGGTGGAAGCCGAACAAAAGATGAATATTCGGGACCATCCCCGAAGGAGCAATTGAAAAGTTACAAATACAAGTGAAGCTCGCCCGGCAGCACAAATCATAGTGCCGAAGGCCATGTCAGCAAGAAACCCGAGTGTCCGAACCAAAGGTGCAAATGGTTTCGGAACTGGCCGTTCAGCGACCCGAAGGCTTTACCAATACTTCTCATAGCGGTTTTACGAAGCCGTGATGAGATGAAGGATCAGGACAACTCCCGGAGCTAGTCCCAGGTCCACAGTCTGACTCACACCTGAGCAAACGCGACGGAACAAGCTTATCCGGTGCGCCCGCGCTCCACTTCCCGGCGCCCTCTTATCCGGCGTGTAAAAGCAAGGGGAGGCCCTTATCTGGCGTGCCCTTTCACCGGCGCGCCCCTCTTCCCGGCACCCTCTTATCCGGTGCGCCAAATGCTGAATGGGAGACTTCCCAGCGCGCCATTCTCCACGCCATAATAAGACCAGCTATATATATGCCTGCCATGCTATTTGGTTCCAGGGGACGAGGGGAAGGGGAAGAGAAATCAGAAGGAAAAATAGAAGAGAGCCGATACGAAGAGAGAGGGAAGTCTTGGGGGAGAAGAAGGGTTTCCACTGAGAGCCGCCACCACCCTCCTCTGTCCATTCGCCTGAAGCCCTCCGGAGCCGGAGAAGAAGAGCCAGATCCGATACTCTATTTTGGGAGAAACGGTTTAGGTGGGTTTCCATGGTTTTCCTCTTGTCGATTCCCCTTCTATTTTTCCTCTCCTGATAATGTAAGTGAAGGGGGGGGGATGATATGAGCCCATCCTCCCCTCACCATCTTTCATCCCTTCTCCTCCTCTGTAAGCTCTCTTCCCTACAACTGAGGAGATGGCGACCGTGCGGCAACGTCGGCGCCGAATGCTAATGTACTGTGTCTTTTGCCTCCTATTGTGGGATGAATGATATGTTGATGATCTGAATGATATTATACTGTGCATGCCCCCTCTATTCCTCCCTTCTAATCTGTATGCTGTGCATGCTCCCTCTATTCCTCCCTCTCAATCCATCTATTTTGCGTGCGTATGAGTGTTGTGCATTGTTTCATGGCGCCGACCATGCCCCAAAATCGATACGGGCTGTATAAACTATTTCCCCCTTCCCCGGGGCTCCTCTCCTTTAATGCAATTGACTGTGCTTTGCTCCACGTATATGCTGTGGGTATTGTGATTAGAGGCATACCCGTATGTGCACCTCTGTCCATTTTAATTTGAGGTCGGTCCCCGATACCCCTCTGCACTGTTCCATAGCCAAGAGGGAATGGGGCCACCTCTAGAGCATGTGCATTCGTTCCATGCCAATTGTATGCCAGTTGTTCAGATGAATGTCTCCTGTTTGGTCATCTTAATTTATGGGCTAAGCCATTAACCCTCTGTAGGCGTTGATCTGCTAATCCCCTAATCTGCATGCTAACTACTGATCTCCGTGAGTGCTAATCCCTTTAGCCCCGTGTGCATCAACCTGTTAACCCCTGTGAGCATCGCTTCTCTAACTCATTGGTCATTGTATGATGCCATGTTCTTATTCCATCTATGATCTAGAATGTCTTAGCTTGGTTATTGTTGATAACTCTGCTTCAATGATCCGGGGAGGGGGACATACCCCATTGGTTTCTTCGAAACACCACTTGGTCAAAGGGTCTCATCTGTGAGTGATGAGAACCCCTACGGGCCATAGGGTGAACACTAACAGGGTCAAGCCTGATATCAAACCCACAGTCCTTAGGGACATTGTGGTGACCATGGGATGTGTGCCCCTCGTAGGCTAGCCCTCGGGGGTTTTCCTTCCCTACTGGTTGTCCCTTTGGATCGTGATTTGGCCATGGGTCATGTGCCCCTCGCAGGCTAGCCCTCGGGGTTTCCTTCCCTTATTGGTCATCTCATCTGATCACATTTTAACCCACAGAACAATGGTGCCCCTCGTAGGCTAGCCCTCGGGGTTTCCTGTCCATTTGGGTCTGCTAGCCGCTGTTGTGCTGTCCGGCTTGTTAGGGGCTTACTCCACACGTGAGTATGTCCCCGCTTCTCCCCCGCAATCCTTCGAGGATGGGGAGATGCTGCCCAATTTTTGCCGGGTTTTAACTAACAAGTTACTCCCATAATTTGGACTTAATAAAGTATACTTTTGAAAGAATGAACCTCCGTGCTTGAGTATGAACCTCGCACGAACTCATGACTCTACCTCTGGGGCATCCAGGACTCCAGTTCAATAATTAATTAACCCAATGAATGTTAAAGGGGCTAACAAGCAACTCTGGAATTCAAACAGATTGAAATTGGCCAGAAAATAGCTTAATCCGACACGCTCCTAATCCGGCGCCCCCTAATACGGCGCGCTACCCCCCCCCCCCCCCCGTGTCGTATTAGCTTTAGACTCAAAACAACAAATTTTCAAATGGTTCTATTTCGGCGCGCCCTATTCCATCGTGCCCAAAGCCCATCGCGCCGGTTTAGCCCATCACTCTATACCGCGCCGTTTTAGCATTTTTACCTACGCTACCCCGTGCCGTTTTAGCCTATACCTACGCTTGACCGCACCGGATTTGAGCCAATTGTTTTCTTTTGCGCTGTTTTAACCGCGCACTCATTCCCGGGGCAATCCTTGCCTTCTATGACAGAGATTGGTCAACCTAATTGACCACGGGTCGGGTAAAAAGAAATTGATTAATTTAAACCTATTTTCTATCATGCTCTTATTGTATGCATTATATATGTTCATGTATATATATATATATCACCTTGGTGCATGTTGGCATGAGCTGACTCTTCGGTATATCAAACGGTGATTGGCAGAAGGCCGGGTTATGCCTGACCGGAGGCCTTCACTATGCGTGATGGTGGTCCTCGGACCTACTTTCTCCACCACGTACCGAGAGCCGGCCTAACAAATAAATGCTACCATATTGTGTGCTTGCATGCAATCACGTCTTTCACATATTCGAGTGGCCCCATGGTCATTCTATTTTTGGCTATTAATCAAGGGTTGTCCCTCTTTCGGAGGGGCATAATTAACGCCGTAGCCTTTATGGTACGGCGGGTTCTGGGTCCCGACACGATCACCCATCTTCGTCTGATTAGTCAGACGGTGCGCATAATAAATTTGTCACTCAGTGACTGGCACGCCTGATTAATAAACCAAATAAATAAGCAAAATAAACGAATAAATATCAAATAAAATATTCTAAATAAAATCCATTCCCACAACACTTGATCATGCGCATCAAAATGCATTTTACATATTCACACATATATATCATATCATGTTCAAACTAAAGCTCATATCTCATGTAATACTATTTTTGAATGATAATAGTTGAACACTTGGGTTCTAAAGAAAATGGTTCTTCATGATGAAATCTGAAATAAAATGCTCATGGTTCAGTTCTAGATTCAATGAAAATTCATCTTCTAAATTTACTGGTTTCATGCTTACTTGAATGTTCTAGATTGCACATAAACTGAAAATCTGGATAAAAAGATTGCATTGACATTTCTGCATATCATTCACATATTCTGCATACATTGTGAATTTGAGTCTCATGCATATCTTGATGCTTTTGCATATCATTCACTTTCGCATATACTAGCATATGCAAGTTACATATCTTGATTCATGAGTGCTTGCATGAATGTTTCCTGAATGTTTACATGTTTGCATGTATTTAGTTTATAAAACCTCTTCTTGACTGTTCTAAGACTTCACCTCCTTCCTAAATAATAATGCAGTGATTTTGTTCATATGTGATTCATGTCATATACTAAGGGGGAGGATTTGATTCCGACTGTGCATACATTTATGGGGAGTCATATCTATGTCTTGACAAATTCATTCTATACATGCAAAACATTAACCCCACACTTTGCACAAAATGAAATCAATGACTTTAATTAATAAGGATTTGAGAAATTCTTTCCAACACTTTAAAGGGAACTTGAATCTCTACATAGATATTAAAGAGTAATCGTGAGGAAAAAGTTATCTGCCCCACAATGATCAATAAGTGGAATGTCGAACCTAGTAGCTAGGAATCCCCATTGAGACAAATGAGGAAACTCGCGCCGAACGGTGAAACAAAAAGATCCACAAGAAAAATCAAAATGCGTGATGAATCAAAGTAGCCGAGAATCCCTTAACATATGAGGAAACTCGTGCCGAACGGTGAAGTCCATTAAAAGATACAAAAATGTGGTTGTGCGAAGCTACCGATAGTCGAAGATCTAGAGTGAAAGTGTAGAGAGGAGATTACCGTCTAGTGTTCTTAAGAAAATCTAAATATCTATATTTTTTGAAGCTCATTATTTATTGCATCACATTTCACTTAGATGGTCAAGAGGCTGATAATTCTGAATGGGGGACAACAAGTGAAAGTGATAATTCTGAGTGACGAACTCCTTCTCTGTCTTTCCTGGCGACCCGCCTTTCCGCCGGCCGGCCATGGCCGGCGTGGTGGGGGAATCTTCTTGTTCAGCTATGCAAATTGGAGCTTCCCTTCCTCCCTCGACAATTCCTAGCCTTCGTCGCTCTTTTGCTCAGGTCTTAGTGGAATCTCAGTTGAAGATGAAGGTTGCCATCCTGGTCAAGATTCCAAGCTTCACGGATCTTGGAGAGCCATCCGTCTTTCCCTCCAAGTCTGATTTGCAGGCTTCTATGCTTCCTCTTTCTTTCGCTATTGTCGCTAAGTGCTCCTATCGCAGACCTGCAATCCTAGATATCAAGAGCTGTCTGTCTCAGCGATTGGGTTTATCCTCAGATTTTGTCATTAGCAAGCTTAACCCTCATCACCTGCTCATGCGATTTGATTGTGAAGTGGATTTCATGAAATTGCTGCTGCAGAAAAATCTTTATATAAAGGGCTTCTTATTTCGTTTCTTTCGCTGGACGGCTGATTTTGATTTTGATGCAGACCTGCATACAGCCCCGGTCTGGATAGGCTTTCCTCAGCTCCCGGTAAATCTTTATCATGAGGATTGCATGAGATCTATAGCTGGGAATTTTGGTACAGTACTCAGAATCCATGAGAGGACTTTGGCAATGTCTGACACATCAGAAGCTCTGGCATGTGTAGAACTTGATCTGTCAGCTAACCGAAGAGATCAACTGTGGATCGATCTGGACGGGAAGGGATATTGGCAGTATGTCAACTATCACCAAGTGCCCTCTTTGTGTGCTTTCTGTCACAAGCTTGGCCATCTGGAGTCTGAATGCAAGAAGAAGTTAGGAAAGGCAGCTCACCCCTCAACTTTTCCTGGTCAAGTTCCGGTTGCAAAGCCTCCTAGATATTTGTTCAGGCCCCGCCAAGCTACCCCTCAGCTGCTTGCAATAATGTTACTCAATGAAATATGTTTGTAGCCTTGCAACAGGATATTAAAAAATTTAATCATCTTGAGTTTAAACAGGTTTCTCCAAATTCTTTAAAGCCAGCTATTGGCAATCCTCCTGAGGATAGCACTCAGTTGGCCAATGGTCAGGAGCTCTCTTCAAGCCAAAGTCAGCCCCAGCCCCCCTCCCTGGATTCTGTTAATCAATTGGAGATAGTTGCTCTCCCGAGTTTTCCTCAATTGGATAATTTGACTCCTAGTATTTCCACTGAAATTGAGGTTGTTTTGAATTCAAAATTGCAAATGCAAGAGACAGGTCATGATATAGAGTCGGGTCTATCCTGTCAAGAAATTGATAAAGAGGTATTCTCATATGTTGAAGTTGTCCAGAGTAACTCAGATGTTCTATTGGAAGCAATCCAGAGTGTTGGTCAGAGAGTAGCTGAGATGGCTAGGCAAGAAAATGCTCTAATGCAACTTCCTATGCAAGACTATAAAGTTGGTAGAGGACGACCTGAAGCTGGAGGGGTAATTACAAGATCCCGGACCAGGTCGGAGGAAGCCAAGGCCTGTCACACCTAATGATGTTCCTAATTCTGATTTGGAATATAAGAGGTGTAGGAAATTCTAGTTCCCGAAGAAGCCTTCATCATCTTATTCAATTTAATAAGGTCAATATGGTTGTTATTTGTGAACCAATGCTGTCATTGAATAAAGCTGCTCAACTTAGTAAATTTCTCAAAATGGACAAGTTTGTGGGTAATAATCTGAGTGACTCCAAAATATGGGTCCTCTGGAAAGCCTGTCACTCATTGGAGGTAGTTCAGTCCTCTCCTCAATATATCACCCTTGGTCTGAAGTCTGGTCATGAATTCTCCTCATTTTTCTCTTTTGTCTATGATGCCTCCGACCCTCTTCTAAGGCAAGGTATGTTTGAAGACTTATCTTCTTTTGTCCCCTCAGTGACTGTCCCTTGGCTAGTAGGAGGTGACTTTAACTGTGTTTTGTGGGCCTCGGAAAAGTTTGGTGGATCTAGTCCCCCCATAGCTGCAATGGCAGACTTCGATGGGTTTATGTGTTCAGCTGGTCTTATGGATGCGGGTTTTACTGGTCCAACCATGACTTGGACTAATAATAGAGCAGGGTAGGCCAATATTCGGGCTAGACTGGATCGGGTTTTCTTTAATAACTACTTTCAGTCTGCTCAGTCTCAGTTAGTGATTAAGCACCTTCCAAGAGGTCCTTCGGACCATGCTCCTCTATTATTGACTATTAGCAATCTCTCTCTTGGCCCAGCCAGATTTGTATTTCAGAAGATGTGGTGCTCCCATCAATCCTTTTTGTAGACAGTTTCTAATGTCTGGCAGCAGTCTCAGTCTAATCACCATAGTGCTTTGGTTAGGCTTTCCATTAAGCTCAAAGTTGTGAGGCTCTCTCTTCGGAAATGGAACAAGAAAGTTTTTGGAGACGTCTTCCAAAATGCCAAGATGGCAGAAGCTAAGCTTGAGTATTATCAGTCAGTTTATGATACAGACCGCTCTCCAAGTAACAAAATTAATCTTAATGCAGCCAATGCGGGGCTTAACCAAGCACTCTACACGGAGGAAGTGTTCTGAAACCAAAAATCTCGGATTGAATGGATTGATAACGGGGACAGAAACACATCTTTATATCATGCCGTGGTACAAAGTAATCGGCGAAGGAACTTCATTAGTAGACTAAGAATTGGAGAGCCAGCGGTTTGGTGCTCTGATAAGCAAGTTTTATGTAAAGAAGCAGTAACCTTTTATAATACTCTTTTTTCCTCAGAACTGCACTCTATAGATAATTCTCTCCTGGATTGCATCCCTCAAATCATTACAGATGAATTGAACTCAGTCCTCTATGCAATTCCGAGTGGGGAGGAGGTCAGGAAGGCAGTTTGGTCGCTCAATGGCTCAAGCTCTCCAGGGCCTGATGGACTCTCAGGGGTATTCTATACTTCTTCTAGGGATATTATTGGCTCTGATGTTATTGAAGCTGTCCAATCCTTCTTTATGGGATTTCCCTTGCCTCGCAGTGTTGCTTCATCTCTTATTGCTTTAGTCCCAAAGGTTTATGAGCCTAGGTCCTTCAATGATTTCCGGCCAATTAGTTTGTGCAATTTTTCATACAAAATAATCTCTAGAATCATTACTGAGCGCTTGGCTCCAATCCTGCCAAGCCTCATCTCAGAGGAACAAGGAGCTTTTGTCAAAGGCCGGTATATCTTGGACAATGTTGCTTTAGCTAGGCAAATGATGATGGATATTAATAGAAAGGTAAGAGGTCATAATGCCATTTTCAAATTGGATATGGCAAAAGCTTATGATAGAATGGACTGGGATTTTATTCTAGCAGTTCTGAGGAAGTTTGGCTTCAATTCCCGGTTTACTTCTTTAATAGGTATGCTGCTTTCAAATTGCTGGTTTACTGTAAATTTCAATGGCTCTTTGACTGGGTTCTTTAAATCCAGTAGAGGGATTAGGCAAGGGGATCCTCTTGCCCCTTACCTCTTTATAATTGCTTCAGAAGTGCTTAGCAGGGGTCTATCTAAAGTGTTTCAAACTGGGTTACTGAGGGGTTTCAATGGCCCTAGGCATTCTATTCAGGTTTCTCACCTTCTATATGCGGATGATACCCTTGTTTTCCTCAATGCTAGCAAGCAGAATATAATTTCATTTCTGAATTTCATAGAGAAGTATCCGTCCTGCTCAGGACAGTTGGTTAATGCAGGCAAAAGTAGTTTCATTGTTTCTTCCAAAGCTCCCCATTCTCTCAATCAATCAGTTCAAGCCTTGATTGGGTATAAGGTTATGGCAGATGAGTTCAGATACCTTGGAATTCCTATTAAAAGAGGGCGTTACAAATGCATGGATTTTAAGTATCTAATTGACAATATTCAATTGAGACTTGCAGGTTGGCAGTCTAAGTTTCTTTTTCAGGCAGGGAGACTAGTATTAATCAATGTAGTGCTTCGAAGTATGCCAATCTTTTTGGCCTCTGCTTGCTTTTTTCCGAGGACTGTTATAAATGCTATAGACAGACTTTGCGCCAATTTCTTTTGGCAGGGTGCTGAGGTGAAAAAAGTGGCATTGGGTGGCTTGGAGGCAATTCAAAAACCTTGGGCTGAAGGTGGTCTGGGAATTAGAGATCTGTATTGGGTTTAGGTAGCTCTGGCAGCTAAAGCAATATGGAATGTTCTTCATGGGTACTTCTTATGGTCCAAATATGCCAGACACAAATTTATCAAATCCCACTTTTCTGAATGCAAGAAACCTTTTCCTGTAGGGCTGCCTGCTATGGTTTTTCAAAAAGTAAAGAACCTAATTATCAGTCATTCCCGGTGGTTTTTAGGGGATGGGACTGACATTGATTTTTTCAGGGATGACTGGACTGGTAATGGGCCTCTTCTCCACCTGATATCGGCTTCTGGGATTACCAGTCAGCAAGTTATTCCTTTTACTTCAGTTAGACAGGTTCTAACAGAGTCCCAATATGAAGTCTGGCTGCAGCTATGGCCTGATCATCAATTATATAGAACTCAGCTTAGCAGTTATGCTGACGTCTGGGTCTGGACTGGCACAGCTAAGGGGGTATTCTCTGTTAAGTCAGCATTTAATCTCCTCCGAACTGGTGGCAATTTCAGGCGGCCTTGGCTAAAATTGTGGCATTCTTCAATTCAACCCAGGGCAGCTTCTTTTATCTAGAGGTTAATTCATAGAGCTGTGCCAGTGGATAGTAGGGTGGCAGATTGTGGTATTCCCTTTGCTTCTAAGTGCAATTGCTGCCAATCCCCTGCTCAAGAGGATCTGAATCACCTGTTCATTTCTGGAGAACTTGCAGCTGAGATGTGGGTTTGGATTTCCCCTTTGATAAATGAGAAGGTGTTTCTTAGTGATCAAATCACTATTAGATGCTGGAATTTTCTAACAACTACCAATATGAAATCTGCATTCGGTTTCATTGGTCTTCATGCAGTCATTCTGATGTTGTGGGGTATATGGAAGAACCGGTGCTTAATCAGGTTTAAAAATGCTTCTCCCCCCTCAAATGTTATTAAGAGAAGCATATGTTCTTATATATCTCATGTCCTGAAAATGAAGAAATTTCATACTCCTCCATCTGCTACACATGCCAATAGTTTAGCTAGTTTTCAGCTCTTTCCCCGGGCGGAGATCAAACAGCCAATTCTGGTGACTTGTAGCTTGGCTGAGGATTGGCTTACACTACATGTTGATGGGGCCTCCAAAGGTAACCCGGGTTTGTGTGGGGGAGGAGGATGCATTCGGAATGCTAAAGGCAAATTGTTGATTGGGTTTTCCTTCTTCTATGGGATTGGAAGCAGTTTCTTCGCGAAAGCCAGAGCCCTCCATGATGGTCTATCCATTGCAATTCTGGGTGGTTTAAGATTGCTGCAGTGTTTTCTGATTGTACATTGCTTGTTGAATCTCTTCAAAATGGAGGTTTGCCTAATTGGACGGTGCTGCCTTGGTGGAAGAAATCCTTGGATCTCCTAAGTAACTGTGGCTGTAAAGTGCACCATGTGTACAGGGAAGGAAATCAGGTTGCATATGCTTTAGCTTCTTATGCTTGTGATCTCCAGAGAAATTCAATTTTCACTTATCCTAGTGACCTCCCAATTTTGTCCAGGGGGGCGCTAAGATTGAATACAGTAGGTTTACCCACTTTGCGCAACTATAAATAGTCAAGTGGGTACTCCTCCTTGTCCTTGTTCATCTTTTTTAATTGCTTCTTATAGGAGATCCATTCTAGTAGTCTAATCACGGGCATTTATTATGCCTTGACTGTCATTCCAGGGGTATGCCCCGCAGCTCTTGTATTCTTTCATTCTATTAATAAAAATAGGACCACAGAATCTATCTGGGGGAGCGAGTACATTCTTCCCTCCTGGGGACGGGTGCGTTCGACCAGTGTGTGATTCTGCTGGTTGGTCTTTGCTTAAAAAAAATCACATTTCACTTATGAGTATCATTGTGATGTATGTATTCTATGAATTTGTTTACAGTCATGGTTTATGCAGTACTTTAAGTTATGAATGTACAACTCTCTTGGTTATGTTTCATGTCTTACATTTTGAATTTGAGTCAATTGCTCCTTTCTTAACCCGTGCCTCATTAAGGGGGAGTTACTATTAGTCATATTTGCATACATGATAGTTGTGCTTGTGTGCTTGCCTGTTCATACATATCCCATTGATTTTGTTGTTGTTGATAACAAATGAAAAAAAAACAAGGATGCTCATTTTCATCTTGATATCTCATGTGCATAGGTAGATTAGGTTGAAAGTCATTGAGTGCATATCTACATATTTGACATTTTCAGCATGTACATAGTGCACACACTTTGCATTTGGAAGACAAAAGTCATATTGTGCATATCTGCATATCTTGCATATAGTGCATACTTTGAACTGCATCATTTTGAACACTTCATCTTGCACATATCTTTGAGTCAACAATTGGTATCATACAATTAGGCTTCCCATGTTCATATTATTTCTAATAATCTCATTATCGGTCATCTTTTGTTGATGACACAAAGGGGGAGAATGAGTTTGTGTGCTTTAATGGGGGAGAATAGGTTTGATTGCTTAATGCCTTATGATGATTGCAAACTATTCACATCTCTTCTCATTGAAAAGTCACACTGCTCACAATGTTTCTCATTGAATGAAATGCTTCTAGTCTTTCTTTTGGAACTCTCGCACACATCGTTTTGTCATCATCAAAAAGGGGGAGATTGTAGTTTCCCCTAGTTGATTTTGGTGCATGGATTTTTTGATAACAAAACGATTGTGCTTGTGTGTGTATTTCATTAAGCAACATGTTTGCATCTTGTATGATTAGTTAAAAGATGGCTTCAAGGTTCACACTTAGAAGTCAAATGAATGGTTGTTGATTAAGGAGATCATGCTTTGATTATCTTGGCTTGCAGGTTTAAAGTTCATGGTGGATACATGGAACTCAAATGTATGCAAACTTGATTTTCTTGCCTTGCAGGAACTAACTCAAAGTCGACTTCTGTTCAATCAAGAGTCAACTTCTGTTCAAGCAAGAGTTGACTTCTGCTCTAGCAAGAGTCGACTTCTGATGAAGCAAGAGTCGACTTCTGCTGGCTTCTTCCAGTTTCTATTTCTAGAAGTTTGATGTTTGTGATTTAGATGCATATACTCATTTGGTATCTCATGCATATTCTTCATGGGTTGTCAAAGTCTTGAATGTGTTTTCATGCACTTTCTACATAGGGCTTTTGGGCTTGCAAATTGTTTAAATCATTCACATAAACCTTGGAAGAAAATGGTTGAATGATGATCTTACCTTGGTCATATGCATGGGTATTTGTTCTTGATTTTTGGCTGAGGAAAACTGAGTTTTGCTTGTGTTTACATGTATATTTTTCATGGTGCTTAAGACTTATAATGTGCTTAATGATGGGGACATCCCTTGCCCCTCCACATTTTCTGAAGCTCGGATTGATCATCGGTGTACGCCATTATGTTCCTCATGTGTTTGTGAGTCGAGTCATGTAATTTTCTTATTTTTATTTGAGTCTTAAACATGTAATTTTCCCTTTATTGAGTCATGAACCTAGGTTAGAAAGTCATTTTCCTAAGTCTTGAAGTCATTATGTTGGTTTGATAGGTTAAAGGGCCCAATTCATTGGGCTAGGCCCAGGGGCGCCCCTCCCTTGGACTGTTTGGTCATTAGTTAGTTTGTCAGGGTCAGTTTGGTCTTAGGAAAAGTGTGGGGTCTATAAATAGCCCCACCCCTCTCTCATTTGTAACAATGATGCTTGAATATTGAATCCAGAAAATTTTCACACCTTCTAGTTCCCTCTCAATATCTCCCTCTCTCTCTCTCTTACTATCACTCTCTCTAAGTGGGTTGTGCCCCTCTCTCTCCTCCCCACCCCAATTTCGAAATTCATTCTCTCTCCTCCCCATTCACCCCTCATTAAGGTCCCTTCCCCTTCCCCATGCACTCATTCAATTCCCCCTCCAACCCCTAGGTGGAAACCCCTTCTCCTAGGCACCTTTCCACTCTCCCAAGCAACCCTCCCTCTCCCCAAGACTGAAAGAGCCCTTCCCTAGGCCAAATTTTGAATTTCCCTCTCCCTTGGGCTGTGCCCTTTCATCTCCCCACCTCCCTAACCACCCACGGTCGCACCCCCCCTTCCCCATCCACCAAATAACCCCTTGTTCATGCCCTTCCCCACACCCTCTCCTCCACCTATTCTGTCCCTGTTGCAGGTTTCAGAAAAGTAGTGATTTACAGTAACAGCCATGACTTCCCCTGAAGGGTCCCGGTGGCATATCTTATATTGCTGGAATCGTCTCCAAGTCTTCTTTCCAACGGTGGTACTCCTGCCTTCATCCGAGTTCGGAGCTGTCCGGAGGAACGTCATCTTCAACGACTGCGCAATCTGTCCCAGACTGAAGGCCAGAGCGATCTTGGAAGCCGTTCAGCGGCCAACCTTGGAGGAATTCGATCACGCTTCCTTCTACAAAATTCTTCTTCGTCTAGTCCTCCATCAGTAGTAGAAGGAACGACGCCAATCGCCCACCCGAGCTAGTTTTTCTGAATTTCTTCGCCGGAGTGTTCAGTCTGCCCCCTGCAGGCCCAGGTTCGACCTGTCTTCACTTCTCCGGCCAACATTCTCCTCTCCGACCTCGGATTGTGGCCCCGTCAATTTTTGCTCGAAGCTACTCCGACCACGATCGCGTCACTGCCAGTTTCGTTTGATTTGGAGTTCGGGAACGACCGCAGTGCCTTCTGCAATCCACTGTATTAATTCTGCATCAGTCAGAGGCAGAGTGTTGCTGTCCTGCTCCAGTCGCCGGTCCGATCAGCCCCGAGTTCCAGAGCTTCCCAAAAAATTCAAGCATCATCCTCGGCCAGTTGGAGAACGTTTGGCACCAGTTTCATCAAATTTGGAGTTCGGTTGAGTCCGTGGCAGCATCTTCATCGACAACCTGTTTAGCAAAACTGAAGAGTGGCAGAACCGGCGAAGCTTGGAGAGTCGGCGTTCTCTTCATAATTTCCCAACCCCGCTTGGCCAGCTGAAGGCCCCTCCCTGCGTGGAGGTAATCTTGGTTGTAATAAGTCTAACCCCCACCCCAAGAGCCCCCCTCCTGCGAGAGGTGTAGTTCATGTAATAATATTTTCGTAGATTTGAAGCGACACCGACGCGGCTTGCGGGCGCAAACCCTTGCCTCCCCGCTCGCCCCCGTCTTCGGCCGGAGTTGGCGTCTTCACGCCGCCTAGGTGAGCCTCGGTCCCCCTTTCCTTGCTGGTCAATATCACTTGCTTAGCTTAGTATTCTTGCTTTGCTGCGTCGGACGGAGAGCGAGGGCCCGGCCCAAATTGCCGAACACGTGAGTGTCCATCGCAGGCGAGTTGTGAGTGAGCCATTTCAACCCACACCCATGGTGTGATGGCCGCCCGTGAGTGGGCATCCCTGGCCCAATTGGGGTTCTCCCCAAGCTTGCCAAGCACCGGAGCATCATTGTCCCACCCCGGACTCTCTCCATTATCGTTTAGTTGCCCACGGGCACAAGTGTGCACCAAGCGAGTGAGCCGCTCGAGTGGTATCATCGCCAATTTGCTTGCTTGCAACCTTAGGTCCAAGGGTCATATTGTCTTGTGGTCATCACCCCAAGGTGGTGTCACATCAAGTGGTATCAGAGCAAGTTCACAACTTGTCTCTATCAAGTTGGTCCTAGGACGCTCATATGCATTTAGAGTCTTCGGTTGCATCTCTTTTGTCCACTAGCATGGCTACTTCATGTAAGTCACATCTATCTCACTCGGCCCTCCGCAAAGGTCCGATTGACACCCCTTTGGACAAAGTCCTATTTGAGGACCTTATCTTTAACGGATACCCCCCTAGTGCATATTTAGAGTGGGAGGAAAACATGGACAAATACTTTAAGAGGAATCCAATGACTGAACCCATGAAAATCTACCTTGCCAAGAGTCGACTTGTGTACCATGCCGAGGATAGGTGGAAGTTCATTGAACAATTTAGGAGGGTTATGAGGCTAGAGCCTATTAACACATGGGAGAACATGAGAGCCGAACTTAGGAAAGTCTACACTCCCCGACCTCCTCTCTCCTACCCGGGTTACCAAAACTCGAGGAGCACTCCCACTCCTCCAACCCCACCCGTCCAAACCCTTACCACTAGAACCCAAGTGTCTAAGGCCTCCACCTCCCCACCTAACCCCATGAGGGCCCCCACACCCCAACCAAACCCCCCTTCCCTAACCTACACTAGTCAAGCCCCTTTAGCCCCCACTTCCACCCCAAACGATCCCAAGGACAAGAGACCCCTAACCGACCCAATTCCCTCCATGGTGACCACCACTTATCCAACCCTCACCATTAAAAACCAAGTGGACACCGCGTCCACCCCTCCACCTAGGCCCATAATGGCCACCACCCCCAAACCCAAAACCCCTCACCAAACTCGTACCCCACAAGCCCCCTTGACCACCACCACAAACCCACCATCGTCCCCAAAAAGGGACACATCTCCCAAAACAAATCAACCCAAAACCCCTCACCCAACCCACCTCCCACTTCCTACACCAATCTTTCCCCAACCTAGGCCTCCTCTACTTCCCCTTCCTATCCCAACCCAAGCCCATGCTTGTTCACCACCCCGGGTGTGTCATACGCTAGCTATCACCAAACCACCCACCATAGATCCCCCTACTCCATTAGCAATAGAAGTTGCTACCCACACACCTACCCAAGTGGAGAAGGATGTCCATCCGAATCCACTTCCCAACATAGAGGAAATCCAAAGGCCAAACAACTCACACACCTCTAGCCTAGCTCCTCTAGAGACACCCAACCTCACCATAGATAAGTCCATACTCCAATGGCTCAAGAAATGTCTCACCATTCCTAGTTCACAACCATGCCACCTACCCATGAGATATCAATCCCAAATCATTCCCATTCAGCCACATGTCACTTATCAAACTTCCTATTGTGTGGAAGATTTGGGAGACATAGTGAACTACCTACATTGGCAAATTCACTTGACCAATATGCTAGCCTTGAGGCCGTCCGAAACTAACACCATTAGCCTAGCATATCCCTCCATTGGCTCCATCACTTCCATCCACACTAATGGCCAAGTTACTAGTGAGATCATCCTCCTTCTTCCCATGGAGGAAGAACCTATCCTAGTCCACTCCCCAACCATTAAAATCCCAAGTGCTTTGATCGGTCAACCCATTAGCAACCTTGGCCCAATTATTGAGGAGGATGACTCACCATTCGAGGACCTTGAGAGCATAGAGTACCCCTACCAAGGTGACCCTTACCATGATCCCTTTGACCCTTTTCTATGGGAGCCTAGATCTCACTGTAACCCACTCACCTTATTCACCACCCACCTTACCCTATCCTTACCACCCATGATAACCCAAAACCTTCCCTTCCTAGAATTGGGTTACACCAAAGAAGCCTTAACCATAGGCAACATACACAATGGGATTGATAGATGGCCCCACTCCATGATGTCTCCCTTCTTAGATCCCTTTGACTCATACGAATGGAAGCTCAAGGGCCACCCCACTTGACATGATTAGAAAGTTGGGTCCATTCATTCATATCACCCACATGTCAAGAAGAAAACATGAGTGGTCAATATTTGGTTGTAATGGCCCACCATCATTCATCATAAATCTCAAGCATGTTAGGAGCATTCATGGATGTCCGGGTCCCCCGGCACTCATCACACTCACACATGAAAGGGACACCTATGGATGCCCCGGTCCTCCCAAGACATTCAAAGTCTTCATAACATCAATGCATGATAGGTCTATATGTGGTTGCCCTGGACCACCTTTGCATACCACGCACTACTCACTCACACCGCATCTTAGTACACGGCATATGCATCAAAACATGCATCAAGTAAAAAGCGGTGAGAATTACAAAAGGCGGGCAAAAACTCGTGAGCGCCACTTGAAATTCCACATTGGCGACTTGATGATGATGATGATTTTGGAGTGGCTCTACTCTAGGGTCACCTCCAATTTGAGGGCACGAGGACTTGGACCTTGCCAAGTTTCGAGTGGCCTTGGCACCCGGCTTGCGGGTTGAACTTACCAATGGGTTTTGGGATTCATCCCACTTCCCACGTGGTGGATCCGACACCCTCTAAGGGTACCGCGGTGGATCCTAGTGAGTGTCTTGAGCCTACACCTATCCTTGTGAGAGACACCCTCAGAGTGCCAACACAAACTAGCCCGAGAGCCCGACGTCAGCACATGGCGGCAATACTAAGCAAAGCAAGATCTCTTCGCCAGCCTAAGGGTGTGTCCAAGCCACTTTGTCGAGTGGAAGCACCGTTCCTCGGCTATGGACATGGGTCGAGTTTGGAGAACAAGGTTCGCCCGGAACTGCGTTTGGGATGCTACTTCCCCGGTGGACCCATACTCGATAGGGTCGAGTTTTCCCCACCCCGGGGGTATGATGGGGACATCCCTTGCCCCTCCACATTTTCTGAAGCTCGGATTGATCATCGGTGTACGCCATTATGTTCCTCATGTGTTTGTGAGTCGAGTCATGCAATTTTCTTATTTTTATTTGAGTCTTAAACATGTAATTTTCTCTTTATTGAGTCATGTACCTAGGTTAGAAAGTCATTTTCCTAAGTCTTGAAGTCATTATGTTGGTTTGATAGGTTAAAGGGCCCAATTTATTGGGCTAGGCCCAGGGGCGCCCCTCCCTTGGACTGTTTGGTCATTAGTTAGTTTGTCAGGGTCAGTTTGGTCTTAGGAAAAGTGTGGGGTCTATAAATAGCCCCACCCCTCTCTCATTTGTAACAATGATGCTTGAATATTGAATCCATAAAATTTTCACACCTTCTAATTCCCTCTCAATATCTCCCTCTCTCTCTCTCTTACTATCACTCTCTCTAAGTGGGTTGTGCCCCCTCTCTCTCTCCTCCCCACCCCAATTTCGAAATTCATTCTCTCTCCTCCCCATTCACCCCTCATTAAGGTCCCTTCCCCTTCCCCATGCACTCATTCAATTCCCCCTCCAACCCCTAGGTGGAAACCCCTTCTCCTAGGCACCTTTCCACTCTCCCAAGCAACCCTCCCTCTCCCCAAGACTGAAAGAGCACTTCCCTAGGCCAAATTTCAAATTTCCCTCACCCTTGGGTTGTGCCCTTTCATCTCCCCACCTCCCTAACCACCCAAGGTCGCACCCCCCCTTCCCCATCCACCAAATAACCCCTTGTTCATGCCCTTCCCCATACCCTCTCCTCCACCTATTCTGTCCCTGTTGCAGGTTTCAGAAAAATAGTGATTTGCAGTAGCAGCCACGACTTCCCCTGAAGGCTCCCGGTGGCATATCTTATATTGCTGGAATCGTCTCCAAGTCTTCTTTCCAACGGTGGTACTCCTGCCTGCATCCGAGTTCGGAGCTGTCCGGAGGAACGTCATCTTCAACGACTGCGCAATCTGTCCCAGACTGAAGGCCAGAGCGATCTTGGAAGCCGTTCAGCGGCCAACCTTGGAGGAATTCGATCACGCTTCCTTCTACAAAATTCTTCTTCGTCTAGTCCTCCATCAGTAGCAGAAGGAACGATGCCAATCGCCCACCCGAGCTATTTTTTCTGAATTTCTTTGCCGGAGTGTGCAGTCTGCCCCCTGTAGGCCCAGGTTCGACCTGTCTTCACTTCTCCGGCCACCATTCTCCTCTCCCACCTCGGATTATGGCCCCGTCAATTTTTGCTCGAAGCTACTCCGACCATGATCGCGTCATCGCCAGTTTTGTTCGATTTGGAGTTCGGGAACGACTACAGTGCCTTCTGCAATCCACTGTATCAGTTCTGCATCAGTCAGAGTCAGAGTGTTGCTGTCCTGCTCCAGTCGCCGGTCCGATCAGCTCCGAGTTCCAGAGCTTCCCAAAAAATTCAAGCATCATCCTCGGCCAGTTGGAGAACGTTTGGCACCAGTTTCATCAAATTTGGAGTTCGGTTGAGTCCGTGGCAGCATCTTCATCGACAACCTGTTTAGCAAAACTGAAGAGTGGCAGAACCGGCGAAGCTTGGAGAGTCGGCGTTCTCTTCATAATTTCCCCACCCCGCTTGGCCGGCTGAAGGCCCCTCCCTGCGTGGAGGTAATCTTGGTTGTAATAAGTCTAACCCCCACCCCAAGAGCCCCCCTCCTGCGAGAGGTGTAGTTCATGTAATAATATTTTTGCAGATTTGAAGCGACACCGACGCGGCTTGCGGGCGCAAACCCTTGCCTCCCCGCTCGCCCCCGTCTTCGGCCGGAGTTGGCGTCTTCACGCCGGCTAGGTGAGCCTCGGTCCCCCTTTCCTTGCTGGTCAATATCACTTGCTTAGCTTAGTATTCTTGCTTTGCTGCATCGGACGGAGAGCGAGGGCCCGGCCCAAATTGCCGAACACGTGAGTGTCCATCGCGGGCGAGTTGTGAGTGAGCCATTTCAACCCACACCCATGGTGTGATGGCCGCCCGTGAGTGGGCATCCCTGGCCCAATTGGGGTTCTCCCCAAGCTTGCCAAGCACCGGAGCATCATTGTCCCACCCCGGACACTCTCCATTATCGTTTAGTTGCCCACGGGCACAAGTGTGCACCAAGCGAGTGAGCCGCTCGAGTGGTATCATCGCCAATTTGCTTGCTTGCAACCTTAGGTCTAGGGGTCATATTGTCTTGTGGTCATCACCCCAAGGTGGTGTCACATCACTTAAGTATTTCACAAAAGTCCTAAAGCAAATTGTATGTTGATGCTCATTCATTGCATGGAAGCATGATAACTTCACTTCTTTGGTTTTGACAATACAAGTTGAAGTGTGTGGTAGGTTAAAATTCTCACTTGATAGACTTGCAATCATGTAAGTCTTTTATGCTTTGGACTCATAATTCCTCTCTTGAGACTATGACTTTGAGTTGTTTGTGATCTTCAACTACATGTTTAACTTGCAAAACAAACCATTTTCTTTCATTCGGTCAATTGATGGTTTATGTGTATTGGATTGAATACACAATCGTGTTGAACTTGGTTTGTTACGAATTGGGGTGCATGTATTGAACAGAGTTAAACTCTTGATATGAAGTGTGGAATTTATTCTTGGTGTGGAAATGTGTTTTATAATGTTTTATAGGCTCCCAAGACACCAAGACTTTGATCAAAGGTGAGGTGGCATTAATGTATATAAAAAACCACAAATTTAACTCTGAATTTCTATTTTGTAGGTTTTCGGTCGACCAAAGTAGGGGGTTCGGTCGCCGTTTTTAGCCAGAGCTGCCAAGAGAAAAGTGTCACAGGGTTCGGTTGATAAGTGTCCATTTTATATGGTAATTCATCGCATGTACACCATTTTATGTGCATATAATTAGGTAATTATACATTTTTCATAGATAACCTCAACTCCACATTTAAATTGGAGCTTTTACGTAAATTGATTAATTTGGTGATATTATTTAATAATAAATTAAAGTTGAGGACCATGAGTATTAATTCTCCATTGCATAACCATGAGCATTTGAGATTTATGTGCATATTATGGTAATTTTTATAGACTAAATTGTAATTATGTCTGTGCAGGACACCGAAGGTAATTACAAAAGAAGCCAGTGGCAAAACTGTCATCATCACTTTGACCAAGTCAAATAAAGAATTCAAAATATTTTGGTTGGAGGAAAAAAAGTTCAAAATTTTGAATTCAAAGTTTGAAAAGGAAGAATTCAAAGTTTAAGTTTGAAAAGGAGGAAAAGGACATTCAATGTTTGAAAAGGAGATTCAAAGTTGGAAAGGGGGTGCCCAAAGTCCAAGAAAGGGGGTGCACACCTCCTTTTCTTTCCCCCATGCATCATCTTCTACCTAAATCCCAGTCATCCATCTCCTTTTGATACAATCTCCCCCCTCCATTAACTCAACTTTCCCTATAAATAGCCCATGACAAGGAGGTGAAGGGGAGTTCTTCTTTTAGTAATCTTTCACTCTTTCTCTCCCAACCTTAGATCGCCAATTTCACCCTCTTCTGTTCCTCTTCTCCTCTGTCTTTATTCATATAAATTCTTCAATTTTAAATACTCTACAACTTCTTCTTCTGCATCATCTTCTAATTCTTTTTGGTTTTTAAGTTATTTCGTATGTTTCACTGTGCTATTCTGTTCATCTGCGAACCAATATTTTTATCTGTTCTTCCCCTTATTTCTCCCCCTTCTAGTCATTTTCTCCTCCTACTCTCTTCATAAAAGTTCTTTGTTTTTAAAAGATCTTAAACTTATTCTTCTACATAATCTTCCAATTCCCTACCGTTTGCATGTTATAATCTCTTTTTTAAGGTGATATCCATGTGTTTTTACTGTTCATCTAAGGCTCTACACCATATTCTTCCTCCGTTTTCATGCCCTTATGCTCTTCGTTTCCCTCTGCACTCTTCATAAAAGTTCTTCCTCTTTTGAAAATCTAGATTTTCATCTTTTATCACTTTCTCTAATTCTTCTTGGTTTTTAAACTATTTTTATTTTTTCACAGTTCAGTTTTTTTACACAGTTACTGTTCATCCGTGCAGATCACTTTTGTTCTTCCCTAGTTTTCACCATCTTTTGGTCTTCTTATCCATCTGCACTCTTCAAAAACCTTCTTCCTCTTCCTCTAATCTCCAACTTTTATTTTTAGCACATCTTCTAATTCTCTCCGGTTTTAAATTTATTTCATTTCTAATCTCGATCTATTTTCATTATTTCTGTTTCACTGTTTTTAAACTCTCTTCTTCATCTTCTACCTCTCCCCCTCCTCTATTTTCATCCAAACATCCCAAGGCGGAGATTCTTTTTCTTCGGTGTTCTAAAGGCGGTGTCTAATCCTAAGGCGGGGCGATCTTCTTCCAAGGCTCGGCATGGAGACGGCGGTGCTATTCTTCTTCATCTTTGCTCCTTTCTTCCTTTTTTCCCTTAGCATTATTCAAGTTGTATTTTTAGTTTTCATAGATGATGTACTCTTCATTAACAATAAAATTTGAGTTTGTGTAATTATTCTTTATTTTCTCCTTCCATCTCCTTCCAAACTCTATTCTCAACCCTCTCATATTCTTTAGTTTAATTTATTTCTAATTTTAAGTTCACGTAATTTATTTTCCATTAGCTTTAACTCACTCAAAAACGTGATTTTCAAAATATAAGAATTTTTCCAACTTATTTAAAAGAAACATTTCCTCCCCGTGGGATCGACCCGTACTTACCACCCTACTTAAATTTTATATCTTTTTAGTGAGTGAGTCCGATTATTTATGAAATTATGGCACGACTTTTAAACGACGAGTTTTGTGCACATCAATTTTTAATGCCGTTGCCGGGGAGGAAAAATAAATTTTTATAGTTGGATATTCTTGTGTTTGAAGTGTATATTTGTATATTAATTTTTTTATTTTTATTTTACAGAAAAAAATTAAAAATAAAAAAAAAGAAAAATCGGACTTGGAATTCTCAGAAAATGAAGCGTCGCTGAAAGTCTGGAACTGTAGCAGTCAAGTGTCGCTAAAGGGCTGAAACGTAGGAACATGTTCTATTTTTTTAATTTCTAAAAAATCTTCAAAAAAATCTAAAAAATTTCTGAAAAATCTATAAAAATCAGGAAAAAATCAGAACACACGAAAATATCATCTTAGACTTCATTTTGTAATAAAATTTCATGACTTTGTTATTTTATTGTTTATAACTTCTTTTATTCATCTCTTATTAAAAAATTCAAAAATAATAATAATATCTGAAAAAATTTCTCTAAAAAAAACAGAAAACAGAAAATCACATAAATATTTTGATCTCATGCTATCATATTTTCATTGTAGATGCATATTGTTCATGCATTTTAGTTGATTTTCTATTTATTTGCATCAATTAAAATTTTTTAAAATATATATAATCTTTGAAAAAAATTAAAACAAAAGGACGAGGGATCGCGATCCAAGTAAGTATATCAATCTTCGCTCTTGTGATTTAATTTATCTTATGTATTTTGTTAGCTTTTATATTGAAAAATCTCAAAAAAATGTGCTAGCTAGATAGCTTCATTAACTAAAAAAAAAAAAAAACTTACATCAAAAATAAAAGACCTCATTCAAGAATAGAAACCACATCATCCATGTTCTAAGTCATGCATCATTTAGCATAGGATTTTTTCTTGTTATTTAGTTTCTGTATTGTATTTTGGAGATTGCGAGGAGCAATGTACGTTCTACCTATCATATTCTAGCATGTATATTGCATAAGAACCCCTTGTTTAAAATTATGGTGTACATTTCATTTCAAAATACTCTAAGGGTAATACTTCTAAATAACATAAGGTGGGGATTTCATCACCCTTCCTTAACCCACAATCCACATTTCCCCTTGCATCTTTGCATGACCTAAGCCTTAAATAAAAGTCAGTAGACATTGGTCCTAGGGTCACACTGTGATTTTAGTATGATTTGAGTTTACCCTCTTGTGGAAACCGATGCCTAAGGTAAGACGGTCGGACGACAAACGCCTTAAGCGGACTAGTGGTTTGACATAATTACGTCCCTGCGAAAGTAGGGGGAGCCTCCCACTACTTCACCCCTTACCTGGCCGGTGGAAATATTGAGGGTGAACTTAAGTTGTATTTTGGTCATTTTATGAAACCTCATTTGTAGATCTGAGTCGCATCTAGGTCGTCAGGTAATTTATGTGTTAACTTATTTGTGTATGTAAAAATAAATAAAAAAATAAAAAAATAAAAAAAATCCTCATCTTCTCTCTCTTCGTCAGAGTAAGTGTTAGTTTCAAAAAAATTGTGATTTTCTAATTCTAATAAAAAAGAGAATAAAATAAAAAAAGAGATTAATAAAGGAAAAATAAAATTAAGAAATTAAAAAAATTGTAAATAAATGAAAAAAATTAAAAAAAATTGAACAAATCCTTCAAGGATCTGACCTTTTTTTAATGGCCATCTATCTTAGAGGGAAATCTAAGCCCATGAAGGAACACTTTATTCCTTCTACTTATAAACCCTCCACTTGTATTAAACTACCTGATATTCTGGTGGATCATTATGAGATTAGCCCCGGTATCATCCAGATGCTCCCATCTTTTTCTGGGAAACCAAATGAAAATCCTTATGAGCATCTAGATGATTTTCAAGAAATTTACTCGCTGGTTAAAATCTAAAATTTTAGTGATGATGCCCTTAAGTTGATCTTATTTCCATTCTCATTATAGGATAAAGAAAAATGTTGGTTAAGAAGTTTTGGAAAAATTGTTAAGACTTGGGAGGATATGCAGTTGGAATTTTTAAAATAATTTTACCCCATAGTCCGAACCAACATTATGAGAAGGGCGATTTCAGGATTTACTCAGTTTTCAGACGCGTAAATTTATGAATCTTGGGAAAGGTTGAAGGATTTGTTACGTCAATGTCCACATCATGGGTTACCCAAATGACAAATTATGTATGCATTTTATGAGGGATTATATGATCTTGATAGACAAATGGTGGATACATGTTGCGGAGGGGCGTTCATGAACAAGAATGAAGATGAGGCGTATGATCTGTTTGAAATTTTGAGTGAAAATTTGATGAATCATGCCTCAATCTCATCTCATAAACAATCTGTAGGACTTTCCAAACAGGCCGGAAATCCAACCCAAACTCACAAGGAAGCATGTGATTTCTATGCCAGTCTCACTCACCATGTGAGTCACTATCCTACTATAGTCCAACTCCCACTGGTCATCCAAGCTCAAGTCCAAAATGTCTTAGGGTTCTCTCAGCCCAAGTATGATACCCTTTCAGAAGATTCTAATCTTGGCTGGAGTACTCACCTAAATTTGCCTTGGATGGACCAACCAATTCAAGCCCATTTGTCTACACCTTCACCCCAAGAAACTCACAAGTAGCCCATGTGAAATCAACTTCAGCCCAACTCATCTCACCCAAACATTCAAAGCAATATCAATATTAGGGGTGATTCACCGGGCCACTACTTTGAACCTCAAGTCGTGTACTCTCAGTCTACTTACCATGGCCCTCCTTCAACATTCAACCAACCCCCTCCATACGTGAATGATGATGATGATGATCTGATGTCTGCCATTGTGGCTCAAGATATAACTATTGAGAGTGAGGGGGAGTGCACTCGTAATACCATGATGGAGGACGGGAAGGAAGTAGGGGGCGGATTGAAGGATAAAAATGATCATATTGATATCGTCACCCCCTTCTATGAATGTTTTGAGATTGAGAATATCACTGTGAAGAATAGTGGCCCACACAACTCAATTGAGGATATACATGATGAGGAGGATTGCTTTGTAATCAACAATCTTGGTGATTTAATGACAACAAATTCTGAATATCCTCCTCCCCTAGAAGAACATGATGATAGGGCCTTGTTGGAAAAAAATACATTTTATATATCAACCTCATTTCTTGAAAATTTGATTCATAATCTTCAGTTGAGTGATGAGTGTGATAATGGGTCCGTCTTAGAGAAATTCACCTTTGATCTGACCTATGATGAAAGGGCCGGGCCGGAAACATTTACATTTGATCTTCCCACCTCATTATTGGAAAGTTTGATTGATAATGTTCATTCGAGTAATGAGTGTGATGAAGGGTCCTTGTTAGAAAATTTCACATTTGATCTGACCCTTGTGCTCTATCCAATGAAGTTTGAATCTTTGGATGAGTTAGATCATAGCCTCACTCTTCCTTCCAATTTGATTCCCCCGACAGTACAACATCTCCACTATGACATTCTAGGACCTGAGGGGGACATGCCAATCACATTCACCTTTGATTTAACTTCACATTAGAAAAACCAATTGATTACTGCCCTTACTGCTCATGAGGCTGTTACTAAGAGGAACGTGGCTAATAATACCAATCTTATTCACTGATCAAATTACCATGGAGGAAGTCATCACAAAAGGGTTAGTCAGGCAGGAAGATGCAGGACAAGGGGAATAATGGGTTGATGTTGGGCAAAGGTTCAACCCCGATCTTGACATATTATTAGCCATTGATTATTTCTTGATCCCTAAAGATGACAATTGGCTCACACACATGGTTAAAATTAAAATCAATAATGTGCGAGTCTTGCCTATTTCTAGCCCCAGTCCGTACATTCTTACTCTTGTCTTTCAATGGTATAAGGGCTGGAATTTGAAGGAGGACAAGATCACTTGGTGGCTCATTCTTAATGCCACACGTTGGTTAGTGAGCTTTCAAGCGTCTGGCTGAAGATGTTAAACTTAGCGCTTCTTGGGAGGCAACCCACATTTTTCATGATTTTCGTGTGCTAATAAATGACTTCTTGGGAGGCAACCCAAGTTTTTATTGTAGTTTTATTTTTATTTTACAGGTGTGAATAAATGATAAGTTGGGGGGAGAGCGAAGAATGCTTACACCTATGTCTAGCCTTCAAAAGCCAAAAATCACCTTTCATTCAAGCAAGGATGCCCGTCGAAGTTCAATTCCGTCAGGTTGTCCCGTTCCTTCACAAATTTCATGTCTACATTATTCTATTATTTTATATTGTTCATGCCATTGAGGGCAATGTCATTTAAGTTGGGAGGACGAAAATCATGCCATTGCACATGTTGCATTCATATACAATCTCATTTTTTTCAAAAAATAAAAAAAACTCATCTTGAGTTTCATGATTCATGCTTAAATTAAAAGTAATTCTAGAATAGAAAAGACTGGGGAGAAGGATGATAGAAAATTTAGTCAATCTAGCCATGGAAAACTGATATAAGAATCTCTTTAAAGTTCATGTGCACTTTAGAAAAAAGAAATTCACGTTGCACACTAATGAAATAAGCAAGACAAGCCATTTGCTATTTTTGGTATGTTGTCTGATATTCTGCACTTCTTAAGAAAAGAGATCTTTTTACAAAACATTTCTGTCAAAATTAGCTATAAAAAAAACACCATGAAAAATACCCATAGTCTTAATAACCGGGCCTACTTCACCTAAGACGTGTTGAAGTTCACGTAAAATGGAAAAGGGAACCTTGATATGTGAAATCGGGCCTGCTTCTCCTAAGGCAAGAGTCGAGGATCGCGTTGAGCAGTGAAGGGTAGTGCAGCATCATGTGTGGTCTAAAGATCCCAAAGGGACAAAGCAATAAGGCAGACAAAAAGCTAATATACTAAATGTTCTGTTCTAAGAGGTGCAGGGTTGAAAGACATTTGCTTGGAATAACGAATGCGGGATGCAATTATCTAAGCTGTGGATTTAGTAGTTACACATGCAAAGGTGCTATTAAGCTTTGATCTGAATTCTTGATCATGTACTATTAAGTTCCTACATAAGGCTAGTGTGCATTAATGATTCCAGATTCCTAATCTTTGGTTGATTCTATGAAGGAAGAGCTGGATATGAGAGTATGAATTTTACAAACTCATGTTAGTCCTAAATTTTAATTTATTTGCATTACTAAGGGACTGTCAATGAGTAAGTTGGGGTGTGTGATAAGTGTCCATTTTATATGGTAATTCATCGCATGTACACCATTTTATGTACATATAATTAGGCAATTATGCATTTTTCATAGATAACCTCAACTCCACATTTAAATTGGAGCTTTTACGTAAATTGATTAATTTGGTGATATTATTTAATAATAAATTAAAGTTGAGGGCCATGAGTATTAGTTCTCCATTGCATAACCATGAGTATTTGAGATTTATGTGCACATTATAGTAATTTTTATAGACTAAATTGTAATTATGTGTGTGTAGGACACCGAAGGTAATTACAAAAGAAGCCATGGGTAAAACTGTCATCATCACTTTGACCAAGTAAAATAAATAATTAAAAATATTTTGGTTGGAGGGAAAGGAAAGTTTAAAATTTTGAATTCAAAGTTTGAAAAGGAAGAATTCAAAGTTTAAGTTTGAAAAGGAGGAAAAGGACATTCAATGTTTGAAAAGCAGATTCAAAGTTGGAAAGGGTGTAGCGACCCGGATTCCGGATACCCGGTGCACCCGGTATAAATACCGAATACACGTGATACCGCATGGGACCCGCGAAGCCTCCCAAGCGCGGGAAAGCGCCGAAGGGAAAAAGGAGTGTGTGGAATACATTGAAGCCAGCAGATATAACAGTAAACATTTAAATTTCATTAGAATGGATTGCTAAAGTAGCAGAAATAAAATTACATTTTCATTAAACATTAAAATTTATAATTATACACCAGAGTCCAGCCCAAAGGAAAGACAACAAGTCTAGCACAGTACAGTCTGATAGGAAAGAAACGTACACAAGAGTCGGGGGATGCCCGACGCAGGTACAGCTGGCAGCTACAGCAAACGCGCTCCACCAGGAACAGCAGAGGCAGACGGCGAAACCCACCTGAAAAGCAGGGGTGAGTCTCAAAAGAAACTCAGTAGGGGTCACACGGATTCCCACTAGACAACGCATAGAGCAATGGAAGCAACAACAAAAACAGCAGGTGCAGTAAAGCAGGAAAAGCTACACTACAAAGCTGTAAACAGAACAGGTACAGCAGGAGTAGGGAACAGGATAAAGAGCAGGGGAGCTCAACAAAAAAGAAGAGCGAGGCCGTAAAACACGGAACAACGGCCACCGAGGAGAACTCGGCACCCTAAGCTACTCCAAAACGGCAACAGACGGTCGACCCCAAACTCGCGCAGTAGGGTAACCCAATCCATCAGCCAAAAGAAAGGCGAAGGCAGACGCCGACGCCGACGCCGAAAACACAGATAAAACACGACAGGAGACGTCGTGCACGCAGCCCCACGCATGACAAGAACGTCATGCAAACGACGGAACACTGACCTCGAGTACGGCCACGAGAGGGCAACTCGTAAAGGTCACAGCGCGCAAGAAAACGCCGAGAGTCACCGCACCAAGTGACAGGAGCACCCTCCTCCCAGAAGAACAGCCAGATGCGTCCACTGACGACTTACACTGCGCCACAAGTGTCATGTCACTCAAGGACAAGACACACCAAGAACCAGGTCCAAGGAACAACAACGTTCCAAGGAAACAAGGTACCACAGCATAAAACTATAGCACCAACTACGAGTGACTAGTCAGGGCCATGCCCGTCGGCGCAAGTCCCCAGTCCCTGACCACGTGTGCACACACTGACCACTACCTAGGCCAGGCCTCTAGCTAGTATTTCCCTCGGTAGGACGCTACCGCTGGCCGGGGCCTACGAAACTAGCTTAAGAACCGTACGTACCAAACGTAACAGGAAAACCCCTCCACCACTCCCGGTGGGTCGGCAAGAGCCTAGGGCTACAACTAGTGGAGGCTCACAAGGCACAGACTCAAAAACACAGGTGCTAAAGCACAGACAGTCTAAGAAAGACCCGTCTCGTGCACCACAAAGCACCATGGCAGCTAAACAACCGCCAACCGACTCAGGACCAGGCAACTAGACCTACACGTGACGATCCCGAGTCGAACGACTCAAAGGTAAGATCGTTACAGGCAGCGGAACAAGCCGCCAATCGGTCTAATCCTAAGCCACACAAGAAACGACACTCCGCAGAAAACAACACACAGAGACTTGAGGGAAACACCAAGAACCCTCAGACACGTCTGGACACGCAAATCGAGGTAGAACAACACCTCGAGGCATCCAGAAGCAGTGTCTCGAGCCGGACACAACCATCGAGACACACACACACACAAGGTCACATGTCAACCACTGGGTCACACCGGGTTGACATGAACCCAACAGCAATACAAGCAAAAGTAGGATAAACAATCCTACCGCAAGTAAGAAGACTCCTGGCCACTTTACAACGTAGTCTTAGCCCTCATAGGACGTCGAGAGACATCCACGGAACAATGGGCAGACCACAAGGACAAGCCAAGACAAACAGAAACCGAAATCATGGAAGACGGAGCACGAGGCATGTAACGCTCCACCCCTAGACCGCTACTAGCATGTGACGGTCTAGACCAGGGCCGTTACACCCCAAACGACGGTCAGACGAGAGGCCGTCGCTCACACCACCCTAACCAACACTAAGACTCAAAACACGCACGGGCCATGTAACGCACTAGACTTAGCGCGTTACAGTCAAACGACGCACGGGAGCAGGCGCGTTATTCGCAACGTGCACAACCACCCACAACCAAAGCGAAGTAACGCGCAACGCCAGGCGCGTTACACACAAACGACGCGGCAGGGGAGATGCGTCAGAGCCAAGCGACGCCCAGGGGCAGGCGCGTTACTATCAACGTGCACAACCACCCTCAACCTAGCACAAAACAACCAACCACGGCAAGAGACAGGCGCGTTATAACACAACGACGCGTGGGGGCACATCCGTCATTTCCAACGGGCACAGCCACCCAAGCTCGGCCAAACAGAATGTAACGGCCGGGGGCAGGCGCGTTACACTCAAACAACGCACGGGGGCACGACCGCTGGAGGCACCGCCTCAACAGGTCAAACGTCGGTCAAACAGCAAGTAACGGCCAGGACCAGGCGCGTCACTTTCATCTAACACGCTGGGTCAAGCGCGTTAGATCAACCGACTCAACCCCAAAACAAAACGACAAAAAGGAAGTAACGCGCTAGCCTAGGCGCGTTACAAGGAAGCGACGCGCCACCCTAGGGCCGTCACTCACCCAAAAGCCAGAACGCTCAAAAACATCAAACGAAGTAACGGTCTGTCGTAGGACCGTCAGAAGCAAGTAACGGCCACTGGAACGACCGCTACTTCCCATACGGCGGGAAAACAGAGGAACGACCAAACCGGCCCGTTCCACGCCCCATTCACGCCGAAACGCAGGGGAAACACACCTAAACGACAAATAACAACATCAGGGGACTCAAAACCCCACATGCAAGCTCAAAAACGCAAGATCCGGGCGATTTAGACAAATCGACCCTAAGTGGGTCACCGAGGTTCCCGGGCTTCTACCGGCCTCGAATGAACACCAAATCACACGAAATCAACGTGGATGGGATCCTAACATCCCAGCGGTCAGTTAGAAACTAACTACGCCGCAAATGGTCGCCGTTTACCGGCCGACCCTAAAAACCACGAAAATCACGGTTGAGGCTAAACAAGCCCAAACTCGGTCGTTTCTTTGCCGAACGCCGTGCAATGGCAGGGAAAACGAAGAGGACGAAGTGAGGATCAGTCACCCTACCTCCACCGAAGAAACTGTGCCCCGAAGGGACTAAACCACGCCGAAAACCACTCGCGAACCGATTTCACCGGCTTTGAATCCACAGTTCGGGATCGCGCCAGAATCGATCCGATCCTCGCCCCATCGCGCACCTCCACAGCTCCACCTCGTCGCCACCTCACCCACGAGCGCCTCCGTCTGCAGCCGGAGCCGGAAGGGGGAGAGAACGAGAGAGAACGGGAGAGAGAGAGTGAGATCGCGAGAGTGAGGATAGAGAGAGAGGAAAAGAAATTAGGAAATTTTCCTAATTTCCAAAAATTTCGAAAATGCGCCGAAAATGCACAAATTCAGATAAATACGCAAAAATAGCCGAAATGACCGGCTCGAAGGGTACATCATCGCTGTAGCATCCACGAGTTCGAGAATTGACAAACAAACTCACCGTAGGGTTCCGTAACTAGTACGTGAGAAAAACCCACACGGCTCGTCAAACTCAACTCGGAAGCACAAAAGCGAACCGAAACTCAACGAAACCAATCCGAAACAGATCCGAAAGATCCAACAAGATCCACAAGACCTGCAAAGATCCAGCAAAGATCCAAGATCCAGGGCATTACATCCTCCCCTCCTTTAAGAAATTTCGCCCTCGAAATTAAGGACTAACAAAGGAGAAGCAGGGAAGAACAACCCAACAATACAACCACGATAAACGACACAAATCTCGAGAAACACAGCTCAGAGGAACACGTCAGACCACAATTACAGGTACACACTCTAGCTTCCAAGACAGCAAGTCCACAGCACGAGCATGGCACCAAAGTGAACACATCTGACACCTCCGAAGCAAAGGCAACGTCGCTTACGTCTCACCAGGAAAGGAGACACGACTGCCACAACAATAGACAACCGAGAAACACAATGACAACACGGCAATCAGCCGCTTACACAAGGAGACATAGTCCTCACAGCTGACAGCTCGACCACATCATCGGCTCCAGTGCCAAAGGCAACAGGGAACACCTGGCACACAGGACACCAACGACAACAACAACACTGGACCACAAACACAATCAAGTCAGTCCTCACTCAGATATCACATCTGATCAAGTCGCAAGCTAACTCCACCAAGAAAGGGAGTACAGCAAGCCAACTGACAAGACAAGACCATGGTCCAAGGTAAAGACACAAAATCATAAAGAAACAGCGCCTACAAAAACAACACAACGGCAGCACCTGTAGAATTCCGGCTCCGCACAGCACACAGAACCAAGGAACATAACTGCAAGCAGGGTCACATCAAGGCACAGGAACAGCTGAGCACACGACCACACGGGAACGGGTCACGCATCAGACTGCTCACCAAGAGAAGACCCACAACAACAAGAAACGACAATACTCTCGGGGAACGCATCTCAAGGACTACAAACACGCCTCGAGAGCACAACACCCAAGAAAGAAATGCAGAGCAGAGGGTACTCAATCAGCAAGGAATGCCGACAAATTCCCCAACACTCGCAAATGCCAATGCCAACACCAGAAAACCACAAACAATGGCACGGCAACAGATAAAGTCAAGGCACGAGAAGCCAAGATGAAGTCACATCGAGAAAGAACAAACCTCTCGACGAGTGGGTAGCCAACCCACACACTTCCGCTGCACTCTCAACAACACGTACAGGCAACAAAACAACATCGGTAATCGCACCTCAGCACATGCCAGACGTCATCGCAATTAACAAAGTTCACAATTAACATGCCACGAGCACCGATCTCGCGAACAACCGATCACTAAGAGCCTAAGTGCAACAAAGGAAGAGCACCAGCTTCAGCACAAAGCACGCGGAAAGAGCCAATCTCAGTTTACCTTCACGTCCTGGAACAACAAATGAGCCTTCACAACACATCGGCCGCTGGACATGGCACGACAAATATGGTGCACAACAGCTCTTAACACCATTATGGAGTCCAAAGCCAAGCAACCGTACAAGAAAAAGAGATCAGGCTCAAAATAAAGCTGTCCACACTTAAGCAGACACAGGACAAAGGCACCACCAAGACAGCAATTCCAAGGCTCACCTCGAAAAAGATTCACCAAGGAGAACGAGAAGCAACAAGCTCGACAACAGCAGCTCACCAGGAAGGGAAAATCCTAGGTTCGCTCGAGCAACTTCTCAATCGAGGCAACATAAAAATCAAGACAACCGAAACAATGATGCATCAGGAGCTACACAGACTCAAGCTGGGACAACCAAAGCAACGTAAGAACGTGCATGGCCATCACACCAACGCTGAAAGTCATAAGCCACCAGAGCAAAAGCACAGAAAACAGCTCGAACAATGCACTGCATGTTCATGCCAACCGACAAACACTGCCAAGTGCAACACGATCGAGACCAACTTCAAAACCGAACGAAGCACCTCGTCACACCCAGACGAGAGCAAAACCATCTTGTACAGTGCCAACAAAGCACGCACAAGACCACACGCAAAAAGCACCGCAATAAACCATCGTAACACCTACGCCAGCAAGAGACTGTACTGGACCTTAAGGACTCTGGTAACTGTATATCTGGATTTCCATGTATTTCACACGACAATGATCTGATAGCTCAGAAAAGAAACTCCGAACATCTCAGAACACTGCTCTGATACCAGCTGTAGTGACCCGGATTCCGGATACCCGGTGCACCCGGTATAAATACCGAATACACGTGATACTGCATGGGACCCGCGAGGCCTCCCAAGCGCGGGAAAGCGCCGAAGGGAAAAAGGCGTGTGTGGAATACATTGAAGCCAGCAGATATAACAGTAAGCAATTAAATTTCATTAGAATGGATTGCTAAAGTAGCAGAAATAAAATTACATTTTCATTAAACATTCAAATTTACAATTATACACCAGAGTCCAGCCCAAAGGAAAGACAACAAGTCTATCACAGTACAGTCTGACAGAAAGAAACGTACACAGAGTCGGGGGAAGCCCGACGCAGGTACAGCTGGCAGCTACAGCGAACGCGCTCCACTAGGAACAGTAGAGGCAGACGGTGAAACCCACCTGAAAAGCAGGGGTGAGTCTCAACAGAAACTCAGTAGGGGTCACGCGGATCCCCACTGGAAAACGCACAGAGCAACGGAAGCAACAACAAAAATAGCAGGTGCAGCAAAGCAGGAAAAGCTACACTACAAAGCTGTAAACAGAACAGGGATAGCAGGATTAGGGAACAGGCTAAGAGCAAGGGGAGCTCAACAATAAAGAAGAGCGAGGCCGTAAAACACGGAACAACGGCCACCGAGGATAACTCGGCACCCTAAGCTACTCCAAGCGGCAACAGACGGTCAACCCCAAACTCGCGCAGTAGGGTAACCCAATCCGTCAGCCAAAAGAAAGGCGAAGGCAGACGCCGACGCCGAAAACACAGACAAAACATGACAGGAGACGTCGTGCACGCAGCCCCACGCATGACAAGAACGTCATGCAAACGACAGAACACTGACCTCGAGTACAGCCACGAGCGGGCAACTCGCAAAGGTCACAGCGCGCAAGAAAACGCGAGAGTCACCGCACCAAGTGATAGGAGCACCCTCCTCCCAGAAGAACAGCCAGATGCGTCCACTGACGACTTACACTGCGCCACAAGTGTCAAGTCACTCAAGGACAAGACACACCAAGAACCAGGTCCAAGGAACAACAACGTTCCAAGGAAACAAGGTACCACAGCATAAAACTATAGCACCAACTACGAGTGACTAGTCAGGGCCACGCCCGTCGGCGCAAGTCCCCAGTCCCTGACCACGTGTGCACACACTGACCACTACCTAGGCCACGCCTCTAGCTAGTATTCCCCTCGGTAGGACGCTACCGCTGGCCGGGGCCTACGGAACTAGCTTAAGAACCGTACGTACCAAACGCAACAGGAAAACCCCTCCACCACTCCCGGTGGGTCGACAAGAGCCTAGGGCTACAACTAGTGGAGGCTCACAAGGCACAGACTCAAAAACACAGGTGCTAAAGCACAGACAGTCTAAGAAAGACCCGTCTCGTGCACCACAAAGCACCATGGCAGTTAAACAACCGCCAACCAACTCAAGATCAGGCAACTAGACCTACAACGTGACGATCTCGAGTCGAACGACTCAAAGGTAGGATCGTTACAGGCAGCGGAACAAGCCGCCAATCGGTCCAATCCTAAGCCACACAAGAGATGACACTTCGCAGAAAACAACACACGGAGACCTGAGGGAAACACCAAGAACCTTCAGACATGTCTGGACACGCAAATCGAGGTAGAACAACATCTCGAGGCATCCAGAAGCAGTGTCTCGAGTCGGACACAACCATCGAGACACACACACACAAGGTCACATGTCAACCACTGGGTCACACCGGGTTGACATGAACCCAACAGCAATACAAGCAAAAGTAGGATAAACAATCCTACCGCAAGTAAGAAGACTCCTGGCCACTTTACAACGTAGTCTTAGCCCTCATAGGACGTCGAGAGACATCCACGGAACAACGGGCAGACCACAAGGACAAGCCAAGACAAACAGAAACCGAAATCACGGAAGACGGAGCACAAGGCATGTAACGCGCCACCCCTAGACCGCTACTAACATGTGACGGTCTAGACCAAGGCCGTTACGCCCCAAACGATGGTCGGACGACAGGCCGTCGCTCACACCACCCTAACCAACACTAAGACTCAAAACACGCACGGGCCAAGTAACGCACTAGACTAAGCGCGTTATAGTCAAACGACGCACGGGAGCAGGCGCGTTATTCCCAACCTGCACAGCCACCCACAACCAAAGCGAAGTAACACGCAACGCCAGGCGCGTTACACACAAATGACGCGGCAGGGGAGATGCGTCAGAGCCAAGCAACGCACAGGGGCAGGCGCGTTACTATCAACGTGCACATCCTCCCTCAACCTAGCACAAAACAACCAACGACGGCCAGAGACAAGCGCGTTATAACATAACGACGCATGGGGGCACATCCGTTATATCCAACGGGCACAGCCACCCAAGCTCGGCCAAACAGAATGTAACGGCCGAGGGCAGGCGCGTTACACTCAAACAATGCACGGGGCCACGACCGCTGGAGGCACCGCCTCAACAGGTGTAACGTCGGTCAAACAGCAAGTAACAGCCAGGACCAGGCGCGTCACTTTCATCTAACGCGCTGGGTCAAGCGCGTTAGATCAACCGACTCAACCCCAAAACAAAACGATCAAAAGGAAGTAACGCGCTAGCCTAGGCGCGTTACAAGGAAGCGACGCGCCACCCTAGGGCCGTCACTCACCCAAAAGCCAGAATGCTCAAAAACATCAAATGAAGTAACGGTCTGTCGTAGGACCGTCAGAAGCAAGTAACGGCCACTGGAACGACCGCTACTTCCCATACGGCGGGAAAACAGAGGAACGGCCAAACCGGCCCGTTCCACTCCCCATTCACGCCGAAATGCAGGGGAAACACACCTAAACGAAAAATAACAACATCAGGGGACTCAAAACCCCACATGCAAGCTCAAAAACGCAAGATCCGGGCGATTTAGACAAATCGACCCTAAGTGGGTCACCGAGGTTCCCGGGCTTCTACCGGCCTCGAATGAACACCAAATCACACGAAATCAACGTGGATGGGATCCTAACATCCCAGCGGTCAGTTAGAAACTAACTACGCCGCAAATGGTCGCCGTTTACCGGCCGACCCTAAAAACCACGAAAATCACGGTTTAGGCAAAACAAGCCCAAACTCGGTCGTTTCCTTGCCGAACGCCGTGCAATGGCAGGGAAAATGAAGAGGACGAAATGAGGATCAGTCACCCTACCTCCACCGAAGAAACTGTGCCCCGAAGGGACTAAACCACGCCGAAAACCACTCGCGAACCGATTTCACCGGCTTTGAATCCACCGTTCGGGATCGCGCCAGAATCGATCCGATCCTCGCCCCATCGCGCACCTCTACAGCTCCACCTCGTCGCCACCTCACCCACGAGCGCCTCCGTCTGCAGCCGGAGCCGGAAGGGGGAGAGAACGAGAGAAAACGGGAGAGAGAGAGTGAGATCGCGAGAGTGAGGAGAGAGAGAGAGGAAAAGAAATAAAAAGAAAAGAAATTAGGAAATTTTCCTAATTTCCGAAAATTATGAAAATGCGCCGAAAATGCACAAATTCAGAGAAATACGCAAAAATAGCCGAAACGACCGGCTCGAAGGGTACATCGTCGCTGTAGCATCCACGAGTTCGAGAATTGACAAACAAACTCACCGTAGGGTTCCGTAACTAGTACGTGAGAAAAACTCACACAGTTCGTCAAACTCAACTCGGAAGCCACAAAAGTGAACCGAAACTCAACGAAACCAATCCGAAACAGATCCGAAAGATCCAACAAAGATCCCACAAGACCTGCAAAGGATCCAACAAAGATCCAACAAGAATCCGAGACATTACAAAGGGGGTGCCCAAAGTCTAAGAAAGGGGGTGCCCACCTCCTTTTCCTTTCCCCCATGCATCATCTTCTACCTAAATCCCAGCCATCCATCTCCTTTTGATACAATCTCCACCCTCCATTAACCCAACTTTCCCTATAAATAGCCCATGACAAGGAGGTTAAGGAGAGTTCTTCTTTTGGTAATCTTTCACTCTTTCTCTCCCAACCTTAGGCTGTCGATTTCACCCTCTTCTGTTCTTCTTCTCCTCTATCTTTCTTCATGTAAGTTCTTCAATTTAAAATGCTCTACAACTTCGTCTTCTGCATCATCTTCTAATTCTTTTTAGGTTTTAAGTTATTTTAAAATTTTCACTATGCTATCTTATTCATCTGTGAACCAATATTTTTATCTGTTCTTCACATTATTTCTCCCCCTTCTAGTCATTTTCTCCTCTTACTCTCTTCATAAAAGTTCTTTGTTTTTAAAAGATGTTGAACTTCTTCTTCTGCATAATCTTCCAATTTCCTACCGTTTTAATGTTATAATCTCTTTTTTAAGGTGATGTCCCTGTGTTTTTACTGTTCATCTAAGGCTCTACACCCTGTTCTTCCTCCGTTTTCATGCCCTTATGCTCTTCGTTTCCCTATGCACCCTTCATAAAAGTTCTTCCTCTTTTAAAGATCTAGATTTTAGTCTTCTACCACTTTCTCTAATTCTTCTTGGTTTTTAAGCTACTTTTATTTTTCCACAGTTCAGCTTTTTTACACAGTTACTTTTCATCCGTGCAGACCACTTTTATTCTTCCCTAGTTTTCATCATCTTCTGGTCTTCTTAGCCATCTGCACTCTTCACAAACCTTCTTTCTCTTTTTCTGATCTTCAACTTTTATTTTTATCACTTCTTCTAATTCTCTCCAGTTTTAAAGTTATTTCATTTCTAATCTCAATCTATTTTCATTATTTCTGTTTCACTATTTTTAAACTCTCTTCTTCATCTTCTATCTCTCCCCCTCCTCTATTTTCATCCAAACATCCCAAAAAGGAGATTCTTTTCCTTCGGTGCTCTAAAGGCGGTGTCTAATCCTAAGGCGGGGTGATCTTCTTCCAAGGCTCGGCATGGAGACGACGGCGCTATTCTTCTTAATCTTTGCTCCTTTCTTCCTTTCTTCCCGGAGCATTATTCAAGTTGTATTTTTAGTTTTCATAGATGTTGTACTCTTCATTAGCAATAAAATTTGAGTTTGTGTAATTATTCTTTATTTTCTCCTTCCATCTCCTTCCAAACTCTATTCTCAACCCTCTCATATTCTTTAGTTTGATTTATTTCTAGTTTTAAGTTCACGTAATTTATTTTCCATTAGCTTTAACTCACTCAAAAACGTGATTTTCAAAATATAATAATTTTTTCAACTTGTTTAAAAGAAACAATTCCTCCCCGTGGGATCGACCCTACTTACCACTCTACTTAAATTTTATATCTTTTTAGTGAGTGAGTCCGGTTATTTTTGAAATTGTGGCACGACTTTTAAACGACGAGTTTTGTGCGCATCATCGGTCGACCGAACAGGAGGGTTCGGTCGACCGAAATCGCCAGATTGGCCAGCCCAGAACCTGTGAAATTTTGGTCGATCGACCCTCAATTCCGGTCAACCGATTTTGGCGGGCAAGCCCGTTTTGAAGGATTCAAAACCCACTTATCATGATCCATTTGGGTTCATTTTTGACCCCCTTTCCCCTAGGGTTTTCATACTCATATCAGGACATGTTTTCCTAGGGTTTGGCATGGGGTTTATGGTCATTTCATATATTATTCATTCCTCTATATATATCCTGTGAATTTTCATCTCTCATTAAGGAAGGAAGAAGGTCTGGCCGTAGGTGGGAGAAGGAGAGGGTTTCTTGAGTGTCTCACGTGTTTTTCTCTCTTGTAGGGATGATTTGAAGTGAAGAAATCAAAGCAACATCAAGTTCCATCAAGATTTCATGCTTCGACGAAGCTGAATCTGCAGCGACGAGTTCGTGCGGCTTCAGATCTATTGAAATTCGACCCCCTCACCTTGGAAGCTTCAAAGAAGATCATCTGCAAGCCATTCACATATGAGAACACATTTCTGCAACATGCCTACATATTTTTTGATGATTTCTATTCTGTTTATGAGCATGTATTGAATATTTTTCTCATTTTCTGAACTTTGAATCTGTGTGTGTTGAACCATCTACGTACGGTTGTGGGTTTATTATGCTGTGGTTGTTGCAGCTCATGCATGTGTGTTTTGATCCGGTCATCGAATCGTGTTGGAGATTCCGTCTCCATGTGTGTGTTGGGGTGTGTCCCCATGTGTGTGCAAGCGCCGTCCTGCGTGTGTGTTGGAGCTTGGCTCTGTGTTGGGAATTTATCCCCGTGTATGTTGGAGCTTGGTTCCGTATTGGGGAGTTATCCCCATGCTAGTTTTCCAGGAAGTTAAGCCTCACCGGTTTGGTGAGGGATGGACGTAGGGAGCCTATCGTGGTCCCGAACCACCTTAAAAATCCCTATGTCTTATGGTTTCGTCTGTGTGTTTGTTTCCTTATCATCTACCCCATTCACAGGTATTTGGTTTCAGATTTCATCAATCTAACTTGTTCACACACATTGCTTGTTTGTCTATTATGCATTGTACTGCATCACACACTAATCATTCACTCACACACTGTGGAGCTTAGTCCGTTTTCTTGCTAGTTGAGCTTATGCCTTATCAGATTCCGCTGTGTGACGTGTTTGCTTGAAAAATCCGTTTAGACGATCGTGTGAGATTAGAAAGGCTGAGAGAATTATTTCCTTTAGGATTCAAATCTCATTTTATCTTAGTTTAAATTTGATAGCTACTCTAATCTTGCTAAGTTAGTTTTAAATTTACCATATCGCGTGGGGACAATTCAACCCCCCCTTCTTATCTGCTCGCCAACCGGGCCAACACTCTTCTTTCCAGTAGTGGGTTTAAAACTTTCGGAGCCACCAACATGGTCCTTCTTTACGGTCTTCCCTCTAATTCCATCAGCGAAGGACAACCCGTCCTCTAATAACTGAACCTTCTTAACCATCTCCAAATATGTTTGAATATCAAACATAAACAAGTGGGGAATAAATATGAGCCTTAAGCCATTAATCAATCTCTTTGCCTTCATTTTCTCTGTATAGACAGGATGAGGAGCATATTGTTCTAACCTGGAAAAATGAGCTTTGGAGAGGGGGGTTTCTGTAGCCCATCTAAGAGCGGCCGAACCAGGTCTAACAAGACCAAACGAGACCCAACTCATCTAAATGACCGCCCGTAGGGCCCACTTAGCATAAAAGCCCAATAAGATCACTCGGGATCAAGCTCTTCCTCGGTGGCCATTAGGCTCGGAAGGCCCAAGCGTCGATCCAGTCGGAGGAAGACCCAAGCCCGACCTATCCCCCTCGTTGGGATAAAGGCTAGCGCCCCGCGCCCACTCCGACCGAGCCTCATCCGAGCTATGCTTATCGCCCGGATAGGGCTGGCACTCTTCATGCTTGGGACGACCGACGATTACATATCCACGCTGCCATTGAGAGCCCTTTATGAGTAAGAGTTCATAAAGATAAGAGACCCATGAATCCTCAAGGTTATAAAAGGGCCCATGACGAAGACGTAAAGAGCCCACGTCAGGGATGCAACCCCCGCCTGAAACTCCTCAGCTTACGGGACTCATGGGGCCGACACACTATTTAAACATGGGACTCCCTCCAACGAAAGGTAAGGCCGACACACGCCTAAAACCCCCTGAGCAGGAACCACTTCGCCACCTTGGTGGAGAGGGATCTCGTGCGTCTCCATCCTCCTCCCTTCATAGCTTCCACCAATGCTCTACTGAGTTAGGCATCGGAGGGTTTTTTCCAGGGAATCATCCCTGGGCCCCCTGATCCATTTCCCTTTCCTTGCAGTTCACTACTCGGTGATCATCTCCTCCAGCTCAGGACCAGCGTGAGATCACCCCTCTTCATCTGGCGTCGTCTGTGGGAAACGACCAAAGAGCCAATATGGTGCGAAGAAGTTCAGGGAGGAGGTCCGCCGGCGACAGGGGAAAGGCCATGGTGGCAGCGGGAGAAGGCCCCTCTCAGGCCTCACAAAATCCCCCCTCCAACGCCAGCACCCCAGCTGACGGACCACCCCCTCCTCCCGCGGCGGTGGATCTACCACCCAACGGGGGCGCTGATGCTTTCCAAGCCCTCAACGTAAAATTGGACATCCTCGTGGAACTCATGAGAACCCAGGCGGCCAGGGAAGGAAGGTCACACACCCCTCCGGAGAGCCCTCCCCCCGAGAACGTGTCCCAGCACACTGCCAGAGGTCGCTTCACCCTCCGAGGCCAGCGGCTTATCCGTAACAGGTCGGGACGACCTTCACAAGCCCCTCCTCTGGAACAAGAGGCCTCCTTCATGCCAAAAAGGGGAAAACCTGGGGCACGCCATCCGAACCCAGAGACCGAAGTCCCTGGGGAATGCCAAGATAGCCTCCCCAGCCCTAGGGCGCAGCGACAGTCGGAATTATCCCTCCGACTGCGAGAGTTCAAGAGGCGCTTCGTAGAACAGGAGCGCGCCCTACGCGCCTTGCAGAAAGACTCTCCGGCGGAGCACGAGGAGAAATCCCCATTCTCTGACTACATCTTGAAGGCAAAGGTATCTCCCAGAACCTCCATTCCGACCTTCAAGCCTTACGACGGCCAGGGCGACCCGGCCGACCACTTCTACAGCTTCGATGCCCTGATGACTCTTCACGGAGCGTCCGACGCCATCAAGTGCTGAGCCTTTGTGACCACCCAGGTTCAAGGTGCCCAAGCGTGGTTCTGGGCCCTCGCCCTCTGATCCATCTGGGACTTCAAGCAATTCGGGTGAGTGTTTAAGGAGAGTTTCACCGGCATCGGCCCCCCAAGGTCAGTAGCGGGGCTATTGGCTCTCAAACAGGAGCAGGGGGGAGACTCCGGACTTATATCAACTGATTTAAGTCGGAAACCCTGAGGATCCCCCGCCTGGATGTTGCCTCGGCCATAACCGCGCTGACCGGGGGCACCCACGATGAGAACCTTCGTCGCGAACTTGTCCTCCACCCTCCCTCGACCCTTGCTGAGCTAGTGACTCTGGCTTTGCGCCACGCTGAGTGCGAAGAAGTCCTCAATGCATGCCGAGGCACAACCGGCTCGGGTCAGGAGGGGGACAAGAAGCGTGCACCCGAGCCCAGCTCGGGCCAAGGAAAAAGGTGAAATTGAGATGGGGAGCGCAAAGAACTGTCCCGGAAGTATGAGCGGTACACTCCCTTAACCGCTCCGGTGTACGAGATCTATGAAGACATCAAAGGTTCGAGCCTCCTCCGCCAACCCGAGCCGATGAGGTCGAAGAGCCGCAATCGCAGCAAGCACTGCCTATTCCATAGCGACCACGGGCATCATACCGGCGATTACCATCAGCTCCAGGATGAGATCGAGCGCCTCGTCCGCCAAGGACACCTATCCCGGTTCGTGGCCGGGCAGAAGGAAGACCTAGGCGCCCCAGAGGAGATCGACAACGCCCCTCGCAGGGTCCACGTCAACGTCATCACTGGAGGAGGGGCATCGGGAGGAGATAGTAGCCGAGGAAGGAAGAGTCACGCTGAGCGGGCAGGCCGAGCCACTGAGCCTCCCAAGGCCCCGCTGAGTGAGCCACAGGTCGTAGTCTTCTCCGACCAAGACCTGGAAGGGCTGACCACCCCGCATGACAACGCGCTAGTTATTTCGGCTACGATAAACCATTGTAACGTAGATAGGATTCTAGTTGACAATGGAAGCGCCCCTGATGTATTGTCTTATGAGTGTTTTCTTAAGATGGGGGAGAATCCGTCTAAACTCCACCCGATCCGAACCCCCCTTTGTGGGTTCAATGGCCAGGCCACCTCTCCCGAGGGAGCCCTAAGCCTGCCGGTTACTCTCGGCACCCCACCCAACACTGTTATGATTATGGTGGACTTCATAGTGATCAAGGGTATGATAGCATACAACGTAATCTTCGGTCGAGGGATCCTTAGCCGAACGAAAGCGGTGCCCTCTAGCTATCACCAAAAGATAAAGTTCCCCACTAAAAATGGGGTGGGGGAAGTCCGGGGCAACCAGGCGATGGCTAGTAGGTGCTATAATATCTCGGTCGAAGCCACAAGGCCGGACGGGAAGAACAAGGGCCCCCGGGAAGTCGAGGAAAAACCTGCAACCTCTGAGCCCGGAGGCGAGTTGCTAACGATTTTCCTAAACGACGACCCGACCCTGGGAGTAAAGATTGGAGCCGACCTACCATCTGAGGTTCAGCAGCAATACAAAGAGTTTCTTTCCGTGTACATCCAAGTCTTTGCATGGTCTGATGATCAACTCCCCAGAATACCGGAGGAGATGGTGATGCATAAGCTCAACCTCGACCCGACCGTGAAGCTCGTACAACAGCGCAGAAGGAAGCACGCACCAGAGAAGCAGGCGATCATCAAGGAACAAGTCACCAAGGGGCAAAAGACTCATCTTTTTAGACCGGTCCTATACCCGACGTGGCTGGCTAACGTCATCCTGTTGCCACAAGCTTCAGAAAAGTGGCGAATGTGCGTGGACTTCACCGACTTGGACAAAGCCACACCAAAGGACTGCTATCCATTACTGAGCATCGACCAACTGGTTGACTCAACCTCTGGCAACGAGATACTCAGCTTGCTGGATGCCTATTCAGGTTACCACCAGATCAGAATGGATCCAGAAGACATCGAGAAGACCACCTTCACCACCGACTTCGGCATATACTGCTACACCCGGATGCCTTTCGAGTTGTAGAAAGCTGGAGCCACGTACGAGAGGCTGGTCAATCATATGTTCGAAGGACAGCTCGGCCGGAACGTCGAGGCTTATATTGACGACATGCTCGTCAAGACCCCCAAGGCCGAGGACCACTTCACCGACCTAGCAGAGACCTTCGACACCCTCCTGAGGTACAATATGAAGCTCAACCCCACCAAGTGTGCCTTCGGAGTAAGCTCCGGGATCACCCAGCGTGGGATCAAGGCCAACCCCGACAAGGTCCAGGCCATCCTGGACATGCGTCCACCCACCTGCATCAAGGACGTTCAACGCCTTACTGGGCGCATTGCTGCGCTCAACCGATTCCTATCCCGTGCGGCCGAACGATGCTTACCCTTTTTCAAACTGTTGAGGGGGCCCAAAATGGCATTTGCTACGTTCGCATGGGACGAGGAATGCCAAAAGGTATTCGCTAAGCTTAAGGAGTTCCTGGCTTCAGCCCCAGTGCTGTCCAAGCCCATCCCAGGTGAAGCCTTATATCTCTACCTCTCAGAAACTCCATCCATGGTTAGCTCGATCTTGGTCAGAAATGACTCGAGAGTCGAGAGACCAGTCTACTACACCAACAAGGTGCTCAACGAGGCCGAGAGAAGGTACCCCGCAACCGAGAGACTCGTGCTAGCGTTGGTTACCTCAGCCAAGCGCCTTCGACCCTACTTCGAAGGGCACCCCATTATCGTGTTGACCGGTGAACCACTAAAGAGGATCCTCGCTCACCCTGAGGCCTCGTCAAGTGGGCCATCATGCTCGGGGCCTATGATATATCGTATCGGCCTCGCTCGGCTATCAAAGGACAGGCGCTCGCTGACTTCAACGCTGAGAGCACCATCCCAACTAAAGAAAAATCTCCGTCTGCACCCGGGCCAACCTGAGAACTATTCGTCGACGGATCCTCCAACTCAGCCGGAAGCGGCGCGGGAATCCTCCTGAAGTCCCCCGAAGGAGCAGATCTACAATACGCCTTGAAGTTCAACTTACAGGCATCCAACAACGCCTCTGAGTACGAAGCCCTTATCTCGGGAGCCTGCATGGCCCGACGGTTGGGGGCTGAGCGAGTCAGAATTCACACTGACTCCCAACTGGTCGCTAGTCAGGTCAACAGCGATTACGAAGCTCGGGAAGAACCGATGGTCAAATACCTCCAGCTGGTCAAAACTGTGGCACAACAATTCGAGAGTTTCGAGGTCGTCCGAATAGCTCGGTAGGAAAACTCCCGAGCAGACGCCCTCTCCCGGCTGGCCACCTGTCTTGACCCGGAAGGTACTCGATCGGTCCTTCTTGAAGAGCTAGAACGGTCGAGCATTGATTTGGAGCTGATGGCTGTTGACTCAGCCTCCCCGAGCGATTGGCGTACCCCCTACCTGTCGTGGCTCCGAGACTCTCAGGAGCCTCCTGACCCTCGAGAAGCTCGGAGATTGAAATACCAAGCTCGGCGATTCGTCATTCTGGACGACACTTTGTACCGCAGATCCTTCTCCGGTCCCCTCCTGAAGTGCATCAGTACGGACGAAGCTAGCCAAGCAGTTCAAGAAGTTCACGAAGGTCTATGCGGAGCGCATCAAGGAGGAAGGTCTCTCGCCCGGATCCTGCTTCGGCAAGGTTACTGGTGGCCCACTCTACAGCGCGACTGCTCGACCTATGTGCAACAGTGTGACCGATGCCAGTGATTTAACCACTTAGTCCATCAGCCAGCAACGGAGCTCGTCACCCTAGCCGAGCCTTATCTTTTCGCTCGGTGGGGGATCGACATCCTTGGGCCATTCCCTACGGCTCAGGCCCATAAGAAGTTCGTCATCGTCGCCATCGACTATTTCACCAAGTGGATCGAGGCCGAAGCCGCAGCTAGGATCACCGAGACAATCGTTTGGAGTTTCGTCTGGAAATCGATCATCTCTCACTACGGCATCCCCCGGGTGATAGTGAGCGATAATGGCCGGCAATTTGATTCTCGTTATTTTCGAGACAGATGTGCCGACCTAAACATTCGCAATCACTTCACATCGGTCGCCCACCCACAGGCTAACGGGCTGGTCGAAAATGCCAATAAGACTATCTTAAAAGGCATCAAGACTAGACTCGATAAAGCCAAGGGCAGTTGGCTCGAGGAATTGCCGAGCGTACTCTGGTCGCACAGAACGACTCCCAGAACGGCAACCGGTGACAGTCCCTTTCAGCTGGTATACAACACTGAGGTCGTGATCCCGTTGGAGGTTGGAAATCCCTCCCTACGAGTCATCTGCTTCTCGCACGAGGCAAACGACCAAAAATTGCTCGAAAACCTCGACCTAGCAGATGGAGTCCGAGAGATTGCCAGCGTCAGAGCAACAAAGTATCAACGCCGCCTCACTCAATACTACAACACCAAAGTTTGAGATAGAGACTTTCAACCGGGAGACTTCGTTCTCAGGAAAGTCGAAGCCTCTCGACCACTTGAGGCGGCGGGCAAGCTATCCCCTAATTGGGAAGGCTCCTACCGAGTGGTCGAGATGCTCGAGAAAGGAGCATACCTGCTATCTACTATGGAAGGAGAACCCATCCCTCAGACCTGGAACGCAACTACACTATGCAAGTTTTATTTCTGAACACCTAGCATTGTGTAAGCAACATGAAATAAAATAAAAGTTTACTTTCCTTTTTTATTCAAACAACCCGCTTGTACATCAGAAAGGCGGAAGCCAAGATAATACATGTCAAAAAAGCAAAAATCCATCTGGCGCCGCCGTACGACCCCATCGCTCGGCTGACTCGGTTAACCTTCCCGCGTCCAGCCACTAACTCTGCTTCGTGGAGAAACTGGCTCAGATTAAGGATAGTCGACCCCGTTGGCTCGGGTAACTCGAAACAAAGGTGACAGAGGGATTAGGAAGAGAAGGCTACCTTCTAAGTTGACAGAGATGGAGAAAGGGGAAGAGGGAATACGAATGAAGGCCTCCTCTCTGCCAACTCTTTGGAAGGAAGAGAGTGCAGGCACCCTCGAAGAGTGAAAGAAATGATGAGAAGGGCAGAAGAGAGAGAAAGAGGCTGCTAGGAGAAAGAAGGAGAAGCAGGAAGTGCAGAGGAATCTTGAGGAATCCCCTCCAGAGAGTGAGCGAGAAGGATGCCTGATTCCCCTATCCATCCACCATCACACCTCTCCCTGCAAGCGCCGACCGGAATTGATAGAAGAAGGCGACGTGTTTCCACACGTCGAACCCCCTCCAAATCCGCCCGACAGCCGTCGAACTCCCTTCAAACCTGAAGCAGTAAGGACTCTCTGCCCTCCGTCGTCGGTAGCCTCATCTTCCAGAGTGTCTTCCATGCTTCAAATGTAACGGCACAATGCTACGTGAAGAAAGAATGAGGAAAGACTGTCGGGGAAAACCCTAAGCGGTGGAGAGGAAGGAACACCCTTCAGACCTTTTATAGGCGAAGGGAGGCTATTTGCCTTAAATGATTCTCCCCTTGAAAACACGCCAAAAGGGCCTCTCCCTACGAACGCTCACCTCAAATTCTCATTTCCTCCCCAGCGGGACACACGAAGCGGCCAAACATTCAAAACATGAGAAAACGGAAAGACACCCTGTCAAACGCCCACCCAACCATCGTGCAAGATTCGCGTAGAAAGTATCGACACTTTTCAACTACTGTAGATACGCTGGTTAAATCACGGCAATGGTAGTAAGAGATAATCAAGCCTTTATCTACCGCCTTACATTTTCAACCTACCTTTCACGAAAAGGAAAGTCTTGCCTCGAAGGAAAAACATACAAAAGAGAAAGCAAATCAGATACATTAGGCCTCTGGCCCACCCTGAAGCTCGGAAGTAGAAGGCTCGGACGGTCTTCCCCCGGCACCCTCGGCGATGGCCGACCCTGGCACTGACCCCACCGGTGTGGGAACTATCTCGATTGCAGGCCCTCTCGAGGCGTCCGAAGTTGGCGACCCCTCGGGTGAAGAGCCCTCCCCGTCTCCTTCTTCCAACGACGCCGAACCAGAGGAACCGGAGGATGACAAATCTGTGTCATAGCGTTGCCCGGACGGAAAATTGATTATCTCGGATGCCTGTTCCTCCGCATAAGAGATGGCCCGGTCGTAGCCTTGCTTGAACCCCTTGCGGATGCCCCGGTGAAGTGCTGACTCATAGTAGGGGAGGGCAGCCTCTTTGAGGTCGACCCGGTAGGCCTCCGAGCGTTTGTATTGCTCGAGTGCCTCCGCCCCGGCCGATCCCACCCTACTAGTGAGCTCGGCCTTCTCTCGCTCCGCCTCGGCCAATCTCCGCTCTACTTCGGCCACCTACTTCTCCGCCTTGGCCCGATCAGCCTCGGCCTCCCGCCGAAGGCGCGCTGCCTCCTCCGCCCGGTCCACCAGCTCGGCGTGCTCAGCCTCCCACCGGCCATCTAACTCGACGCGAGCCATGTGCTCCTCCTCAAGAAGCTTGCTCTTCCTCTCGAGCGACTCACGAGCCCTAGCTAGTTACTCGGTCAGTGCCCGGGCCTCCTCCTGGCTCGCCCGCGCCAGCTCCCTAACTGAGGAAAGCTCCCACCGAAGCCCATCACGCTTCTCGGCTAGCCGAGCCATCTCCCTGTCAGACCAACCAAGGGTCTAGGAAAGGTTCACCCACTCTGACTCCGACCGAGCATAAGCTTCTGCCAGAGTGGCCCCCATTTGGCTAGGATCAAGCCGCCCTCCATAACCATCTCGAGGGCCGCGGGCGGGGAGCGCTGCCTGTCTCCCCCCTTCACCTTCGCGCTATACCATGGCATACCTGGTACAGAGGCCCCTGGATGCTGAGCTTCTCTAGGGTCGCCGGAATAGAGACCTCCTCTATGATCGACGTCCCACCGGTCAGCCCGGATCGAGTCGCAGCTTCGTTCACCCCTCGTGCCTCGGTCGGTTGGGGCTGCATCGCCTCTTCTTGCGACCCCCAGCCTCGACCGACTCGGCCCCTGCGCCGCCACCCGGAGCATCGCCCGCCTCGATCGGCGCCGTAGTCTCAACCGCGGTCCCAGAGTCACCCGCTTTAACACCGCCCCCCTCGGTTCCTGCTGAGGGGAGAGCCGATCCAGCGCCACCGCCACCAGCAGAAGCGGCCCCGGCCCCCTCAGCTCCTGTTGAGGGGAGAGACGATCCAACGCCGCCGCCCCCAGAAGCGGCCCTGGCCTCCTCGGCCCCCTCTCGCTCAGTGGATGGGGGAGCCGACCCAACAAGGTCGGCCCTATCTCACCCGGGAGAAGGGAGAGCCACCGAGCCAGAGTCATCTTCGGCAGCGGGGATGGACCCAGCCTTCTTTGCCCGCTTCTTGGCCTTTACGGCGTCCCGTATCATGCCCTCTACGGGATCCTTGTGTTTGGCCCCCTACGGCCTGGAAGACCCCTCTTGAGCCATCCCCTTGCCCTTATCTCGGGCTCGGGAGCGCCCCTCGGGAGCTCGCGACTCGTCGGCAGTCGAATCATTATCGAGATCGATCACCTCCCGTTCGGCCGTAGGCTCCTCCTCCACAGCCTGTCGCCTGGCATCTGCGCAAAAGAAAGATATGGTCGGGAAAAGAAAATTGTCTCACCATCCGACGAAGAAGCTGATTCATGACGTCCGAACCTATCGGCCGTAGCCTCGCGAAAAGGCACCGCTCGATGTTCTACAGAGTAACCAGCTCCTCCGTGGACTGGCGATGTTTCAGCAAGATGGCCGCATACTCCTCCACATCCGAAGAGAACTCTTCTTGCCTCAGAGGGATGTTCGTGTGAAAATTGGGGATTACGGGACACCTCCAAGTCTCCTCCACCGAAGAAATCACCACCCAGAAGAACTTAGTTTTCCATCCCTTATGCGAAGAATCCTTCGCGGCCAAGGAGACACAGCTCCTATTCCGCCTTGCCTGGATGAAATAGAAGCCCTTCCTGGCCGAGGGATGCGCCTTCAACTCGAAAAAATAATGAAAGAGGTCAAAGGAAGGAGGAACCCCACATTGGCGACAAAGGATGCGAAAGGTGGAAAGAAGAAGATAAGAGTTGGCTACCAACTGTACGGGCGCCAACCGAAAGAAATCGAGAAGCTTAAGAATAAAAGGCTCGAAGAGAAGGCAGAACCCACCCTTCCACGATAGAAGGAAGGTGCAGATATGGCCCGTACGAGAATCTAAGCTTGTCTCGTGCGGGGCAACCGCAGCGAAGTAAAACTTATAGGGCAGGCGAAACTAGTGCTCCAGCCGTCTCACCTCTGCCTCACCCAACTCGCGGTAGTTTGGAGCCGGTGGTATCACCGTCGCCCTCGCCGCAGGCTCGCCCTCCCACTCTTTGACCTCCAGACGCTGATCCGCCATGGAATCCAGAGAGGAACTTGAAGCGAGATGCTCCCGAGACTCCGATGACTCTGGAGGAAGAGGAAGCTGTCGAACCGCCTCCGCAGTTGTCTCCGCCAACTCTGCGAACGCTGCTGCAAGCCTTTGCTCTTCCATCATGTCCTCATGACGCATCAAAGAGCCCCAATAGCAAGCACAAAGGAGAGCAAAAACCCTAAACCGGAGGGAGTCTGGAATGACAACAAGCGTACAAACGCCTATATTCCCACACGGAAGGCGGCGCGTCGTTCCGACCTCCGAGAAAAGGGGGGCCCCTTTATTTCAAATCCGTCAGGATTATCATTATTACGGGCGCAGGTGACCACGACACGTGGCTTCTTAACACCGCCAGATCTCCACCCACCTGAGCCACGCTGGCTCAAACCCTAACGGCTACTCTTTCGAGCCTACCAAGGCTCGGGAGTAGGAGGGGGACAAGTGGAGAGGGAGATTTATGTAGCCTATCTAAGAGCGGCCGAACCAGGTCTAGCAAGACCAAACGAGGCCCAGCTCATCTAAATGATCGCCCTGCAAGGCCCACTTAGCATAAAAGCCCAATAAGATAACTCGGGATCAAGCTCTTCCTCGGTGGCCATTAGGCTCGGAAGGCCCGAGCATCGGTCCAGTCGGAGGAAGACCCAAGCCCGACCTATCCCCCTCGCCGGGATAAAGGCTAGTGCCCCACGCCCACTCCGACCGAGCCTCATCTGAGCTATGCTTATCGCCCGAATAGGGCTGGCACTCTTCATGCTTGGGACGATCGACGATTACTTATCCACGCTGCTGTTGAGATCCCTTTATGAGCAGGAGTTCATAAAGATAAGGGACCCACGAATCCTCAAGGTTATAAAGAGCCCATGATGAGGACGTAAAGAGCCCACGTCAGGGACGCAACCCCCGCCTGAAACTCCTCAGCTTACGGGACTCATGGGGCCGGCGCACTATTTAAACCTGGGACTCCCTCCAACGAAAGGTAAGGCCGACACATGCCTAAAACCCCCTGAGCAAGAACCACTTCACCACCTTGGTGGAGAGGGATCTCGTGCGTCTTCATCCTCCTCCCTTCATAGCTTCCACCAATGCTCTACTGAGTTAGGCATCGGAGGGTTTTCCCCAAGGAATCATCCTTGGGCCCCCTGATCCATTTCCCTTTCCTTGCAGTTCACTACTCGGTGATCATCTCCTCCAGCTCAGGACCAGCATGAGATCGCCCCTCTTCAAGCTTCATATTCCGCTGCACTGAGGTTCCCCTATGTTAGCGTTGCAAACTCGATAGCCTTCCTCTCTCGAACTCTCTCAGAAAAATATTTATCGTTGAAGAACTCCAAGAATTTGTCCCACGATACGGGCTCTTGTGGGTGAGTGGCCTTAATAGACCGCCACCAGACTCTAGCATCCTTCATTAATTGCAATGTCGCCAAGAGGACCTTCTCCTGATCCGTGCATTGCATGACACAGAAAATTCACTCTAACGCTTTGATCCAGTGCTCAGCTTCATCCGGATCCGTCAATCTATGGAACCTAGGGGGATTTAAGTCTCGGAAGCTCCTATATGAATCTCCTACACCATTATGCGCCGCTCTTTGAGCCATTTGTTGGAGAGCCTGAGTCATACCTTCCATGGTGCGCTGCATTTCCCACCACTGTGCCCTCTCGGCCACCATTGGTATCAACCAACCTTCAAAACAAGAATAAAGTAAGTTATCTTATTTTAAGAACATGTCTACTTAACTTATTAAGCTTATTTAACACTTAGCCCATGGCTCTACCCATTCTCACTAGTGAGGTACAACATATCGACTTAAGTTATGGGTCCTATTGACTAAGACTTTCTAACCTAGGGTCTTAAAGAAACCTAGGTTCTGATACCACAAAGACTGTCACACCCCGATGCAGAATCTCAGAGCACGACAGTCATAATCATTTAATCAGAGCAATAATTGAAAATTCAAGGGACAAGACACCATAATTCAACCAAAATAAACTTTATTAATAATCATGAAAATTCAAGAGTTACATACACCAACTCTAACTTACTAGACATGACATCTACAAATTCTTCCTCGACATAAAGACTCCAAACTTTCTTATAACTCAATTTCAAGACTCATTACAAAAAGACAGGTCTACTAGACTCTAAGACACAAATATTCGAGGAGGTCGCTCATGATTACTCCAATCCCAATCCGTCCGATCAAGGTTCTTCTTCATCAAAACTACCTGAAAAATATTGAAAACACTATGTGAGCAAATGCTCAGTAGGGATTACTCCTCTTTAACAAGGCAAATATAAGTAATTAATCGTTTTAAGCAATATGACTACATGCCATGGTATGAAAATCACATGCTAAATCAAGAGACAATAGGAGATACAATATGACATGATCAATAAAGGAAATAACTTTAGAAGTATGAGACAATATCAAGGAATAAGCTATGATAAGGATAATAGATCATTAAGATTCCAATAACAAGATAACAAAATTATATCAATGGATTGAACATCAAGATGAACATAACATTAGAATTGGCCCAGTAACATTGGAATTTCAATAATAATTTACCCCTTCCGAGTCAAGAACAACATTTCATTCGATTCGATCATTCATTCATTCATTCGTTCATTGAAATGTCTAGATTCAATCTTGCATTGGGTTTGGTGCAATGCCATCACCACAATTGATCAATATTTCTGTAGTTATCGAATATTTCAGGTGCTCCTCCTAGGATCTGACCGGGCCCTATATGCACATGCATTGGGATCAATTTGGACCATAGTCCCGTTCATTAGTTCTAGACAATTCCATTCATTCATTAGTGGCCAATGAATCCAAAGAAGTTATGTTCCAGTAACATGAAAGGAATCAATCAAGGATTTTATTGAAATGTGAACTAAGTTAGAACTTAGATCAATCTCATGAAGAATTTCAATATAGTCAAGTAATAAGATACAAGACTCTCGATAATACCCCCAATGGGTCAAGGATAATTAGGAATTATGCCAAACATGATAATCCTTGGATGTTGGGACATGCAGGCACTCAATCATTGTAAAAACATGATCATCAGAAACATTGGGTTGAACGCAGTCGGTTAACAGGCTACCTTATGATGAACACAGTCAGTCATCAAGTGTTAATGACAGACAAGTGAAGAAGAACACAGTCAGATGAGTGGCTACCTTCTCTAACAAAAAGATAAACGCAGTGCCTGTGGAGGCCCCGTTCAGAACAATACTAGCATAACTCAAATAGAACCTTGTTCTGCCCTTCCAAAGGCCAATTAAACCCTATCCTACACAGTAGGATGTTGATTCTAGTAGTTTTCAGGGTTTTTAAGGTACAACCTGCTCGACGTCCTATTGGGAATCTCAGGCTCGTGGAGACTTACGGAGGTCTTGATGAAGAAAGTTCCAATCCGACAGAAGGAATATCAGACGGAGGGTCCTAACTTCACCAAGAATTATGTTCCTATCATACTACCAGAAACAAGTAACTAGTGGTAGGTTATTATCACTGGAGTGATAAAACCTTCAAACAATATGATATACAATCCATCATTAAATGCCGATCTATATCATGTGAAAAGATAGAGAATCATGCCATGAGATACATCAATTTCAGGTTTCTAGAATACTTCTACTCTTTTAAGATAACATGGAGATAAAAGAAGGTTCATGAAATCATTAGGGACATAGTTCATGATCCTAACATTAAGAATTAACTTTGTTTCATGATGGCCTAGATATTTAGTGCGTTCAGATGCCATGATTTGTCGAAATAACATGATATTAAACATATACATGCCATGAAACCAACAAGGAAAAACTAGGGTTTCAAAAATAACTCGTTGGCAGAACGCGGTCATCACTGGGGACGCGATATGATCTTGATCGGTATGAAGGCTGTGTTCAAGTAAAATAGTTATTTTTATAAGAATTTTCACATGGAGAAAAACTACGTTTTAATTAAATATATTTAAGGTCGCAGTCGACAAGGGAACCGCATTCATGAAAAATAAATAATTTTTGAAATAAAAATACTTTAAATAGAAAATTATATTTTAAATAAAAACTTAAGATCGTGATCTATCGTATTTCGGTCGCGATCGTGAATAGAAAACTTGTTTCCAACACGGGGCGATATATCATGCTTCAATCATCGAATTAATGCAATATAAGCAATACAAAATGGGCATATAGCATTCTAGAACTTCTATACATGTACGCAGACATGATTTAGAACGTTAATTTGTTTGTGCCTGAGAGGAAACCTGCCTTTGACTCGATCTAGCGAAGAGGATGACGAACTCCGCTCTCTCCACGAACACCCCAAATCCTCGCCTTCTTCTCCCAAATCTGGTCCTCTCTTCTGCCTCTACACCCTAGCACGAACTAGGGATCGTCTAGGGGGTCGATTGGGTCCTATATATAGGGGTTTGGTCTCCCAAATCCGATCTAATTAAGGGATAGAATCCTACTTCGAAAAACTCTGAAAAACTCATTCTTTACCCTACCTAGCGCCACCAAGCCTTCCCAAAACCCTAATTAGGTCAGGAATTCGAAGGATAAGCTCCATCTCTATGTGGGTTAGGGTTTCCCAATAGGCTAGGTTTCAACCATCAATTTCTAATGATTTAAGGTTTCTCCAATTAGTCCGATTTTAGGGTTTTGGCCCATTATTATTATTATTATTTATCTAATTAGGCCCTAATCTTTACCAATTTAAGCCTAATTAGCCTATTTTTAATTAATTCTAATGTTACACTTATGTTAGTTGATTATTTGCCCACTTAGATAATTATCTCTATTTTATTGTGAGAATAATAAGAAAATAATTCCATATATATATATATATATATATATATATATATATATTCTGGGTTACTACAGGGCTGGCCCAATTCATATGGGCTTTCATGAATATTACATTAATTTATGGGTTCTGGGGGGAAACTGGGATAAAGGGTGCAAATTGGCCAATTTAGCCTTGGGTTGGTCGACCAACATAGTTGGTCAGTCGACCTACACAAGGAAACAGCCGATCGGCTAACTGGGTGAATCAGTCGACCGACTAGATAGGGTCGGTCAACCGATTCTCCCAGGACAGACTTCTTCAGATTGGGCCCCAATCGGTCGATCGAATTAACCTAGTGGTTGATCGACCAATTCTGAGGGTTTCATAGTGGGAGCCTATAGACGTACTTAAAATTCCTTATGTTCATTTATTTATTGGTTTATTTGTTTTTTGTTTGTTTATTCTATCTTAGTTTATTAGTGCGCAGGCGTGCCAGTCACGGAGTGACGGTTTATTCAGGCTCGAAGGACCGAAGTGGTCTGGAGTCGTGGGTGCGCGCCGTCTGACTAGTCAGACAAAAATGGGTAGTGTGTCGGGAACAGAACCCGCCGTGCCATAAAGGCCACGACGTTAATTATATCTCTCCGAAAGAGAGAAAACTTTTGATTAATCGACAGGAGAAAGGGCCTTATGACTAGAAAACTCTATATTAGTGCATGCACTGAAATGTGAACTACACCCCTTTTATTATTATCATTATTTATAATATTATTTTTTTAGTCTTGGTTGTCGTGCTTTTATTGTATTTTTTTATTGTTTAGATTTTTTATCATGATTTTTTTATTTTGATTTTTTAAGTATTTTTTGTTTTGATTTTTATCATGATTTTTTTTGATTTTTTATGTATTTTTGTTGTTTTAATTTTATTACATTATTTATTTTAATTTCTTTTATTTGTTTCAGTTTTATTATGTTATTATTATTTTATTATTTTGGCTATCCTATATATTTATTTTTTCTTTAACATTATTTATTATTTATTTATTTATTTACTTATTTATCTATTTATTTTGTTATATTATCTTTATTGTTTTGATTTTCTTAGATATTATCTATTGTTTTGATATACTTCTCTTGTTCTAAAAGAAATACATAAATGAAAATTGTATGACATAAATGATATAGGTAATGGACATAAATGAAAATTGTATGTTGAACTTGATTGTCAGCTCACGTAAAAAGGTGTAAGTTGAACTTGACTGTCCCATAACTTCCTTGGGAGTTGACTCTCAATTAACATGGTCCTGGCGATCTCCACGATTGTCCGGTTCCTTCTCTCCACAATGGCATTTTGCTCTAGGGTCCTGGGAGAAGAAAATCTATGTGTTAGGCCTTCTTGATTACATAGTTTAAAAAAATATGAATTTTTAAATTCTCCTCCAATGTCAGATAGAACGGTGGAGATTCTGAATTTACCTTCTTGCTTTACTTTTCTGAAGAATTTCTGAAACTCAAGAAAGGCATCATTCTTATTAGCAAGAAAGAAAGTCCATGTAAAACGAGAGAAGTCATCAACAATCACATATCCAAACCTTTTCCCATTAAGGCTGGCTGTTCTTATTGGACCGAACAAGTCCATATGTAGAAATTCAGAAGGCATGGACGACAAGGACTCACTTCTAGATTTGAAAGATTTTCGAGTTTGCTTACCTAGGGAGCAAGCTTCACAAACCTGGGTGATCCTTTTTAAAGGACAGTATGGGCAGACCTCTTATCATTCCATGCTTGGACAATTTATGCAATGTACCATAGCTGACATGTCCCAATCGTCGGTGCCATAGCCCTGCATCACTGATCTAGTTGGCAGATAAGCATATATCTTCTGAAAGTGAGGTGTCAAGGTCTACCATGTAGACATTATTTACTCTATGACCTACAAACATCACAGAGTCATAATTCTTCTCAAATATCTTACATTCCTTAGCATCAAACAGAACCTTGTGCCTTTTGTCGCACAATTGGCTTATACTGAGCAAATTGTGCTCAAGTCCTTCTACAAGCATCACATTTTAAATAAAGTTGGAGGAATTCTTACCCATGGTGCCTGTGCCAATTACGTTTCCCTTATCCTTGCCTCCAAACCTTACTTGGCCTCCTTCCTTCTTGATTAAATGGTTGAATTTGTTCTTGTCTCCCGTCATATGCCTCGAGCAGCCACTGTCCAAATACCATCGGTTGTGATGAGCTACTAGGCAATCCTGCATAACAAACATTAAGCATAGGTTTTTGGAACCCAAACAAATTCAGGTTCACAGTCATAATTTAAAGCGTGGAATAAGCTCTTTGGAATCCATACTTGCTTAAGGGGTCTCATTCTTTGGCCAGACCAGCATTGGTTGCTGGTGTGTCCCAGTTTGTTACAGATATGACAAGTAGGTTTCATGGATTTTAATAAGTGTGAGTTAGGTTGAGGTCTACATCTTGGGTCTCCAAAGGTGTAGATTTGAGTATGGAATGTACCAAGGTTTGGCTGGCCATTGAACCTTCATTGATTATTGAACCTATTTTTCTGTTTGAAATAACTAGTTGAGCTGCGTCGACCTTGTGAGACAGTGCGTCGACGCTGTGGTCTTGGTTGAACTTGTGGCCTAGCAAGGGTGTGTCGACCTGGTGGTGTAGTGTGTCGACCTGACTGGTTTTGCTGACTAGGGGCGCGTCGCTCCGATTGTCTTTGGGTTTGTTTTTTCTGACTTGCGCTAACTTTGGTCTTAGGAGGATTCAGCCTTGATGGTTCTTCAACAATTAACTTCCCTTTGCCTTTTTCCGGAAAAAAAGAAGTGGTCTTGAATTCAAAAGGTCCCTTTTTAGACGGGTTAAACCCTAACGCTTCCTTCCTAAAATTCACCTGAGTACCTAAGATGGCATCTGGGTTAGACTTCCCTTGGGTCATCCTTTCTAGGACAGATTGCCTGTCCTTCAATTCACTTGTAGCCTCCTCAAGGCTTTTCTGTAGCTGAAGATTGACAGCGTTTATGGCCTCATATTTTTCAATGTTTAGTTTGTTCTCTTTCTCATATTCATCATATTTCAAGCTGGCATGATTTAATTGAGATCTGAAAACATCATTTTCTTCTTTTAGGCTTGCCAGCTCTGACCGGGTGGTTTCAAAGGCTTCAACTTATTTTTTGAGTTCTTCGTTTTCAGTTTTTAGTATTTCTGGCTCTTGGTTAGCAGGTTTATCATAAAATAAGGCATTGATCTTCCTTTTCAGATGCTTGTTCTCTTTCATAGAAGCTTCATATCTTTCAAGCAAAGACGTGTATGCCTCTTCCCAATCTTCCAGAGAGAAATTGTCAAACAGGTTAGTTACCTGATCTTCTTCTTCACTATCCACTAGACATAAATCTTCCTTATCTTCTAGCGTGGAGGAGGTTTCATCTTTCTCCTCATCGTCGCACCAAGTGCAGATCATTGCCTTGGGCTTCTTTCCCTTGGCCTTGGATGTTTGCTTGAGCAGCTCAGGACACTCTCCTCGCATGTGTCCTGTCTTCTTGCACTGGTAACAAATGACATTGTCAGATTTCTTAACTTGTGTAAATCTAAAGTTGGAGTTTCTACTTACCTGTGGCATTTTCTTCCTTTGAAATTTACCTTTGCGTCTTAAAAACTTTTTGATCTGTCGGGTGAGGAGTGCATGGTCAGCTAGATCTGCCTCTGAGATGCTTTGCTTTTCATCTTTAGATTCGTCTATGCTCTCAGAAATCTTGAGAGCCACGGTCTTCTTGGGGTCGACGTCTTCTTCACTTCTCTTCAAGTTGAGCTCATATGTCATGAGCGAACCTATCAAACCATCAACTGTCATAAAAGACGAGTCATTAGAATCCTCAATTATAGTGGCCTTAGTGTGCCACACTGGGGTGAGAGATCTAAGAATCTTCCTAATCAGTTCACTATCAAGGTACTCTTTTCCCAATGATTTTAAGGAGTTAGTTAGCTGGGTGAACTTGGCATACATCTACGAGATAGATTCGTCTGGTTTCATTCTGAACATTTCATAGTCAGTAGTTAGCATGTTGGCCTTGGTGGCCCTAACTTCAGATGTCCCCTCATAAATTAGCTCAAGCCTATCCCACATTTCTTTTGTAGATTTGCAAGTGGATACTCTTGAGTATTCTGTGGGGTGGATGGCGCACTGCATGATGTTCATGGCTGCAATGCCCCAAGATCCGATTCCCAATTTATGGGCATTTTTCTTTATTTTTTTTCATTGGTCCGCGAAGCATTACGTCGTACGTATTGCGAAAGCACATACATACATACATATATATATATATTCAAAAGAGAGAGAAAGAAACTATAATCACATGAAATGTAAATAACATCTTAACCATTTTTTTTAACTAAAGTCGATACTTGAAAGGGGGAGACGGGAGAGGGGGTTCATCTCTTCATTGCGGAAGACGATGAAACCACTATCCCGGCCACCAAGCAAGCGATTTTCATATATGAAGGCAGAAAAGAGAAAGGGGTACAGAAGGGGGGGGGGGGGAAACGCCCGAAGAGGGCCAAGAAGCGTACAAGGCCAAAGGCCCAAGAAAACAAAAGAACTGCCAAGATAACCCTAGAGCGGGCAAAGACAAAAAGCCCAAGAACCCACAGAAGGAACAAAGCCCCTACAAATAGGAATCTTCGTCGAAGACCCCTTCAGAATCGGAGGAGAACACAGAGCGGACACCGCGCTGACGACCGGGAGAGAAAGGCCAATCAAGAGGGTCGACCTCCGAACCGTCTGTCTCGGGCACGTCCGTGAAGGAAGAGTCGGCCAGCGGCGGGGGCGCCATCGAAGAAGACTGTAGCCGAAGAGAGCGACGGGGAGGAAGAGCAGCGTCCTCAAACATGCACTGACGATCACGCGAGGAGGAGGTGGAGTTGGACCACCGGAAGGAACGCCGAGGTGCTCCTCCAACCACCCTCGAGGGCGGCCTAGAGCAGTCCAGGCCAGAGGTGCCCACAAACGCCGTATGAGCCGCCGTAAGGTCACGGAGCCCCGAAGCAGACTCAAGCCCGGGGACATGAAGCGCCTGGACGAGCTGAGGAAACCTGAGAGGCATGCCAAGATCCGGGGGGGGCACAAAACCCACGGGAAGCACCGGAGCAGGAGGTGGGGCGGAGTCGACGATCGGCCCGGGCGGGGCCCGGTTGATTTTCTTCTTCAAAGCTTGGGCGAAGGAGAGGCGAGGGGCAGCCGACGGAGAGGAGGAGGAAGCCAAGGACCCTACAACGGCGGCCGCCTGGGAGGAAGGGTGCGCTCCAGGGGACCAAGCTGCCGCATCGGCATTAAGCCCAGCAAGCGGCAAGGCGGGGCCGCCAGGGGGGTGAGCATCCGGTGCCGGGTGGACGAGGACCAAAGAGGAGGACGCCTGGGTCGCAAGAGGGACGCCTGCGGGCACAACTGAGCACGGAGGAGGGACGCCCTTCCCAGAAGGGTGAGCGGCCCGGGGGGTGGACGCGAAGGCCACTGTCGATGGAGACGGAGGGCAAACACCACGAACACCTGTGACTGAAGGAGGGGCGAGGCCAACAAATCTCGCATGTGCAGCCAGCAAGTCCGGAAAGTGAGACAAGGGCTCCAACCCTGGCACAGAGAGCACTTGAATAGGGAGACGCAGACATATAGGGCGCTCCACGGCAGGGGCGGGAGGCCCCTCATCTCCACGGGCCTCGGATGAAGTTGGGCATGGGTGAGGAGCGCCCTCCGCAAGGACCCGAACGGCCTGGGGAGAACCGAGAGAACCCTCCACAGGCACAGCTAGGAGAGGCGCAGCCACAGGCTCAGAAGGAGTGGCAGTTGCAGAAGCGGTGGAGGATGCCTGCACGCAAGCAGCAAACGGAGCCAAATGTGCAGCGTGCTCAACAGCCGACGGAGCCACAGCAGCAAGCGAGAGCACGCCCGTCCCCGGAGGATGGGCCATAGCTGGGAGACGGACGGGCTTGGCAATGCCCGCAGGGTAGGCTGTCCCGAAGGGAGCCGGCTCCAGACCTGGAGGCGGCACAACCGAAGCGGAGCAGCCGGGGTCTTCCGCCAGAACAAACGCAACAGAGGGGATGTCGACACCCATGGGGTGGGTGTCGACACCCACGGCGGGATGCACCAGGATCGGAGCAGAGCATGGCGCGGACCATCCAATAGAGGGAGCAGGCGCCACGGGGCCCGAGCAGGAAGCGTCGCGAACAGGTGAAGTGCATGAGGCCACAGCCTTGGTGGGACCACCAGTGATGGCAGCCTCGACGCAAGCAGCATGAGGCACCAACAGGTGTTCCACAGCAACGCAAGGAGCAGACAATGCCTGGGGAGCCACTGCAGAGACGGGGGCCATGGAGAGGGGGTGGACGACACTATCCAAAGGAGTGAGCCCGTGAGCCTGGAGGATGGGCACTGCAGGGGGAAGCTCCAAGGAAGCCGTGCGTAGATGGGGAACAGCAGTAGAGGAGTCAACTCGATGGGGATGGGAGTTAGCCTCCACAGATGCACCATACAGTTCAGGAGCCGCAGCGTCAACATGCAGGGGGAGGACCCTTGAAGTGGCAACCAAGGTGGACGGTGCAGTGAATGTCGCCGCAGGCATGGAGGCGATCGCGCCTTGCAAGCAAACTCCCCCCTCCCTCTGTACAAAAGGGGCATGCAGGGAGCTGAAGCGCAGGCCAGAGAAGATGGGCCAACAGGCAAGGGAGCCACTGCAGCAGCACCAGAGCCAGTGGCCAATAAAGGAGACTCCTGGGCAAGAAAGGCCTGGTGGGGAGCGGCAGCCGGCCCTAGTTCAGGGGAGGAACCAGGGGCGGTGGGCAAAGCCTCACCCGTGTTGACGTTGGCAGCAGCTCGAGCGGGACGCCAGGCGGGACCACGAGGAAGAACGGCTGCCTTAGGAGCGGAGGGGGGAGGTGGCTGGGCCCGGCCACCAGCAATGGCGCTCCCAGCCCCACCCGACGGCGGGGAGGACTTCTTCTTACAGTCGTCCGCCAGATGGCCCAAGTGCGAGCAACGGCTACAAAACTGAGGTGGGTCGGGGTAGACGATAGCCTGCCACGATCCTCCACCTCCGATGCCAACCCATACCCTTGGTGGAAGGGGCTTGGAAATGTCGAGCAGGACACACACCCTGGCGGCATGTCCACGAAGCAGGCATGAGGTGTTACGGTCCACCTGCAGAACCGGTCCAAGGCTCCCGACGATGGAGCGGAGCATTGCATCGTTGTAGAAGTTGACAGGGATGGCAGGAAGCTCAAGCCACACGGGGACTACTGGGGAGTCGGCGTCTGGCGAGAAGTCAATGGACCACGCGAAGAAGCGGAGTGGCCTCCCGTGGATGAGCAGGGATTCCTTGAGGAGTACCTGCAAGAGGTCCTCCCGATTGTGGAACTGTACGAGGAGGTGGCGGTTGTCCAAGGCACAGATGAGGAAGTCTTGCCTGAAAGAGAAGCGTTGGATGAGGTGGCTCCGGATGTCCTCAAAAGGGGGACGACCTCGCGGTGTTTTGGCAATGATGGCGTGCTGGAGAGGCTTGCAGGAGAGGTGAACTTCTTCGAGCGTGAAGAAGGCCGCGGGTTCTCCACTGTCAGTGAAGGCTGGGGGGTGAACCTCTAAACCAAGAGAAGGTGGGGAGAAAGGCTGGGCAAGGATTTGAGCGAAAGAGGGGGTAGGGGCAACGGAGGGGGAGACGAGAGAGCTCGCTGGCAGACGGGCAACAGCCCAGGGAGACTTCGGCGGAGGTGGAGCTGGAGGGCGAACACCGGGAAGGCCAGGGCGAACAGCACAGGAGCTAGGAGGAGGGGGCAGAACATGGGCCACGGAGGGTAAAGGAGGGGAGGGAGGCAGGGTGGCCACGGCTGACGCAGGAGGGGTAATGAGAGAGGCAGCGGGGGGGCAAGCAACAGCCAAAGGTCCCGGGTGGCCAGCAGGAACAAGGGGGGGAGAGGTGGGAGAGACGCCACCGGCAGGGGCAGCAGAGGGGGAGGTCGAAGACGGCCGGACAGAAGCACGAAGGAGGGGGCCGACGGTAGAGACGCGCGAAACAGGGGGGCCTTGGAGAGAAAACAGAGTACCGTTTTCGCCCAAGGTCCCATCAAGGGGGAGGGTGGTGGGGCCCAGGGCAGGAGCAAAGGACGCCTTGACAGGTGGAGAAGTCAACCCGGAGGGGCCATCAGCGCCTGACGATGCAGCAGGAGCGCCTAGCGTGCTCAGGTAACCAAAGACGTGTCGGCCGATAGTTGGGAGAGGAGCGGTGATGTCGACAGGTGACGACGATGCGTACGCAGGGCAGAACTCCAACGGCGGAACTGAAGGTGCAGACGTTGCCGGAGAACCACTGGCGGTTGATGAAGCAGAGGCACCAGAGGGCACGACGAGGGGTGAAGAAGTTGCGAGCAGGAGCGCCAACGAGGAGGCACCGGATGGGAGGGGCTCAACTGGGGGACGGCGAGCGCCCGCAGGAGGCGACGAAGCAAAGGATGGAGGGGGTTGCGCATGCCCGACGGTCAAGCCAACAGGAGGAAGCGGCCCTCCATCCATGCAGCCAGGGCCGAGAGCAGCGACTGCCGTTGCAAGGGCAGAAGGGTAGCCTCCTGGGGGGGCACCACCGCCGGCAGGAGAAACGCCAGAGCCACCCGTGGCGAACTCGACCAGGGCCGAGTGATGAGGACCAGCTAGGAGAACCGCCGCAGCAGGGCCACCTACAGGGAGGACCACCGGCGGGACAGAACCTGGGGGGAAGGGGGGGGGCACTGCCCCCCCCCCCCCCCACCGCCGGCCATCGCCGAAGAGCAGCAGCCACAGGAGAAAACAACCACGGGGGAGAAGTCACGCGAGAGAGGGGAACGGGAGTAGAGGTGCCAGGAAGAGAGAGAAGCGCATGGAAGAAGGTTCTAACATCTTAACCATTCATAATCCAAAAATACATGTCCGTTGTCCAAATACATATGAGTCCATACATGATTCCCAACCCACAACTAGCCATAATATGAAAGATAAATATCCATAGCCTACCCTGACGTAGGTAGGACGAGAACTACTCCTCAGCCGTCGCCCCCTCCTCGACCTCCTCTACTGTGTCCCCTGAAACCGTGTGCCACAAGGGAATGAATGTGATGCTCAGTAGGAAGCCTAATCAAATCGGGGTTAACATGCATTCATATATCCAATTCATATACATAATTCAAATGTTAACAATATCATAATCCATCCATTCACATTTGCTTAAAGGTAATTTTTGGGTCCCTTGTTTTGATGATGACTATGAATCATTGAAATAAGTTTTTTTCGAAATATTGATAAGACCATTTCGTGTTCAAAATATCTCATTTTGTTATTTTTTTATGGACCCCGCAGGTACGTTGAAAGACTCAAGAGAATAAGCTCAAAGTTAGTTCAACGTGTTGACACAGCCTGTTCAATGCGTTGACGCGGCCTGTTCAACGCGTTGACGTGATGAGCAGAATTGAACTGATGGGTCAACGCAGCCTGCTTATTGAGTCGACGCATCAGAAAGAATTGATCAAATTCCAGTGTTCTGTCTCACAAGGATGAGTCGACGCAGCCTGCTCATTGAGAGCATAATTGAAATGCTAAGTCGACGCAGCCTGCTCAGTGCGTCGACGCAGCAGAAGAACACATCAAGTTTCAGAATTTATGTATTGAGCCTAAAGTTAACTAGTAGATTTTTCTGTAGTAAAATCTTTGTCCAACATGTAAAATACCCATGCATGCACTAAATCCACAATGAATGATTAATTGCACATTTTCACATTTTTATGAGTTATAAATCTTACGTTATTCATCGAACCAAACAGCTGCCGCAAACACAAGAGGCCCACACACACACAAACGAACGAAAGAGTACTACGCAGACTCAAGAGTGAACTCCCACCTAGACTCCATGCCGCACGAGATGTTACATATCACTGTCCCCCGGGTTCTGTGGCGTTACAGATCGCCTTCCCACAGAATGAACCAGCCGAATCATAGGATTTTAACCAGGGTGTTATGTATCGTCATCCCCTGGGTTCTTTTACTTCCGCGGCGTTACGTATCACCGTCCCGCAGAAGGGACCGAAGTCCAACCTCATAGAATGTTGTTATTTTCCATTCATAACATTCACATCGTATTCACATTCATATTCATATTACAATATTCGTATCATACTAAATCTTATCTTATCATAACACAAGCATGCTTCCATATAGTTTAAGTGTCTAATCATACTTATATGCTGACTGTTGTGGAGCAGAACATGATCAGGTTACTAGTAAGATTTCCGTATAAAAGAGAACATGTTTATTTCTAGGTTACACATGCGTAGAAAATAATTCATAACTACAAGTGCAGAATTTCTATGAGCACAAAATTTTTACAGTGAGTTACTAACTTTGTCTTCTATCATTTTCCAATTTTTCAGATTTTTCTGAATTAGAATGGCCTCTCAAAACTCTCTTATTCTAGGTTTTTGGAAATTGGAATAGAGCTCAAGGTGCGTTGACGCAGCCAGGGGCTGCGTCGACACAGTCAACACTCTGAAGGAGGATGTGTCGACGCAGTCAGTACAAAGGCCCTGATCTTCTATTAAAAACTCAGAGGAACCTCACAAAAGGACGTAACTTGATGGAAAAACCAGAAAAATAAACATAGTAGTCGATCTCACATACCCTTAGTCCCTCTTTAACGTATAGAAACTACTAAGAAATCGTTCTAATGCATCGTTGACCCCTAAGATTTGAGGTTAGGTACCTACCTTCAAGATGTTGAACCAACGATCCGGGGATGAGATCCACACCCCAGATCCTCCCAAAGCTCTTCCCTTCGTCCTAGGGTACTGCAAGATGGTCCTCCACGAGCCGGATCGTCCTCCCATGCAGAGTCAAGGTCCCTCACCCTCTTCTCACGCAAGAAGGATAGAAGATGGTGGAAAGTTAAAGAAAATGGTTGCTAAAGGCTTGCTACCCATGAAACCCACCTTCTTATATGGATTCCAAGCCTCCCAAGGGTTTCCTCACGTTCCACAAGGATCAATCCCGCTCCCAAGGTCGCTGGTTGGGGAGAAGCTAAGGCCATGCACCTCTTCGGGTTTGAACAGACGCGACCCTTCGTCTGCCTGGTGATAAATGCGGTTGGATGCACTCTTCTATCATGATATAGGTTGGGACGTCTTCAGATGAAATCGAGAGGACATCCGGATCTTACCTTAGGACGTGGTTTCATTGAATTTTATCAAACCCAGCATGGGTTATGATTTTTTGAAGATTAACGTTCATTCTCCCCAGTTCCAGTCGTAACCTTTTGGTAGCCCGAGGTAATTTGGTTGCAACTCTAGTATCCAGGCAGAATTTGGACTCGGCCTAAACATAGAATATGTAACTAACATCCCATTAGAGATTATGGCCTTAGTTTCAGGTCATTTAATTAATTACAAATGAAGTTATGAATTTCTAATTAGTTACGTACGAATTCTCTCAACATTCACACCTCTCCGTGGCAGTTGATGACAAAGGGCTCAGAACCTCGGGTTCTGGTGCGAATTGGGTTTCACTCCCAACAGAAGAGTTCGGGTTAAGGGCCCAAGCTTTCTAATGAACCTAGTTTAATCCCATTTGGTTAACTATGGGCCAGGATATCCTTATTTCAACAGATGATAGTGTTTTTTGTAACTATGTCGACCTATTATCATAAACTCCATCTTATCTCGTATTAGGCCTATTTTTCAGAAGTTATACTCTTCATCCAAGTTGTTCTTTACCCAATGGCCATTGCATGGGCTTAGGTTTCACCTAATTCTGGCTTTCCTAGGTTGAGTTGTAAATTCCCTAACGATCCTTCAATATTCTGTTTAGATTTTTAGTTCGTTGTGTTAATGGGTCTGAATTGTACCCAATTGGGCCAGTGCCCAAATTGGTGGTCCTAACATCCTCTCTCCTTTAAAATAATTTCATCCTCAAAATTAACTTAAAATTTAAGATTACTTGACGAATAGTTGAGGATATTCCTGGCACATCTTGTCCTCTGGTTCCCATGTTGCTTCCTTGGAATGAGAATTCTTCCATAACACCTTCACCAGCCAGATCATTTTCTTCCTCAACACTTGCTCATTCCAGTTTATGATCTCACTAGGCTGCTCCACATATGACAAATCTGCTCGAACCTCCAAGGGCTCCTACTCTATAACATGGGCGTCATCCGGGACATATTTTCTGAGCATGGAGATATGAAAGACCGGATGTACATGCAACAGAGCAGGCAAAAGTGCAAGTCAATAAACCACCTCACCAACCTTTTGCAAAATCTTGAAAGGCCCGATATATCTAGGACTGAGCTTGCCCTTCTTCCTGAATCGCATGACTCCTTTGGTGGGAGACACCTTTAAGAACACATGGTCTCCCTCTACAAATGCTAACTCTCTCCGCCGTTGGTCTGCATAACTTTTCTTACGGCTCTGGGCTGTGAGGAGTCGCTACCTGATCATAGATATCTTCTCTGAGCAGTCCTATAGCAACTGTGGTCTGAAAAGCTGCTTATCACCAGCTTCATACCAACACACTGGTGATCTACATGGCCGTCAATAGAGTGCTTCATAAGGTGCCATTCCGATGGCGGAATGGTAACTATTGTTGTATGTAAATTCTAACAGGGACAAATGATCGTCCCAATTCCCCTTCCATTCAATACTTCATGCCCTCAGCATATCTTCTAAAGTCTGAATAGTGCGCTCGGTTTGCCCATCAGTCTGAGGATGGAATGCCAAGCTGAACCGCAACTCTATCCCTATAGCCTGTTGTAGACTCTTCCAGAACCTCACTGTGAATTGAGGGTCTCGGTCAGAGATGATAGATAAAGATGCACCATGCAACTGAATGATCTCTACTATGAACAGTTTCACTAAGGATTCGATTGGAGTCTGCTTGTTGATGGGTAGAAAGTGTGCAGTGCCCGACACTAGCTCAATAGAGAAGTCCGCCTCTCGAACTGGTGGCAGTCTCGGTAGATCTTCGGGAAACACATCAGGAAATTCTCGAACCACGTCCAACTCTTCAAAAATCTTGACAGTGCCTTCTTCAAGTATCACACTAGCCAAGAAATAATCACATCCCTTGCTAATCAGCTTGGAAGCCCTGATGGCTGATACCATCATTCTCCCCGACTTGCTTTTTGGGCATTGGAAGAATAATGTCTCCTCCCCCGACTCTTGAAAAATCACTCTCTTCCGACAGCAGTCTAAGAGAGCATAGTGCTTGACTAACCAATCCATTCCCAGAATGAGATCAAAGTCGGTCATATCTAGGATGTACGCTTCCCCTAGCAATGTCCTCCCATTGATGTTGACTTCTAAAGTAGGGATCACAAGTTTGGTGTGGACTTGTTTCCCGGTTGGTGTACTAACTACCATTTCCCCGAAGAATGTGGCTTGGGGTCTATTCTTCAGTTGCTTTAAAAAACTAGTGGATATAAATGTGTGTGTATCTCCCAGGTCAAATAAAACCTTTGCATAAACATCATCCACAAGAAGTGTACCTTCATCCACGGTAGGGGTATTGTCTGCCTCTTCTTGCATTAGTGCATAAACTCGCCCTTTGTACTGAATCTTCTCCTGCTGTGGTACTGGCTTTTGCTGAGCCTTCTTAAAGCAATCCCTCACAAAATGTCTGACCTCGCCACATTCATAGCACTTGCCTTTCGTCCTCCAGCACTCCTACCTTGGATGGGTGCGCCCACAATGGACACAGAATGGAACCCTTGGCCTACTCCTTTGTACCGGCTCCTGGCGTGCCACCTTTTCCTTGTCCTACCTCCCTTCTGCCTGCATAGGCCTTTTGCCTATCGTCTTCTGCTCCTCGGTGAACCTTTACATGGATATTCATTAGAACCTATCTTAATATGTCCCTTAAATCCTTATGGTTTCAATTATTACCTTGCATTCTCTTGCTCGGCTAGATGAGCAAGCCTCAATACTGTAGCATAGGAGTCAGGGTCTTGGGTAGCCACATAGCGTCGGACGCTGCTACGCAGACCGTTGACGAATTTCTTCACCTTTCGACATGCCTCATCAAAGATGTGTGGAGCATACCGACCCAGAGCAGAGAATCTGGCCTCATAGTCTGCTACTGACATGTTTCCTTGTACGAGGCCCAAGAATTCTTGCTCTTTTGCATCTTGCACATGCTCAGAAGAGTACTTTTCTCAAAAGATAGTCAAGAATTCTTCCCATAATATGTCATCATTGTGCCCTGCGAAGGTGGTCCTCAGCCTTACCTTCCATCATAAATCAGCTTGATCTTGCAGTACATAGGCCGCCAGATTCATTTTTTCTTCCTCGGGACATCGCATCGCGTGAAATTTCTTTTCCATCTCGCTGAGCCACGACTCAGCCACTTCCAGACGGCTCTCCCCCTTAAAAAAAAGGAGGTGCCAGCCTCAGAAATTGATCAAGCGTAGGTAACTCATGGCATGGTGCAGGTGCTGGCTGCTGTAACATCTGTTGCTGCATGGCTTGCATAAGTCCTTGGAAACTCTGCATGAATCCCTCCATATTAATTCCAGCATTGGGCACTTATCCGCCCCCAACCACTGGAGCATTGACTGCCCCGTCGTTCACCATATTGGGGTCATCCACCCCCGATCCTCTCTCATCAGCCTAGGGAAGATCCCTTTGCCTTCCTGGCGGCATAGCTATGAGAAGATAACAATTATTAAGTGTGAGAGTTTGTTTAAAATAGGTTCTAAACATACTCTACCCTTTTTCACTCTAGCCTATCACGTCTTCTGCTACTTGGACAATTGGAATGGTTGTAACCATGGTTTATCTCTCGTGCTCTGATACCACTCGGTAACGCCCCGAGATCCGATTCCCAATTTATGGGCATTTTTCTTTTTTTTTCATCGGTCCCCGAAGCATTACGTCGTACGTATCGTGGAAGCACACACACACACACACACACACACACACACACACACACACACACACATATATATATATATATATATATATATATATATATATATTTGAAAGAGAGAGAGAGAGAGATCATAATCACATGAAATGTAAATAACATCTCAACCATTCATAATCCAAAAATACATGTCTGTTGTCCAAATACATGAGTCCATACATGATTCCCAACCCACAACTAGCCATAATATGAAAGATAAATATCCATAGCCTACCCTGACATAGGTGTTGTATATCCCTGTGGTTTTGCTGATGACAAACACTATGACTCATCATGAGGCAGCATGAGAATGGAATGATGAAGTTATATGTGTTAATGGTGCATTGGTTTGGGTGCATTGGTTTTGATGTTATGAAACTTAATGCAATTGACTCCATCATGTTCTCTTTATGTGTAGAAGCATATGCTTGTATGCTAAAAAGAACAAGTGTCAAAGGAGTCAAATAAGCAAACCTCAAGCTTGGAGTGAAGACATACTCAAGCTTGGAGTGAAGCCATGGCAGTGATGTAATCAGTGGATAAAAGGAAGGCTAAAAGCAGTTTAGGAAAAGTCTAACAGAAGCTATTGTGGTTTATTCATGAAGAGGAAGTCGACTTGAGAAGATTCAAAAGTCGACTTGTGGTCTGACAGAACACCTGCTAACTGAAGAAGGAAGTCGAGGCATCTAGATTTGGTAAAGTCACCATGGTCAACCAGTGATGCAATTGGTGAACTCAAGCTAAGCAGCAGCTTAAGCTTAAGGCCCTAGTGAAGTTTCAGTGCAGATACAACAATCAATACAAGCAACCTTCGGAAAACCTTCAGCTGAGTCAGCTATACATGTAGTACCCGAGAGTTTTATTGTGATTCATAAAGAATATTTTGTCGATATTTTGGTTAAGTGATTGAAATATTACTTACTTAAGTTAACACAATCATTAACTAGTATTTGGTTGAAATAATCTAAATAATTAAAGAGTAAACAAATTTCTCTTGTTTATAACCCAAATTTTGATGTAATTAAAATTATGTAATTTAACCTATTTTTATTCATATTTGTGTGTGCATACATTAATTTAGTTGAGGTCAAGAGTTAGCATGTGCATTTTGTTATTTCCCTAAAATGAGCCACGTTAATAGAGAAACAATGTTACTGTTCATTTTGAAGGCAATTTTCATTTCATGCATTTTAATCGTTTTATATGTTTCCATGATAGAATAATTGATGGTGAAAATGGGTAACAATTAGTTTTTTTTAACTCTTTTTATATTATTACTTTCGAATTTTCAAAGGGGTGGATGAATAGTAACATTTCCCTTTTCTTACGGCAACCATTTCGATTGTGGCTTTTCTTTCCTTATTTTTTCTCCTTGTAACAGTGGATCTCCTTGAGTAATTAAAGGGATCTTTATCCCTTCCTTAATCTCTTTAACTGTCGAAGGTTTTGGAGGAAACCCCAACCCATTTTATGAGAGTTTTCTCCCTTTCCTTTACCTCTCGTTGGCTTCTTGCGTTCTGGGTGTGCACGGTGGTTTTGAAGGGTCTAAGAGAGAGCCAAGTGACGTAGCAGAGGAAGGAGAGATCATTCCTGCTCTTGGATGATCTTCCCGATCATCTGGGTTGCCGCTATATCATGGTTATCGAAGCCTTCGTCTTCCCGTCTCTTGCCGGAGGCAGAGGGGTTTTCTATCGTTTTCATCCATTATAAGGCAAGATCTGAAATCTTAGTCTTCCTTCTGCACTTGTTATAATATTTTAGAACCCGATTTTTAATCATGGGTTGAGCATGGGATATGTTGTTTTCACTTGGATGAAGTTCGTTTAAAACTTTTGGGGTACTCGAATGAATGATAGATACGTATAGGATAGTATGTTTTCCTTTCTTTTCTTCTTCCTGAATGATATAATATCTGAAATCTAGATTGATGGATCGAGTGTGAAATATGTGTGGTGTTAGTGTGGAATATGCATTTTTTGAGTGTGGAGTATGTCGTTTTATTTTGATGAAGTTCAGCTTGATTTCTGGGTAAACCAGACGAATTGGTGGATATGTATAGTATTGATTTCCGAATAATGTAATAGCTTAAAATATAGATTTATATATGATGGTTAAGTGTGTAATACGTATGGTTTGAGTGTGGATTACGTCGTTTCCACCTTGACAAAGTTTGGTTTAATTTTGGATACTCGGACGAAGGACGAGCATGCATAGGATAGTTTTGTTTCTGAACGAGTTACATTGGTTCTGCAATCCAGCAGAAGTCGACACCCAGCCCTGTCAGAGTCGACTTCAGCCTGTGATTCTGCCCAGTCTAGTTTCTCTCTGCAGGCCTGAGTCGACACCTACCCCTGTTAGAGTCGACTCCCATTGAGAATTATGCCTAGTCCAGTTTCTGGATGCAGCCACAGTCGACTCCTACCCCTGTCAGAGTCGACTTCTGCCCTGCCTAGGTTGTTTCAACGTGTTCCGGACGTGGGGAATAGTAGTCATATGCTTCGTAAAAGCTATCCTTTCCGCTGTGCCACCGTTTTGCTTCCCGTTGCTGACTGTTTTATGGGATTTTCCTCTACTCCCTACGTTACATGCTAAGAATTTATAAATCAGTAGGGTTACTCAAATGAACTAGTTCCATCATGTAAGCATTTCCCAAGTTCATTTGTTATTGCATCTTTCTTGCATAGTTGCATATTTAGGAATTTCATTTGCTAACCTTCAATGCACTTCTTGTATTGCATATTATTCATTGTCCCTACATTGCATAGTACTCCTTGTTCTTGTGTTACATATTATCCATTGTCCTTGTATTGCATATTATTCCTTGTCATTGTGAACCTCTTATGCTATGAGAGAAATCGTGGACCAAAGGGACACTATTGCCATAAAAGGGCATGGAGCCAAACCATAGAAATGCCCCTGTGGGGAGGCTTAATATGTTTATGATCCCGAGGGCACGGGGGTGAAATCCTGGAGGTGGACAAGTTCCACTGGTTAAGGTGGGGAAGATTTTCCTCTGGTTCTGCGCAGTTAATCAAGACCTCATCGCCATTGCCTAGGTGATTTGGTATCCGTATATGACCTTCTAGTGGTGGTTTGGACAATGTGTCTGGGTCCTCCGTTCAGCTCATAACTTTCGATAAATTTTGATCAGATTATGGCCATTTGACTCTGTTATATGTTATTTGGCATATGCATTCGTTTTGTTAGATCTGAGTTGACCTATGAAACTAACTTGTAATATCTAAACCCTGTTCCTTTGTGCATACATGTTCCATTTAGTTCTGAATTCTATTTTCAAACATGACTTCTGTTTCCCTCAGACTGCACATTTGGCATATGGATCCGGTTCAAAATTTTGCTATGCACTTTCATTGCATGACTAGATATTGCCTAGTGCACTATTGCATAGCCTATCCATAGTTGCATATTAATTGGCATTGCCCTCGTGATGTGTTTTCAGTATTCTGGAACATGTACTTGATTTCTAAAACCATGTGTTTATTTTCTGCAACTTGGTAAGCCTTAGGGATTTGTACCGGTTAAAAGATGGTCAAATGTATTATGCTTGTACCAGAGGTATGCTTGAGTTTTTGAATCTTGCTAAGTCTATTCGTAGACTTACACTTGATAATTTTCCAGGTGAGTCCACTGGTGAGGGCGAGGACTTGGAGCCAAGTGAGTCCGAGCCAGAGGCCCGTGCGTGATCGTTGATAGCTTTCTTTTCTGTCATTTGAGGTAGCTTAAGAGAGGCTATTAGAGGCTTGAATTTATGAACTCTGGTTAGTTGTTGTAATAGCAAGTTGGAACTTTATTTCTTTTGGACTATTGTGATGTTGGTATTTGGATATTCGTTGATGTATTACTTTTCTTCTTCCGTTGTGAATTCTGCACTTTTATTTGTGTAAATCTCAACCTGTCTCTGTTCTGTTGGGTGGTTCCCACTGTGGCGTTGCCTCCTATATCCGATGGGAGTGATATACTGGACCGGGTATAGGGTGGGGCGCTACAATACAAGATCAAGCCTTAAGCTAAGTTCGGTCGACCGAACTGATCATTTTGGTCAATCGAAATCACCAAAAGAGAAGTCAAGAGACCAAGCACTCTGTTTGTTATCAGGACGTCGACGCAGGATTACCACTGCATCGACGCAGCCATGCTCACAGAAGCAACTTTAAAAGTTCTGCATCGACGCAACAAAGAGCTGCACCGACGCATCAAGAATAATTTGCCATCAAGAGGTCAAACCAGATCTGACGGTGCCTCGACGCAGATATAAGTACAGAAGCCTTCATGTGTTATGCCTTTGAAGAGGGGCGATCTCGCGCTGATCCTGGGCTAGAGAAGATGATCACCGAACAGTGAACTGTGAGGAAGGGAAATGGATCAGGGAGCCCAGGGATGCTTCCCTAGGGAAAACCCTTCGATGCTTAAGTCAGTAGAGCAGTGGTGGAAGCTATGAGGGGAGGAAGAAAGAGATGCACGAGATCCCTCTCCACCAAGGTGGTGAAGTGGTTCCTGCTCAGGGAGTTTTAGGCATGTGTTGGCCTTACCTTTCGCTGGAGGGAGTCCCAGGTTTAAATAGTGCACCAGCCTCATGAGTCCCGTAAGCTGAAGAGTTTCAGGCGGTGGTTACGTTCTTGACGTGGGCTCTTTACATCCTCGACGTGGGCTCTTTATGTCCTCGACGTGGGATCTTTATGGCCTTGAGGACTCGTGGGCCCCCTTATCCTCGTAAACTCCTGCTCGAAAAGGGCTCTCAATGGCAGCGTGGATAAGCAACCGTCGGTAGACCCAAGCATGAAGAGTGCCAACCCTATCCCAGGCGATAGGCATAGCTTGGGTGAGGCTCGGTCGGAGTGGCCGCTGGGCGCTAGCCCTTATCCCGGCGAGGGGGATAGGTCGGGCGTGGGTCTTCCTCCGACCAGACCGACGCTCGGCCTTCGGAGCCTAATGGCCGCCTAGGAAGTGCTTGATGCCGAGTGAACTTATTGGGCTTTTATGCTAAGTGGGCCCTGCAGGGCGGTCACTTAGATGAGTTGGGCCTCGTTTGGTCTCGTTGGACCTAGTTTGGCCGCTCTTAGATGGGCTACAGAAATTTCCCTCTCCACTTGTCCCCCTCCTACTCCCGAGCCTTGGTAGGCTCAGAAGAGTAGCCGTTGGGGTTTTGGACCAGCGTGGCTCGGGTGGGTGGGGATCTAGCAGTGTTAAGAAGCCACGTGTCATGGTCACTTAGCCCCGTAATAATGATAATCTTGACTGATTTGAAACGAAGGGCCCCCCCTTTCTCAGAGGTCAGAACGACGCGCCACCTTCCGTGAGGGGATATAAGCGCCGTGCGCTCGCGGTCATTCCATACTCCCTCCGCTTTTGGGTTTTGCCTTCTTTTGTGCTTACTTTCGGGGCTCTCTGATGCGCCGCGGGGATACAATGGAAGAGTAGAGACTTGCGACGGCCTTCGCAGAGTTGGCGGAGATAACCGTAGAGGCAGTCCGACAGCTTCCCCTTCCTTCAGAGTCTTCGGAGTCTCGGGAGCATTTCTCTATAAGTTCCTCTTTAGATTCCATGGCGGACCAGCGTCCGGAGGTCGAGGAGTTGGAGGGTGAGCCGGAGGCGAGGGTGGTGGTGATACCGCTGGCTCCGAACTACAGCGAGCTAGGGGAGGCAGAGGTGAAATGGCTGGAGCATCAGTTTCGTCTGCCCTATGAGTACTACTTCGCCGCGGCTCCCCCAAACAAGATGAGCTTGGATTCTCGTACGGGCCATTTCTGCTTCTTCCTTCTGTCGTGGAAGGGTGGGTTCCGTCTTCCCTTTGACCCTTTTGTTCTTAATCTTCTCAATTTCTTCCTATTGGCTCCCATACAGTTGGTAGCCAACTCTTATCTTCTTCTCTCTGCCTTCCGCATTCTCTGCCTCCAGTGCGGGGTTCCTCCTTCCTTGGACCTCTTCAATTAATTTTTTGAGTTGAAGGGGCATTCCTCAGCCGGGAAGGGGTTCTATTTCGTCCAGGCGAGGCGAAACATGAGCTGTGTCTCTTTAGCCGCAAAGGACTCTTCCCACAAGGGATGGAAAACTCAGTTATTCTGGGTGGGAATTTTTTCAGTGGAGGAGTCTTGGAGGTGTCTCGTAATCCCCAACTTTCACCCGAACATCCCTCTGAGGCAATATGAGTTCTCTCCGGATGTAGAGAAGTACGCGGCCATTCTGATGAAGCATTCGCCAGTCCACAGAGGAGCTGGTGACTCCGGAGAACATCGAGCGATGCCTTCTCCAGCGGCTACGGCCGACATGTACAGGCACCATGAATCAACTTTCTCGTCGGATGATGAAGCCAATTTTCTTTTCCTGACCATGTCTTCTTTTGCGCAGACGCCAGGCGGTCGGCTGCAGAGGAGGAGCACGTGACCGAGCGAGAAGTGATCGATCTGGCCGACGACTCGGCTGTCGAGGGTCACTCCGGAGCCCGAGACAAGGGCAAGGCCCGGGAAGGGTCTTCCAGGCCGCGGGGGTCCAAGCGCAAGGATCCCGTGGAGGGGATGATACGAGACACCGTGAAGGCCAAGAAGAGGGCCAAGAAGGCCGGGGCAGTCCTCGTAGTCGAAGGTGGCTCTGGCTTGGGTCTCCCCTCTGCTGAGCGTGATAGGGCCGACCTTATTAGGCCGGCTCTCCCATCCTCTGATCAAGAGGGGGCCGAGGAGGCCAAGACCGTTTCTGCGGTTGGCGGCGGCGCTGGCCCGACTCTCCCCTCTGCAGGAGCCGAGGGGGCCGGGGCCGAAGCCGGCGATTCCCAGACCGCGGCCGAGACTGGAGCATCGAGCGAGGAAGGCGGCGCTCCGGGTGGCGACGTCGGGGCTGAGCCGATCGAGGCTGGGGGGTCGCAAGGAGATGCGACGCAGCACCAACCGACCGAGGCAAGAGGGGCAGATGAAGCAACAGCTCAATCCGGGACGGCCGGCGGGGCTCTCGAGGGGATGCGGATCAGAGAGGGGACCCCTATTCTGGCTTCTCTGGAGAGGCTGGGCATCTAGGGCCCTCTGTACCAGAGATGTTGCAGCATAGCTTCGAAGGTGGTGAGGGGAGGAGACAGGCAACGCTCCCCACCCGTGGCCCTTGAGACGGTTATGGAGGGTGGCCTTGTCCTGGCCCAGTTGGGGGCCTCTCTGGTGGAAGCTTACGCTCGGTCGGAGTCAGAATGGGAGAACCTTGCCCGGGCCCTTGGCTTGTCCGACGGGAAGGTAGCTCGGCTCACCGAGGAGCATGATGGGCTTCGGCGGGAGCTCTCCTCGGTTAGAGAGCTGGCGAGGGCGAGCCAAGCGGAGGCCCGGATACTGACTGAGCAACTGGCTCAAGCCAGAGGTTAGCTCAAGAGGGAGAGACAGCTTCTGGAGGAGGAGCGTGTGGACCGCGCCGAGCGAGATGGCCAGTTGGAGGCCAAGTGCGCCAACCTATTGTATCAAGCGGAGGAAGCCACGCGTCTTCGGCTAGAAGCTGAGTCTGATGGGGCCGAGGTGGAGAAGCAGATGGCCGAGGCACAGCGGAGGTTGGCCGAGGCGGAGTGGGAGAAGGCCGAGCTCGTTAGTAGGGTGGGATCGGCCGGGGCGGAAGCACTCGAGCAATACAAGTGCTCAGAGGCCTACCGGGTCGACCTTAAGGAGGCTGCCCTCCCATACTACGAGTCAGCACTTCGCCGGGGCACCCGCAAGGGGTTCGAGCAGGGCTACGGCCAGGCCATCTCCTACGCGGAGGAGCAGGCGCCCGGTATAATCGATTTTTCGTCCGGGCAATGCTACGACTCAGATTCGGCGTCCTCCGATTCCTCTGATTAGGTGTCGGGAGAAAAAGGAGATCAAGGGGACTCATCTTCGTCTGAGGGGTCGCCAACTCCGGATGCCTTAGGAGGGCGCGCAACCAAGGCAGTTCCCACGCAGGTGGGGTTAGTTGCAGGGTTGACCGTCGCCGAGGGTGCCGGGGGCAGACCGTTTGAGCTTTCAACTTTCTAGCCTCAGGATGGGCCGGGGGCCTGATGTATCTATTTTTCTTTTTCTCCTTGTACGTTTTTCCTTTTTTGAAGAAAAACTTCTCTTTTTGTGTAAAGGAAGGTCAGAAACGTAAGGCAGTAGCGTTATGATAAAGACTTGACTATTTTTTACCGCCATTGTCGTGGTTTTACCAGCGTATCCGCAGTAGTTGGAAAGTGCCGATACTTTCTGCGTGGATCTCATACGATGGTTGGGCGGGCGTCTGATAGGGTGTCTTTCCGTTTTCTCATGCTTTAAATGCCCGGCCGCTTCGTGTGTCCCGCTGGGATGGAACCGAGGAGTCTGAGGTGACCGTTCGTAGGGAGAGGTCCCTTTAGCGTGTTTTCGAGGGGAGAATCATTTAAGGCAAGTAGCCTCCCTTCGCCTATAAAAGGTCTGAAGGGCGTCTCTTCCTCTCCATCGCTTAGGGTCTTCTCTGACAGTCTTTCCTCCCTCCTTCTTCACGAAGCGTTGTGCTGTCAAATTTGAAGCATGGAAGACGCTCTGGAAGATGAAGCTACGACGACGGAGGGCAGAGAGTCTTTGCTGCTTCGGGTTTGAAGGGAGTTCGACGGCCGGCGGGTGGGTTGGAAGGGGGTTCGACGTGCAGAAGCACGTCGCCTTCTTTTTATCAGTTCCGGCGGCTCTTGCGGGGAGGGATGTAATGGCGGACGGATGGGGGAATTAGGCACCCCTTTCTCTCGTCCCTTCCTGCTCACTTTCTGGAGGGGATCTCTCTCAAGATTTCTCTCCACTTCCTGCTTCTCTCCCCTTCTCCCGCAGCCTCTTTCTCTCTCTTCTGCCCTTCCTATCATTTCTTTCACTCTTCGGAGGGTGCCTCTTGACATCCTCTTCTATTAGTTGGCTTCCTTTTCCCCTTCATCTCCCCTGTGCAACTTGGAAGGTAGCCTTCCTTTGTTACCTTTGTTCCGAGTTACCCGAGCCAACGGGGTCGACTATCCTTTATCCGAGCCAGTTTCCGCACGAGGCAGAGTCAGTGGTTGGACGTAGGAAGGCTAATCGAGTCAGTCGAGCGATGGGCTTGTACGGCGGCGCCAGATGGATTTTTGTTTTTTTGACATGTATTGTATTGGCTTCGGCCTTTCTGATGTACAAACAATTGTTTTAATGAGAGAGGAAAGAAAATTTTGTTTTATCTCATATTGCTTACACAACTAAAGTGTTCAGATGTAGAACTTGCGTAGTGTAGTCGCGTTCCACATCCGCGAGATGGGTTCTCCTTCCATAGTAGATAGCCGGTACGCTCCTTTCCCGAGTGTCTCGACCACTCGGTAGGGGCCTTCCCAATTAGGGGATAGCTTGCCCGCCGCCTCAAGTGGTCGAGAGGCTTCGACTTTTCTGAGAACGAAGTCTCCCGGCTGGAAGTGTCTGTCTCGGACTTTGGCGTTGTAGTATCGAGTGAGGCGGCGTTGATATTCCGTTGCTCGGATGCTGGCAATCTCTCGGACTTCATCTGCTAGGTCGAGGTTTTCGAGCAGTTTCTGGTCGTTTGCCTCGGGCGAGAAGTAGATGACTCGGAGGGAGGGATTGCCAATCTCCAACGGGATCACGGCCTCGGTGCCGTACACCAGCTGAAAGGGACTCTCACCGGTTGCCGTTCTGGGAGTCGTTCTGTGCGACCAAAGTACGTTCGGCAATTCCTCGAGCCAGCTGCCCTTGGCTTTGCCGAGCCTAGTCTTGATGCCTTTTAAGATAGTCTTATTGGCATTTTCGACCAGCCCGTTAGCCTGAGGGTGGGCGACCGAAGTGAAGTGATTGTGAATGTTAAGGTCGGCACATCTGTCTCGGAAATAACGAGAATCAAACTTCCGACCATTATCGCTCACTATCACCCGGGGGATGCCGTAGCGACAAATGATCGACTTCCAGAAGAAACTCCACACGACTGTCTCGGTGATCCTAGCTGTAGCTTCGGCTTCGATCCACTTGGTGAAGTAGTCGATGGCGATGATGATGAACTTCTTCTGGGCCTGAGTCGTGGGGAACGGCCCAAGGATGTCGATCCCCCATCGAGCGAAAGGATAAGGCTCGGCTAGGGTGACGAGCTCCGTTGCCGGCTGATGGACCAAGTGGTCAAATCTCTGGCATCGGTCACACTGTTGCACGTAGGTTGAGCAGCAGCGATGTAGCGTGGGCCACCAGTAACCCTGTCGAAGCAAGATCCTGGCGAGCGACCTTCCCCCTTGATGCGCTCCGCACAGGCCTTCGTGAACCTCTTGAATCGCTCGGCTGGCTTCGTCAGTACTGATGCACTTCAGGAGGGGACCGGAGAAGGATCTGCGGTATAAAGTGCCATCCAGAATGACGAATCATCGAGCTTGGTATTTCAATCTCTGGGCTTCCCGAGGGTCGGGAGGCTCCTGAGAGTCTTGGAGCCACGACAGATAGGGGGTACGCCAGTCGCTTGGGGAGGCCGAGTCAACAGCCATGAGCTCCAAATAAATGCTCGGTCACTCTAGCTCTTCGAGATGGACCGATCGAGTACCCTCGGGGGGTCAAGAGAGGAGGCCAGCCAGGAAAGGGCATCCGCTCGGGAGTTTTCCTCTCGAGCTATTCGGACTACTTCAAAACTCTCGAACTGTTGTGCCATGATTTTGACCAACCGGAGGTATTTGACCATCGGCTCTTCCCGAGCTTCGTAATCGCCGTTGACCTGGCTAGCGACCAGTTGGGAATCAGTGTGAATTCTGACTTGCTCAACCCCCAACCGCTGGGCCATGCGGGCTCCTGAAATAAGGGCTTCGTACTCGTAGGCGTTGTTGGATGCCTGGAAGTTAAACTTCAAGGGGTATTGCAACTCTGCTCCTTCGGGGGACTTCAGGATGATACCGACGCCGCTCCCAGTCGAGTTGGAGGATCCGTCGACGAATAATTCCCAGGTTGACCCAGGATTTGCGGACGGAGATTTTTTTTCGGTCGGGATGGTGCTCTCGGCGATGAAGTCAGCGAGCGCCTGTCCTTTGATAGGGGAGCAAGGCTGGTACGATATATCGTAGGCCCCGAGCATGATGGCCCACTTGATGAGGCATCCCGAGGCTTTTGGGTGAGTGAGGATCCTCTTCAGTGGTTCACCGGTCAACACGATGATGGAGTGCCCTTGGAAGTAGGGTCGAAGGCACTTGGCCGAGGTAACCAACGCTAGCACAAGTCTCTCGGTTGCGGGTACCTTCTTTCAACCTCGTTGAGCACCTTGCTGGTGTAGTAGACCTGTCTCTCGACTCCCGAGTCATTTCTGACCAGGACCGAGCTAACTGTGGATGGAGTTGCCGAGAGGTAGAGATGTAAGGCTTCACCTGGGATAGGTTTGGACAGCACCGGGGGCAAAGCCAGGAACTCTTAAGCTCAGCGAACGCCTTTTGGCATTCCTCATCCCATGCGAACGTAGCAGATGCCATTTTGGGCCCCCTCAACAGTTTGAAGAAGGGTAGGCATCGTTCGGCCGCACGGGACATGAATCTGTTGAGCGCGGCAATGCGCCCGGTAAGGCGTTGAACGTCCTTGGTGCAGGTGGGTGGCCGCATGTCCAGGATGGCTTGGACCTTGTCGGGGTTGGCTTTGATCTCACGTTGGGTCACCATGAAACCTAGGAATTTCCCGGACCTTACTCCGAAGGCACACTTGGTGAGGTTGAGCTTCATATTGTACCTCAGGAGAGTGTCGAAGGTCTCAGCCAGGTCGCCTAAGTGGTCCTCGGCCTTGGGGGTCTTGATGAGCATATCATCGATATAGGCCTCGAGGTTCCGGCCAAGCTGTCCTTCGAACATATGGTTGACCAGCCTCTGGTACGTGGCTCCAGTGTTCTTCAGCCCGAAGGGCATCCGGGTGTAGCAATATACGCCAAAGTCGGTGATGAAGGCAGTCTTCTCGATATCTTTTGGATCCATTCTGATTTGGTGGTAACCTGAATAGGAGTCCAGGAAGCTGAGTATCTCGTTACCCGAGGTTGAGTCAACCAATTGGTCGATGCTCGGCAACGGATATCAGTCTTTTGGTGTGGCTTTGTTCAAGTTGGGGAAGTCCATGCACATTCGCCACTTTCCCGAAGCTTTTGGTACCAGGACGACGTTAGCCAACCACGTCGGGTACAGGACCGACCTAAAAAGACCAGTCTTCTATCCCTTGGTGACTTGCTCCTTGATGACTGTCTGCTTTTGTGGGGAGTGCTTCCTTCTACTTTGTTGTACGGGCTTCACGGTCGGGTCAAGGTTGACTTTATGTACTACTGTCTCTCCCGGTATCCCGGGGAGTTGATCATCAGACCATGCAAAGACTCGAATGTACCTAGAAAGAAATTCTTTATATTGCTGTTGACCTTTGGATGGTAGGTCAGCTCCAATCTTTACTCCTAGGGTCGGGTCATCATTTAGGAAAACCGTTAACAACTTGCCACCAAGCTCAGATGTTGTGGGTTTTTCCTCGACTTCTCGGGGGCCCTTGTTTTTCCCGTCCGACCTTGTGGCTTCGACCAAGATATTATAGCACCTTCTGGCCAGCGCCTGGTTGCCCCAGACTTCCCCTACCCCATGTTTAGTGGGGAACTTCATTTTTTGGTGATAGGTAGAGGGCACCGCTTTCGCTTGGCTAAGGATCCCCCGGCCGAAGATTGCGCTGTATGCCATCATACCCTTGATCACTATGAAGTCCACCATAACCGTAACGGTTTTGGGTGGGGTGCCGAGAGTAACCGGCAGGCTCAGGGCTCCCTCGGGATAAGTGGCCTGGCCATTGAACCTGCAAAGGGGGGTTCGGATCGGGCGGAGTTTAGACGGATTCTCCCCCATCTTAAGAAAACACTCATAAGACAATACATCAGGGGCGCTTCCATTGTCAACTAGAATCCTATCTACGTTACAATGGTTTATCGTAGCCGATATAACTAGGGCGTCGTCATGCGGGGTGGTCAGCCCTTCCAGGTCTTGGTCGGAGAAGACTATGACCTGTGGCTCACTTGGCGGGGCCTTGGGAGGCTCGATGGCTCGGCTCGCCCGCTCAGCATGACGCTTCCTTCCTCGGCTACTATCTCCTCCTGATGCAGCTCCTCCAGTGATGACATTGATGTGGACCCCGCGAGGGGCGTTATCGATCTCCTCTGGGGCGCCTCGGTCTTCCTTATGCCCGGCCACGAACCGGGATAGGTGTCCCTGGCGGACGAGGCGCTCGATCTCATCCTGGAGCTGGCGGCAATCGCCGGTATGATGCCCGTGGTCGCTGTGGAACAGGCAGTGCTTACTGCGATTGCGGCTCTTCGACCCCATTGGCTCGGGTTGGCAGAGGTGGCCCGAGCCTTTGATGCCTTCATAGATCTCGTACACCGGAGCGGTTAAGGGAGTGTACCGCTCGTACTTCCGGGACGGTTCTTTGTGCTCCCCGTCTCGGTTCCACCTTTTTCCTTGGCCCGAGCTTGGCTCGGGTGCTCGCTTCTTGTCCCCCTCCCGACCCGAACCGGTTGCGCCTCGACATGCGCTAACAACTTCTTTGCACTCAGCATGGCGTAAAGCCAGAGTCACTAGCTCGGCGAGGGTCGAGGGAGGGTGGAGGACAAGTTCACGGCGGAGGTTCTCGTCCCGGGTGCCTCTGGTCAGTGCAGTTATGGCCGAGGCAACATCCAGGCGGGAAATTCTCAGGGCTTCCGACTTGAATTGGTTGATATAAGCCCAGAGTTTCTCCCCCTGCGCCTGTTTGAGAGCTAATAGCCCCGCTACCGACCTTGGGGGGCCGCTGCCGGCAAAACTCTCCTTGAACACTCACCCAAATTGCTTGAAGTCTCGGATGGATTTGGGGGCGAGGGCCCGGAACCATGCTTGGGCACCTTGGATCAGGGTGGTCACGAAGGCTCGTCACTTGATGGCGTCGGACGCCCCGTGAAGGGTCATCAGGGCGTCGAAGCTGTCGAAGTTGTCGGCCTGGTCGCCTTGGCCGTCGTAAGACTTGAAAGTCAGAATGAAGATTCTGGGGGATATCTCTTCCTTCAAGATGTAGTCGGAGAACGGGGATTTCTCCTCATCCTCTACCAGGGTGGTCTTTTGCAAGGCGCTTAAGGTGCGCTCCTGCTCTGCGAAGTGCCTCTCGAACTCTCGCAGTCGGAGGGATAACTCTGGCTACCGTTGCACTGTGGGGCTAGGGGGGCTGTCCTGGCGTTCCCCAGGGACTTTGGTCTCTGGGTGTGGACGACGTGTCCCAGGTTTTCCCTTTTTCAACGTGGAGGAGGCCTCTTGCTCCGGAGGAGGGGCTTGTGAAGGTCCTCCTGACCTGTTGCGAATAAGCCACCGTCCTTGGAGGGTGAAGCGGCCTCCGGCAGTGTGTTGGGACGCATCTCTACGGGGAGGGCTTTCCGAAGGGGCGTGTGACCTTCCTTCCCTGGCCGCCTGGGTCCTCATGAGCTCCACGAGGACGTCCAGTTTTGCGTTGAGGGCTCGGAAAGTGTCAGCGCCTCCGTTTGATGGTTGCTCCACCGCCGTGGGCGGAGGCGGTTCGTCGGCTGGGGTGCTGGCATTGGAGGGGGGGTTCTGTGCGGCCTGAGAGGGGCCCTCTCCCACCGCCACCACGGCTTTTCCCCTATCACCGGTGGACCTCCTCCCTGTACTCCTTCCCACCATACTGGCTCTTTGATCGTTTCCCACAGACGGCGCCAGATGAAGAGGGGCGATCTCACGCTGGTCCTGAGCTGGAGGAGATGATCACCGAACAGTGAACTGCAAGGAAGGGAAACGGATCAGGGGGCCCAGGGATGGTTCCCTAGGAAAACCCTCCGATGTCTAAGTCAGTAGAGCAGTGGTGGAAGCTATGAAGGGAGGAGAAGGAGATGCATGAGATCCCTCTCCACCAAGGTGGTGAAGTGGTTCCTGCTCAGGGAGTTTTAGGCGTGTGTTGGCCTTACCTTTCGCTGGAGGGAGTCCCAGGTTTAAATAGTGCGCCAGCCTTATGAGTCCCGTAAGCTGAGGAGTTTCAGGCGGGGGTTACGTCCTCGACGTGGGCTCTTTACGTCCTCGATCGTGGGCTCTTTATGGCCTTGAGGACTCGTGGGCCCCCTTATCCTCGTAAACTCCTGCTCAGAAAGGGCTCTCAACGGCAGTGTGGATAAGCAACTGTTGATCAACCCAAGCGTGAATAGTGCCAGCCCTGTCCCGGGCGATAGACATTGCTTGGGCGAGGCTCGGTCGGAGTGGGCGCTGGGCGCTAGCCCTTATCCCGGCGAGGGGGATAGGTCGGGCGTGGGTCATCCTCCGACCGGACCGACGCTCGGCCTTCCGAGCCTAATGGCTGCCTAGGAAGTGCTTGATGTCGAGTGAACTTATTGGGCTTTTATGCTAAGTGGGCCCTGTGGGGCGGTCACTTAGATGAGCTGGGCCTCGTTTGGTCTCGCTGGACCTAGTTCGGCCGCTCTTAGATGGGCTATAGAAATCCCCCTCTCCAGCCTTTATTAGAATGTCGACGCATCAAGCTACTGCATCAACGCATCTGCCCAGCATCAGAAACTGGATGAAGTTACGACGAAGCATTAGCTCACTGCCTTGACGCACAAGGTTAAACACGTCGATGCAGCAAAATAATCGAGAGCATATGCAACAGGGATAGGTCGACGCATCAACTAAGTGCGTTGATGCACTGAGCCAAAGGTCAGTACATGAAGCACGTTGCCTAAAGGGATATCTGTCTACACTACATCAACGCAACATTGTAGTGCGTCGATGCAACTTCACATATCAAATCATCCTTTGCAAGCGAATTCTGTGAGGGTGCCTCGACCCATTTTTAGGCTGCATCGAAGCACCAGCATCTCCTATCAGGCACGTGATGAACTTATGAAATCAGGTGACCTCGAACTCCATTGGTTGGAACTTGATACTTATACACCTGGCATGTTTCTAGATAATTTCTGAAAAAGAATATTCCTATTTGGCAAGTGGACCAATGGGATTCTAGCTAAATAACTTTTTTATCCACTTGGATTTACGGAGCCCCTGTTTCCTATAAAAAGGGGTCTTGCCCTTCGAGTGAAAAAGTCCATCATGGAAGGGCCGCCATAGCCATTGAGAGAGAGCCTTCTACAAGAGACAAACCTGAGAAGGAAAGAGCGGAGTTGCGAAGAAGAAAGGAGAGTGAGCATTGAGAAGAAATGGAAAGAGAGAAAGAATTGAGAGAGTGAGAGCCTGTGAGAGGAGAAGAAATTGAGTGAAGCCGGAGCATCAACTGAAGATGTTCCAGTGTCTTGACTCATGGATCAAATCCAAAGTCAATCTGCTCGTCGGATCTATATCTTATTTTTTTCCTTTATTGTTTTCTTGTTTTATTTTTGCATTTTCTTCTAGCTCTTTCGATACCCTGTTCTGGGTTCGGGTCCCTTCTGAGTGATCAGAAGGAGGGAGATCTGATCTCCGATGTCCCCTCTGACGTATCAGAGGAAGAGAGACTTAGGTCTCTGGGTTGTGAGTGACAGAATGTTGGTCACGAGGTTCCCTCTGTGCTTACAGAGGAAGGGAGGCATGTTCCTTCGGTCACTACTGAGGTAGTGGGTTCTTATCTAGTGTGGTGCTAGATTAGAGGTTGAGGGATTTGTCTCCCTCTGGTTCAAGCTGTTTGTCAGCATTTTGTCACAGACTGAGTCTGCTTCTTACAGTTTGCAAGGTGAAGCCATACTCTGATTTGAGTGTAGGGTGGATGTAGCTCTACGAAGCAGATCGAACCACCTTAAAAATCCTATGTGTATTGTGGGTTGATGATGTGCGTTTGGTTCCTATCTCCTACCTCCCGTTCGCAGGTTGGTGTTTGAGTTGCTTCTTCCTTACTATCTAATATAGTATTAATCTGGTATGAGCTAGTAATGTTTTATATATGATCCACATAATTAAGCTTTTGCTAAGGTTAGCGTCCAATTAATTCCAGCACACCTTCATTTGGTTGATTATGGTTCGGACTGAATCATCGTTTGTTGTCTGCTTCTACTTGGAGTGTTGTCTTTGTGTGCTAAGCATTCAAGTTTAGTTCCCTGAGAACTGTTAATCATTCGTGAGCATATGTATTATGGGCTTTCACCTTCTTGCCACCTGTAGTTTTTTGTTCCGGTTAGCTGCATTTTATTTCAAGCTTTTGTATTTCAAATTGAGCTAAAGTTTGTAGTTGGATCCATTCACCCCCCTCTGGATCCCTCTGTGCACCCATCTATTTCCTAACAATTGGTATCAGAGCGGTCTCTGATTCATCAGATCCAACGATCTGCAGAGAGAATCTTGCTTATTTGGTACATTGTTTTGAATTATTGAATTGAATTGATTTCGATGGCTTACCCACCTATGTTTGATGGTCTCGATTTTAGTATCTGGTTATACTGCATGCGTAAATTTGTGAACTCCGTTGATTCTGACTTGTGGATTTTAGTTTCACATGGACCATATGAAATGCTTGGAGACAAGTCCAAGTGGACTATTGTTCAGAAGTTCAAAAATGTCGATAATATCAGAGCTCTGAAAATAATGAAATCAACAGTTGATACTGACGTGTTCTCTTTTGTCTCCAATTGCAAATCTAGAAAGGAGATATTGGATAAATTGACGGCCATCTATAATCAACAGGAGGACAAATGCTTGATGGCCGACAGAGCTGATCACAACAGTGATCAATCGGACGATTCATCATCTCAAGTAAGCTCCGAGTCTGAAGAACTGTCGTTTGATGAGTTGATGAATCTGTATGAAGAACTGTTAGATAGATATAATAAAATAAAAACTAAAAATAAAAAGTTAAAAAAGAAAGTTGAGCAAATTCAAATTCATCATGCAAAAATTATTTGAAATTAATACAATCATATGACATGTGTTTGCTTGATGAAGAAATAAACAAGGAACTAATTGGTTCTTTAAGGGATGAAAATAAAAATATGCTAGCAAGAATTTCTGAACTAGAAGAAAAATTGAACTCAACAAACAACGATCAGACTTCAGCTATTGAATTGATTCAAAATGAAAATCTGAACGAACAAAATAAAAAGCTAATGCTATTGAATATTGTCATGTCGGAAAGACTAATATCTCTTGAAAAAGAAAAATGTGTGTTTTCTGACAATGTTGATAACCTGCTCACTCCTGAGAAAGAAATTGAAAACTTCAAAAATGAAAATGAAACTCTGAAAGATAGGTTGGCTACTTGTGAGAGACATAGAACAAGTTCTGAAACTCCCATAGCTTTCTTGGAAAACAAAATCAAAGAATTGGATCAGTCCTCATCTAAATCTACGAAAGATAAAGGTAAAACGAAAATTCCTTTGGAAGATGAAGTCGATGATCAGAGAGAGGGGCTAGGCTATAATTCTGAAATTAGAAATCAGCTATACTCCACCTTTGTGCGAAGCTCAAATATAGTTAGCACCTCTGCCACCTCTCCACGTTAGGCAACTATTCAAAGAATTCAAAAAAAAATGAAACATAGACAAAGAAATTTAGCAAGTCCAACATGCATTTCAAGAACTCCCATATGAAAAACCATGCAATAAAACACACAAATAAGTCATGTTTCTATTGTGGTAAGCATGGTGACTTTATGCATGTTTGTAAATTGATGAAAGAAGATGATTTGAATATTGGTGAAATGCATGCTAGGAAGTTTCATGCTAGAAAATTTCCTACTAATCATAAAAAGGAAGTTTATTGTTATTACGGTGGGAAATCAGGACACATGGCTGAACAATGTTGGTTTGCTGAAGAAAAACAAAATTTTCATTCTCATGCTAAACACATTAAATTTCCTGCAAATCAGCATGTTCTTAATAAAAGTAAAGCTATTTCAAAAGGCCAGCATGTGAAGTGCTTCGACTGCGGGAAGCTGGGCCATAGGGCTAGTGAATGCTGGTCAACTATTGATAAAAGAAATTCTCCTTCATATTTTCACTGTGGAAAGCATGGCCATTCAGTCAAGGACTGTTGGCATGCAAAACAAAAGAAAAATTCTCATAATAACAGATCTGGTTATTCACAGAATTTTAGAAATCATGCGTATCAGAAAAATGTGAAAAATCCAAGATATTATTTTTATTGTGGTCACTATGAACATTTTATTTCCATTGTGATAAGCTGAAATTTGATGATTTCCATGGTCAAAAACTGTCAAGAGCACCTGGTAGAAGTGCCACTAACCATGGAGGACCCAAGAATCCTTGGATACCTGTGTATACAAAATGATATTTGTGCCTTGCAGGTGTGCCTTGAAGAAAAAGGAAAATAGAATAAGAGGGGTTCAATGAAATCAAGGCACATGAAGTTTGGTAAAACCCCATTTTTGTTTCTGTTGTTTTAGTTGATGTGTTGAAAAATTCCATCTCAGAATGTGCACATCATGCTTTGTATGTCAGCTAAAATCCCATGCACACATGTACATCTGCATATATCATTTGCATTGTCTTCATAAGTCTCTCAATGCATTTAGATAGAGAAAGTCAATGCATATGTTGGTCTGTTCATACTAAAATAATTTGAAGTCAATTGCATATCATATACGATCATTGCAAATCTGTGGCATACATTTTTCACATATTGATGGGGCATCAAAGGTGATTTCCATACACGGGTGGAGTGTATTTGTGTGTTATGGCTTGTATGAGATTGTAATTGTGTCATTTCTTTCATTTGGGCTTCTTGTAAGGCTTATATCAAGCCAATGGGCCATTTGTAATGTAGAGTCCATGGCTAGGTTGCCATTAGTAGAGTCCATTAGGAGCTTATTCCATATTGGGTCTTAAGGCCATCATTATGGACCTTAATAGCCACTTAGGCCCAAATAGGCTTCTCTCTCTCATGGGCCACCAAGGGTGGAAGAGTCTAGCATGGTTAGTGGGCTTGTAACATGGCATTTGACCACACTTGGCCCAAGGGAGGCCCATGAAGGGGGCGCCCCCTTCTTTGGCTCTATTAGGCTAGTTAGGTGTGATTTAGGTGAGGTTGGAATGGAATTAGTCCAAGTTTGAATTGGAATGGTCAAGATAGATTAAAAAAATTATATTTGGTGTGTTATTCACACTTCATCTCAGCCATTCAATCCCCAACCCTTGATCCAAGGGTCCATATTAGATTTGACTGGAGTCATATATAACCATGTATTTTCATGAGAAAATGAATGAAAAATCAGAATTTTGTTGAATGCCTTGAGTGAATTTCGACCTCTGCCCTCTCTCCCTCTGGTTTCTTCATCCCAACCTCCATTTCTAGAGTGTTTCTATCTCCCTTCATCTCCTCTCAACCTCCGGTGATCGTCTGTGCCGCCGCTCGTGCCGCCTTCGAGCCGCCATGGAATCGTCATCAAGTTTCTGTCCTGCTGGACAGAGGTGTGGTTCGAGAATTCCTGAAGCCAGCCATGAGTTCTGATCGATTTAAAATTTTGAGGGTTGGTTCCTATCTTCTAGCCCCTTCTCCACAAAAACATTGAGGTTCATAATCCACCGTTTCATATCTTTACCATTTCGTTCAACTCTCAATCTCAGATCTATTCTGTCACTGTCTACAGTGACAGTAGCCTGGAGTTTCATGTCTTAGGTCCACTTTTTGATTTATTTTAGTTCGCCCAATTTTACTGCAGATTACAACCATTCACCCCTTCATCCAAAATTTTTCTCAATTTTTGGTTTGTCCATTTCATATTTTCTAAAAATCGTTCTCTATCCCAGCTACAGTTCTGTCCCCCTGATCCCAGATCTGATCTTCATCCACTAAACAAATCACAGCAAATCATAGACACATCCAAATGGATCCAAACCACTTTTTTCGTCTTTCCCGCTCAATTTCCCACAACTTTTCTGAAGAACAAAACCCCAGATTCGAATGTCTAGCTCGCGGTCAAAGGCAATCCACAGTCAAGTTCTCTGCAGGTCTGAGTCTTCGGTTACTGTACAACAGGAGATTGAAAATTCCATAAGTCAAGATCCGAGCAGATCCAGGCTAGATCTTTGGGCCTAGGTTGAATAACTTCAAGCTAGCTTTCCAACGGCGCCAGTCTCGTGTCGATCCGACATCGGGGCTGATCGCAGTGCCCATTCTCGCCGGAGCGCGCGCCGAAATACAGAACCGGCAGATTTCCAATCGGGTTTTCCGACCGGTGCCGAACGGAGCCGCCGGGCCTCCGGCCGGCGAACCAGCGTGCCGCCATCCCAAGGAGCGACCCTCCGGGCATCCACCACTACAGCGGTGCCACCGGGTCCCACACGGCCCCTCCGGACAGCACGTGGGCCCCACCGTCACGTGTTCGGGTGTTGCCGAATCAACGCGAGAAGCTGCCCATCAACCCGAATTCGGTCCTCCCGGACCCCATTGTGTAGCCCTTTACCTCCCTGCGTGGAGTGGGCAGCGAGTTGCATTTCTGTAATATCCGTGTATAATTGTTCCGGGAGTACGACTTCGGCCGGGTCCGTCTTCCCCACGCCGAGCGCGTGGAGGTATCGTCTTCGCTCCTACACTTGGCCTTTCGCTTATTTCATATATGCTTGCTTATGCCACTGCTAGAGAGCATGATAGGGTAATTAGCTCGCTTTCTATTTATATCACCGCTGCTGTGAGAGAGAGCGTTACCGTCCCGTGACCCGATCCGGGCACGAGTGAGAGCCGACCACCCTAGCTCACAGCCGGTTTCTCAACCGCGCACATCCGACGGTTCCCTCGTTAAGGGGCAGTCACGAGCTTGTCGTGTCCGTGGTCCCGTCCCGCATCAATTTGGTATCAGAGCGAGTTTGAGTCTAGGGTGTCAAAAAAAAAGAGTGTCATTTACATCGAGTCATTAGTCGGTCTAAGTCGTGTTTAGAGTCATCATTGTTTTAAAAAAAAAGTGTCTTTTTACATCACATCCCTTTACTCGGTATATCAAAAGGTGTTGTCCGAACGTTAGGCTACGCCTATCGGGAAGGCCGCACACTTGCGCGAGTGATCTTCGGATCGCTTATCTCCGCCACGTACCGAGTCTTGGTTGTGTCTAGGTTGTCGTCGAGTCACATTCCAACTTTGCATTACTTAGGGCCGTGTCTAGTGTTTTGTCCAAATGGCCTTGCATATCCATTCCTAGGGGACCCAACCCCATCTTGGCCACCATGGCCACATCCCGAGCCTATAGTCCAGATGAAGTGGGCGCAATGTTCCAAGCCATGCTGGGAAAAGTGCAAAGGTTTAGTACAAGCCTAGATCAGTTTAGTACTAGCCTAGATCGGTATATCGGGGTAGATTGGTTGTTCCCGGAACCACCCCAAGGACCCCTTCACTATGAGAAGGACATTCCTTCCTCACCCATGAGAGCTCCAATGTCATCACTCTCTATTTCCGAACTTGATTCGGAACTATCCCATTTGGAGCCACCAAGACCCGAGCCACCCGTGTTTCTTACGGGAACACTTTACATAGCCGAGCCACTTTTTAGTTGGCTCAAGGATGGCTTGGTCCCACATCCCTTTCCATCCATGGATCCCACCTTACCTTTAGTGCCGGTCAACTCATTTCATACCACATTTCGATCTAGTCACCATGTTGATACGTTGGACGATCTTATCATGGGATTAGATTCACAATGGAAGTTGACGCACCTACTGGCCCGAGGCTTTGACCAACCCATTAGTCTTAGCTTCACCCATCCGGCCTTAGGGTCCATTACCTCCGAGTGCACCGTGGGTTGTGTCACCACGGAGGTCCTCTTACTCCTTCCCGTACCGGACGAGCCCGAATTCATACCCTTTTGTCCGAGGGAGGAATCATACTTCTTGCCCACGATCCCCGTCCCACCCGTTACAATTCAAGAAGGTGACTACCCACATCTTCAAACCTTCTACATGTGGGACCGTGACTTGTGGGAACCCACCACAAGGGGTCATACCTTCTTTGACCCTTTTGACCCCTTTACTATTAGGCTTCCCGAGTTACCACCCGTACTCCCCTTCTTCAAGGAAGCCCACTTTTACGCCCCTTCCCCTCGGGATGGGCCATCTACATCCACCAATCCCGACCCACCTACACCCGGCCCTTCTAAACCACCCGAGTCGCCCACATTCGAAAGGCCGTCCACGCATAACCACACCCGACGTATAGGTGTTCCCCATGCCATCCATTCCCAGTTGCACAACATGCATGCATGGCACATATTCGGGTGTCCTGGTCCGCCGTCACCCATGTACGGGTCGGACTAACATTAGGTGTGTCTAGGGTCATAGTTGAGTCAGTGTGTTTTCTTGTGTGGTTTGTTTGTAAGGTGTGTTTTGAGTCGATTGTTGTGTGGTTTGCATTCGTGCGTCAGTGCATGGTGAGTCTGCATGTGTCTTGTGCAAGCTCGTTGTCGTTCTCTTGTGAGTGTGAAGCGAGTCGACTCACTGATGAGTATGGGATCGGTTTTACTTCTATACCCGGATCAGTCACCTATAGGGACTCAGCGGTGATTCCTAGTGAGTCTTCGAGCTGTTTTCTTCCCTTTTGAGAGTGCCCTTCGGAGTGACCACCTTTAGCCCATAGCAGTTCGCATATCGAGTATATATGGAATGAGCAGGTGACGATCACTTGGAGTGGAGCATACCCGCGCTACTTGGCACGGTGACGGATCTGTCGGAGTACCGGAGCAGCCATACCCCTACTCGACGGGGTCGAGTTCCTCCCACCCGGGGAGAATTGATGGGGCATCAAAGGTGATTTCCATACACGGGTGGAGTGTATTTGTGTGTTATGGCTTGTATGAGATTGTAATTGTGTCATTTCTTTCATTTGGGCTCCTTGTAAGGCTTATATCAAGCCAATGGGCCATTTGTAATGTAGAGTCCATGGCTAGGTTGCCATTAGTAGAGTCCATTAGGAGCTTATTCCATATTGGGTCTTAAGGCCATCATTATGGACCTTAATAGCCACTTAGGCCCAAATAGGCTTCTCTCTCTCATGAGCCACCAAGGGTGAAAGAGTCTAGCATGGTTAGTGGGCTTGTAACATGGCATTTGACCACACTTGACCCAAGGGAGGCCCATGAAGGGGGCGCCCCCTTCTTTGGCTCTATTAGGCTAGTTAGGTGTGATTTAGGTGAGGTTGGAATGGAATTAGTCCAAGTTTGAATTGGAATGGTCAAGATAGATTAAAAAAATTATATTTGGTGTGTTATTCACACTTCATCTCAGCCATTCAATCCCCAACCCTTGATCCAAGGGTCTATATTAGATTTGATTGGAGTCATATATAACCATGTATTTTCATGAGAAAATGAATGAAAAATCAGAATTTTGTTGAATGCCTTGAGTGAATTTCGACCTCTGCCCTCTCTCCCTCTGGTTTCTTCATCCCAACCTCCATTTCTAGAGTGTTTCTATCTCCCTTCATGTCCTCTCAACCTCCGGTGATCGTCTGTGCCGCCGCCGCCGCCGTTCGTGCCGCCTTCGAGCCGCCGTGGAATCATCATCAAGTTTCTGTCCTGCTGGACAGAGGTGTGGTTCAAGAATTCCTGAAGCCAGCCACGAGTTATGATCGATTTGAAATTTTGAGGGTTGGTTCCTATCTTCTAGCCCCTTCTCCACAAAAACATTGAGGTTCAAAATCTACCGTTTTGTATCTTTACCATTTCGTTCAACTCTCAATCTCAGATCTATTCTGTCACTGTCTACAGTGACAGTAGCCTGGAGTTTCATGTCGTAGGTCCACTTTTTGATTTATTTTAGTTCGCCCAATTTTACTGGAGATTACACCCATTCACCCCTTCATCCACAATTTTTCTCAATTTTTGGTTCGTCCATTTCATATTTTCTAAAAATCATTCTCTATCCCAGCTACAGTTCTGTCCCCCTGATCCTAGATCCGATCTTCATCCACTAAACAAATCACAGAAAATCATAGACACATCCAAACGGATCCAAACTACTTTTTCCATCTTCCCCGCTCAATTTCCCACAACTTTTCTGAAGAACACAACCCCAGATTCGAATGTCTAGCTCACGGTCAAAGGCAATCCACAGTCACATTCTCTGCAGGTCTGAGTCTTCGGTTACTGTACAATAGGAGATTGAAAATTCCATAAGTCAAGATCCGAGCAGATCCAGGCCAGATCTTTGGGCCTAGGTTGAATAAATTCAAGCTAGCTTTCCAACGGCGCCAGTCTTGTGTCGATCCGACATCGGGGCTGATCGCAGCGCCCATTCTCGCCGGAGCGCGCGCCGAAATACAGAACCGGCAGATTTCCGATCGGGTTTTCCGACCGGTGCCGAACGGAGCCGCCGGGCCTCCGGCCGGCGAACCAGCGTGCCGCCATCCCAAGGAGCGACCCTCCGGGCATCCACCACTATAGCGGTGCCACCGGGTCCCACACGGCCCCTCCGGGCAGCACGTGGGCCCCACCGTCACGTGTTCGGGTGTTGCCGAATCAACGCGAGAAGCCGCCCGTCAATCCGAATTCGGTCCTCCCGGACCCCATTGTGTAGCCCTTTACCTCCCTGCGTTGAGTGGGCAGCGAGTTGCATTTCTGTAATATCCGTGTATAATTGTTCCGGGAGTACGACTTCGGCCGGGTCCGTCTTCCCCACGCCGAGCGCGTGGAGGTATCGTCTTCACTCCTACACTTGGCCTTTCGCTTATTTCATATATGTTTGCTTATGCCACTGCTAGAGAGCATGATAGGGTAATTAGCTCTCTTTCTATTTATATCACCGCTGCTGCGAGAGAGAGCGTTACCGTCCCGTGACCCGATCCGGGCACAAGTGAGAGCCGACCACCCTAGCTCACAGCCGGTTTCTTAACCGCGCACATCTGACGCTTCCCTAGTTAAGGGGCAGTCACGAGCTTGTCGTGTCCGTGGTCCCGTCCTGCATCACATATGCATTTGCAATGTGCATTGTCATGATTACTCTGAAAACTGGAAAATTGGTCGACCGATCAAGTGTCTTTGGTCGACCGAATGCAAATATCTTTATGTTTTCTCATGAAATTTGCATTGTCTTGCATAATTTGAAACATTGGCATTGCATATAGGACTGCACTGTAATTATTATGCACTTTCATGCATGATCACATGATATATCAAATGGCATAGTGCTAAAGGGCAGATGAGGTCTATCTGGAAGCTCTAACCATGTGTGAGGTGATCTTTAGACCAAGTCCTCCGCCTAGTACAATAGGTCAAACTGCATATAGATAAATTTAGTCAGTCATGAGCTTAGCTAAATAACCCCGTGCATGGTCTTCATATCATAATTGATGTCTCAATGAAATTAGATAGGGGGAGTCCCTGCATTTCATAATCTACTCATGTGCATTTGTTTGCTATCATGCACAATTAATGTGTCTGAATGGTTTGCATATGAATTGTGTCAAAAACTCCAAAAGACTATCTGAAATGCATGCACATTCTTAGGGGGAGTTGGTTTTAGTAGATATCTGGTGCATGTTAAATGTTGCTACAAATTGAAATAAATTTGTCCTTGTTCAGAAAGCATGCTCACCCTTTAAAAATACTCTGTCTAGAATGAGTGAGTCTATGCAGCTGATCTTACTACGTCGATCCAGTGATTCAAATCCTTCAAATCATTCAACTTTGCTCTTCTGTGAAAAACTCATTCACCTACTGCCTACCTGCTACATCATTGGATGTCTGTGTTTGCTAGCTCATGCACATTTTTAGGTGGAGTACTGCATAATTCTTTATATCACAAGCTTCACTGTGAAAATCTCAAAGTCGACTTACCTGTGTAAATTTCAAGCTTCATTTGAATTCTGATATTTGTGAACTCATGATCTGTCTAATTATCTTGGTTCACTCTTAATGCTGCAAATACTTCACGTTTCTGACATTGATTGCTACCTTTGTCACATGTTTGCACTGGTCATCCTAAAATTAACTCATGACAGCAAATTTGCTTGGATTCTATTGCCATAATTCTGATATGGTCACTCCTGAGCTAGACTTATTAATGATTGTCCTTCTGAAAGATTCCTTCCTGAAAATCATCTTGGGTTTTGCTGTTATTTGAATACTTTTGCCATACTGTCTTGAACTTCATTGTCATATTCATGAGTTACCTTCATTGATGTCTGCCCATCTACTATCATATCTTTGAAGTCACCTTGATGAGCTTGCACTATGTCAGGCTATTCCTAAAATTCCTTGATCTAAAATGCTGGAAGATTTCAATTTGTATACCTTGATCATAAATCTGAAAACAATCTTAAAAAAGAATCTTCTATTATACAGGATTATGAATGACTAAAGCATTCAAGTGGTTTAAGTTTAATGTATTCCTTGAGTTTGGATATGATTATCTTGAAAATATTTGAGTAAATTTTAATAAACCTTAATCGGCTGCTTCATGTTGAGTCATGTCAAATCTTCTGAAATCTGAAAATTTTGAAATCATGACTTTCTTTGGTTGAGATACGTGAAGTAAGTATTATCTTTAAACATCTGAATGATCTAAAAAGTTCCTAAGGGTCAAAATTTGTCAGAGCAATAACTTTGGTCACTGAGAAACCATGTCCAAAGGACTGTGTCATGAAGTGCCATAGTTAACACTGTTGAAAAATTATTGAAAAACCAAGCAGAGCAATGGCTTGTACACTAAGAAATATATCTCACTTATCAATAAAATGAGTTGAGGTATGTCATGAGGTGTCAATGACATCTCTATTCATTATGAAGCAAGACAGTTAGTCACACCAAAAGAAAAATTTTGAAAATGGTTGCAAAAGAAAAATTGATGAAAATATGGACAAAATCAGATGTAATCATGTTTGTTTAACCTCAATACTAACATTTGTAACTCCTAAAGGACTCATTGAAATTTTAAATGAGTAAGATGAAGGGTGGTTAAACAAGATGTAACTATGAGGGTTTGGTTCTTTTTTATTAAAATTTGAATTTAGATATGAATATAGAAAGTTTTATGGACAAACTTTGAACACATCAGATTTAAACCATCCTGTCCAATAAAGAACATGTTATAAGCCCTTATAATAGAAGAGTCTGAGAATTCAGTACTTTTGAATTTATGAAATTGGTATCTCATTGAAAACCTTCATGAACCATCCATTCATTTGGAATTACATTTGGAAATCTTATGTTCAGATTCACTCATCTCCTGAATATTTTTACTTGCTCACATCAATACACACAGGTTCACTGCACATTAAGCTTAATATCAGTTTCTGATTATTGATAGTCAATACTTCTTGAAGTGTTTTTTTTAACCTGAATTGTTCATGCAGGATGGGACGCGGACTCGAGACAACAAGCGACTCTAGCTCGCGGACGTCCCTAAGCGAGGGAAGCATGCGGATGTGCGCGGTTGAGAAACCGGCAGTGAGCCGAGGGTATCGGCTTTTTTGCGTACTCAGATTGAGTCACGGGATGGGTCACGCTCGCTCTCTCTCACAGCGGTGATAAAAATTTGACGAGCTAGTTATCCTATCACTCTAGCAGCGACATAAGGAAACATATATGAGTAAAGCAAATTACCGAGAGGGAAGCAGACATGATACCTCCACGCTACCGGGCGTGGGAAGATGACCCCAACCGAAACTCGTACTCCCGATACAGCAATAACCAATAATTATAGAAATGAATTTATCACCCACTCCACGCAGGGAGGTAAAGGGCTACACGTGGGACCCGGGAGTAGCGGGCCCGGGTTGACGGGTAGCGTTTTGGGCAGCTCCGGCGATAGCGCGTGCCAACAAGCGTGGGGCCCACGTCCTGATCGGCGGGCCGATCGGGCTGGGAGTGGTACCACTGCGGTGGGGACTCCTGGAGGGATGATCCCTAGGAAGGGGAACACGCTGGTTCACCGGGTGGAAGGCGAGGCGGCCCGACGGGGGACATTGTTGCTTGCTGTCCACGGATCTGTTCTGCAGTTTTAGGGTTACACGACCCGACAAAAAAAACTGCTGCGATCAGCACGGATGTCAGATCGACGCTAAACTGGCGCCGCTACGAAGCTCTTTCAGAGATCTACGACCATGGGCTGGTATAGGAATTTTTATGGCCTTGCAATTTTCGTGGGGTATTTATGAACTGACTGATCTCTGAACCCAGAACTGACTGGGCAGATTCTAATCTACCTGATGAAGCACGTTGACCGAGGTTGAAACTTTGGATCCGAGAGTTGGGATTTTTATGAAAGATAGAGGGGAAAGTAAGGAACACGAGGATAATTTTTTTGTAATTTTCTGATGGGGTTTGAGGGGGGAAATGGATTTTAGAACAGTGGGTGGTCGGATCTGGACTGCTGAGGACAGAGTTGAGTCCGGATTTTACAGTGGTTTTTAAAAATGGTAAACGGACTTCAAAAATCCTAATAAAATTTGTGGGATGAGGATTGGGTGGACAGAAGTTCCAGTCCAAATTTTAGCTCAATCTAAAATTGGAAAGGGGTTCGAATGGGTGAAGAGTATGGCTATTAGAACACAAGTCTACACAGGGGCAGATTATGTAGGCTGTGGGGAATTAAAGGGAAAGGGGGGCAAACGACGGGAAATAGCTTGAAAATTTTAGTGGGACGTGGGAACTACAAGGGGTTCTCACCCTGAAAATTTCAGCCTGGTCAGATCTCGGAGTTGAGAGCTAAAATTCGGCCTTTGGCTTGCTAGATGGTGGAAAACAGATCTCCGACGATGGCGGGGGCGGTGCGATGGCAGCACGAACGGAGGCGGCGACAGAGCTTCACAACCAGAGATGAGATACCACTTGGAATCCACCAAGTTTTGTAGGGAATCAACCCTAGAAACCACAACAATCCAGCTGCTAGAAGGAGAGGGAGAGAGGGGGCACCCAAGGCTTCTTGAATTTCTCAAAATTTCTTCTCATTAATTCTCACAAAATGGAAAATACATAGATTTTATAGAAATGTATAAATGACCTAAACTACCCTCAGATCTAGGGTTAGGGAGGGGTAAACAAGGGATAGAACAATTAATCCCCCATGTGGTCAAATGACCAAAATAAATAAAATATAACATGAATAAACTATATTAAAGGGGGGGCGCCCCTTTGAAAATGGGTAATAAAATTTGAAATTTCTACCATCTTGTCCCCCCCTTGGTCCAAGTCCAATCTTGGACTTTGAACTAGCCCCACATGGGCCCTAGAACTTAGGTGGACCAATGGGAAAGAGGGTGGGGGACCCTGCTGGACATACTAATATTTTACATAGAAATCCAAAGGCCTTTTTGCAAAGAAACCCAAAGATTCCTAAAGACTAACAAATTGGCTTATAATGCCTTACAATTGTAAACCCAATTAACCAAGGATATAAATGTAAACAAAAGGACACAAATGCAAAAATAAAATGTTAGTGCTCAGTGTTGATTCCCATCAATTCTCCCCGGGTGGGAAGAACTCGACCCTGTCGAGTAAGGGGTGCGGCTGCTCATGTTGCTCCGACGGATCTATCACCGACCAGGCAGCGCGGAGTACGCTCCACTCCAAGTAATCGTCACCTGCTCATCCCGTATATATTCGATATGCACATGCTGCTGTAGGAATGAGGCTAGTGGTGGACACTCCGGGGTGGGGTCACTCTCAAAGGAAGGAGACATCTCAATGACTCACTAGGAATCACCGCGGAGTCCATATATGTGACTAGATCCGAGACATTGAATGGTAGAGCCGATCCCAAATTCTGGCAAGTCTACAACGTACGCACGAGATCTGACTTGCCTCACATGATAGGGTGCTAGGCCATGATACAGAGGGGGGGTGAATGTATCCCTCTACCAATAATGCCCAAATTAAAACTCAGATGCTAGACACAGTCTCGGAATAAAACCAATTCACTTGATCATATGAAGAAACACTTGGAGTGCGCCTATGCAATCATCTAGCGGAAGCAAAGCAAGGCAATCAAACCACTACACAGATAATTTTTTAGGTGGTTCGGTCCACAGACCTACGTCCACCCCTCACTCCCAACCGGAGTGAGGCTTCCACTAGCACAAGATAGAAACCGCAGACTCAGTCTGCAACAGGTGCTGCCAAACAGCTTGACCAGGGGAACAACCTCCATCTTCCTCCAGACCGGAGGGACACCCCAAGTGACTCCCAGCCACTTGGAACCAGAGACTAGGTCTCTCTTCCTCCAGACCAGGAGGGAACCCACCAGTGACTCCCCGTCACCAGCAAATCAGAGGTCATAGACCTCTCTTCCTCTAGACCAGGAGGGAACCACTGATGACACACAGTCACCAGCAAACTGGAGATCAGATCTCCCTTCCCATGAGTCCACAGGAGGAACCCGACCTCACTACTGAGTATCGGAAGAACAAAAGTAATCAGAGTAACAAAAGGAAAAATAAGAAATGAAAATAACACAACAAACAGAAAGCTGGAAACTCAAATGCACAATGTGGCTCTCAACGGAGCTGACTGGCCTGGATCTGATCCACAATCCAGTAGGAACTTCTTCTGCTACTTATCTTCTTCTTCTTCTCAACTCACGCTCTCTCTTTCTCTTCTCTGCTCTCCTTTTCTCTCTCACTGTCTTTCTCTTTCTCGATCTCTCTTCTGCTCTCTCTATTCTTCTGCTCAGGCTCACTCTTCTTCTTTCTTCTCCTTATTCTGCTCTCTGCTGCTCTCTTCTTCTATCACTCTCTGCTGCTCTCTTTTTCTTCTTGCTGGATCGTGCAGACACTCTTTCTTTTATCAACACTCGATCAGTCTTCTTCTGAGGAAGAAGTCTTCTATATATAGCAGCAGCTCAGGGCGTGTGTCTTCCACATCTCCTGCCCAATTGACTCTACCACGTGTCAGCATCTCAGCTCCTTGGATCACGTGCCCAGACACCTGCAAGATTAATGAAGAGTTCAGTCGATGAACAATATCAGCTGAAGACAGTGTACAGACTTTATTCAGCAGGCAAGACAATGGATGTATAGGGTTAGTCGTGTGAAGGAGGACGAGTGTATAGACTTGATAACACATGCTGTAGAATGCATATGATGTAGTGTATAGGCTTGATGAAAGTAATGCATGCACAATGATGCAATGTTCAGACTTTGCTGAAGAGTGCCAGTCGATGTATAGACTTGGCTGAAGCCAACGCTTGAAGCAATGTTCAGACTTTACTGTAGGCTGCCAGTCGATGTTTAGACTTGCTGCGAGCAGGCTGGCAGAGGATGTATATACTTGCTGTGCAGGCTACCTGACCATGTATGGACTTTGCTGAAGGTAATGCATGAGGCAATGTTCAGACTTTGTGTATGCAATGCAGTGGCGTGTACACACTTTGTGAATGTGAAGCTATGCATGTATAGACTTCACATATGCAGTCATTATATCATGTATAGACTTAGTGTTCACGTGAGAAAACGATGTATGGAGTTGATGTATGCAGCAATAAGAATGTACATACTTTATTACGTGCATGACAGACAATGTCTAGACTTGCTATAATGTGTGCAGCTAAAGGAGCAAACAGATCTATAGACTTTAAGTAAAGATGCATGAGCAATGTATAGACTATGCATATGCACACTAGCGAGTGTATAGACTTGCTACGGCATCAAAGTATGCACAACGTAAATGGTGCCTTCTTCCTAGGCGTTTGATTCAAAAGTGACGCCACTTTTGGTGGGCGTCAAATTCCAGACACAGTGGAATGTGTAGACTTCATTCGGCACAAAGCAACATATCGATGTACAGACTTTGGCTTGATCAATGCACAATGCACATATGGATGTACAGACTTGAACGTAGGTAAAGATACCAATGTTCAGACTTGTGCAATGTATGGACTTAGTGTTGTGCGAGCATTGCTGCAGCCAGTGTACAGACTTGATGATGTGCAATGCATGAACAACCAATGCAGTGTGCAGACTTGATCTCTTGCAATGCAGCAATGTATAGACTTTACTATGCGTGCATGCTACGATGTGTAGACTTGATGAAATGCAAGGCAACGCAGACACTGGCTGTATAGACTTGGATATGTATGCAGGGCGAGGCATGGCAAACTCTGTACATACTTATGTTATGCAGCCAAACTATGTACATACTTGATCAGACGCTAAGTGAGACAGAGCTGGCTGTACACACTTTGAGAGACGATGCACTGTTGGCTAATGCGGTACAGACTCTGATAGCGTGAGACGCTGAATGAGACGATCGGATGTACAGACCTTGGCTAATGCATGAAGACAAACGCTGTACAGACTTGGATAGACGATGTATAGACATGATCTGAATGCATGGACTATGCCCTTGAAGAATGTACTGACTTAGACCGCCTGCATGCTATGCAATGTACACACTTTGAATGCCTGCATGCTATGCAATGTATAAACTTCGAGGACTTCATGCTGTGCAATGTGTAGACTTGAGGTCTCGCATGCAATGCAGTGTGTAGACTTTGAAGTGCTTGCGGCTGTGCAATGTGCAGACTTTGAAGTCTCGCATGCAATGCATTGTGTGGACTTGTCATGCCTACACAAGGCGATGTACATACTTGCTGCGTGATGCTAATGTGCAGACTATGTAAATGCATGCAGTGTATAGACTACACTTATCTGGGGAGTCGACCCATCTAGAAAGGGGGTTGACCCACTTCTATCCAGACTATGCTGAGTGTGATGATGCATGGATGTTTAGCCTGTACTGACTTCCACAAGCAGAGTAAAGCAACTGATGTATATGTATATGAATGCTTTATGCAGCAGATAACATGACTGAACATCTAATGCAATGCTTTAGATCTGATAAACTGACTGAACAGTAATGCAATGCTTTATGCTCTGATAAACTGACTGAACATCAGAATGACTAAAATGACTAAATATCACATAGTGACTCACAATGTTTAACTCACATCAAAACCAATCATCAAAATCACAGGGGCACAACAATCTCCCCCTTTTTGATGATGGCAACACTGTCAACACAGTGAGTCATTCTGATGATGTGAGTCATTCTGATGACTCAAACTATTCTCCCCCTTTGACTTTATCAAAAAGAAAATAGTTTGAGAAGTTAAAGCATATTTATGACTCAGTCAATTTCTCCCCCTTGCTATAATCAAGATGAACCATGGAGAGGTATGAATGTAGAGATGCAGATGCCACAAGAAATGCAATACCTCCCCCTAAATATATGAATGCAAGGTCACAATTGATATGAACATGATTCAATATGACAAGGAAGCTCCCCCTGAATAGATACCAATTGATATGCATCTGTTGCATTTCTCCCAATTGATATGGTTGAGAGGGAGACCACAGTGGCATTCAAGGATAAGTTCAGGTCAATGAATCAAGGACAGGGAGCAAAATAGTTTCAAATAATAGATTTTCAAATAAGCTCCAAACACAAGAAGTTCAGCCAGATTTTTAAGGAGATACCAATCTCATAAATCAATAACATAATTTTTCAAAATCTTCCATTATAAGGGCTTATGAATGAACTTTATTGAACAGCATGGTTTAAACATGATGTATACAAAGTTTGTCAATAAAATTCTGTATTTATATCTAAAATAACAGTTTAATAAAAGTAAACCAAGCCCTCATATTTATATCTTGATTAACCTCCCTTTCTCTTACACAATCAAATTTACTGACTTCTTTAGGAATTACATTCACTAGTATTGAGATCAAGCAATTATGAAGTCATGTGAATTTGTCTAGGGTTATAGCAATTTAGCTTTTAGATCAATATTCAAGTATTACAATTTGTTCAGCAAATTTTCATACTACATATTTCCAGAGCACTCTAGTTCAGTGCACACTTTGTAACTAGAGGATATACGTTGATCAAACGCCAATATCCCTAAGCACTTAGTGTGACTAACAGTCATGCTTTATCAACAGAGTTAACATTTACACCTCATGACATACCTCAACTCATTTCTTTGATGAGTGAGATGTGTTTCTCAGTGTGCATGCCATTGCTCTGCCAGATTAACAAAAATTCTTAAGCAGAGTTAACTATGGCACCTCATGACACAATCCTTTGGACATGGTTTCTCAGTGACCAAAGTCATTGCTCTGACAATTATTTACCCTTCAGACATTTTAGAGAGCTCATTTGCTTCAAAACAATACAAATTTCATGTACTTAACCACATAAAGCCATGAATTCAATACTGCAGATTCCAGAAGTTTTTACAAGACTCAGCATGAAATAGTTGGTTGAAGTTTATTAAAACATGATTCAGATATTTTTTAAGAGATTTAAAGTCAAACTTCAATGAATACATTAAACTTAAACCAGCTGAGTTATTTCAGACATTCATAAAATCGTATAATAGAAGATTCTTAGTTCAAGTGTTTTCAGATTTATGAATGAGAGATGTCCCATTGAAATCTTCATGAAAGACTGATGGAAGAGGTCTTCAAGAATAGGTGCTTTTGAAGCTCAGTGTTTTCAGATATGATCAAGGTTTGTCAATAGAATCCATGAAAATAAAATGATATGCAGACCAAGCAAGATATCAGGAAGTCAGGCATGTTTCAAGAATTTCAAGATTATCATGCAATGAATTTTGACCTAAGTGTATGCATTTGACAATCTGTATGCTATGCATTGACTCCCCCTGACAATATGCATTCAATCACTCTTTTTGACATTTTTCAATGTAAGGAAATGTAATGCACTATATGTATGCAAGGACATGCAATGTTTGCCATGAAGATTGAACATACGACAATGTGACTCATGCTCATTCAGTAGTAAGAACCTCCAGACAGATTTCCCTGCCTTTTGGGAGTTTACTCTTTGATATACCATAGTGGTCATGCATGATAATTCAACATGGGCAGCATGCATGGATCAAATTTCAGCTTTTCAAATTTTTCAGAATGCAATTTGTTTTCAGAGATTATGCATATCAACAATTATCAAACAACTACAATTGGTATATGTATGCATCAGATGCAGACAACCCTTTTAATCTCATATTTGCACAGAACACTCAGCAAGTGCATGATCAGAAAATAATGCAAATGGCAGATGATGAATGAACATGCGAAAACAGATTTAATGTGTTATGTAGTAAAACTAAAAATAGGAAGTGCAAGAAATTTACCTAAAAAGTTCAGGAAGGGGTTTTCTTTTGAGTGCCTTGGTTTATTTCCCCTCTTTTATAATCAACTTCCAAGGGACACCTGTAAATTAGCAAACTATTTTGCATGGGCAGGTACCCAAGAGGTTTTGGGTCCTGAATTAACAGTGACACCTTTGGCCGGTGTTCTAAACAATTTCTTAGCAACATGGTCATCAGATCTCATCAAGTAGCAATTATTCATTGAATGACCAAATGCACCACAATAATAACAAGATGCAGCGGATTTCAAGTTCTTTTTATGCAAGTTACTGTTGTCATGAAATTTATTGGCAGAGAGAGAGTTCTGTTTACTATAATGATAGCAAGATGCAGCAGATTTCAGATTTGATTTATGCACATTCTTATTAGCATGAATTCTACGTGCATATGCATGAAAATTTTTGTTAACAGAATTGAAATTTTGTTTACCAAAACAAGTCTTGCTTTGGTATCCTGCCAACCAACAGGTTGCAGCCCTGTGACCTGGCTTTCCACAGTTATAGCATGAAAGTTTTGCAAATTATTTTACAGGGAATTTGACAGCATGGGAGTTAACAGAATTCTTCTGAATATGCCAACAGTCCTTGACTGTATGGCCATTTTTCCCACACTCAAAACATGTAGAAATATTTCTTCTAAATGCAAATTTATTCCCACCAAAATCATTTCTATTTGTAGAGAATTTAGCATGTTTGAAATTCTCATTCCTACCCTGAATATGCCAACAGTCCTTGACTGTATGGCCATACTTTCTATAGTGAGAGCAATTGAGAGAATTTCTTCTAAAAGAACCTGACCAGCATTCAGAGGCCTTGTGACCAGTTTTGTTGCAGTTAAAGTAAATGATGTGCTGGTTCTTTGAAACAGATTTGTTCTTATTAAAAATATGCTGGCTTGCAGGGAATTTAGCATGATATGAATGAGATGTTTTCTTATCACTTGCAAACCAGCAGTGAGCAATTGTGTGTCCTAATTTGCCACAGTGAAAACATTTAATTTTCTTTTTCTGAGATGAAGAATTTTTCTCATGAAATTTCCTAGCATTCATTATGCTGGCACTCATATCATCTTTCTCCATCAACCTGCAGTCATGCATCAGATGACCAGGTTTATGACAATAGTGGCATGACATTTTCTTTTTGTGTGCATGTGTGTGTGTGTTTAGGTTATGTGTCACATGCACAGCATCAACATGAGTGTTTCTTTGCTTGCTCTTCACATGATCATTCCTTTTCACTTTTTCAGCTTGTTTCTAAAAGTCAGTTTGTTTCTGCATTTTCTGAACAGTGGGCTGTTTATCTTTTGAGGTGGTGGCTACATTTGATGAAGTGACAAACGATGTCATTAGCTTGTCTTTAAGAGCCTTTTTATTGACATTGTTGTAACATAACCCTTCCTTCCTGACATTGATTTTTACACCTAGTAGCTTATCTAAGTTTTCTTGCCCACTCACAAATTTAGACAAAGAGTTCCTCAAGTCTTGGATTTCATTTTCAAGAGAGGCAATGTGTAACTCATAACTTGCAATCTCTTGTTCACTGCAATTGACAGCTTCATTCAAAACCTTGTTGGCTATTTTATATTCTTCGATCTCCTTTCTCAGATCTTCTACTTTTTCAGTTTCATTTGTAGAGATCATTTTCCCTTTCTCCAATGAAAGAAGTCTTTCAGACATGGCACTGTTTAACAATTTTAATTTTTCAACTTCTTCTTTAAGCTTATCATTTTGAACCAATTCATTTATTAGAAGCTGATCTTCTGAATTGACTTCTTACTTTCTTCTATTTTCAAATTCCTTCATTTCTCTTTGCTGTTTTTCATCCTTTTTCTGTAACTCCATGTTTACATATTTTATGGCTTCAAATTTCTCAATCAGCAAATCATTCTCTCGTTTAAGTTTCTCTAATTTTTCTTCATTTTCTTTAGAGAATTTTCTGAGGGAATCTTTTTCAGACTTCAGCTTGTCTAAATCTGAGTTCACACTTTTGAAATTTTTCATCAATTCTTTACTCTGAACAGAATCATGACAAGTTAGGCTAAGCTTCTTCTAAAGTTCAGAGATTTCTTTTACATGATCTTGATTCTCAATTTTCAGCAATGAAATTTGTTTCTTCAACATTTGAATATCAGACATACAAGCATCATGAACATTTTTCAGTTCAGCACAATTTTTACATGGAGAATTCAAACTGTCTGATCTACTATTCTTCTTCAAATATTTGTATTGTTTTCTTAACTGATCATAAGATTCTTGCAATTCATCATAAGCAGCAATCCAATCATCTAATGAAAAGTTCTCGAAGGGATTTACCTCTTCATCATCATCTTCTTCATTTTGGCTACCACTTTGATTGCTTCTGTTAGCCATCATGCAGCTGTCCTCACTTCTCTTCTGAGCTCGCTTCAGCATATCTAGAATGTCTTTAGCAGAGCTGCAATCATGAAAGCAGGAATGTAAAGCCTTATCAGTAGCTGCCTTCATTAGATTCATAGCTATCTGATTCTCTTCATACATTGATCTGTGACTGTCAGTCCATTTGGACTTTTTCTTTGGTAATTTATGAGGACCGTGTGAAATTAACTTCCACAGATCAGGATTAACTGATATAGCATAATTTTTCAGACTGACAAACCATACATTAAAATTGGAGCCGTTGAAAACTGGTGGATCACCCATGGAAACAGATCAGATTTAATGCAATAGAAATATTGATGCACCAAAAGTAAATTAGCACCGAAGACTGCAGGATCAGATCTGCAGGTCGTTGGACCTTCTATGCAGACATCCGCTCTGATACCAATTGATAGGGTGCTAGGCCCGGATACAGAGGGGGGTGAATGTATCCCTCTACCAATAATGCCCAAATTAAAACTCAGATGCTAGACACAGTCTCGGAATAAAACCAATTCACTTGATCATATGAAGAAACACTTGGAGCGCGCCTATGCAATCATCTAGCGGAAGCAAAGCAAGGCAATCAAACCACTGCACAGATAATTTTTTAGGTGGTTCGGTCCATAGACCTACGTCCACCCCTCACTCCCAACCGGAGTGAGGCTTCCACTAGCACAAGCTAGAAACCGCAGACTCACTCTGCAACAGGTGCTGCCAAACAGCTTGACCAGGGGAACAACCTCCCCTCTTCCTCCAGATCAGAGGGACACCCCAAGTGACTCCCAGCCACTTGGAACCAGAGACTAGGTCTCTCTTCCTCCAGACCAGGAGGGAACCCACCAGTGACTCCCCGTCACCAGCAAACCAGAGGTCACAAACCTCTCTTCCTCCAGACCAGGAGGGAACCACTAATGACACACAGTCACCAGCAAACTGGAGATCAGATCTCCCTTCCCCTGAGTCCACAGGAGGAACCCGACCTCACTACTGAGTATCGGAAGAACAAAAGTAATCAGAGTAACAAAAGGAAAAATAAGAAATGAAAATAACACAATAAACAAAAAGCTGGAAACTCAAATGCACAATGTGGCTCTCAACGGAGCTGACTGGCCTGGATCTGATCCACAATCCAGTAGGAACTTCTTCTGCTACTTCTCTTCTTCTTATTCTCAACTCACGCTCTCTCTTTCTCTTCTCTGCTCTCCTTTTCTCTCTCACTGTCTTTCTCTTTCTCGATCTCTCTTCTGCTCTCTTTATTCTTCTGCTCAGGCTCACTCTTCTTCTTTCTTCTTCTTATTCTGCTCTCTGCTGCTCTCTTCTTCTATCACTCTTTGTTGCTCTCTTTTTCTTCTTGCTGGATCGTGCAGACACTCTTTCTTTTATCAGCACTCGATCAATCTTCTTCTGAGGATGAAGTTCTCTATATATAGCAGTAGCTAAGGGCATGTGTCTTCCACATCTCACGCCCAATTGACTCTGCCACGTGTCAGCATCTCAGCTCCTTGGATCACGTGCCCAGACACCTGCAAGATTAATGAAGAGTTCAATCGATGAACAATATCAGCTGAAGACAGTGTACAGACTTTATTCAGTAGGCAAGACAATGGATGTATAGAGTTAGTCGTGTGAAGGAGGACGAGTGTATAGACTTGATAACACATGCTGTAGAATGCATATGATGCAGTGTATAGGCTTGATGAAAGCAATGCATGCATAATGATGCAATGTTCAGACTTTGCTGAAGACTGCCAGTTGATGTATAGACTTGGCTGAAGCCAACGCTTGAAGCAATGTTCAGACTTTTCTGTAGGCTGCCAGTCGATGTTTAGACTTGCTGCGAGCAGGCTGGCAGAGGATGTATATACTTGCTGTGCAAGCTGCCTGACCATGTATGGACTTTGCTGAAGGTAATGCATGAGGCAATGTTCAGACTTTGTGTATGCAATGCAGTGGCGTGTACACACTTTGTGAATGCGAAGCTATGCATGTATAGACTTCACACATGCAGTCATCATACCATGTATAGACTTAGTGTTCACGTGAGAAAACGATGTATGGAGTTGATGTATGCAGCAATAGGAATGTACATACTTTATTGCGTGCATGACAGACAATGTTTAGACTTGCTATAATGCGTGCAGCTAAAGGAGCAAACAGATCTATAGACTTTAAGTAAAGATGCATGAGCAATATGCACACTAGCGAGTGTATAGACTTGCTACGACATCAAAGTATGCACAACGTAAATGATGCCTTCTTCCTAGGCGTTTGATTCAAAAGTGACGCCACTTTTGGTGGGCGTCAAATTCCAGACACAGTGGAATGTGTAGACTTCCTTCGGCACAAAGCAACACATCGATGTACAGACTTTGGCTTGATCAATGCACAATGCACATATGGATGTACAGACTTGAACGTAGGTAAAGATACCAATGTTCAGACTTGTGCAATGTATGGACTTAGTGTTGTGCGAGCATTGCTGCAACCAGTGTATAGACTTGATGATGTGCAATGCATGAACAACCGATGCAGTGTGCAGACTTGATCTCTTGTAATGCAGCAATGTATAGACTTTACTATGCGTGCATGCTACGATGTGTAGACTTGATGAAATGCAAGGCAACGCAGACACTGGCTGTATAGACTTGGATATGTATGCAAGGCGAGGCAAGGCAAACTCTGTACAGACTTATGTTATGCAGCCAAACTATGTACATACTTGATGAGACGCTAAGTGAGACAGAGCTGGCTGTACACACTTTGAGAGACGATGCACTGTTGGCTAACGCTGTACAGACTCTGATACATAAAGAGGCACACGGAGTGTACAGACTTGGTCTGCGACAACAGGCTGTACAGACTTGCATGAGACGATGCCTAAGATGCTACATGAGACGATGCCAACGACAAGGGATGCTCAGGCATGCAGTCAAGGGATGTACAGACTTAGCAGCTAGATGCACACAATGTATAGACATGATCAATCTTCAACAGATGGATGTATAGACTTAGAAGATATGTGTGTGAAGCTCAACAATGTATGGACTTCAATGCAAAAGCTGGAGTGAAACAAACAATGTATAGACTTCGAAAGATGCAGACTGGGAAATGTACAGACTTCACTTCGTGCAAGCTACATTAGACCGACTATGCAACTCCTAATATGCTCGACACATGCGGACTCACTATGCACTCGGCAAATGTACGTATAGACTCTTGACAAACTGGACGAATAAAGAAAACACGGACTCACACATGACCCTAAACAAACCTACTGTTACACCGACCCATACATATGCAATGGTGGACCAGGACATCAGAATGTGTGCCATGCTTACACAAGACGCAACCAAATGTCGATAGAATCATGGACTCCTAGATATCCCAAGGTGCACCACTCATGCAGTGATGGCCTTTTGGAATTGGGAGGTTTGGGTGGGCTAGGCGTGGAAGGTTTGGGTGGGCTAGGAGAGCCGAATTCTCCTACTTCCATACCCCAATGAACGGGCTCCTTGCGGAGTGTAGGTGGACTGGCCCATGGGATAGGGGTGTGATGGTGGACTCCCTCGAAGAAGTGGAGTAGATGTGGTGGATCAAGGGGTTCACTAGGGAAGGGGTCGAAGGGATCAAAGAATGTGTGACCCCTCAAGCTGGGTTCCCATAGGTCACGGTCCCATGTTTGGAATTCTTGAAGATGTAGGTGGTCGCCTTCATGCACTAGGGTATAGGGGACGATGGCCTCATAGAGAAAGTATGGTTCCTCCCTCGGGATAAAGGGAATGAAGTTTGGCTCGGCCGGTATGGGGAGGAATAAGAGACTCTCCGTGGTGACACGACCCATAGTGCACACAGAGGTAATGGACCCTAAGGCGGGGTGGGTGAAGCTATGACTTGTGGGTTGATCGAAACCTCGGGCCAACATATGCGTCAACTTCAATTGCCTGTCTAATCCCTTAATAAGGTCATCCAATGTATCAATATGGTGACAAGACCGGAAGGTGGTATGGAATGAGTTGACGGGCACTAATGGTAGTGTAGGGTCTATAGATGGATAGCAAGGTGATCTAGGGACCAAGCCTATCTTGAGCCAACTAAGTAGCGGCTCGGTGATAAAAATCTTTCTCGTTAGAAACATGGGTGGCTCTGGCTGAGGTGGCTCCGAATAAAGATCAGAAGATGAGGGTGATGGCAATGGAGCTCTCATGGGTGGGGAAGGAATGTCCTCCCTGAGGGGAAGTGGCCCTTGGGGTGGCACCGGGTTGGGAGGCTCGGGCAAGAGTCTGTCAATTTGAGTACACATCCTATCCAACCGATCCGACATGATTTTGAAGAGTTCGGCAATGGTGGGGGTTGGAGTAGGGGCATCGTGGTGGACTCGCTCATGGTCTCTCGGCCTAGTTGTGGGTTTAGGCTCATTGACATGCGGGGCTCTTTGCCTCCGACTATGACCCACTTGGTTGGAGGTGATTGGGTGGGGTCAGTTGGAGGTGACTGGGCCGGGTAGGTAGACCCTTCTAAACTCGCCCTTCATCCCTCACCACGACTCTATAGGCCATTGTCTCCTAATTTCCCTCAAGTATTCTATGTCCCTCCATGTTTCGGCAGCTTCGTAAAAAAGTTGCCTTGTGGCAAAATTGACTTGTATGGCATCGAACATAATGTAACACTTAAAGTATTTGTCCATAGCAGCTTCCCACTCTAGGTAGTTGCTCGGGACTTTGGAGCCATAGAAGTCTGGGGCTTCGGGCCTTCAGAGGTGGTGGGGTTGGATTCCCCATCCTTGGGTGTGTCACCACCATTCATATGACGTGGGCTTTTGGGGATCCATGGGACACAGGGGAGCTATAGGATGGCCATGCCGACACTTGGTGCAAGACAAACCGACTAGACACGACCCTAAAACAACAATGCAAAGTTGGAATACAGACTCGACATGAACCTAAACTCAACCAGTATCCGGTACGTGGCGGAGGTATGATCCGAAGACCGAACTCACGCAAGGGTACAACCTTCCCAATAGGCGTAACCTATCGTTCCGGGAACACCTTTTGATATACCGAGTAGAGGAATACAATGTGACACCTTGAACCGACTAACTGACTACACTAGACTCAACTTAGCTCTGATACCAATTTGATGCGGGACGGGACGTGGACTCGAGACAACAAGAGACTCTAGCTCGCGGACGTCCCTAAGCGAGGGAAGCATGCAGATGTGCGTGGTTGAGAAACCGGCAGTGAATTGAGGGTATCAGCTTTTCTGCATACTCGGATTGAGTAACGGGACAGGTCACGCTCGCTCTCTCTCACAGCGGTGATAAAAATTTGACGAGTTAGTTATCCTATCACTCTAGCAGCGGCATAAAGAAACATATACGAGTAAAGCAAATTGCCGAGAGGGAAGCGGACAAGATACCTCCACGCTACCGGGAGTGGGAAGATGACCCCGGTCGAAACTCGTACTCTCGGTACAACAATAACCAATAATTATAGAAATGAATTTATCACCCACTCCACGTACGGAGGTAAATAGCTACACGTGGGACCTAAGAGTAGCGGGCTCGGGTTGACAGGCAGCATTTTGGGCAGCTCCGGCGATAGCACGTGCCAACAAGCGTGGGGCCCACGTCCTGGTCGGCGGGCCGATTGGGCTGGGAGTTGTACCGCTGCGGTGGTGACTCCTGAAGGGATGATCCCTAGGAAGGGGAAAGCGCTGGTTCACCGCGTGGAAGGCGAGGCGGCCCGACGGGAGACGTTGTTGCTTACTATCCACGGATATGTTATGCAGTTTCAGGGTTGCGCGACCCGGCAAAAATAACTGCTGCGATCAGCATGGATGTTGGATTGACCCGAAAATGATGCCGCTGTGAAGCTCTTTTGGAGATCTACGACCATGGGCTGTTACATGAATTTTTATGGCCTTGGAATTTTCGTGGGGTATTTATGAACAGACTGATCTCTGAACTCAGAACTGACTGGGCAGATTCTGATTTGCCTGATGAAGCACGTTGACTGAGGTTGAAACTTTGGATCTGAGAGTTGGGATTTTTATGGAAGAGAGAGGGGAAAGTAAGGAACACGAGGATAATTTTTTTGTAATTTTCTGATGGGGTTTGAGGGGGGAAAGGATTTTAGAACAGTGGGTGGTCGGATCTGGACTGCAGAAGATAAAGCTGAGTCTGGATTTTGTAGTGGTTTTTTAAAAATGGTAAATGAAGTCCAAAAATCCTAAACAAATTCGTGGAATGAGGATTGGGTGGACAGAAGTCCCAGTCCAAATTTTAGCTTGATCTGAAATTGGAAAGGGGTTCGAATGGGTGAAGAGTATGGCTGCCGGAACACAAGTCTGCATAGGGGGAGATTGTGTAGGCTGTGGGGAATTAAAGGGAAAGGGTGGCAAACACCGGGGAAATAGCTTGAAATTTTTTGTGGGACGTGGGAACTACAAGGGGAACTCACCCTGAAAATTTTAGCCTAGTCAGATCTTGAAGTTGAGAGCTAAAATTCGGCCTTTGGCTTGTTGGATAGTGGAAAATAGAACTCCGGCGATGGCGGTGCGATGGCGGCACGAACAGAGGCGGCGGCGGAGCTTCACACCCAGAGATGAGATACCACTTGGAATCCACCAAGCTTTGTAGGGAATCCACCCTAGAAACCTCATCAATCCAGTTGCTAGAAGGAGAGGGAGAGAGGGGGCGCCCAAGGCTTCTTGAATTTCTCAAAATTTCTTCTCATTAATTCTCACAAAATAGAAAATACATGGATTATATAGAAATGTACAAATGATCTAAACTACCCTCAGATCTAGGGTTAGGGAGGGGTAAACAAGGGATAGGATAATTAATCCCCCATGTGGTCAAATGACCAAAATAAATAAAATACAACAAAAAGAAACTATATTAACGAGGGGGGCGCCCCTTTGAAATTGGGTAATCAAATTTGAATTTTCTACCATCTTGTCCCTGCTTGGCCCATGTCTAATCTTGGACTTTGAACTAGCCACACATGGGCCGTAGAACCTAGGTGGACCAATGGGAAAGAGGGTGAGGGACCCTGCTGGACCTACTGACATTTTACATAGAAACCCAAAGGCCTTTTTGCAAAGAAACCCAAATATTCCTAAAGACTAACAAATTGGATTATAATGCCTTACAATTGCAAACCCAATTAGCCAAGGATATAAATGTAAACAAAAGGACACAAATGTAAAAGTAAAATGTTAGTGCTCAGTGTTGATTCTCATCAATTGTCATTCCTTGAAGTTCAATTCTTCCCTATGTTTTTTGTTGATATCCTCCTTGATTGTGTTTCTAAAGTGCTATCATGTCCTTCACTATCATAACTCCCTTCAAATTCTTCTGTTTGGATAAAGGGGGAGATATATTAATTTGTCTGGGAGTTGTGTTCATTTATTAAGGGGGAGAAATATTTTTTTCTCTCATGTCAAGGGGGAGAATAGTTCGAGGAGATTATCAGGTCAAAACATGTGTTCACACAGAATATTCCTAATGTTTTTATCAAACTATTGTTTCCTTTTTGATGAAGTCAAAGAGGGAGAATAGTTTGATATGAGTCAGCATGATGCGTTATGACTCATAGTGTTGCCATCATCAAAAAGGGGGAGACTGTTGTATATCCCTGTGGTTTTGATGATGACAAACACTATGACTCATTATGAGTCTGCATGAGAATGGAATGATAAAGTCATATGTGTTAATGGTGTATTAGTTTTGGTGCATTGGTTTTGATGTTATGAAACTTAATGCAATTGACTCTATCATGTTCTCTTTATGTGTAGAAGCATATGTTTGTATGCTAAAAAGAACAGGTGTCAAACGAGTCAAATAAGCAGAACTCAAGCTTGGAGTGAAGCCATACCGAAGCTTGGAGTGAAGCCATGGCAGTGATGTAATCAGTGGAAAAAAGGAAGGGTAAAAGTAGTTCAACAAAAGTCTAATAGAATCCATTGTGGTGTATTCATGAAGAGGACGTCGACTTGAGAAGATTCAAAAGTCGACTTGTGGTCTGACAGAACACCTGCTAACTGAAGAAGGAACTCAATGCATCCAGATTTGGTAAAGTCACCATGGTCAACCTGTGATGAAATTGGTGAACTCAAGCTAAGCAGTAGCTTAAGCTCAAGGTCGTAGTTAAGTTTCAGTGTAGATACATCAATCAATACAAGCAACCTTCGGAAAACCTTCAACTGATCATTTCGGACAACCGAAATCACTAGAAGAGAAGTCAAGAGAACTGTTGTATTCTATGTTTTGATGATGTCAGAACAATATGGTTATTTTGTTAAATCAATAAACTCTAATTATATGTGTCAAAGTGGTGTGGTTCAAATTGACCAAAAGATTGCCTAATCAAATTGCAGGTTTGATAAAGAAGTGCATCAACGCACTCAGATTCGAGTCAAAGAGCAACAATGATCTCAAGCATAAAAGTCAACACTTGCTCAATCCAAGAAGTAGTGAAGTCACTGAAGAAAATGAAAGGTCGATGCAGAGGCTACGATTTAAAGATTCTGGTCGAGGCAGATAAATGTTGTGCTAAGTCAGGTCGATGCTCAGGAATAATCAAAGCTCCTAAGGTCGATACACATTTGTATGTAGGTCAATGCACATGACACTGTTATGCACCTAATGTCGATGGACATTTGAATGAAGGTCGAATCACATATGCTCTTTGCATTAGAAGGTCGATGCACATTTGAATGTAGGTGATGCACATATGCTCTTTGGATTAGAAGGTCGATGCACATTTGAATGTAGGTCGATGCACATATGCTTGTTGCATTAGAAGGTCAATGCATAGTTGAATGTAGGTTGATGCACATATTCTTGTTGCATTAGAAGGTCAATGCACATTTGAATGTAGGTGGATGCACATATGCTTGTTGCATTAGAAGGTCGATGCACATTTTAATGTAGGTCAATGCACATGTCACGCCCCGAACCGGTAGCAGCGGAACGTGTCGTTTGCTCGGAACGTGGCAGTTAAACAGTCGTGAACGATCAAGAGCAATGGCATGAGACCAAATAATTTGGAACAACAATAAAATTTTATTTCTAATATAAGTCTCTTACAATCTCAATTTTAAAACTTGAAGAAGACTCAACTACATCACAATGAAAGAAAAGGAGATGACGCTCTAACAGACTTAGACAAGATAACCAAATAAGAGACACCATGCTAGACTCAAGAAAGATAAAAGACTCGGGTTCACTAGATTTTGAAGCTCGCTTGCACACTTGTCCCTCCCATGTGAGTCTCGGTCTCGCTAGCCACCTGATTACCTGAAAAATGTTGGAATAAAACTGGGTGAGCGAACGCTCAGTAGGAAATATATCTCAAGAACAAGCAATTGGTTTAAGTAATTACATCTTTCACATGTAAATGCAGTAAGGCTATGCATATAGAATTAACCGAGCAAGTGAAACAAAACTAGCAAGAATTTAACAATTTCATGTAAAAACTTTCAAGCAAGAGATATCCAAGAGAGATTTATAGAATATTAGCTATTTCACGTAAGTACTTGCCCATTCCGGGCCACACTAGTCGAGTCACGTAAGTCAAGTCACGCACGTAAGTAATATCAAGTATTATCATGAAAGAGAGAGAGAGAGTGTGTGTGGAATGTCAAAGATCAAAGTAGTCATGCACTTCGGTGCAATGCCAGACACCATGATCAATATAACTCCCATGGGCACAAGTACTTTCGGGTGCTCCTCCTAGGACCAGATAGGACCCTATATGCACAACATTAAAGATAGATCTGGACATTCACGATAATTCATAGCCAACAAGGAGTTTCAAGAACAAGCTTAAATAAGATGATAAGATAAGATTTTATAGAATTCAAGGACAAGGCCCTTGAGTAAGGACAGACTTGCAATAAAATCCACGTGAAAGTATAGAAACCATGACATGTCGAAAATCTGGGTGGAATTGGCACCTAGATAGGTTGCCATGAATAACTTGAATAGATGACTAACAAGATAGTCACCAATTCAATAGACACGAAGCAAGCTGAAGAATTGGCACCTAACTATAGGATACCCAATTCAATATATCGCCTAGTGGAATGATCACTCATTCCACTGGCTAAGAGAATTCTCTCATGGGCCAAGAATAGCACCATGAAAGGGCCGGGTTACCACGTTTCTCCAGAGTGACGTGATATTAAAATGGGTACAAGGTGTTTAAGGTACAACCAGCTCAGTCAGCCTTGAGGGAATCCAAGGCTACGAGGAGACTTATGGAGGTCCCGATGACTAACTTGCTAGTCCGAAGGAACGGAATGTCCAACGGAGAGCTCGTATGTCGCCGAGAGTTGAAGTGTATAACGTGAACCAATCATGAAACATGGACTCCATCTACGGTCGTGAGATGAGAGTGCCAGAAGACCCACGGTATGGGTCAAAATCGGGAGAAAACGGTGAAAACATGAATGCGTTAATTATAGAATTCATATCCATCCAATTATATAATTAACTATAATTAAATAAACTTATATTATTTGATGTCCGTGGGTGACGTCATTTATTAATTAGCGTCCTCTTGGAGGGACGTTAATTTTATGATTTTTAACTTAATTTATTTAACAAGAATTCACATTTATATCTATTTAATTGAATAGTTTCAAAAATGTACATTCAAAGAGACAATAATTTATATAAAATAATTTAGAAAAATAGAATATATGATAATTAGGAGAAAAATTCAAGGATTCCAAAAATATATTTTTTATAATTTTATGTTGCATAGTTTAGTAGATATGGATTTTCCAAGATATAATTACGGTTTATATGTATGTATATATATATATATATATATATATATATATATATATATATATATATATATATATATATATATATATAAAATAACCAATTTGACGTCTTTGCACGATAGCGTCAAAATAATTTGACGACATTTAATATGTCGTCATTTCAAATTATCTCAATTCTTTAGTCCTCTCATTTCTCGACGTAACTACGTCGGAATCACGCGTTCTATATATCGAAATGACGGGCTCGAAAAACTCTACCTAACTAGACGTTCAAAATAATTTTTCGTTGAGAGATGGGGGATCTTGAGATAGGGGGCACGAAGAATGGTGCAACCACTTTCACTACCTCGGTCACCTCCCCAACAATACACTCATAAAATTTCATAGCCAAAGGACACTCCGGTGATGAGAATCAAGTCGTCAAAAGAAAAACCTATAACTAGCATGCTACAGTAACTTTTGGAATTCGCCGAGTAACTGATTACACATATTAAATGATTTAACTTGTTTAAACTTATAGTAAATACACCATGTAAAGTATAGAAATTTAGGAATAACCATGAAGATTTTAGAAGTATATTTATCCAAAATTTTGGTGTGTGATTACTTGAGCATAAAATTTTAACATGATGTAATTATTTAATTTATTAAGATAATTAAACGGTAAACTACACTTAAACAAGCGATGGTAACAAAATATGAGTTTTAAACATGCAAAATTAATTACTACTATCTTTGGGCTTCAATTATTGAGAAAACCTACCTTTTAGTACGAAGAACGAGGTATAGATAGCAGGAGGAGGAAAAAAAATGGAAGTCGAGGATGACAGGGAAGAAGGCCACCGTCTTCTTCACGCAACTGGACAAAGAATGGAGGTAGGAGATCCTCTTTGCAGGATGTAACAGGGCTTCCTTCGAAGCAGCAGTAGGGAATCCTTCGAACGGAAACAACAAGGGTTTGCCCGTTCGATGAGGAGGCTTATTTATACGAAAGGAGAACCTTAGGGGGGTCGAATGCCATCTAATGCAAGACTTGAAACCTTCCATATGTTGCTCCATGAACTGCTCACCCTTCCTTTTCACAGCCGCTTGCCATGTGAAGTTGTAAAAATCCTAGGCTCCCCATGCAAGGTGTCGACAGTGGTTGGCCATCATGGCCCACCAAGGCCCTTTCTATACATGTTGGGGTTTGGCTAAGAGGCCCAAGGAAAATCTCCTGGGTGATTAAATGAAAGTCTTTATGGTTTTGGTTTAAGGCCCAAACTACGTAGGTAGGTTAAAAAAAACCCTGGAATATGTATTTATATATAAAAATATATATAGGAGTTTTATCCAAGGGATTCTAATTAGCTTCTTCATGTGTACGGGTATCGACTTGAAGCCTACATCATGAACGTGGTTATTATGTTGATGCATTCATTTGGCCTCCTTTATTTAAGTGCAAGGGTTGAATGGTTTTGGGGTGTGGGCTTGCATCCACGGTTCATTTGATGTACATGGTTCGTACAGTGGCTAAGTATGTTCACTTAGTGAATGGGTTTCCATTATATGTGTGGATTTAGGCCCATTAATGTATGTATGTGGATCATCACGTATCTTCTTTATTTGATCTCCTCACACACTTGTTTATTAAGCCCATGTATATATATATATATATATAGGTATTATATTTATACTCCCGTACTCCTTATAATCCATGTGCTCACTTAGCCCACATATACATGGCCCATTAAATTAGGCCCCTTTTTATGTGTACCTGGGTGTTTATATATATTTTCTAGAAGGAGATTCCTTCGAAATATTTGAATTATATTTCCAATTTGCCTCAATTAGGTAAAAAGATATACTCAATTATTTACTTATATCTCTATTAATGCCCATAATTACACATTTTAAAGTCAAAAGGGTCCTAGTAATTTAGTATCTTAAATGTTTCTATCTTATTTTAGGTCCATTGATTTATTTTAGCTATTTCCATTTTTCATTTATGAGAATTATTCTCATTTTCATTCCATGGCTAATATTGTATAGTTATTATCATTTATTCTCTATTTAAATTTTACAGCACATATGCTTTTTGTATTAAAAAGGTTGATGCTCATATTTGTAAGTCGATGCACGTTTGCATGGTATGTGCTATAAGGTCGGTGCATCTTGTTCACTACATATGTTAAGGTCTGTGCATATCATATGTGGTCGATGCTTGTATGTCAGAATCACAACTTAAGGTCGATGCATCTCAGTCAGTTTAGGAGACAGGTCGGTGCAGCTGAACAACTTATGCCAACAAGGTCGGTGCACCTTAAGCAAATCAAGAAGAAAGGTCGATGCCACAGTACAAGCCCACTAATAAGGTCGATGCAGACATTCAGGCGCTAACAGGTCTGAAGATCCGAATCCGTATTCCGCAACTTAAAATCAGACCCGATTGGAAAACCAAATACAGCGATAAGATGGCACATGATCGAAGAAGAGATGGCATGCTTTTTCAGAGGTTTCCAGAGGAAGAATATTCTACTGCCAAGTGGACCAATGGGATTTCACTAGGTTTTCTACCTCACCTTCTTCGGAGCCCCTGTTCTATTTAAAGACTCCCTCGTCCTTCGAGGGAGATGTTGAGAGAAGCCAAAAAGCTGTAGAAAGCTGTAAGAGTTCCTGCTGTGTGAAGAACCCATTTGAAAAGAGAGCAGTGCCAGAAAGAAGAGAGAGAGTGAGAAAAGAAAATTTGAGAGCAGCCAACCATTTCAATTCAAAGTGCTTCTACGAAGCTACATCTTGTTTCTATTTTCAGTTTTCTATTTTTCCATTTTCTTCTGGTTTTGATTTATCGTTTTGATCCCGCCAAGTGTCCTTGGAGGAAGGGAGATTGGGGTCTCCGGTTGTGAGTGACGAGGTGTCTCTCACGGGTTCCCTCTGAGGATTCAGAGGAAGAGAGGTCATCCTCCGGTTCTGGACTTGTGGGTAGCAGGCCTAGGTGCTAAGTTTCTATGGGTAGCAAACTTGGGTTGAGGGATTTGTCTCCCTCTGATTTCAAGCTGTGAGCCAGCCTTTTTTCGCAGACTGAGTCTGCTTGACAGTTTTGCTTTGTGCAAGGAATCCTCGCTTAGTGTGAACGAGGGGTGGACGTAGATTGCATTGTGCAATCGAACCACCTAAAAAATCGCTTTGTCGTTTGTGTGGTTTGCATTATTAGATTTTTTCTTGAGTGATTTCCCTGCAGCAAGTGGTATATCAAAAGGTCCAGTCGTAAGGACAAGCCTAGCCTGTCTAGAAAGTTGCCCTTCCCTTAGGAGACTTCCTAGCCCAACCTCCGCCTAGTATCACATTGGCTGTTTCGTGAATCTCTCCGTGGGTTTCACATTCATCTTGCTTGCTGACGTTGTTGAATGAGGATATTCATCGTATAGTTTTATTGCTCGTCACTTGTTTGATCTCATATCTGATTCATTTCTCTGAGTTATATATGCAACTATCTGATCTGTTTAATTGTCTTATTGAGTATTGGAGCCATTCACATACTCAATTTAGCCAATCTGAATTCTCTACTTGAACTGCTTCTGGTTTACCGCGATTTGTGACTGATCTATTCATCCCCCCCTTCTAGATAACACTCTCCGTGTCTATCAATTGGTATCAGAGTAGGTTTCCCAACATGTGATCCAATGACCAGGGAACACCTGGATCTAGCGCCCCTTGTAGCTTCATCGCTGAGGGACATTCCATTAATCGTCCACCATTCTTTAATGGTGCTAACTATCTCCATTGGAAAAATAGAATGGGGGTTTTCATAAGGGCCCAGAGCCATGAACTGTGGAGGGTCATCTCCACCTGACCATTCGAGCTTCCTGAAGATGAAGATACTTGGTCCAGGGAGTAGATCCGTGTATCAACTGTGAATTGGACGGCAATGAGCATCATACAGTGCGCTGTAAATCCCGAGGAGTATTCCAGAATCTCAGCATGCAAGACAGCCAAGAAAATGTGGGATGAGCTCCAATTGATCTATGAAGGTACATCACAAGTGCGAGCCACGAAGGTAAACATGCTCACTTCTAATTATGAACTGTTTAAAATGAAATCAGAAGAGTCCATATCAGAAATGTATGCAAGGCTCTCATAGATCACCAATAGCCTAAAGTCTCTGGGCAAGCAGATTCAGAAGAGTGAACTTGTTAGGAAAATCCTAAGGTCCTTAACCCCGGGTGTGGCACACCAAGGCCACTGTTCTAGAAGAGTCTAGGGACCTATCCACCATGATGGTAACAGAGTTGAGAGGCTCTCTAATGGCCTACGAAATCAATCTTAATAGGAGCAATGAAGAAAACAAAAAGAGAAAAACTATAGCTCTTAAGGTGTCTAGAAGTAGTGGAGAAAGTAGTGAGGAATTTGAGAACTTATCAGACCTAGATGATGAGCAGCAAGTTTTAGAAATTTCTGAGGGACATGGGTAAAAATTTCAGGAGAAGGAGACCTCAATAGGCTGGCAAAAGTACTAATTATAAATTTGATAAAAATAAAAATGCTGACAAGATTAGTTGTTTTCATTGTAAGAAGCCAGGCCATATGAAGAGTGAATGCCCAGCACTCATGAAGAAGAATCCAAAGGTGTAGAAAAAGAAGCCTCAAGCTATGGTCTGCACATGAAGTGACGAGGAAGAGGATATTGAAGAGGATTCGTCTGAAGAGGGAGGAGCAAGGACTATGTCTCATGGCCGACACAGACAATGAGGTAAGCATTCCTTTTGAAAATTACATAATAGATGATTGGGAGGATGCTTATGCTGACTTGTTAGATAAGTTGAATTGTCAAACCAAAGACTATAAACTAGTGAAAAGAAGACTGAACAATGTTGTTGAAGAACAAACAAATATGAAAAAGGAAAATGATGATCTGAAGAAACAACTTGAAGAATTAAGCTCTCTAGAAGTTGAGAATAAAAACCTTCAAGATCAATTTGAAAATGCTAAAAGAAATTTGGATTAGTTCAAGATAAAATTTCAAGAACTTTAAAAAGGAAATGCTCCCATTCTAGAGAAGTATGAAGCTGTAAAAATGGTCAATCTAGAAACTCAAAAACACTGTGAGAAAACTCAAAAGGAGCTTGAAGATAAACAAACTACCTTGGAAAGGTTTGTACAGGGCAAGACAAATTTGGACACCATGCTAGGTGTTAAAGTAAATTTCAACAAGGAAAGTTTAGGCTACGACCCAACTAATACAAAATCCTTTGAGTTCAAGATGACCACATTTTGTCAGGAAAAGGGTAAGGAAAAGTTGGACATCCTATCCAGCTCAAACAGCAACAACAATTCTCAAAAACCTATGAAAATAAATTTCACTGTACCTAAACTCAACAATCATAAAATTCATGATAAGCCTACACAACATCAACGCAGCAGGACCGCTGCGTTGAGTCATGCATATGCATATAGAACCAATTCTATTTATCAGAGTCAGATGCGTCAAGGCAACAATTCTTATGCATCAAAGTAGTGGACTCAGAACACATGGCCCATCCAAAACAAAAATAGGAATCAATATACACCACGTTGGGCTCATTTCAATTCTTCTCAGTTTCCCTTCAATGAACAAACGTTTAGGAATCAGAAAAGGTTTAGGAGGCATCCAAAGAATAATTATCAAAATAATTGGAACAGAACATTCAACAATATAAAACATACTTCTATGCATGTTGCCCCTAAAATTGTTTATGCTGAGAATAAAAAATTACTTTCACAAAAAAGGTAGCAGACAGATTTGGATCCCTAAAATTTTGTTGAAAGGATTGAGTGACATGATGGGACCCAATTTTTCTTGGGTTCCAAAGCATTCTACTGATGCGGGATGGACTACGGACTCGACTCCAAGTAGAAGACCGACCTTGGACTTTAGCAAACTCACGATCGCCCCTAACGAGGGAAGCGTACGGACGTGCACGGTTAAGAAACTGGCAGTGAGCTAGGGTGGTCAGACTCTCTCATCGTGCCCGGATCGGGTCACGGGACGGTCTCGCTCTCTCTCGCAGCATCGGTGATTAACAATATATGGCGAGCTAATTACCCTATCATGCTCTCTAGCAGCGGCATAAACAAGTATATACGAATAAAGTAAATGCCGAGTAAGGGAGCGAACACGATACCTCCATGCGTCGGGCATGGGGAAGGCGATCCCGACCGATCTCGTACTCCCAGAACAATAAATTACATAAATTACAGCAATGACTTTACTGCCCACTCCACGCAGAGAGGTAAAGGGCTACAAGTGGGACTCGGGAATAGCGGGTTCAGGTTGACGGGCAGCTTCTTGCATAGCTTCGGCGGGATGCGTAGTCATGAACATGGGGCCCATGTGCTGGTCAGTGGGGCCGAGTGGGACCGGGGTGGCGCCACTGTGGTGGGGATGCCTGGAGGGGCACTCCCTGTGACGGTGGCGCGCTGGTTCACCTTGTGGAAGGCGAGTCAGCCGGCCGGGCGGTCGGTTCGGCTTGCTATCCACGGGCTGGAGTTTCTGTTCTGCAGCGCGTGACCCGGAGAGAACGGCTGCTGCAATCAGCCCCAATGTCAGATCGACACCAAACTAGCGCCGTTGGAAAGCTGAGTTGAAGTACTTCGATTTATGGCCAGAGAGAAAAAATTGACTATCCCGGATCTGGCCTTGGTCGAATTTAGAAGTTGCTGGTTTCCAGAACCAGATCTGACAGGACAGATTTGAGTTTTCCTGAGAACACGAGTTGACCAAAGGAATAACTTCGGATCTAAAGGTTGACTCCTTGATAAAAGTTGTGGAGAATGAAGTAAGGAAGATGGAGATATTTTTTGTAGAATTTTGTGTGGAGGTTTAATAGGGGAAACATAATTTATGGCACTGGTGGGTCGGATCATGGATAGCAGAGACAGAACTGATTTTTGGATCTGACAGAGATTTTTAAAAATAGGTAGAGGACTCCAGAAATTCCACGAAAATTCGTGGATGATGGAGGTGGTGGACATAATCCCCAATAAAATTGGTGACCCATGAAAATAAGGGGAAGGGGGTTGAAACGTGAAAACACAGAGCTGCTGTTACACAGATCTGAACAGAGACAGATCTGGTGGATACAGAAGCTAAAAAGGAAAAGAAAATTGGATGAAGCTCTGATTTTGAGGGAAATTTACTGGAGGTGGGGGTTCACGTGGGGAATCTACCTTGAAAATCTCAGCTCCAAAAGATGTGGGAATTGGGAGCTAAAATTCTCGGAGTGAGCCTCTGTCCTGCAAGACAGCAACCAGAACATCACCTTGGAAGAACGGTCGCGGTGGCTCGATGGCGGCACGAACGGCGGCGATGACGGCAGAGATAGAATCGAGAGGGGGAGGGGATGAGATAGAAGGGTTCTATACTCTGGAGATTGGAAGAGGAAGAGAGAAAACAGAGGGAGAGAGGGGAGGGCGCAAGAAGCTCTTTGGCATTTCACAATTTTTCTTCTCATTAATTCACACAAAATGGAAATTACATAGGATATATAGTTCCACCTTAATGACCCAAATGTCCCCAGATCTAGGGCTAGGGGAGGGGCATACAAGGGACATCCCACATGGTCAAAAAAACACACACAAAAAAATCAATATACAATGGAATTCGCCCCCCTCCTTAAGAGGTAAAATGGAATTTTGCCTCTTTATTTAAATCTTGGTCCAAGTCCACATTTGGACCATGGACTAGCCCCCATGGGCCCTAGAATCCATGTGGACTAATGAGAGGGAGGGAGGGGCCCCCTGCAGGGCCTACGTGCCCTTTTGCAAAGAAACCCAATGGCCTTTTACAAATAAACTCACTAAGACTTACAATTTTGTATCCATATAACACAAGGGTATACATACAAATATGAAAGAACATAAATGCAAAAAAAATATGAAAGGGATACACGATTACTGAACATCTTGCTCATTCTCCTATCCCCTGCACCGATTCAATCCAGGATGAGTTTCCCGACGAACACCTGGCTGTACTTACTCATCTCCCCTTCTGGTCCTTGCAATTTGATGGTGCTCTCAATTCTCAGGGCCGTGGAATCGATGCCGTTCTCCTCACTCTGGAGGGAGTAACTATCCCCATCGCTTACCAGCTCTCTTTTCCTACTACCAATAACATAGTCGAGTATGAGGCTCTCCTTGCTAGACTGAAGCACGCCTACATCATGGGCGCGTGATACCTAAACATCATAGGAGACTCTCAATTGGTGATGCGTCAAGTTCTTTCAACTTACCGCACCCGTGACCCTAAACTCAAGCCCTAACAAGATTTGGTCACGCTCTTGGCTAAGCAATTCTATAAGCTCATCTACATTCATACTCCTCGTTCTCAGAACAATCTTGCTGATGCATTAACATCTCTTGCTTCCTCCCTTACCCTCCCTCTCAATCGTTCCACTGAGACCATCATGGTCCAGCGGTTGGACACTCCTTCCCTTCAGGATCCGTGGTTTGAGAACCTGAGGAAATCTGTAGAGAAGAAGGCTGAGTTGGAAGATTTGAAGGAAGTGTCTTTAACTGAGCTTGAGGAGATTATAGAAGAAGAGGAATTACCGTTGTATCATGAAACAGAGCAGTACTGTAGGGATGGTTCATTCCCGGAAGCGGCAAGTACCGAGCAGCGCAAGGCCATAAGAAGAGTCGCCTCCAAATACACCATTATTGCAGGAGAGTTGTATAGGCGGGCTCTCAACGGAGTTCTCATGAGATGTTTAGACGATGATGAGGCCTGAAAAGTTGTTGAAGTAGCTCACTCGAGCGAGTGTGGAGGACATGTCAATAGTCAGGCTTTGGCGAAGAAGATTCTTAGGCAGTTCTATTACTGGCCAACCTTAGAAGAAGATTGCTCCACCTATGTCCATAGGTGTCTTCAATGCCAAATTCATGCCGAAAAAATATATGCTCCTGCCTCCTCTCTCTGCTCCTTGGCCATTCTCCATGTGGGCTTTTGATATTGTAGGCCCACTGGGTGATCCGAACTCCCAGGTTAAACAGAAATCTTTTATTCTAATTGCTACGGAGTATTTCACCAAGTGGGTAGAAGCTGAAGCCTATACAGAAATCAAAGCTACCATAGTATGTCGCTTCATCCTTAAGAATATCATTTCGCGGTTTGGAGTGCCGAGTGACATCGTCACCGACAACGGGCCTCAATTTGTGTGTCAAGAACTTCAGGACCTCTGTAAGAAATTCAACATATCATTGCATCATTCATCACCATACTACCATCAAGGCAACGGTCAAGCCGAGGCCACTAACAAGACTATTCTTAAAATCATTAAGAAAATGTGCAAGTCGCATAAATTTGCTGATTGGGCCGACAAATTAATAGAAGCTCTATGGGCTTATCGCACCTCCGTCCGTACTCCCACGGGGCAAACTCCTTTTGCTCTCACTTATGGGATGGAGGCGGTACTCCCATATGAGATTTTAATCCCTTCCCTAAGAGTGCAGCTCGACAAATAACTTAATCTCGACAAACATCGAGAGACGTTGCTAGTCCAACTGGAACTCTTGGATGAGAAGAGGATTAATGCGGCCAATCATGCCTCTGTTTATCAAAAACGTGTCTCGCGTCATTTTCAAAAGAATGTTATCGAAATAAAATTTTGAGTGGGTAACATAGTTTTGAAACGTAAATTTATTAGATCCGCAGGTCCTAGGTCTAAGCTGCAACCCAATTGGGATTGTCTGTTCGTGATCAAAGAAATCTATCCTGGGAACACGTACCGTCTTATTAATGCCGAGGGCGAGGAATTAACTAATCCGTGGAATAAGTTGTATCTAAAACATTTTTATCCATAGAGTCGAGCCAGCAACGGCCCGGTGGCAGGGTGTTTTTCTACTTGATCATGAAAGGAAGTCCCCAGTTCAACACTCACACACTACACGACCCCCGTGGTTGGGTTTTCCCATCTTGCGCCACACCGTTTCTCCCCTGGCCATGCTTGGAGGAAAGTGAAAGTCCTGGTTTTCCTCTTTCGGCTGAAAATAGGGGCAAGTGGTAAATAAGGGGGCGAGAACTGATGTCACGTCCCGAGCGCGGAAGGAACCCGGAGATGCGTGACGAGTTTACATCGATCATGTCAATCAGAGCATTAGTGTATTCAACACAAAGACAGAGTGCGCAAAAGTAAAGATAACACAATCCTTTATTCAATCACAACATCAAAAGTACTTCTATTACAATTCACTTAATGAAAGTGCTAAGACCCAATAAAAGGAAAAGTACAATGGTTGACTTAAGAAATTTGAAAGATAAGACTAGTAGACGCTTGGATAGACGGAGAGCTCTACTCTCTTCACTCTTGACCTTCCCCATCCGATTGAGTCTCATCATCGGACTTACCTGAAAATAAGGAAAAACACTAGGTGGACGAACGCTCAGTAGGAATTATATCTCAGGAACTAGCAATGGGTTTAAATAATTACAATTTATCACATGTAAATGTAATATGGCTATGCATGTAGAAATAACTAATCAATAGAATAACACGTCGTGTAAAACATCCAAGCGAGTCTTAAACAAGAAATATTCATGAGAGACTTTATAGATTATTGGCTATTTCACGCAAGTACTTTGCCCGTGTCGGGCCATGCTAGTAAAGTCACGCAAGTCGAGTCACGCACGCAAGAAAGAGAGAGTGTGGAATGTCAAAGATCAAAAGAGAAAGTACTTCGGTGCAATGCTAGACACCGTGATCATTACAACTCCCATGGGCACTAGTACTTTTGGGTGCTCCTCCCAGGACCAGATCGGGCCCTTATATGCACAGCATTAAATATAGATATAGACATCCACTTTATAGTATAGCCAATATGGAATTTCAAGAAAAAGCTTGTGGATATTCAAGATAGAGTAGAGTTCAAAATTGAACTTGATGTATAAGGATGATAATAACGATATAAACACGAGTATCGATAAAACTGGGTGGAGTTGGTTCCCTAATTGGGTACCATGACAATTAAGTGTCCATATATAGATGGTCATGTCATTTGATATAGAATTGAGGTCCACAAGAACATCCTAATAATGGCATGATTTCCACATCCCATTAAGAATATTCTCATGATATCCACATAGCATATTATGAGGGCCGGTATACCATGTTTCTATAGAGTGACATGGTAAAATAGTGTAAAGGGTGTTTATGGTACAACCCGCTCGGTTGGCCTTGAGGGAATCCAAGGCTACGAGGAGACTTACGGAGGTCCCAATGACTAACTTGCCAGTCTAAAGGAACGGAATGTCCAATGGAGGGCTTGTATGTGACCGAGAGTTGAGGGGTAATCGATAAAACATCGTAGAATAGGGGACTATATTCACGGAATGGAAATATAGTGCCGATATATACATATATATTTATATAAAACCCTCGGTTAACAGTAAACAATATAAAATAATTACACAGGAAATTAGCGCCTTAACATAAGTCACTACTTATTAAATTAACGCCCTTCACTGGGTCGTTATTTTAAATTTGACGACTTCTGTAACCGTCGTCCATTATAAATTTCTATTTTGCTGAAATTTTCTTTATTATGTAATTTTGATTAAACGCGCCTTAGCCGGGGGCGTCACTGTCATAGAAGACGACCTACTGGAGGTCGTTAATTCATTCTTTTTCAGGATTTATCCTGAACAGTGGTAATTTCCAAGATAATAATTTTCAGGAAACAAGGTACATAGTCAGGACAAGAAAAATACCAGGATTCGAGATATATGATCATGCATTAGATTTAACTACAGGTTTCATAGATATTAACTTTTAAACATGGGTATTTACTAATTATATGGAATTGACGACACTTCTGTCAGTCGTCAGAAATTGAATTAGCGCCCTAGAGAGGGTCGCCTCTTTCCAAATTTTCACAGAAAACATCAAAATCGCAGTAACATTATATGCATGATCTAACAGATGATAATAGCATAAATTTTACGCTAGTTTGAGCTACAATTCTTGAGAAAACCTACTTGATGATGATCTGGGTGAAATTACGTGAAGAAAGTTGATACTCTGTTCTAAACAGAGTCTCCTGAAAGTGGTGTAAACGGCAACTCTAAGGATAACAGCAATACAATAGCCAGGTAATAGCAGCCTCCAGATGGTGCGAAGGTGACAATAGATGAGCACAGGAAGAAAATTTCTTCTTTGCTCGTAGAGGAATCAACAGCTTCCTTCTTCACTGTAAACGGATGAAGAGGATGTTGATGAAGAGCCCACGTTCTTCAACTAGACAAGAGAGTTACTACTTGCTACAGGCAACCTACAGAATAAGAAGATGAAGAACATTAATATTCTTCATATCCATAACCGAAGGCAGAGGAAGAAGAACAACCTGTTCTTCACGTACAGCAGCTGCAGAATGGTTCGCCAAAAATAGCGAATAGGTTCGATTAGAAAGGTATTTATAGGATTTTGGAATCCCAATAGAGTTAGAATTCGATTGGAAGATATATTTCCTTGATAGAGTCCTTCTATATTCAATCAAACACGTACCAATCCTAATACTTACCCTGGATAGTCTCCTGGTTCGAACGGAACACCAATGCAATTAACGCCTTAGGTTAGGGCGTTAATTCCAATTGACGTCTTGACCTGTGCCGTTTCTTTTGTAATTCGCGCCCAAGAAGAGGGCGTTTCTTTCTCTTTCCTTTTATTCGTTTTGGATGTTTTTGAAATTTGACGCCCTTTGGTATAGGCGTCACTTTTTTGAATTAACGCCTCAGGTGAAGGCGTTTCTTATTTAAATCGCGCCTTGTTGAGAGGCGTTATTTACATTTGACTTATTATTTATTCATTTTGGTTCTTATCATTTACTTACTTAATCTTTCTTGAAATCTTCCTTTTATTTTACCAGGGTTGCTACACCCTCCCCCACTTAAAAGAATTTGGTCCCCAAATTCAATCGCATATATATATGTGGAGAGTGTAGAGTATATACCTCTTAAAATAATTTTGGGAATCGCTTCCTCATGGATTCCTCGGTCTCCCATGTGGCTTCGTGTTCTGAACATTTACTCCATTGCACCTTAACCATGGGAATAATTTTGTTCCTTAATGTTTGTACCTCGCGATCGAGGATCTTCATGGGCCTTTGTTCATAAGTGAGATCCCTTTGAATCACCAGGTCTCCATGATCAATGATATGTGACGGATCATGCACACATTTCTTCAACATTGATATGTGAAATACATTATGAACTTCGTACAATTGAGGAGGTAAAGCGACACGGTAAGCAACCTCGCCAACTCTTTCTAGTATCTCAAAAGGTCCGATAAACCTTGGTGTAAGCTTGCCCTTAACACCAAATCTCCTTATTCCACGTCCAGGTGATATCTTGAGAAATACGTGATCTTCCACTTAGAATTTGAGATCTCTTCTTTGTGTATCAGCATAAGCCTTTTGTCTAGACTGAGCAACTTGAAGTCTTTCTCTAATCAACTGAATCTTTTCAGTGGTATCCCTTACCATGTCTGGACCTAATAGTTATTTTTCGCCAACTTCGTCCTAGCACAAAGGCGATCGACAACTCCTTCCGTATAAAGCTTCGTGCCATTTGTATACTTGCCTGGTAGCTGTTATTGTATGCAAATTCAACCAAAGGTAAGTGATCATGCCAGCTTCCACCAAAATCAATGATGTAAGCTCTGAGCATATCTTCAACCACCTGATTAGTTCTCTCGGTCTGACCATCCGTTTGAGGATGAAAAGCTGTACTAAAGTTAAGTCTCGTCCCCAGTGAATGTTGTAAACCCTTCCAAAAGTGAGAAGTAAAACGGGGGTCTCTATCAGACACGATTGAGACCTGACTATCTCTTTAAGGTATAATGCAGCAAGAACATCAACTAACCATCGACTCTTGATTGGCAAGAAGTGTGCCGATTTGGTCAATCGGTCGATGATAACCCATATTCCGTCATATCCTCCCTTTGATTTGGACAGACCCATAATGAAGTCCATACCGATATCCTCCCACTTCCACTTGGGAATATCTAGAGGATGTAGCTTACCGGCAGGCTTTTGGTGTTCTGCCTTGACTTGTTGACATGTGAGACAGCGAGACACAAAATCCGCTATTTCTCTTTTCATATTGGGCCACCAAAAGGTCCTTTTCAAATCTTGGTACATCTTAGTTGATCCTGGATGAATCGTGTACCTTGATCTGTGAGCTTCATTTAAGATTTTCTTCTTTAGCTCTGGGCAATTCGGTATACATGTTTTATTTTTGAACATCAATCTTCCATCTGGTGCTAATTTGAAATCAGGTTGTTCTTCCATTTTGCCCTTGATTTTCACTAGTACAAGGTCACTACCTTGAAGTCCTTGTATTTCGGATAGCAAGTCTGGCTGTATGATTATATGGGATAAGGTGACACACCTACTGTCCTTGTCCATGCTTATATTAAGTTTAGAGAATTGTTCTAGCAACTTCCACTCCTGAATCATACAATTGGCTAATAGTGCTCTCGGCTTTCGACTGAGGGCATCGGCTACAGGATTACCCTTTCCAGGATGATATTGTATAGTGAAGTCGAAGTCCTTAAGATATTCTAGCCAACGTCTTTGCCTCATATTCAATTCCTTCTGAGAGAAGAGATACTTAAGACTTTTATGGTCAGAGTATACAATAAACTGCACTCCGTACAGATAATGTCTCCATATCTTCAGTGTAAATACTACCGCAGTCAATTCTAAATCATGAACTGGGTAGTTCTCCTCGTGCTTCTTCAATTGGCGAGAAGAGTAGGCTATAACCTTCCCTTGTTGCATTAAAACACATCCGAGGCCAATGCCAGATGCATCGGTGTATATTTCGAATCTCTCGCCTTCAATTGGTAAAGCTAAAACCGGGGCAGTAGTTAGATGATCTTTGAGAGCTTGGAAGCTTCTTTCACATTCCCCACTCCATTCATAACGTATCTCCTTGCGAGTTAGCCTAGTGAGTGGTATGGCTATCTTGGAGAAATCCTTGATGAATCGTCGATAGTAGCCCGCAAGACCCAAGAAACTACGGATCTCGCTAGCATTGGTCGGTCTTTCCCAATTCCTTACAGCTTCAACCTTTGATGGATCTACAGATAAACCGTCTTTTGATATAACATGCCCCAAGAAAGCTACTTCTCCTAACCAAAATTCACATTTGCTGAGCTTTGCATATAACTGATTCATCCTTAATATTTGTAATGCTATTCTCAAATGCTTCTCGTGCTCTTCCTTAGTCTTTGAATAGATCAATATATCATCAATGAAAACCACTATGAATTGATCTAGATGAGGCCTGAATATACTATTCATCAACTGCATAAAGGCAGCAGGGGCATTTGTTAATCCAAAAGGCATAACAACAAATTCATAGTGCCCATACCTACTTCTGAACGCGGTCTTATAAATATACTCATCTTTGATCCTTAGTTGGTGATATCCCGTCCTGAGATCAATCTTTGAAAAATACATGGATCCATATATTTGATCAAATAACTCATCGATTCTCGGCAGTGGATACTTGTTCTTGATAGTGAGATGATTCAACTGTCGATAGTCGATGCATAACCTCATGGATCCATCTTTCTTCTTTACAAATAGAACATGTGCTCCCCACGGAGAAGTGCTTGGTCTAATAAATCCCTTCTTGAGAAGTTCCATCAATTGCTCCTTCAGCTCCTTGAGTTTGGCAGGGGACATCCTATATGGTGCCTTAGAAACTGGTCCAGCACCAGGGACCAAGTCGATGGTGAAGGCCAGTTCTCTTTGTGGAGGTAATACAGGCAAATCCTCCGGAAACACGTCCGGAAATTCTTGCACAACTGGGATGTCTTCTAGCTTAGTCTCCTTAGTCTCCTTAATGGTGACAAATGCAAGGAAAGATACACATCCTTTCCTTATTAGCTTGCTAGCTCGGAGAGCCAAAATAAGAGGTGACTTGCTCCGACTCTTAGGGCTAGAATAGACTAGTTCTGGAAAGTCCTTGAAAGTAACTTTGCTGTTACGGTAATCCACAGTTGCCTGATACCTAGATAACCAGTCTGCTCCCAATATGACATCATATTCCTTTAGGTCTAAACATATGAGGTTGATAGAAAGATTTCTTCCTTTTACCAAGACTTCACAGTTTTGATAATGGTGAGTAATATCGGTTTCGTTTCCGAGAGGAGTAGATAAAAATATTTTCATCCATTCCGGTTCCATAAGTAGTGGGTCAGCAAACTTCTTGGAAATAAAAGAATGTGATGCACCCGTATCAAATAAGACATGTGCAGACTTGGAACAAACTTTCAGTGTACCTTCTACTAGTCCGCCTTCGTCTTGTTCCGCCTCCTTAATAGCTTGGAGACGAGCATTCTTTGTCACCGGGCGCTTTCCGTCACCGGCTTGATCATTGAGTAGGGGACAGTCGGGAATCCGATGATCACGGCTCCCACAACGGAGACACGCTCCAAGTTTTCTCCAACATTCTTCGGCCTTGTGCCCGGCCTTATCATAGTGCTTACATACCACCTTAGAAGGTGTAGTGGTGATGGAGAAAGGTTTGGTCTTCTTGAACTTTTGCTCCTGGGAGGGAGTACCTCCATTACTTGGCCTCTTCTTGAAATTGGGTTTGAAGGTGCCGGAGCTAGTAACATTCTCCTTCTTGTCTTTCTCACGGATCCTATCAGATAGTTTCGTGGCATCTTCTAGTAATTGGGCTCGTCAAACCATCTCCGAATAGACTTGTATGTCCATCGGTGCCAGTTGTGTGATATATTGGGGCCTGAGCCCATTAAGGAATCTTCGAGCTTTCATCTTCTCAGTACTAACTAAGTGTTTAGCGTACCGAGACAGCCTTGAGAACTGCACTTCATATTCAGCCACCGACAAAGATCGTTGCTTAAGTGCGACGAATTCATCGGCTTTCTTCTCTTGAACTCGATCTGAGAAATATTTATTGTTGAAATGTTCAACAAACTCCTCCCAAGTAACTTGTCCTTGATCTAATGTGGCTTCTACCGACTCCCACCAGCATCGGGCGTCTCTTTCTAGTTGAAATGTGGCTAACAGGACCTTCTCTTGGTCCGAACATTGCATGACTCTAAAAACACGTTCTGTCTCTCGGATCCAGTGCTCGGCATCATCTGGATCAGTGGATCCCATGAACTTAGGAGGGTTCATGTTCTTGAAGCTTTGGTGGAGATTTCCTGCTCCACGATGTGCACCTCCTTGTGCCACTTGTTGAAGTGCCTGGGTCATGCCTTGAAGAGTGCGTTGCATGTTGCGCCATTGAGCACGTTCGGTAGCCATTGTCCTACAATTACAATAGCTATATTAGAATGTGATTGCGTTAAAAGGCTTTTAATTCTATGTTGACTGGTTCTACCCAATCTCACTGGTTAGAGGTTCAGACTTATCCTTGGACTTGGGTTTCCTAAGAATTGAATACCCTAGGCTCTGATACCACAAAAACTGTCACGTCCCGAGCGCGGAAGGAACCCGGAGATGCGTGACGAGTTTATATCGATCATGTCAATTAGAGCGTCAGTGTATTCAACACAAAGACAGAGTGCGCAAAAGTAAAGATAACACAATCCTTTATTCAATCACAACCTCAAAAGTACTTCTATTACAATTCACTTAATGAAAGTGCTAAGACCCAATAAAAGCAAAAGTACAATGGTTGACTTAAGAAATTTGAAAGATAAGACTAGTAGACGCTTGGATAGACGGAGAGCTCTACTCTCTTCACTCTTGACCTTCCCCATCCGATTGAGTCTCATCATCGGACTTACCTGAAAATAAGGAAAAACACTAGGTGAGCGAACGCTCAGTAGGAATTATATCTCAGAAACTAGCAATGGGTTTAAGTAATTACAATTTATCACATGTAAATGTAATATGGCTTGCATGTAGAAATAACTAATCAATAGAATAACACGTCGTGTAAAACATCCAAGCGAGTCTTAAACAAGAAATATTCATGAGAGACTTTATAGATTATTGGCTATTTCACGCAAGTACTTTGCCCGCGTCGGGCCATGCTAGTAAAGTCACGCAAGTCGAGTCACGCACGCAAGAAAGAGAGAGTGTGGAATGTCAAAGATCAAAAGAGAAAGTACTTCGGTGCAATGCTAGACACCGTGATCATTACAACTCCCATGGGCACTAGTACTTTTAGGTGCTCCTCCCAGGACCAGATCGGGCCCTTATATGCACAGCATTAAAGATAGATCTAGACATCCACTTTATAGTATAGCCAATATGGAATTTCAAGAAAAAGCTTGTGGATATTCAAGATAGAGTAGAGTTCAAAATTGAACTTGATGTATAAGGATGATAATAACAATATAAACACGAGTATCGATAAAACTGGGTGGAGTTGGTTCCCTAATTGGGTACCATGACAATTAAGTGTCCATATATAGATGGTCATGTCATTTGATATAGAATTGAGGTCCACAAGAACATCCTAATAATGGCATAATTTCCACATCCCATTAAGAATATTCTCATGATATCCACATAGCATATCATGAGGGCCAGTATACCATGTTTCTATAGAGTGACATGGCAAAATAGTGTAAAGGGTGTTTATGGTACAACCCGCTCGGTCGGCCTTGAGGGAATCCAAGGCTACGAGGAGACTTACGGAGGTCCCAATGACTAACTTGCCAATCCAAAGGAACGGAATGTCCAATGGAGGGCTTGTATGTCACCGAAAGTTGAGGGGTATTCGATAAAACATCGTAGAACAGTGCACTATAATCACAGAATGGAAATATAGTGTCGATATATACATATATATTTATATAAAACCCTCGGTTAACAGTAAACAGTATAAAATAATTACACAGGAAATTAGCGCCTTAACATAAGTCACTACTTATTAAATTAACGCCCTTCACTGGGTCGTTATTTTAAATTTGACGACTTCTGTAACCGTCGTCCATTATAAATTTCTATTTTGCTGAAATTTTCTTTATTATGTAATTTTGATTAAACGCGCCTTAGCTAGGGGCGTCACTTTCATAGAAGACGACCTACTGGAGGTCGTTAATTCATTCTTTTCCAGGATTTATCCTGAACAGTGGTAATTTCCAAGATAATAATTTTCAGGAAACAAGGTACATGGTCAAGACAAGAAAAATATCAGGATTCGAGATATATGATCATGCATTAGATTTAACTACAGGTTTCATAGATATTAACTTTTAAACATGGGTATTTACTAATTATATGGAATTGACGACACTTCTGTCAGTCATCAGAAATTGAATTAGCGCCCTAGAGAGGGTCGCCTCTTTCCAAAGTTTCACAGAAAACATCAAAATCGCAGTAACACTATATGCATGATCTAACAGATGATAATAGCATAAATTTTACGCTAGTTTGAGCTACAATTCTTGAGAAAACCTACCTGATGATGATCTGGGTGAAATTACGTGAAGAAAGTTGATACTCTGTTCTAAACAGAGTCTCCTGAAAGTGGTGTAAACGGCAACTCTAAGGATAACAACAATCCAATAGCCAGGTAATAGCAGCCTCCAGATGGTGCGAAGGTGACAATAGATGAGCACAGGAAGGAAATTTCTTCTTTGCTCGTAGAGGAATCAACAGCTTCCTTCTTCACTGTAAACGGATGAAGAGGATGTTGATGAAGAGCCCACGTTCTTCAACTAGACAAGAGAGTTACTACTTGCTACAGGCAACCTATAGAATAAGAAGATGAAGAATATTAATATTCTTCATATCCATAACCAAAGGCAGAGGAAGAAGAACAACCTGTTCTTCACGTACAGCAGCAGCAGAACGGTTCGCCAAAAATAGCGAACAGGTTCGATTAGAAAGGTATTCATAGTATTTTTGGAATCTCAATAGAGTTAGAATTCGATTGGAAGATATATTTCCTTGATAGAGTCCTTCTATATTCAATCAAACACGTACCAATCCTAAAACTTACCCTGGATAGTCTCCTGGTTCGAACGGAACACCAATGCAATTAACGCCTTAGGTTAGGGCGTTAATTCCAATTGATGTCTTGACCTGTGCCGTTTCTTTTGTAATTCGCGCCCAAGAAGAGGGCGTTTCTTTCCCTTTCCTTTTTTTCGTTTTGGACATTTTTGAAATTTGACGCCCTTTGGTATAGGCGTCACTTTTTTGAATTAACGCCTCAGGTGAAGGCGTTTCTTATTTAAATCGCGCCTTGTTGAGAGGCGTTATTTACATTTGACTTATTATTTATTCATTTTGGTTCTTATCATTTACTTACTTAATCTTTCTAGAAATCTTCCTTTTATTTTACCAGGGTTGCTACACCTGATCTAGACACCCCGATCAAAAGAGAGGTCTCAAATAGGGGCAGTCCGTTATGACTTGATTCTGCATTCACAAAAGCAAAAGAAATAAAAGAAATAAAAGAAAAGGGGCAAAATCAAGGCAAAAGCTAAAAGCTCATACAAAAGCTCGAAGCTCAAAAGTGTAAAAGCTCACAAAAGAATGAAACTAGGCATGGCAAGAGTGGCAGTACAGTTTCCCCGCGGGACGTCATGAGCTCGATCGTATGCGTGCCTAGAACGGATGATGGTTCGATGATGGACACAAAGCCCCAGCGCAACAGACCAAATTCTTTGAAAAAGGGGCTGTCGTGGGAGGAATTCAAGCCCTAAAAACCCCTATACCTATTGCTGGCTTCCCTGTTAAACTCTCTTTTATTTTCCAAGGACTGGATCATACCCCGGGTATGGCCTCGGTATAGACACCGTTAAGTAGAATTGGGACCCTGGCCATGGGCAGTCACCCATAACGCACGTTGTACTTGGGAAACCCCTAATAAGATATGGTATCCCGCCGTCGAGTTTGAGCTGGCCCCAAAATTCAAAAAAATCGAATACTCCAAAATCCAAAAAAAAATCAAATATTTCAAAATCCAAAAATATCAAATATTTCAAAATAAAAAAATCCAATATTTCAAAATCCAAAAAAATCAAATATTTCAAAATCTAAAAAAATCAAATATTTCAAAATTTAAAAAATCAAATATTTCAGAATCCAAAAAATCAAATATTTCAAATCCTAAAAAAATCAAATATTTCAAAACCCAAAAAATCAAATATTTTAAAATCCAAAAAAAATCAAATATTTCAAAACAAAAAAAATCAAATATTCTCAAAACAACAAAAATATTTTTCATTATCATGATTTGCATTCATGGCATGCATTGCATCCATTTTTCCTTTTTGTTATTGGCCTATTTAATAAGGCTTACCCCCTTGACCAAAAATCAAGAACTTGTCATTTCCTAACTTGCTACAGGTAAGGGGTTAAGCATAAAATAGATTTAATCTGTTTCCTGTTTTGTATGTGTGCAGGGGCAGGTTGAAGACAAGATTCAGCATTCTCTACACGGTCCTCTGGCAACCGTTTTACACCATTCAACGGTCAATGTCAGACCGTTCCCGAGTTCACACGGCCTCGTTCAAACCGCTTCCAATTTCTAGAACCTTCAAGAATCAACGGTCTACGCTAGACCGTTTATAAATCAGAACGGTGCAGGCTTGGCCGTTCTATTCTATTGACGGTCCATCGATAGACCGTTCCACTCTTCAAAGGTCCCTGTTCTTTACCCTATGATTGATCTGCTACGCGGCCCTGTTCTGGCCATTCAATTCTCTGGCGCGGTTATCCTCTAACCATTTATATAATGGAGCGGTCTGGTTATGGGCCATGTTCCTCCCGAGATCTTACCTCAAACTCATTCAATCACGTGCAAGAAATCTCAAACTCAAATCAATCCAATCATCAATTTTATTCATTTAAATGCAATCATTTTCCAACATAAGTCTCTATATCAACATCATGAAAATAAGAAAATCACTCAATCCTCAGCCGGGCATCCCCGCGAGGCCTGAACTCTCGTAGCTCTCTCACATATGCCTGGTACGCCTCCTGGAGCTCCGTCACCTCCGCAGGTAGGGTACGCACCTTGCTGATCTCCCACATGATCAGCACGCTCCTGACCGCCTGCTCAACCTCCTCCGTCCCGAGCCTCCTCGCCTGTAGTGCGATAAAGTGGGGCACTACTGGAACTATCGTCCTGGGAAGCCTGACCTATAGAAAACACCTATGTGGGCTGTACATCGCCAATGTGGTGTCTCCCACAAGCCGCAAGTCGAGCCCAAGCCTCCTAGGAAGCCTGAGGGTGGTGCCGTGGAGGAAGAACGGGCACATCACGAACCGGTCCAGGGGCAAGGTGTTGATGTAGAGGCGCCACTCATCCCTGCTCTTCTTGTCTACTGTCCTACACTCCACCTGCTGCGAGAACCTGAAAGAACTGCCGATAAAGAACAATGGATGGCTCCCGAAGATCCGGCTGACCGAGGTAACATCTTCCCTAGGCATGAACTTCATCCGAACTCCCATCCAGCACTCTAGGAGAATCATAGAGTCAAAGTGTAGCCCCCCTAGAGCAGCTAAGCTAAGACCCTCATATAGGTAGGCAAGGATGGCCTAGGAAATAGAAAGACCCTACCACAGACCATTGATGGTGCTAAGGCTGGGGACATCTAAGACATGGTCGGCAGAGGGGAAGAGTATGGCCCCGCATAAGCAAATGGAAGCGGCCTTAGCTATGGCCTCGTCCCACCCACACTTATTTTTACAATGTGCTATCACCCACTGGCTGAGAGGTAGTAAATGGATCTGGTGTGGGCCCACTATGGTGTGAATGTCCTTGCTACTAGGTGTAAACTCTCCTAAGATAAGGGCAGGATCCACAGGGGCAATGGTGTGATAGACTAAATCCTCCTCACCCACCTTGGACCTAGGAAAAGATAAGTAGGTCTCCACCTCCTCTAGAAGGATGGTGGCCTCAAAAGATGGGAAGATGAAAGTATGGGCCTGAGGGTTCCATATCTGTACCAAGGCTAAAATGCTATGCCAATCCAAAGAGAGCTTGGGGTAGTTCTTGGCTAGTACTAGAAGAGAGTGAAGGTGCCAGGACCTAAGGATGGATGTCATGGATATAGGTAGCTCGCGGATCATAGGAGCCATCCACTTCAAAGTGGAGTATCGTCTCGGGCCAGGTAGAAGCTGAAGTAAAGAGAGGAAGAAGAGAAAAGAGAGGAAGAACATATAAGCTTTTTGAAGGAAATAATGTGAAATTGATGAAATTGAATGAAATTGAACATTAACTTACATCTCTCATAGGGCTGGAACTCAAATGCCCCAAGATCGTGGTCAGCCGTTGTAGCAGCCCGTGCTCCTTTCTAGCCGGCTTTGGACCTTGGTAAGCCAGCTCACCCATTGAGCTCCCTCCCAAAGCCCTCTTCATGATGTTTTGAGAAAGATTGAGAAGGATTTCAAGGTTTGAAAGAGGGTTGATGTGTGAAGAACGAACTTGGAAGTCCCCTCTTATTTATAGGACTTGATTAGAGGCCTAAACCCACTATAATTGAGGTAGGATAGCTCTAGATCGGGTTAGGATGGAGTTTGGGTTGATTTGGAACACCCACTCTCAGGTTAGGACTCTCCAAGAGAGTCCCATTGGGACTCTCAGGACGTCTGCGTACGCGGTCTGTCGATAGACCACGTCGATCAAGGAACGGTCTCATGGAGACGGTGCAGTGATCTTCTACACATTTCGAATGGTGGAATTTGCGCGGTCGTTGAGCGGCCATTCTTCTGTACACACTATCAATAAAGAACCATTCCTTTCCTTTGAACGGACAACAATGGACCGTTTAATTGCTTCTCTAGGTTCTAGCCGAGTGGCTTTCAGTGGTCTACAGGTAGGCCGTGTGGGTTCTGGAGCGGTCATTTTGATGACCGTTTAGAAACCTGAAGCCTCTTTTTTGTCCACCTTGCACCAATGCCACTCAAACTATTAGTCGTCTGTCTCTCTCTCTTACTCGTGTCGGGTTAGTCTCTCCCATGCACTCGTGTTCGCCTCTCTCTCCCACGCACTCAAACCCTGTTCGTCTCTCTCTCCCACTCACTTGTGTCGGGTTAGGGGTCGTTGTTAGTTAGTTAGCATCTAGCGTCTGCATTCATTCACACATTTCATTCACAAAAAAAATAAATCAAAACATATCATATCACTATCATATCCACATGTGCAAGTCCTATCAAAGTACATCAAGCATGTCCCTCTCCCGGGCCCCCACCGCTGTCGCCCGAGCCCTCATGCCTCTTCACTGGCCGGGGCATCACTTAGCTCGCCTCCTCTCGGTGTCGTCGGCGTCGCTCCTCCTCCTTGTTCCTCCGACGACCGGAGGAACCTGTAAAGTAAATCTTGAAGGAGCCGTTGGTGCCGTGGGTGCTGCCGTTCGGAATCCCGCTGCGCTCCGACCGTTGGCTCATCTCCTTTTATGCTCGTAGCTCCCCTCTCAGCTCCGACGCCTCTGTGCAAGCACGGTCCCGCTCCGCTCGGTAGCGCTTCACCTCTGCAGCTCTAGCCCGAAGTCGCTCGAGCTCTGCGTGAAGAAGCGTCGTCTCAACCGCGTCGGTCGGGCAACTCCGCTCCATCTCCTGTCGGAGGTGAGCTACCTCCTCCTGGGCTGCCATCCAGCTTTGCTGCAGCTCCTCTCTTAGTCGGGTACTCTCACCTAAGGCTGATGTCAACTCGGTCGTCTGCATGAACGCATCATGATTAGTCAATTACATTTCATAAGCATAATCAATTGGGAAAGCGTAGTGGTCACTTACCCTCTCAGAGAGCGCCACCTCGGCTGTCTCAGCCTGCGTCACCATCCGTGTAGACTTTGCATCCCGTGCGGCCCGGTCCGCAGGAGTCTGGGAAGAGGAGGAAGGTGCGTCAGCCCCCTGGCGCTGGGATCCTTCGGCCCGCTGCATTTTAAAACTCCAGGTTAGTCATTTCACAGTCATAATCATGTGCATAATTAAGTTTAAGAGTTAGGAAACTCACCAGAAGGGTTAGGGCCTATCGGAGCTCGTCTCGCTCCTGGATGGTCGAGTGAAGGAGTCCCTGCAACTCTGCAATCCTCCCCTCGGGGTCGATCTACATTTAAGAAGTCCAAGTATTAGTGCATAATCATATAGAAAGCATAAATAAGGAAGCATTAGAGTTTGGAAGTCGTACGGGTCGGCGGGCACCACGGATCACCTGGTCCCTGTAGTGCCTGGCGTAGGCAGTGTAGTAGGCCTCCTCGCTCTCTGCTCGGGCGGACACCACCCGCCCGTGTGCTGCCCAGTCGGCGATCTGCTCCGCTGCTCGTGTCATCCAATCCACCATCGTGGCCAACCCTCGGGGGTGTCGCCCGACTCGCTCCTCTGGCTTCTTTGGTGTCGAAAACTCGACCGCAGGCTGATGGATGCCGATCGTCCTCATCACCAAGCGGAAGTGGAGCGGCTCCACCACGTTCATGCAGTGGAGCCAAACGTCTTGGCCTGAGTAGGTGAGGGTCGCCACTACCCAAGGCTGACCCTCGTGCCCCTCACTCGCGTATGGTGTCCACCGAACCTGTCAAATAGGAAAATTATGTTAGCATCATAAGCATATAAGTTGCATTTAATGAAAAAGTTTGATTTTAGAGTCATACTGAGGTGAAGGGCAGTGTGTCTAAGTCGTCCTGGATCCCACGGACCTATCTCCGCAGGGACCCAGTCTCCCATGAGGCCATCCACCGCCTCGCGATGGGCCGCCGCTCTAGGTGAGTCTCCTCCCCCCTCCCTAGCCCACGTAGGCGTACGTAGGCCCACACCTACATTGCATTTCACCAAATGTCAGGATGTAGCATTTATAGGAATCATATAACAAATTTCATAATAGTTTAAGAGTCGAGTTATACCTGGAGTAAGGGAGAGAAGCCCCCAAGCATCGTCCGCCGGCTGGTGGAGCTGAGGGTGTCAAACAGAAACACCAGGACCGCCGTGCCCCAAGCGTAGTCACCAACTTGCCCCAGGTCCTCGAGAAGCAGAAGGAACTGGCAACTGATGACGTCAGCCCTCATCGCGAACAGCAAGCGCCCGAAGAACAGCATCAGGAACCTCCTCAGCACTCGGTCCGCCTCAGGTCCCACCGCAGCTGCTACTCTGGGTCGGGCTTGGTCCACTAACCTCTGCAGGTGCTCCTCGGGCAGCTCCCTGGTCGCTATCCCTGTACCCCTCAGTCCGAGGCTCTCCTGTAGCCTCTCCCTCATCAGCGTCGTCGACTGACACTCTGGTCAGAGCAACTCCAAGCCCAGTAGCCTCTGGGCCAGCTCCCGGTAGTCGGGGTATGTCCTCCCATTAACCGGCGTCCCATGCAGGCGCAATCTGGTGATGCACACAACGTCCTCTAGCGTGGGGACCATGTGGCCCCACGGGAAAAGGAACGTCTGGCTCACCAGATCCCAGCGGTCGTGCAGAGCATAGAGGTGTGTCGTGTCTAGCCTGGCCACCTCTACGCTCAGGAACTCGGCGAAGCCCATCGCCGTGAGCCTCTCCCGCTGAAAATCTGACAGTGCAAGATACACTACTTGGACCTACAGCCAGGAGATCCGAGTCCTGCGCTTTCCCTGCATACATTTAGAACAATTGCATTTTATAATATGATCATGCATTTCATTAATTGAATAAATCACTCTGCTGACTGAACGGTCTCCTACGGGCCATCTACCCATTCAACGGTTGGGTTCCAACTATCCCAATATCAGAGGTCCACGGCCACCCATGGACCGTTCTGCTTGATGGACGGCCAGGTGAGGACCGTGCCTTCCTTCTCGTGTTCAACCTGTTAACGGCCTCTTCTAGGCCGTTCAATGAGCCTATGGTCCAAATCTAACCGTTCTGTTCTCAACCCTTCAAATTATAAACGGACCAATGTGGGCCGTCCTAGGTGTCCACGGTCTGGTGTAGACCGTTCTGTTCTCAATCGTTTCATATTCTAAATTCACCAATTTGAGCCGTCCTAGTTGTCCACGGTTTTATTTAGACCGTGTTACTCCGTCGGTTCAACTCCTTTGGAACGGCCACCCATGGGCCGTGTTATCTTTGAACGGTTCTATTGGAACCGTGTAGTTTTGGTGAGCGGTTACTGTTGAACCACGCTACGACCGCCGTGCCCAACGGCGACCGAGCTTATTCCCTGCCTTCGTTGAGGGCCTAAATGGCCTTATATGGAATCCTAAGGGGACGTATGCCCCTTTTCTACCCTCTAGACCCACATGCATGCATTTAAAAGCTTGAAAATTGGGTGGTTTCTAAGCGCCTACCTTGGTCGGGCGTGGCTCCTTGGCCGGCCTCACCTCCGGTGCCGTCACCTCCTTCGGCGCTGGCCCTTCCTCCTCTACCACGTCAGACCCGCCACGATCACCAGGGTCTCCTCGGCCGTGGGCGGTGGTGCTCCCACTTCCCCCGGTGAGTTTGGTGGCGCGGTGGTCTCCTCCGCGACGGCCGGCGGCGGCGGCGTGCAGGCTTCCTCTCCGGTCATTTAACGAACGTGGCGGGCTAGTGCTTGGCGTTTGAATCACATAGAAGAGGGGGAGACGAGGGTGAGTAGAGAATGAGAGATTGAGAATGAGGGTCGGGGAGATGGAGAGCGGGGTTGGCGGCGTTTGTGTTCCTCCTCCGTCGGTTACGGTAGGGAGGGAGGAAGAGGAAGTGTTTTGTTTTTTTGAAACCGCTAGTGATTACACGGTCTATCGATAGACCATGTAACTACTGGACAGTCTCCCATATGACCGTATATCCTCTAACGGTGCGCTTCCATGGAACGGCTTGGCTATGGCCGTCCAATAATGGACGGCCTCATGATGAGCCGTGTATTTTCACGATCATATTCAAACTGGCAATGATTGAGGGGCCCAAGCCGAACCATTTACTTTCTGGAGCGGTCTGTCTCTAGACCGTTCATGTGCTGAAACAATGATGGAGAATGTTTTTTGCTGCATTATGTGATTAAGTGACTGATCTTTTTCAGCTTGAATGATTATTTCGTGATGTAATATTGTAAATCTTGTTCATGAATTCTTTGCAGCTTCACTTCAACTTGTCTTTCGTTGCCGTCAGGTAAGTCAGGTATGTATTTCGATCCCTACATCCCTTATTACATTACTATATGGTATTATGTTATATTATCTCGAGAACCAGTTGGTTGTCTACGTGTTTCAGGATCTGATGTTCCCCTGTAACAAAAACAATGATGATCCAGGTTCACGTGTTTAATCAGTGGATAAGTCGTTATGTTGGGAAAATTAAGGGGACGACGATTCTATCTCACACGCCGTGGTTGCAGATAGTATCCTAACCCTGATTAATCTATTCTAGCAATATTATTCTCGAGTATTTTCTATTTTATGGCTTTATTTGCATTCGATTTAGTGATTTCTTTTATTTTAGCCCAGCATACATCATGCGCATCCTTTGAGCATTCATGACCCATGGTCTATCTAAAAGTGTCTCATTTGTGATGGATAATTGTCCGTTCAGTGCTTGAGTAAGAGGAACTATTCCACTCAAAGTTGGAAGGTTTTCTCTGGTCTATTCTCCTGGTTTGATTGACTGAAAGGCCCCATCTGGAGTTTTAGTCCGTTTCTTTATTTTGGCTGCTTATTCCGGTCTCCTTATTGGTCCGAGGGATTGTGTCCCCCATGAGGTTGATCGTGTGTTTTTCTTTTCGTTTAGTTAGTTTCTCCAGACTGGTGTCGTTTTGGTCCGATCGTTCCTTGTGTTTGGTTCGGAGTTTTCCAGAAGATTCCTATCACTCGTTGGCAATAAAAATGGGTGTCTTTTACCTTAACTACTGCTTTTCAGTCCACTCCGCATCATTTTCGCTTCATCCCCACGTTCCATTTCGCTTTCGCTTCACCTCCGCTCGCTCCCCTGCAAAGAGGACATTAAAGAGGGGCATCTGTTGACACCCAATTTTTACCTATGAGTGGGGTCAGTCCTTTTACTATCATTTGTTGATGCCTCGAGTTGTCCATTACTCATTAGACTATTTACATGCACGTCTATGGGCTTATTTTATGGGTATCTCCCTCCCTGGCTAGGTCTGCTCTCAAATTCGGGCTTAATGGGCCTTGGTTTTACTTGGTTTTGGGGTAAATGGGCCCATTTATCTTATTTCATTAATTTCAAACGTCCAGGATATACGCGGTCTAGCGACTTGCCGTTTAGTTATGGGGCGGTCTGATTGGAACCATTTTGGATATTTATTTGATTTTCTGAATTTTCACTGACAAGCCTTTACACGGTCCAAGTTCAGCCGTTTATTGCCATTGAACGGCCTATCTTTAGACCGTTTATCTCCCAGAGAACTCAGTCAGTCAATTTTTCAGATAATTATCTATTTATCCTATTTTTCTGGATTTATCACCAACACGCTTTACACGGCCTGCATTAGACCGTTCAACTCGTTGAGTGGTCTATCGTTAGACCGTCCTATCTGAAAGAGTACAGCACCGTGATATCCGGTCAGTTCGATAGGATAATTGGATAATTTGATATTTTATTTATTTATCACCGACAGCATTATATGGTCTATTAATAGACCATTTACTTGTCTGGGTGGTCTATCGAACGACCGTGTAAAGGCTCGAGATCTATGGAGGATTTTCTCTCTCCGTTCGTGGTTAAACCTCCACCTTCCTCCGCCATTTTCTCCACGGTTTCTCCACCAAATGGGGTGCTGTTTGATTCCAGTGGAAGATATAAGTGTTATCTATGATTTATCTTTTATTTTCTCAGATTAATATCCATTGGAAAATCCAATTTCGAGGTTGGACTTCTAGGGCTCTATAAATAGAACCTCTAGTCCAAGCTTGAAAAGGGGGGATCCAACGTCGACGTCGAAGCTCTGCCGAATTCTTGAGCGAGCTGTAGCCAGGGAGGGAGGCTTTCTACATCCTTTTTAAGCCTCCGGTTCAGGGAGTAGTCACTTTTTTTTGGCATTTGGTCTAGGTTTTAATAGTCCTTTCATCCATTGCATGATTATCTTCTCCGTCTCCTTTCCACGTTTTCACTGTTTGCATGTCATTTTCATGCCCCTCCTATTTGTTTTCACGCCCTATAGGGGTTTAAAAATCACCCCCGGTATCGCCCATTCCATGCTATTATGTCGATTTCCTGTTCTTTTCTATAGTTACTACACATTACAGGGCTAATTTGGTTGTTGTTTTCTTGTCCCCTACGTTATTTTGCAGGTCAGCATCAGCACAGCACGAGGCCCATCCCCTCTGGCTGGCTGGAAGGGGTGGAGGATCAAGTCCTACAACTTGGAGTCTGGTGGCTTTGAACGGTCGTCTTCCATCCGCCCGAATAAGGGAGCGGTCACACCCGAACCGTTCAGATCGTTTGAGCGGCCGTCTTCATACCGTGCTGTCACCAGACCGGTCTTCATCCCGCTTATCTTTCCAGCGTTGGAGCGGCCTATCAAGCGGTCGTGCCATCCAGTGAGCGGTTCTTCCTGGACCGTTTAGAACTGCCAGCGTTGCACTTCAGGCCAGTGTCTTCTCCCTTTCCAAGGTACGGGTGCATTTCCTTTGCATTCTGGATCTTGGTGGCAATCACGATCACACACATTTCTCCGCCTTTCCTTCCTTTATTCTGATTGTCCCTATATTTTGATCTAGAAAGGTAAAAGGGAAAGAAAGAATAGGGGGGAGAAACATGTCAACACTAAGGTCGATGCACATGACACTGTTATGCACCTAAAGTCGATGCACATTTGCATGTAGGTCGATGCACATATGCTCCTTGCATTAGAAGCTCGATGCACATTTGAATGTAGGTCGATGCACATTTGAATGTAGGTCGATGCACACATCCTCGTTGAATTAGAAGGTCAATGCACATTTGAATGTAGGTCGATGCACATATGCTTGTTGCATTAGAAGGTCGATGTACATATTTGTAGGTCGATGCATGTTTGCATGGTATGTGCTATAAGGTCGGTGCATCTTGTTCACTGCATATGTTAAGGTTTGTGCATATCATAAGTGCTCGATGCTTGTAAGTCAGAATTACAACTTAAGGTCGATGCACCTCAGTCAGTTCAGGAGACAGGTCGGTGCAGCTGAACAACTTATGCCAACAAGGTCGGTGCACCTTAAGCAAATCAAGAAGAAAGGTCAATGCCACAGTACAAGCCCACTAATAAGGTCGATGCAGACATTCGGGTGCTAACAGGTCTGAAGATCCGAATCCCTATTTTTCAACTTAAATTCGACCCGATTGGAAAACCAAATACAGCGATAAGATGGCACATGATCGAAGAAGAGATGGCATGCTTTTTCAGAGGTTTCCAGAGGAAGAATATTCTACTGCCAAGTGGACCAATGGGATTTCACTAGGTTTTCTGCCTCACCTTCTTCGGAGCCCTTGTTCTATTTAAAGACTCCCTCGTGCTTCGAGGGAGATGCTGAGAGCTGCCGAAAAACTGTAGAAAGCTGCGAGAGTTCCTGCTGTGTGAAGAAACCATTTGAAAAGAGAGTAATGCCAGAAAGAAGAGAGAGAGTGAGAAAAGAAAATTTGAGAGTAGCCAGCCTTTTCAATTCAAAGTGCTTCTACGAAGCTACATCTTGTTTCTATTTTCAGTTTTCTATTTTTCTATTTTCTTCTCATTTTGATCCCTCCAAGTGTCCTTGGAGGAAGGGAGATTGAGGTATCTGGTTGTGAGTGACGGGGTGTCTCTCACGGGTTCCCTCTGAGGATTCAGAGGAAGGGAGGTCATCCTCCGGTTCTGGACTTGTGGGTAGCAGAACTTGGGTTGAGGGATTTGTCTCTCTCTGATTTCAAGCTGTAAGCTAGCCTTTTGTCGCAGACTGAGTCTGCTTGACGGTTTTGCTTTGTGCAAGAAATCCTCGCTCAGTGTGAACGAGGGGTGGATGTAGATTGCATTGTGCAATCGAACCACCTAAAAAATCGCTTTGTCGTTTGTGTGGTTTGCATTATTAGATTTTTGCTTGAGTGATTTCCCTACAGCAAGTGGTATATCAAAAGGCCCAGCCAGAAGGACAGACCTTGCCTGTCTTGAAAGCTGCCCTTGTGTGAGGAAACTTCCTAGCCCAACCTCCGCCTAGTATCACATTGGCTGTATCATGAATCTCTCTGTAGGTTTCACATTCATCTTGCTTGCTGACGTTGTTGAACCAGGATATTCATCTTATAGTTTTATTGCTCGTCACTTGTTTAATCTCATATCTGATTCATTTTTCTAAGTTATATATGCAACTATCTTATTTGTTTAATTATCTTATTAAGTATTGGAGCCATTCACATACTCAATTTAGCCAATCTGAATTCTCTGCTTGAACTGCTCCTGGTTTACTGCGATTTGTGAGTGATCTATTCATCCCCCCCTTCTAGATCACACTCTCTGTGTCTATCAAGAACAAGTACTCTGTTTGTTATCAGGACGTCAACGTAGGATTACCACTGCATCGACGCAGCCACGCTCACAGAAGCAACTTCCAAAGTTCTGCATCGACGCAACAAAGAGCTGCACCGACGCATCAATAATAATTTGCCATCAAGAGGTCAAAGTAGATCTGACGATGCCTCGACGCAAATATAAGTACAGAAGCCTTCTTATGTTATGCCTTCATTAGAACATCGACGCATCAAGCTACTGCATCGACGCATCTGCCCAGCATCAGAAACCGGATGAAGTTACGACGAAGCATCAACTCACTGTCTTGATGCACAAGGTTAAACACGTCGATGCAGCAGAATAATTGAGAGCATATGCAAAAGGGATAGGTTGACACATCAACTAAGTGCGTTGATGCACTGAGCCAAAGGTTAGTACATGAAGCACCTTGCCTAAAGGGATATCTGTCTACACTGCATCGACGCAGCACTGGAGTACGTCGATGCAGCTTCACATATCAAATCATCCTTTGCAAGCGGATTCTGTGAGGGTGCCTCGACCCATTTTCAAGCTGCATCGAAGCACGAGCATCTCCTATCAGGCACGTGATGAACTTATGGAATCAAGTGACATCGAACTCCATTGGTTGGAACCTGATACTCATACACCTGGCACGTTTCCAGATAATTTTTGAAAAAGAATATTCCTATTTGGCAAGTGGACCAATGGGATTCCAGCTGAATAACTCTTTTATCCACTTGGATTTGCGGAGCCCCTGTTTCCTATAAAAAGGGGTCTCACCCTTCGAGTGAAAAAGGCCATCAAGGAAGAGCCGCCGTAGCCATTGAGAGAGAGCCTTCTACAAGAGACAAACCTGAGAAGGAAAGAGCGAAGTTGCGAAGAAAAAAGGAGAGTGAGCATTAAGAAGAAAAAGAAAGAGAGAAAGAATTGAGAGAGTGAGAGCCTGCGAGAGGATAAGAAACTGAGTGAAGCTGGAGCATCAACTAAAGATATGCCAGTGTCTTGACTCGTGGATCAAATCCAGAGTCAATCTGCTCGTCGGAGCTATATCTTGTTTTTTCCTTTATTATTTTCTTGTTTTGTTTTTACATTTTCTTCTAGCTCTTCCAATACCCTGTTCTGGGTTCAGGTCCCTTCTGAGTGATCAGAAGGAGGGAGATTTGATCTCCGGTGTCCCCTCTAAGGTATCAGAGGAAGGGAGACTTAGGTCTCCGGGTTGTGAGAGACAGAGTGTAGCTAGGTTCCCTCTGTGCTCACAGAGGAAGGGAGGCGTATTACTCCGGTCACTATTGATGTAGTGGGTTTTGATCTAGCGTGGTGCTAGATTAGATGTTGAGGGATTTGTCTCCCTCCGGTTCAAGCTGTTTGTCAGCATTTTATCGCAGACTGAGTCTACTTCTTGCGGTTTGCAAGGTGAAGCCATACTCTGGTTTGAGTGTGAGGTGGATGTAGATCTGCGAAGCAAATCGAACCACCTTAAAAATCCTGCGTGTACTGTAGGTTGATGATGTGCGTTTGTTTCCTATCTCCTACCTCCCGTTCGCAGGTTGGTGTTTGAGTTGCTTCTTCCTTACTATCTGATATAGTATTAATCTGGTATGAGCAAGTAATGTTTGATATATGATCCGCATGATCGAGCTTTTTCTAAGGTTAGCGTCCAATTAATTCCAGCACACCATCATTTGGTTGATTGTGGTTCGGATTGAATCATCGTTTGTTGTTTGCTTCTACTTGGAGTGTTGTCTTTGTGTGCTAAGTGTTCGAGTTCAGTTCCATGAGAACTGTTAATCATTCGTGAGCATATGCATTGTGGGCTTTCACCTGCTTGCCACCTGTAGCTTTTATGTTCCGGTTAGCTGCATTTTATTTCAGGCTTCTGTATTTCAAATTGGGCTAAAGTTTGTTGTTGGATCCATTCACCCTCCTCTGGATCCCTCCGTGCAGCCATCTATTTCTTAACAGTAGGCAGGACTAGAACTACACCTCGGCAGCCGCCTCCTCCTTAACCCCCTCTATTATGTCCACTGAAAATGTGTGCCACAAGGGGATGAGTGTGACGCTCAGTAGGCAGCCTAATTAAATAGGGGTTAACACGCATTCATATATCCAATTCATATACACAATTCAAATGCTAACAATATCATAATCCATTCATTCACATTTGCTTAAAGGTAATTGTTGGGTCCCTTCATTTGATGATGACTATGAATCATTGAAATATGTTTTTTTTCAAATATTGATAAGACCATTTCGTGTTCAATATGTAAAATACCCATGCATGCACTAAATCCACAATGAATGATTAATTGCACATTTTCACATTTTTATGAGTTTCACATCTTATGTTATTCATGGAAGCAAACAGCTGCCGCAAACACAGGAGGCCCACACACACACAAACGAATGAAAGAGTACTGCGCAGACCCGAGAGCGAACTCCCATCTAGACTCCGTGCCCCACGGGGCGTTACGTATCGCCATCTCCCGGGTTCTGTGGCGTTACGTATCGCCATCCCACAGAACGAACCAGCTGAATCATAGGATTTTAACCAGGGCGTTACGTATCGCCGTACCTGTGGGAATTGAATTCTGTTTGATTGTTTTTTTATTGTTATTAGGGGTTTTATTTTTCGTGTAGGGCATGCCAGTCACTAGGTGACAAATTTATTATGCGCACCGTTTGACATATCAGACGATAGTGAGGTCCGTGTCGAGACTCAAAACCCGTCACACCATAAAGGCTACGACGTTAATTACATCCTCCGAAAAGGAGGAAAACCCTTGATTAATTGCCAAGACAATGAACCACCGGGGCTGTATAATTATGCAAGCATAAATAGAGTAACATAATGATATTCCATAATGCGGGAATCGAATATAAGTTCAAACACATGGTTCGGTCACATTCATTATCCCGGGCCCTCGGTACGTGACAGAGAACGTAGGTCCGAAGACCACCATCACACTTAGTGACAGCTTCCAGGCAGACCTAATTTGGCTCTCAACAAATCACTATTTGATATATCGGGGTTTGGATTAATGACAAGCATGCAACAATAACAAGCAGGCATTCATGTATACATAGATGCATGGCAAAAGTAGACCCAAAGTAACTAACGAATGAGAACCATCAATGATTTTTATTGGTTAATTATGGAGCACTCATGAGCTATGTATGACAGAGAGACGGAGAACAAAAGGATTGATAGAAGTATAAATGAGGATTAAATCGGCGCGAGGGGATGGTTAAGCTAAAATACAGCGAGGAGTGTAGGGATGGGTTAAACCAGCGTGGGGTAAAAAGGAGGTTGAATATGGCGCGAGGCGAGAAGGGCGCGCCGGATTAGGCTGCGCGCCGTATAGATGGGGTTAAGGATTTTGTGGATTTGAGAGGGGAGCTATTCTGGCACGGTGGGGGTGGATGCCGAAATAGGGTGTGCCGGTTTAACCCATCCTCACACTCCTCTCTTTGTTCAAGTTCTAGTTTCTTGTCTAGCAGATTTTTATTTTCTTCTCTCAAGGAGGCAATTAAGTCTTTATGCCATTGAAGATCAGAGTGAAGTGATTCATTCAATTCTCTCACAAATAAACAATCATTACAAGCAGAATTATCAGAGCTAGCATTTTCTGCCTCTTTTTTGAGTTTCTTATTTTCATTTTTCACTTTCATGTATATTTTAAATAATTCACAATGCATCTCCATCAAAGCATCATAAGGAATTTTCTCAAATTCAGATTGAGTTTCGGAATTTACCTCTTTCTCTCCTTCATTGCTTGTGCCATTACTTTTTGCCACAAGACATTCTTATTTTTTATAAGATGCAATCACAGAATCCCAAATGTCCTTGGCAGACCTGCAAGTAGAAATAGAAGGAATGCCATTCACATCTACTGAATCCTTTAAGATGTTCAGAACTTGAGTATTCTCATAGTTCTTTTGTCTGTCCTTGTTTGACCATTTAGTTTCATCTCGAGGCAAAACATGTGGACCATATTGAACGAGCTTCCACACCTTTGGATCGATAGAATTTATGAAACTACACATGCTACCTAGCCACTTATTGAAATTAGAACCATCAAATATCGGTAAAGAATCCATCAACCAAATTTGGAATGATAAAAGCAAACAATGATAGAGCACAGGGATCTTTTCTCTACAGATGGTTAAATCTGAAAAAGAGAGACCTGCTCTGATACCAATTGTTGGAAGCTTTGATACCAATGTAGTGTGCGCAGCAGGATTTAGAGGGGGGTGAATAGATCCTATATAAAAACTTGCTCAATTTAAATTCTATACCAATAAACACGAACACCTAAATTGTATGTTCAGATTAGATCTGAGGAACACTAGCAAAACACATGAACAGAAACAAATCTCTGAAATGACTCATGGCAAATTGAAATAATAACCATATGGCGATTACTATGTCCTCAGAACCAAATGACATGGAATGCTAAAACAAACGGAAAGGCTACTTCACAGACCTATTCAGTTCTAATAGAACTCAATTCGAACACTTAGCATATAATGAAAATGCACTATAGCATCTGCTCAAATACCAACCTGTGAAGGGAGGAAGAAGACAAGGATCAAACACACAGATGCCAAACCACATGACAAAGGATTTTTTAGGTGGTTTGATCTGCTACCCACACACCTACGTCCACACCTCACTCAACCCAAGTGAGGCTTCCCTTGCAAAAGCAATATCGCATACTCAGTCTACAACAAACGCTGGCTAACAGCTTGAACCAAGGGAAACAAATCTCTTCTCCCTGATCTTACAACCCGCAAGACCAGACCCACTGCTACAAGCAGTGACCGGAGGAACAAATCCTCCCTTCCTCTGATACCACAGAGGGATACGTGAAACAGCACCCAGCTGCTCACAACCCAGAGGAACCAATCCTCTCTACCTCTGAAGCATAGAGGGATCCCATGCTCACCAATCCTGATGAACAAACCCATGATTCTACCACAGTAGAATCAGTAACACTGCACTAAGGCAGTACATGAGGAACCCACCTTGCACCCTAGTATACAAACCAGGACGTGACTAGTTAAAATCGATCACACCTCTGATAAGTGCAACAATGCACAACCAGGGAAATATAGAATGAACTGAATCAAAACACAAAAGAAAACAAATAACGAAAGGCAAATTACAGTCGAAGAAAATCAAATGTAGCTCTGAATATAATTCAAGAGCTTTATCTGAAGACCCCTTCTCGAACTGAGCTTTGATCTCTCTTCTTCTTCTTCTTCTTTCTCTCTCTCTTTCTCTTTCTTCTTTATAGCTCACAGAATGGCTCTCTCTCTTTCTGATTAGCTCTCTCTTCCCTTCAAAAAATAGCTTTCTCTCAGTTCTCACTGATACTCTCATTTCATACTCTCCTTCTTCTTCTTTCTCTCGTTGCAGCTTTCCCGGTCTACTTTCTTCTCTTTTTCAGCTCTCGATCCTTTTCTCCTATTCTTCATAAAAAAGACAGGTATATATATATATATATATATATATATGTATATATCAGGTAAACCAAATTTGAAATTCTTCCACCTTCGAACTCTTTTGGCGGGAATATGTAGAACAGGGGCTCCGGAATTCTTTTGGATGAGATGATTAATCCACTGAAATTCCATTGGTCCACTTGGTAATGAAGAATATTCCATCCTTTGAATCATCTGGAAGCGAGCCTGTCATCCTAGGATCACATGCCAATTATTGGAGGTCGGAGGCACCTGACTCTCTTGAGTCGCTCACAGGCTAAGCCATTTGCCAGCCTTCCCAAACTCTTTTTCAGCTTTGATAAGCCATTTGTCTGCATTGCATAGCTATTATTCAACCTTAATCCGTAGCTAAAAGTGTGACTTATTTCACTTGAGAACCCGTTGCCTTGTTACCCTGGCGACCCATTTGTTACCACTAACGGGTATTTTTCACCCTTAAAGCACATTTGTCACCCTTGTATACTCATTTGTTACCCTTATTGGCTTGTGTGTATGAAGTCGGCCCTTGGCTGTGTTGACGCTGTTGGAGCGCTACGTCAACGTTGTCACTTGTGTTTCTTCTTCTCAGCGCCTTCATCATTTACACTTCTCTTATCTTGTTCATCTATTTGTTGCTCTTGTTGATTATTTGCTGCCATGTGAGCTCTTTGACATCGCCATAAGCCATTCATCACCGGTGTGCTCCATTTCTCTCTCTTGTTCTTAGTTCGACTTACTTGTGATCCGTTCTTCAACATTATGATCTCTTTGCCACCTATAATCTTCATATGACACTTGAATTCTTCATTAGACATCATGTTTTGATGTTCCCCTTTGGCTGCGTCAGCTCTAGCAAGCATTGCGTTGACGCCTCTTCTTCACTTTCCACGGTTTCAACCCTGTCGCTCATTTTTCACCCTTATAGAGCTATTTTTCACCCTTATTGTTCATTTGTCACCGTTACTCACCTATATGTCACCCCTATTCAACTTAAGCCATCGACTTAGTTGCTTTGACTAGCGGGTGGCTCTGGCATCGACTTCATGGGCGTTTAGAGTCGACTCCATCTTCACACTTTCTTCTTCTCAGCTCTTCTTCTCCCGTAAACACTTATTTGTCACTTCTGTCAACCTATTTGTCACCCTTACCATGTATTTGTGACCCGTATGAAATTATTTGTCACCCTTAGCTGCAGGGCTCATTCCGGTGACTTCGGTTGACCGAAGTAAGTGAATCGGTTGATCAACTTGGGGCTTTAAGCTGACCTTGTATTGCTAGCTTCTTAACAATATAAGACTTGATTGCATTAGACTATGTCACCTCCTCTGCATCTACCTCTTCTACTGATCATGAGAAATCTACTGCGCTTAGGAGTCTTCAAGTCAACTTCTGTCCAGACCAACCTGTTCTTCACATCATGCAAGAATATACATGCACATTGTTCAAATGCACATAGCCGTTCTTCAAACAGTCTGTTCTGTAAACATACATAGCCTAGCCTTCATCTGTCAGCCTGTTCTACAAAAATTCATGTATAACATCAAAGCATAACAAGGCATGACATTATCAAAAAATTAACAAGCATATATCAAAAATCAAGATATTAGAACCATGACATCATAAATGAGTCATAGTGTTTGACATCATCAAAACCACAGGCCACAACAATCTCCCCCTTTTTGATGATGGCAACACTGTTGTAGATGTTTATATTTACCTGCCCTAAACTAAACAATTATATGCATGAACATGAAAATATAAGCAAAGGAAAAGGGCGATGAAGATGAAGAAACTAACCGTGATCACCACCAAGGATTAACAACACCAAAGGGTGTAGGAAAAGGGAGGCAACAGTGCCACGTACCTTGGAAAGATGAAGAGGAAGAAGACATGATCGCGCTTGATATGGGGTGCGGGAAATAGTGTGGATCAGACCTCCTCGCCTTTTAGCCGGCTAGAAGAAGAGGGCCTCGCGTTGTACTTGCTTCTCCTGCGAATCAAAAATAGAAACAAGGATAAAAACCCATTAGAACATGTAAGTGTAGTATCTATCCTGGATGCATAAATCAACGTGAAAGGAAGGGGGAGAACACACCAGAGAGAGGTTTTTAACCCCTGTAAATGGGTACGAATAAAAGGTGTGTCTGTTGTGATGATGTATGAATAAAGAGGAGGATTTAACACACAGTAGGAATGCAGAAAACGTGCATGCAAAACGGAGAAACGTGCAGAAACACAGAACTTCTGCACCAATTGTTAGATTTTGGTATTTGCTTGAAAAACACTCCTATCATGTGTGATAACACTTCTACAATAAATTTGTCCAAAAATCCTGTCCAACACTCTCGCACAAAGCACATAGAAGTTAGATACCAGTTTATTAGAGATCACATGAATAAAGGTGATTTTGAGTTAACTTTTGTAGATACAAAACAACAACTTGCAGATATTTTTACAAAGCCTTTAAATTCTGATCAATTTTCCTTTCTTAGGAGAGAATTAGGTGTGTGCAAATTAGATATCTAAAATCTTTTTGATGCATTGGTCTGTATATACTTTCACTCACAAATCTCTAATAAATCATCTATGCATACTGGTTTACTCTCTTGCACATAAGAAGTTTCTCATTGCATTTAGGTTTCAATCTTTTCTCTAATGTGCATAACACACTGAATAACATTTAACTTCCATGCATATCTTTATTCCTTTACATCCGCATGTACATAACTTCATATAACTTAAACTTGAGTGCTTGAATGCCATGATTTTCGGTATATCAAATGATGAATGCGGAAGGTTGGATTATGTTCAGTTGGAAGTTTTCCTCATGTGCAATGGTCTTCGGACCTACATTCTCCACCACGTACCGATAATCAATCTGTGTGAAAACTTTATCTCAGTGCATGTTTGAGTGTATATAACATAACACCCTTCCTCCTATAACCTTTTCCCTTGCTAAATAATGTTGCATTGATCTAGACATGTTTGTTACATAGCACATATTAAGGGGGAGGTTTTACTCATAACTGTGCATACACTTAGGGGGAGACTTAACTATGGTGAGACTAATTCATTTCTTACATTCAGTACAACCACCCTCACAATTTACACTTTTTGAGATAAATGATTCAATCTAATAAGGATTACGGTTATTCTACTCAACACTTCAAAGGACTCTTGAATCTCTACATAGAAATCACATGTCTCGTGATGAAAAATTGTTTGCCCCACCAACAATCTGAATTAGTGGAACGTGGATCCGAGTAGTCGGGAATCCTCCCTGAAATAAAGGAGGAAACTCGCGTCGAAAGGTGAAACAAATCCACAATTAAAAATAAGTGGAATTTGGCACCGAGTATCCGGGAAGTGCCCTTGAGACAAAGGGTACAACTCGCGCCGAAAAGTGACAAAATCTACAATTAAAATAAGTGACGAAACTGAGTAACCGGGAAGTGCCCCTGAGACAAAGGGTACAACTCGCGTCAAAAGGTTAGTCACTCTTTTAGATTTAAAAAAATATATATATTATATGTGGTCATACGAAGCTGCCAATAATCGAACATTATGTATGGAAGTGTATGGAAGAACAGTTCTTTTTAGTGGTCGTTGGAAAATCTGATGATCCATATTGCTTTGGAATTCATTGCTCAATTTTTTACATATACACTTTGGGTTTGATTGTGTGAAAGTACTTCATGAATCAGTCATCCTTTATGGTTAATGCAGTACCATCTTTTTGTAAGCACAACCTTCTTAATATTATTCATGCACATCATGCTCAAAGTCGATTGCATTTTCTCTTAACTTGTCCATATAGGACTTGTTTGCTTCTATATCCCATTATGGGTGCATGTGTGCTTGCTTGGTTCTTCATATACAGTTCATCCAACCCCCCCATTTGACTCTGACAAAAAGGGAGAGAAATAAATGGTCCTTGCATGATATTGTGAATGGTTGTTGAAAAATAAAAATATTATTTGAAATGCTATGGTTATCAAATTTCAAAATGGTTGCTTCAATGGGTGATGTTTGACTCGTCTCATTCATGCAAATCTTTGTGGAAATCCAAGGAGTTTTGTCTTCGTCAAAAAGGGGGAGATTGTTGTGCCCCGACGTATTTTGACGAAGACAAATCATCCTGCTCAAACTCTAATTTGCATTGCATATCTTTTTGTGAATGTAAGTCAATTTGATTGGTCACATGAATGACCATCTTTGAGCTGAAATTGAAATGCTTATACACTTAATCAATTTAGTTTTATGTTTAATGGATTGTGTGAGTTCAACTTGTCTTGGACTCCATGTTAAATACATGTATGATATTTATAATTGTTGAATGGTTTTTCAATTGGCTCTTAATTTCTGAGTAAGTAGAATAAGTTCAACTTGCTTTGGACTGAATCTGGAATTTTTAGACTGAACTTGTATTCATGAGTGGTCTGGTTGAATTCAATTTGGAAATGGATTGCTTGAATCATATTTGATATGTGGACTCGTGAAGAATATGGATTGGAAATGTATGAATCACTTGTACATATAGCTGCATTTCAATATACTAACTTGCAGGTTGGGAGAGGCAGTCTTGTGTGAAGAATTGCATTGAAGTTGGTTCTTTATGTGCATTGATTTAACATTGACATGAAATTGAGTCTCTAAAAATTGCAGGTTCAATAATACCCACAAATAATTGAAGTCATGGTAAGATTTTATGTCTGAATGCATTTCAAGTGGCTAAATTGGGCTTGATCCATTTTTAATGTTTTTGGGGTCTTATGTATATACATCATGCATTTAGACTCTTGGTGTTAACCCTTTAATTTTCATAAAATCTGGGTTTTTCTGAACTTCGGTCGACTGGCCCTTCCACTTAGGTCGATCGAATTTCCCAGCGTAGCTTGAATCAGACCCTGAGAAAGTTCAGTCGATCGAACCCCTGGCTTAGGTCGACCAAAATTCCCTGAGCTTCCTGTGAAATCGCTGAAAAAGTTTGGTCGACCGATCCTTTCGACCAGTCGACCGAATATGGCCGGCGACCCATCGTGCTTGAATCTGAGACCCATCTAAATGAGATCCATTTAGGGTCAAACTTGACCTATATACCCTTAGGGCATCCATACATATGTTAGACACATTTTGAAGGGTTTTTCTAATGGGCATTTAAGTCTTTTTGCATCTTGTTTCATTGGGTATAAGGATGCTGTGAACTCCTTTCGAGAAAAAAAATCTCTTTTGGGCTAATAGTTCTATTCTTGCAGGAGAAGGAGGAAGGGCGTTGCACATCTACTGGAGGAGGAAGAAGATGCCACTGAAGACGCCATCCACGAGCCCTAGCTGCAATCTGAAGGGTGCTCTTGCTGGTGAACTTCGTGATCTGCTGTCTTGGGCGTTCCTTTTTTTTGGGGCCGGCTTCTTCCTTATTCAAGGACCAAGCTCCAAAAGCACCCTACCATCCTATCTACGGGATTTGCTGAAGATCTGAAGGGGGATTTCTTGTTCTCTTACTTCCATATTTCCATTTGAGCATAGATTAAGAAATCTGAATTGGGCTTTGTATTTCCTTATCTCTTTCATCCATATATGATTTCGGAGCATCGTCTCCGTGTGCGTGTCTTCTCGTCATCGCGCGAGAACACGCGTGTGTGTGGGGCCGTTATGCCCGTGTGTGATCGTTGTGATCGTTTTGTTGCCGTTGTGCAGCATGGTTAGTGGAATCCTCTCAGGTTGAGAGGGGTGGACGTAGGACTGCACTGTGGTGCCTCCGAACCACCTAAAAAATTCTTGCGCTGTGGTATACTATCTGTGCGATTGTTGTTTCATTTTGTCCGCTCTCATTTGCTAGTGTGATGCGGCGAGTCGAGAGTTATACATATATATTCTGTGCGCATCTCACATTTACTCCGAGTGATTCTCAAGTATTATCCGTGGTGAGTTGAGAGCTGCAATTTCCTTCTATTATATTTTGATCTCTTTGTTCAGCTATCTAGATAATTTTTATCATCGTTGCACTTAGTTTTTTTTTAAAAAAGGGGGCGCAATCAATTCACCCCCCTCTTGATTGCATTCTTAATCGGGCCAACAATTGGTATCAGTGCTTTGGCTCTATTTTATTTTGAAACCTTGCGGTTTAGAGTGATCTGTTAGGAATGGCTAACAAAGGGTTGATGCCCGAAGGGCATTCTATACACAGGCCTACCTACTTTGATGGAAATAACTATAGTTATTGAAAAAATAGAATGATGGTTTTTCTCCGTGCTCAAAGTCATGAAATATGGACTGTTATTAAGAATGGTCCATACACTTTACCCCCAGATGAGGAGCAGTGGAATGATGATCATATAAAGAAGTCTACTATGAATTTCAATGCTTTAAATATTATTCAGTGTGCTATTCACCCGACTGAATATGCTCGTGTTTCTATGTGCAACAGTGCGAAAGAGATGTGGGATAAGCTGAGATTGATTTATGACGGAACCTCAGAGGTTAAGGAGATGAAAGCTAATATGCTTATCCGGGATTATGAGCTTTTTCATATGAAGGGCGAGGAAATGATCTCCGAGATGTTTGCACGTCTTATGGAGATTACAAATGGACTGAAGTCACTCGGGAAGAATTTCAAGGATACCGACTTGGTCAGAAAGGTGCTGAGGTCGTTGTCACCCAGTTGGCACACCAAGGGAACAGTGATAGAAGACTCAAAGGATCTATTAACACTTTCATTGGATGAACTCATAGGGTCCTTAATGGCCTATGAGATAAATATCAAGAGGACGGAAGATGACACGAAGAAGAAGAAGCCAATAGCTTTGAAAGCAAACCCAGTCCCAATCTCAAGCTAGGAGAATTCCACGGACAACACAGATGATGAAGAAGTCACCATGCTTACAAGAAAGGTCAGGTAGTTTCTGCGCCAAAGAAGAAGGCTTGGTGGGAAGTTTAGGAAAGGAAAGAGGCAATTCAAGCAGAAAAATGAACCATCCAAATCGGCTGAAATCATGTGTTATGAGTGCAAGAAAATGGGGCACATGAGAGGTGAATGCCCCGAGTTGCAGAAAAAGGCCAAGAAGGATAAAGGGAAAATGTCAAAGGCCATGAAGGCCACTTGGAGCGATGAGGACGAGCCTACATCTGAAGAAGAGGAAAATATTGAGGAGATTGTCAAGAGCTTGTGCCTTATGGCACGAGAGGATCATGAACATGTAACTTCTAACTCTGAGCTTATTACAAATGGTCAATGGCAATTGGCTTATAAAGATTTGTATGAAAAATACAAGAGGATCAGAAGTGAAAATAAAAATCAAAGGAATAAAATTCATGAGATTGTTCATTCGTCTAATTCTTGTGAAAAATGTAATTTGTTTGAAATTCAAGTTCAAAATTTCAAAAATGCTAATGAAATGCTTGAATCAAGATTGGCCTTGTTTGAAGATGAAATTTCCTGTTTAGAGGTAGAAAAATAAAGTGCATTCAAACTGAAAGAAGAAATCCAAGAGAAGAATGAATTGTTGGAAAAGGAGCTAAATGATTTGAACGTGAAAATGAGTGAGTGTGAGAAAGTCAAGGTCGAAGTAGAGAACAAAGTTGAATCACTCACCACTGAATTGAATGAGATCAAAGTTGCTCATGAAAATCTGTTGAAGGTGAAAGGAAATCATGTTAAGAAAAATTCACACTTCATGCATGGCAATACAAATACTTTCCATAACAATATCAAGACTCACAAAATCATGGAGAGTGTTCATACACACACACAAAAACACAAAATGTTCATTCTCAATTCCCCTCTGCATCTAGGAGTGTAAATAAAAGAAACAATTTTGGTAGAAAAGGACCCACTTATTTTTATTGTGGGAGAGTAGGACATGACATGTGTATATGCCAGTTGATGAAACTTGATGATGATTTGTTCTTGAGAAAATATAGTTACACCACTATGTATGCTAACGCCAAAGGACCCAAGCTTGCTTGGGTACCTAAACCAAAATGAGAATTGTTGGTTGATCTTGCAGGTCTGCGTGAAGGCGATGCAAAATAAATGGTACCTAGATAGCGGATGCTCCATGCACATGACTGGAAATAAATAACTTTTTGCAAACCTAGCAGATAAAAATGGAGGTGCGGTAATTTTTGGTGGATAGGACAAAAGTAAAATAATTGGTATTGGGAGAGTTGGTAAGGATCTCAACCACTACATTAAAGATATTTTGCTTGTTAGAGGTATGAACCATAATTTGTTGAGCATCAGTCAACTTTGTGACAAAGGTCACAAGGTCATTTTTGAATCGTCTCACTGCTCTATCATTGATGCAAATACTCATGAAATTAAATTCATAGGTGTGAGAAGTGATAATACTTATCATGTTGATTTCAGTGAACTTGCTTCTGAAAATCTGTGCTTAGTTGCAAATAAAAATGATGATGTGTGGTTGTGGCATCGCCGTTTAGGGCATGCTAGTTTTAATGTCATTATAATGTTGAATAGAAATAATTTAGTTAGAGGTTTTCCATGCTTAAATTTTGAAACTTCAAAAATCTGTGAAGTATGTTATAAAGGAAAACAAACCAGAGTTTCTTTCAAATGCAAAAACATAGTTTCCACTGAAAAACCCCTACAATTGCTACATTTGGATTTGTTTGGTCCCACAAGGACACAGTCTTGGAGGGAAACTATATGGCTTTGTTATTGTTGATGATTTTTTCAGATACGCATGGGTGTTATTCTTGGCTAACAAAAGTGATGCATTCAAAGAATTTGCTGATTTTTGTATGAAAGTTCAAAATGAAAAGGCTACTCTATTCAGAAAATTCAGAGTGACCATGGAAAGGAATTTGACAACTCTGAGTTTGATGAATTTTGCAGGAAGCAGGGGTATGAACATCATTTTTAGCACCAAGGACCCCGCAACAAAATGGAGTGGTTGAGAGAAAGAATAGAACGCTCATGGAGATGGCGCGTACCATGTTGGCAGAAAATGGTCTTTCATGGTACTTCTGGGCAGAAGCAGTCAACACTGCTTGTTACATCACGAATCGAGCAATGGTAAGACTGATCCTTAAGAAAACTCCCTACGTGCTATACAAAGGTAAGAAACCGAACATATCTCATTTCAAGCCATTTGGATCCACTTGCTATATCTTAAACAATGGTAAGGATAATTTGGAAAAAAATTGATGCTAAAAGTGATAGATGAATTTTCCTTGGGTATTCATTGACATCTAGGGCTTACCGAGTGTATAACTCTAGATCTCTAGTAGTCGAGGAAAGTCCTCATGTTGTGGCAGATGAGTTTACTTTGAGAAAGTCAAATGATGACGAATATTTTCTTGTTTCAGGTGAAGGTGAGAATGAGAAAGGAGAGTCTAGCAAACAAGGTGAGGCAAAAAGTCAACAAAAGGATGAGCAGAAAGAACAAGAAGAGGAGCCAATACAGCAGACCCTTCTACGCCAATGGACAACACATAAGGATCATCCTCTGGAAAATGTAATTGGCGGTGTGGATGAAGGAATACGGACACGGGCTTCAATCAGGGAAGTTGAACTTCATGATAATCTTGCATTACTTTTCAATGTTGAGCCTAATTCTATAGAAGATGCTCATAATGATAATTCTTGGGTTCTTACCATGCAAGAAGAACTGCACCAATTCCAAAGTAATCAGGTGTGGCTCCTCGTGCCCGGCCTGATAATCATGCCATAATCGGAACTAAGGGAAGTCCCGCGATCAATGACACCCAAGAGGGGGGTGAATTGGGTGTTTACAAACTTTTAAAAATTCTTGGCCAAATTAAATAAGTAAGAAAAATAACGTAATGAAAATATAGATCTATATGAAAACACTTAGATCTAATAGGATCTATCATACTCAATCGATCTTAGGTACGGTGGCGGAGGTGAAAAATCCGAAGATTCTACTTGAAGTCCCGCGATCAATGACACCCAAGAGGGGGGTGAATTGGGTGTTTACCAATTTTAAGAAAACTTTTGGTCTTTTTAGAATATGTGATACAATGCTAATGAAGAGGTTCAAAATTGTTTGTTCACATATTGGATTTATCAAACTTAATAGATAATGATATGGATTAAGCAAGATATACATAGATAAATCCGGAACAACAATTTACACTAACACTCATGTAGAAGGGAGGTAGAGGAAATGGATCAAACCACACGATTCAAAACACAATGCACAGCGGTTTTTAAGGTGGTTCGGATGCAACGACGGCAATCCTACGTCCACCCCTCACCAAACCTGGTGAGGCTTCACTCGGGGATAAATCCACAAACGGAGATGACGCTCCAAACACACACGCAGGATGACGCCTGCCCACACACATGGGGACGCGCCCCAACACACACACACACACACGGAGACGAGGTCTCCAACACGATCCAACAGCCGGATCAATAATACATACACACGCTGCCACAGATGCAGCACTCCACACACTAAAACGACCGGATCTAAACAGATCCACACACACGCACATAGATCTAAGAACATCCACGCACACACGAAAGGAACACAACGACCACACACGATCACGGATCTGAAATGATCCACACACACACGGATGCTTGCAGTTTATAAGAAACACAAATCTGAAACTTAAAACACAATAAATCACAGTTGAGAAAAACTCCTAATTTGGCTCCCCCTGAATGTATGATGATTGATCTTTGAATGATGCTTGCTTCTTCAGTTCATTGGAAGTTGATGGCTTCAGATGGACCTTGAATCTTCAGCTCCTAGATGAAGAGTTGATCCACAGATCACTATTCACGGCTACAGTAACTGTTCCTTCTTCCTTGGACAACTTCCTTGATCTCCTTGATCCTTGCTTGCTTCTTCTCTTCCTTTGAGGTTGCTGGCTTCAGATGGAGCTTGAATATCTTCAAATGGTTGAAGAGGTTGCTGGATGAAGTATTATTCACGGTGGGTTGTAGCAGCCTTCTTCTTCCCTTGGTAGCCTTCCCCTTTGATCTACCTTGAAGCCCTCTTGGTTGGTTAGGGTTATGACTCCAATAAGATGTTTTATAACCTTTGAATGGTCCATAGACAACCCCCAGACCAGATCCACAAATCCCTCCTAGATTGGGGGCAGTGGGATTAAAGAAATGGGTGAAGATTCCTCTCCACGAGCTTGAAATCGAAAGTCAATATTGGAGGCTTCGGGGTTGTCAGTCGACCGGAAGTATTTGGTCAGTCGACCGGAACACCTGCAGATAGAACATTGTGGCATTTTGTAAAATCTGGTCGACCGGCCCTGTGGTGGCGGTCGATCGACAGCAACCGATCGACTGACCATAGGCCGGAGGTCGACCGGACTTCTGCAGAAATCTATCGTTTCGGTTCTCACAATTCTGGTTGACCGGCCATGATGTTTTGGTCGACCAAAATGACCCATACCTACAAAAATGAAGTATTAGCCTAAATAAACACATCCATAAGTCAAGAGCTTCATGTCCTCATCAATTTCATGCATTTTAGGTTTGGTTTAACTTAGTTTATGCATTTGGAAAGTTTAAACCATTTGAGCATATGACCATGATTGGAATGAAGAACTTATGCAATCAAAGAGCTTATGCATTCAAACCAAACTTGTAAGCTATCAATCCATGCAACCATTGTGAATCTAAATTACCATGAGTGAAATCTATAAAAGAGAAGTATATGGAATACCCATGGTGAGATTGATGCTATAACAAGGTAAAAATCTTACCAATGGTTCTTGATAGTAAATGACATATATCACCAGTGTTGAATTGTAAAAAAGCAAGGTACTTGTCCACATGTTTGGTTTACCAGACGACTATCATGAGATGATCCTACAAGGTAAAATAGTCAAGGTTAATACCTCATGAATGTTCACATTAAAGAGGTTATGAAACCTCTTACCTCTTGTAAAACCAACTCAATCAACCAATGATCAAGACCATGTAACCATGCATTCAACCAATCATGTTGTAGCCTCAAAAGCCATTTGTCAACTCAATCATATATAAACAACAACATGAATGTACACAGTCATCAAGAGCATGTGCAATCAACTATAAGTTTAATTATCATCACTTAATCACACATGAAGTTTAGTTATCATCAAAATCATAACTTAACAATCATCAAAATCATAACTCAACAATCTCCCCCTTTTTGATGATGATAAACTTAGTGATGATGACAAACTTAATGATGATACAACAGAATTGCACATATTTTCTTCTCCCCCTGTCACACACAATCATCAATTTTTCTCCCCCTTTGACATTATCAAAAAAAGGTGGGATAATGCAAATCTTTCTCTTCCTTTGACATTATCAACATTATCAACAAGCTGGAAGAAGCCAATGAAGCAAGAGCAAGCGTATTTTCCTTTGAAACAGTAATGGCCCATCTTATCGAATCAGAAAAAGCAAGGGCAAATCATGGACGAATAAATCATCATGATTCCAATTAGATGATACCATTTGGTGACACATGGAAAGATGAGTAGACCTGAAACCAACAAGGCAATATGATTCCAAATTTTTATTAGCCATTCAATGCCTAAAACTTATTGAGCAAGTGTAAAGCATTTGAAGGCCATTCAATTTTTGAATTTTCATCAGTTTCCAGATTTTTAAATTTTGCTTTGAAATACAACGCATGCAAGTGATGCCATATGAGATGTACAATCAAACAAATACGTATATATACATGCAACACAGCTCCCCCGTACTTATTTAAGAGAGGATAGGTATAGGAAGGGTGCATGAGGGTCATGACAATCGGAATGTACATGTATAGCACATGGGAGATTGTGCAATCATATAGGAGATTCATGCAATTGTCAATGCAGTCAATCAATTTTCTGAATACATAATAAATCAAATTTTCAAATGTGTAAGTGAGTAGCATGAAAAATGATAGTTTCAATATGGATATTCAGATTTTCAGATCAACACATGGAGACATTTTATAGACTGCACTTTAATTTTGAGAATAGCGTATTGGAGGCTTCTCTCTACCTCAATAATTTTACACAGATAATCAGAATTTTTCTAAGAATGATCAGGTTCAAATAATTCCTTTTTACGCGAGTAGACGCATGGAGCTCATGCCAGAATCCTCTGTTACTCAGAATACTGAATCATTTCACCTCATGTTGAACAAAGGTACTTTAGTCAACACTTTTCAGAAATGAACCACATCACGTCTCAGGTGACATGTGCCCAGTTTACTCAGTGAGACTGAACATTGCTCTGCCTTTCTTTTTTATTTTAGATTTTTCAAATAAGGATAGGTAGGTAACTTTTTCCTCAACTATCTCTTCAACATACATGCATCAAGTTTAACATATCGAGAGTGTTGAAAAAAAATTTATATATCCTTATCTTTAACACTCATTTTCACATTTTGTGCAAGAAGTGTATGAATTTGATTCAACATGTATACCGAAAGTATCATGAACACATAACAGTGCAACTCCCCCTAAATAGATGCACTTATAAAATATGAACTCTCCCAGAGTGTATAACATGAAACACTCCAATAATGACTCAAATGCAACATTATTTAGCAAGAAGTATGTGGTCTTAGAAATTCTAAAAAATGGGGATGAATAGCATATAATATCAAGCAAGCACACAGAGAGAATGTATGCAACATGCAGTGCAAATATGTAATGTAATGCAAAATTACTGATACCATGAATGTATACCAATTGAATGAACTAGATGCAGCTAATGGATGAGTTCTAATGCAATACAACCTATGAGGATATAAGAATGTAATGCAATATGCAAAGGCAAGATGCAAGAGCTTGTTTTTTAGAGTTTCTGGACAGTTTTCACATGAGGGCATTCGTATTCAAATGTTAACAATCAAACATTTTCCATGACATGGCCTTCATGAACAAGGGTGCAAATATGATCAAGAATAAACAATGCAACCTAATTGTTTTCAAGGATTTATTCAAAAATAGATTTTCAAGATCATTTCACAAGTTTGAAATGAAAAATCATCCAGAAGCCAAATGTTTGAATCGTTTGATCAGAAACATATTTACAATTTAAATAGCTCAGCTCAAGGATTCATTTACAAATCAACCAATCACAAGCCAGTCAAAATTGTCAAGATCTGGTACGAGGCGGAGATTTTAGTCCGAAGACCCAGCTCACGCATAGGGAATACTTCCAAGTGGACATAATCCACTCTTTCACAAATGCCATTTGATATACCAGATGTGCAGTTCAATTCAGGTGTGATCATGCAGTTCAAGTTGAGAGATATTCAATAGCCAATCACTTCACACACATTTTTCAAGATCTTCAATTTACTTAAACAAATTCGACAAATTCATCATATCAAACCAGAGTAACAATGTGTCAAGTATTCAGAATTATATACCTGAGTTCAGCAGACATCACCACTTGCCTTCAAGAGCAAGCAAGCTTAGCAGTCGCCTTAAGCGAGGCTAGCAATTCATTGTTGAGCAATTCAGATGTAGCAATAGATATGAGGAACATTTCATGTTTGACATTATCTGAACATTCATGCAGCCTATAATCTAAATGAACATGTGATTTATAGTACGGGGCAGAGACACATTCTCACACATGGTGAAAGATTTTAGACAGAAATGACATGCCCTTCCTCAAGTCACCATTTGATATACCATGTAGTCATGCAATGATAGTCAAATGGATGAGTTTTTAGATTCATGAAATGCATTGATGCAATGGTGATTCATGAAAAATGTAATGCATTCTAACAACCAAAAATAGTTTTTTTATTTTCATTAATAAAAATTTATTTTTTAAAAAAAATGAATTTTCCAAAATAGAGCTCAGAAATTTATTTTCAATACTTGTGCCTTTAGCATCCATCATCTTCTAAGCTTTCCACCTGCAACCCAAGGAAAGTACAAATCAGTTCATCCATTATGCTCATTTCAAGGTTTCCTTGCATAATCCTTGTAAATTGTTCACAAAAGGCATTATTAGTGGCTCCAGAAATGAAATCATCCACATATATGCTTGAACCACTAGAATGTCCTTACCTGTTTTTCTCGTGAAAGGTGTTTGGTGAACCTTACCTAATGAATCCGTTCTCAATCAAAGGAGATGTGCATCTTTCATACCATGTCTTGGGTACTTGCTTTAGCACGTACAAGGACTTTCACAAGCTTGTGCTTGAGTCGATCTTGGAGCTTGCTCAAGTTCTGATATCTCATCTCCTAGTGGCAATTGAGAAGGTTCTCATCATTTTTCATCCATACAAGGTATTCCTTTGGTCGATTCAAACTTGGCCATGGCTGGCCCAACATCATTTGGATTTTGGGAGTATAATCTGCATCGACAGATAAAAAGATTTGATTTGTCAATTTTGATTCAAATTTATTAACAATGACATGAAAAATTCATTTAACAACCAACATCCTCTTTAAGAAGCTCCAGACTTGATGCATGACTCAGATATGAGCCTAAACACTAAGCCCAAAAGATGAATGTGGTTGCTCCCCCTTAGTGTGTGCATGAATACAAGATGTTTAGTAACATCCAAATGCCATGTGCAGTCATGGATATGATGAAGACAAAACATGGATGTTATGAATGCAAAACATGGATGTGATGAAGGCGAGAGAGTTGCAGTTACATTCTGGCATGAATTCACAATGTCGAACTTTGCATGGCATGCCAGGATGTGAAAACATCTGGCAAACTCAATGTTTGTGGTGAAGGTTAATTGAAGGTATGCCATGAGACACTCGACATGCACAAGGATATGTAATTGAGAACGAATGAAATGCATGTTCAGACATATGCATGATCACAAGGTTCAGCACAAAACAATTCAAGACATTACACATTTACTGGAGAGAGTAAGAGGGATATCACCTGAGTTTTCAGATTTAAGTTTTGATTTTTCTTTTAACCTGACTTATGCCACTTGGCCCGTGTGCCTTACCTTCTTGATTGAAAAAATGCTTCATGCTTCATTTCCATGGCACACCTGTAAAATAGATTTCTCAATTTGCATTCTTAGGTACCCAAACCATCTTGGGTCCTTATGGGTTAGTAGCAACATAGAAATGTGATTTACAATTTTTGACAGCATTCAAATCATCATTTTTCTTTAGAAAGTGATAATGCTTAACATTCTCAGATTTGCCAGAATGATTGGAGGAAACATGTGGCATTACATTTTTCCTTCTCATTGGCTCTACTGGTTTGTGTATGTGAGCATGACATGTTGAGTGAAAACTCTTTTTCTTCATTAGTAACCAGCAATGTGAAATTGTATGATCTCTTTTACCACAATGATTACAGTGCATTGAGGGTTTTGTGGTAAATGATTACTTTGCATTATTCAAAACAACAAAGTTTCTACATGCTCTCAAATCATAACTTTTCATAATGAAACAATCATGCATCATGTGTCCAAGTTTTCCACAATAGATACAAAAAATATTTCTTTTCTTGGATGCATGGGGTTTCACATGAATGTTTTTAGCATGCAAATTGATTTCATGGTTTTTGTTTTCTTTTTGAATCTTTTGGACATTCACACTATTTTTCAGATTTGATTGGGTTCTTGTTACAATGGGTTGCTGGGAGTCAAATTTAGAGGTGCTGGGTGTACATGTGATGTGAACAAAAGAAGTGTGTAGCTTACTTTCAAATTTCTTTTTGTTTATAGGATTGAACCCTAACCCTTCCCTTTGAAAATTCACTTTCGAGCCCAACAGTTTGTCTAGGTTGTTTTGACCATCCACAAATCTAGATAATGAATTATGCAAGTCTTGGATTTCAGTCTCTAGAGATGTGATGTGCAATTGGGTGTTGGTGAGTTCTTCTTCGCAGGAGGCAAGATTGACATTTAACATGGCATTGGTTTTTCTAAGACATTCGACTTCTTGTCTTAGTTCATTCACATCTTTACTCTCATCCAAAACCACAAATTTTCCTTTTTCTAAAACCAACAATCTTTTAGAAATGGCTTTGTTCAATTCCTTCAGTTTCTCATTTTCTTTTACAAGCTTTTCATCATGAATGAGTTCATTTATCAAGGTTTGATCTTCGGCCATTGAATTTTGCTTAGCAGTCATCTCCTTATTTTCATTTATTAAAGAGGAAATTTGATCTTTATGAAATTTAATGTCGAACAGATGAGCCTCAATCAATTTCTCTAGATGTGAGCATTTTTTACAAGAGGAATTACAATTATTTTGTTCGGCATTCTTTTTCAATTTTTTGTTTTCTGATTTTACCTTCTTGTATTTATCAGCAAGATCATCATATGCAATCTACAAATCTTCATAGCTAAATTCATCTTCATTATCAGAATCAGAATTTACGTTTGAACTTGATCCAATTTGCTGATCACTTCCTTGACCACTCGTTCCTACCACAAGACATCTGTCTTTATGCTCTTCCTTGAAGCTGGCTAAGCCATCCACAATATCCTTTGTCGACCTGCAATGAGAGATAAATGGAAAGTGATTAGAATCAACTGCGGTAGTAAACAACTTTAAAACTAAACAATTTTGATCATGTTTAAGCTTTTGATTTGCAGTCCAGACACTTTCATCCTTAGGCAATTCATATGGATCATGTGAAATAAGCTTTCATAGCTTTGGGTCATATGAGTTGACAAGACTACACATGTTACCTAACCACAAATCAAAATTACAACCATCAAACACCGGTGGATAATTCAAGGTGTACATATTGGTAGTCATTGATCTGGATCACTCTAGATCGTTAGATCTAAAAATAATCGAGCCTTAGCTCTGATACCAATTGAAGTCCCGCAATCAATGACACCCAAGAGGGGGGTGAATTAGGTGTTTACCAATTTTAAGAAAACTTTTGGTCTTTTTAGAATATGTGATACAATGCTAATCAAGAGGTTCAAAAATATTTATTCAAAAATTGGATTTATCAAACTTAATTGATGATGATATGGATTAAGCAAGATATACGTAGATAAATCTGGAACAATAATTTACACTAACACTCATGTAGAATGGAAGTAGAGGAAATGGATCAAACCACACAATTCAAAACACAATGTACAGTGGCTTTTAAGGTGGTTCGGATGCAACGACTGCAATCCTACGTTCACCCCTCACCAAATCCAGTGAGGCTTCACTCGAGGATAAATCCACAAACGGAGATGACGCACCAAACACACACGCAGGACAATGCCTGCCCACACACACGGGGACGCGCCCCAACACACACACACACACACACGGAGATGAGGTCTCCAACACGATCCAATATCCGGATCAACAATACATACACACGCTGCGACAAATGCAGCACTCCACACAGTAAAATGACCGGATCTAAATAGATCCACACACACACACACACGTAGATCTAAGAAGATCCACGCACACACGAAAGGAACACGACAACCACACACGACCACGGACCTGAAATGATCCACACACACACACGGATGCTTGCAGTTTATAAGAAACACAAATCTGAAACTTAAAACACAATAAGGCACAGTTGAGAAAAACTCCTGATTTGGCTCCCCCTGAATGTATGTTGATTGATCTTTGAATGATGCTTGCTTCTTCAGTTCATTGCAAGTTGATGGCTTCAGATGGACCTTGAATCTTCAGCTCCTGGATGAAGAGTTGATCCACGGATAACTATTCATGGTTACAGTAACCGTTCCTTCTTCCTTGGACAACTTCCTTGATCTCCTTAATCCTTGCTTCCTTCTTCTCTTCCTTTGAGGTTGCTGGCTTCATATGGAGCTTGAATACCTTCAAATGTCTGAAGAGGTTGCTGGACAAAGTACTGTTCACGGAGGGTTGTAGCAGCCTTCTTTTTCCCTTGGTAGCCTTTCCCTTTGATCTACCTTGAAGCCCTCTTGGTTGGTTAGGGTTATGACTCCAATAAGATGTTTTATAACCTTTGAATGGTCCATAGATAACCCCCAGAACAGATCCAAAAATCTCTCCTAGATTGGGGGCAGTGGGATTAAAGAAATGGGTGAAGATTCCTCTCCACGAGCTTGAAATCAAAAGTCAATATTGGAGGCTTCGGGGCTGTCGGTCGACCGGAAGTATATGGTCGGTCGACCGGAACACTTGCAGATAGAAGATTGTGGCATTCTGTAAAATCCGGTCAACTGGCCCTGTGGTGGCGGTCGATCGACCAGATGCCGGAGGTCGATCGGACTTCTACACATGGATACATGAGAAAACTCATTAGGATATATAGCACATTGCATGATATTCATAGCATTAAAATTTACAGTGCATTTCTTGATTTCCTCGTGTGTCCATTTTTCTTCATCATCCGAGAGTTTATAAGGACCTTTGTCCACAACCCTCCAGACCTCGTACTCCTGCGCCCTTAAAAAAACAAGCATTCTATTTTTTCAGTAGGAGTAGTTCGAACCATCAAAGAATGGAGGACAGTTTATGGAATGACCCTCAGGCATCATCCCCTTGTTGGCTGTTGATCTGGATCTGACTCTAGATCGTTAGATCTAAAGGAAATAGAGCCTTAGCTCTGATACCAATTGAAGTCCCGCGATCAATGACACCCAAGTGGGGGGTGAATTGGGTGTTTATAAACTTTTACAAATTCTTGGCCAAATTAAATAAGTAAGAAAAATAATGGAATGAAAATATAGATCTATATGAAAACACTTAGATCTAATAGTATCTATCACACTCAATCGATCTTAGGTACGGTGGCGGAGGTGAAAAATCTGAAGATTCTACTCACGCAAGATGTTATCTTCCTGACAAGGTTTGCCTTGTCGATCCAAACCCACCTTTTAATATACCCGAGATTTGATATGAGAATGATAAATTATCCTAGATCTAATTCAAACAAAACAACCAAATTAATCAAAGTGTGTGCTGCACGGAATGGGGATAGAAGAAAAGGAACAAACCACACAATGGATAGTGATTTTTAGGTGGTTCGGATGCAACAACGGCAACCTATGTCCACCCCTCACGATCTGTGAGGATTCCCACACTATCTTGTAAAGGATTAAAAGATCAAAACACACACACACACACACACACACACACACACACACACACACACACACACACACACACACACACACACACACACACACACACACACACACGGATCTGCGTAGATCCACACACACACACAAGTGTTTAAAAGTACAAGATCACACACTTGAAGCTTGATGAAAAATAAAGGAGAAACACAAAATGAAAAACTCAGATTTAAGCTCCCCCTTAATGGATGAAGATGATCTTGGATGAAGCTTCCTCCTCAGCTAGATCTTCACTTGAATGGCCTGCAGATGATCTTCAAAAACTTGGAAATGGATGAAGAAGTTCTTCCCTGAAACACTGTTCACGGAGCTACAGTGGCAGCACTCTTTCTCCCCTTGATAGCCTTTTTGATCTCCTTGAGTGATTCGGGTTTTTGACCCCAATATGATGTATTTATAGATCTTGGATGATCAAGGGACAAGCCAGGGACCAAATCCACAAATCATGGCAAGTCTGGTGACTTTGGGATTAAACAAACCCAAAGAAAGGAGCTTCCCACGTTGAATAACACAAGTCAACAATTGCTGCCTCGAAGCTGGCGGTCGACCGGTAGAAGGGGGCGGTCGATCGGAATTTTACAGGAATGAAGCTTTCAACGCTGGGAAAATCAGTCGACCGGCCCCTGACTGGCGGTCGACCGCTGGCTGGAAAATCTACATTTTTAAGAGAGTTAGCCAATAAAACATGATTTGTGAACAATTTATTTTATGACTACGTCCTGTTCCAATCAAAATGAGTTGGTTGAGCTTATCCTGGGCAATTCATTGAACCAAGGTGAATTTAGGCATTTGCTGGCTTAAGGAAGGCTTGAGAGTGGTTTAAGCCAGTTATTACTTAGGTTGTAATTCTGGGGTTTTGTTATCATCAAAATCACTTGGAGAGACTCAACAATCTCCCTTTTTTGATGATGACAAAACTCTATATTACATGAGCATTGGCATGCCTTTAAGTAAAATGGAGCCTCGTAAGGTCGATAAACCACAAGGTGAATAAAACAGCCATTCAACACATTATTTGCCAAATAGATAGGAAATGAAACACTAGATCCAACCATTTGAGATCAAACACCAATTGCATTTATTTCATCATTCCATTACAGGGTACATTGATGCTTGAGACAATGAGTGCAAGACTCTAGACACTGGACACATGGGACAAGGCAAATGCAGAACTGACACAATGCCTCACCAATGATCATGCATACAAACATACGAACATACCGACATAAAATATATAAGACCTGCAATACTACTTCTCCCCCTTTGGCATCATCAAAGAAGGGATAGGATAATCGAACAGGAGACCCAAATGATAAAAGACCCAAGGACACAGACTGGAGGTAGGAAACCAAAGAACAGCCTCAATGACCATCTGCAGGTGGCTGGGCGTCTGGTGGAGGAAGAGGCACATAGCCAAGGTGCTACTGAATATCTCCAAGTAGGTGGTCGTGATGCTGAAGGCGGTGCAGGATATGGGTCAGTTGTTGATCCCTATCATAGTCACGGTGCTGCATGTTCAGGAGAACTCGGTTCATAGCATGAAAAGCCTCAGGTGAATCTTGATGGCTCTGGGTGAGGGTGGTCATGTTGGTGGAGAGAGTGTGCATCTGAGTGGCTAAGGAATCCAAAGCTGTGGAGGAGGAGTTTGGATTCTGTGGTAAAGATTTCAGCATGGTGCCCATGGTTGCAATATTTTCCCCAAAGGTAGAAAGTTGTTCCCTAAAGGCATCCACTCGAGTTTCCAGCCCAATGAACCGCATGTCAAAGGTCTCATAGTCTACCCAAGAGTGCTGTGCGCCCCCCTGAGTAGAAGACTCTCCATGATAGAACAGTGGTGGTGGAGGCACCATGGGATGCATATGATGAGGTGAAGGTGGAGGAGGCTGCTCTTCAGCTTGAACTGGAGGGGGGACATCCCCTTGATCCTGCTACTGCTCGTGTTCCTGTTCTTCCTGACTATCAACTGCTTCTCCATAAATAGGCACATCCCGACGTAACTCACCATCGGGACTATATGATAACGTGAAAGTTCGTCGTTTAAACCACGCATATAACAATCTTAAAACCGCACTCACACAAAATGATCAAAAGAGAATGTAGTACTATGGCAAGCACGGGTCGAATCCACAAGGAAGAAGAGATTTTTAAAGTTAAAAACTTTGGACTCCTTTGCAAAATATTTGTGATTTGATTGATTGAAGAAAATAGTGAAATGATGAACAAACCAAACACTTAATTGAAAACACCATGACTATGCGCTTATGCTATGGAAAGAAGATATAGAAGAAAGAGATAGAGAGGGAAGAAGAGCAAGAACTAGATCAAGAGAGCAACTCTTTTCATTAACTTAAAAGAAAGAGTACATGAGATGTGAAACAAGTTTATACTAATGACACAATGAGATTACAATGAAGTGAAATATCACAAAAATAATAACACAAGAAAAGCCTGGATTTTGGAGATGGTAGCAGCAATGGTGATGATAGCGCCGTCCTCTCTTGGCCTTGGATCATGAACAACCTTGTGGAAGATGTCGTCTACGCCGGGAGGAAGTCGCCTTCGTCGTTGAAGCAATCTTTGGAGGGTGAATAACTTTGAACCCAAGAGGAATTAGGGGATGCCCAAGAAGAAGAAGTTGAAGAGGTGGAAGAGAGGAAAAACTTTAATGAAGAACTCAGAGAGAAAAGAAGAAAAGAAGGGCTTCAAAATGGAGACATAACCGAAGCTAGCACATCGGATGAACAGTAAAATTACAGGATAGCAAGTTAAAAAATGAGAGATAGCTTGAAAACCAGAAGGAATGAGAAGATGAGCAAGAAGAATAAGTTGTAGAACACGTAAAAACCAAGAAATTTCATGAAGACAGCAAGAGCAGAAAATGACTAGAAGAGGGAGAAATAAGGGGAAGAACAGAGAGAAAACTGTTTCACAGATGAACAGGACAGCACAGTGAAGAATACGAAATAGCTTGAAAACCAGAAGGAATTAGAAGTTGAGCAAGAAGAAGAAATTGTAGATGACTTAAAAATGAAGAACTTTTATGAAGAACACAAAAGGAGAAAACGAACTTACATGGGAGAAACCGGAGGCCTAAGGTTGGGAGAGAAAGAGGGAGAGTGAAAGATTGCCAAAAGAAGAACCCCTTTCTCCTCCTTGCCATGGTCTATTTATAGGGAAAGTTAGGTAGATGGAGGGTGGAGATTGTATCAAAAGGAGATGGATGGCTGAGATTTAAGTGGAATATGATGCATGGGGAAGAGAAAAAGTAGGTGGGCACCCCCTTTCTTAGACTTTAGGCACCCCATTTCCCAAGGCTCATCATGTCTCTCCTTTATTTCAAACTTTGAATGTCCTTTTCCTCCTTTCCAAACTTAAAGTTTAGATTCCTCCTTTTCAAACTTTAAATTCAAAATTTTGAACTTTCCTTTCCCTCCAACCAAAATAATTTGAATTCTTTATTTGACTTGGTCAAAATGGTGATGACTCTTTTGCCCCCGGCTTCTTTTGTAATTACCTTCGGTGTCCTACACACACATAATTGCACTTTAGTCCATAAAAATTACCACAATGTGCACATCAATCTTAAATGCTCATGGTTATGCAATGGAGAATTAATGCTCATGGTCCTCAACTTCAGATTATTAGATAAAATTATCAAATTAATCAATTTACGTGAAAGCTCCAATTTAAATGCGGAGTTGAGGTTAACTATGAAATATGCATAATTACCTAATTATATGCACATAAAATGGTATTTATGCGATGAATTATCATAAGAAATGAAGACTTATCACACCCCCCAACTTGAATATTGCTAGTCCCTTAGCAATGTAAACAATTATAAAATTAGGACTAGCAAACACTCATGTGTCACAGATCATGGTAAGAACATTATGCATAATGATTTAGACTTTGGAGTATTACAAGTTCAAGTAGCATGTATTTGGTATAAATTTCATCCGTCCATGTGTTTAGACCTTTCCTCGGGATACACTCAAAATTAAATATCTCTTTATGTATGAGTGATATAACTTGACTAATGACTTCCAAACAATCTAGATGAATGAGTCTTCTACCTTTCACTTAAAGATGATTTTCAATTCTGCCCACCTCTTGAATTGAGCTTTTTGAATTACAGGTAGCTTCACTCTGCCAGTTTATACTTCATTTTTTCTTTTTCTTCTTTTTTTTGACACACGGTGCTGCACATCCCTTCACCGTTTGACGCGAACCTCAACTCTTGCCTTAGGAGAAGCAGGCCCGGTTACTAAGTTCAGGGGCATTTTCCATGTGTGTGTGTTTTTTTTTGGCAGGTAGCTTTTTCCTCACGATTATGTTCAATGAATGGGCATAATATTCATCATCACCTAAGTGTCAAGTAAAATTCTCATCATCCTAATGTTTGCCATCCACCGATCTTGTTATTGTGCAATTGTGTGCAAGTTCAATACAATTTTCAGGTGTATTCTGAGGAAAAGGCTAAAGACATAACCAATTAATTCATCCCTTTAATTTGCAACTTTCACATGTAAGACTCTAAGTCCAATCATTCTAAGAAAAGTTTCTCATCATGAAATATGAACATGAAACACTTGTTAGAGGTGTCATGAAAGGTTGCAATTATTTTGAGGAAATTCGAGCTCAAGCTACCCCCCAACTTAGGTGACATTGTCCCTAATGGCATGAGTAAGATATAGAAATGAAATAAAGCCATAAAAAGTAGAGGGAAGGATAGATACGACCTGAGAGAGTGATGTTGTCATCAAAGAAATATTGTTCCATGCTTCATGCTCCTTAGACAAAAGAAGAAAATCAATCAAAAAAATTTCTTTTTTTTTTTAAAAAACAGACAGGATAATTGGGTTGCCTCCCAAGAAGCGCTAAGTTTAACGTCTTTAGCCAGACACAATATAGCTCACAACGGGTCACTCAGCCTGAGAGAGTCCTCCTGCAGCATTGGAAGATTTTCAATGTAAGGTTTCAAACGTTGACCATTGACAGTGAAAGTTTGACCAGTTTTAGGATCAAGAATTGTTACTGCACCATGGTCAAATATTTTAATTACCACATATGGTCCATCCCATCGGGATTTCAATTTGCCAGGGAATAATCGCAGCCTAGAGTTAAAAAGCCAGACCTTTTGGTTGATTTGAAAAGTTTTGCGTGAAATGTGTTTATCATGGAATGCTTTTGTCTGGGCTTTATAAATCCTAGAGTTCTCATAGGCTTCATTGTGAAGTTCCTCTAACTCATTCAGTTGAAGGGATCTATGGGAACTAGCCTGTGTTAAATCAAGATTGAATTGTTTGATTGCCCAATAGGCCCTATGTTCCAATTCGACTGGCAAATGACATGGCTTTCCAAAAATAAGCCTATAAGGGGACATGCCAATGGGAGTTTTGCAGGCGGTCCGATAGGCCCATAAAGCATCATCTAACCTTTCTGACCAATCTTTCCTATCGGGCCGGACAGACTTTTGTAAAATGTTCTTGATCTCCCTATTAGAAACCTCCACCTGGCCACTAGTCTGGGGATGATAGGGGGTAGCAATCTTATGTGTTATCCCATACTTCCGAAGCAAAGCCCGGAATTGAGAATGGGTGAAATGTGAACCTCCATCACTAATGATAGCCCTCGGACATCCAAATCGAGAGAAAATGTTCTTGCGAACAAATTTCATGACAATTTTGTGATCATTAGTCCTTGTGGCTATAGCTTCTATCCACTTAGACACGTAATCCACTGCCACCAAAATATACTCATGACCAAAAGATGGTGGAAACGGTCCCATGAAGTCAATTCCCCATACATCATAAATTTCCACAACCAGGATAGGGTTTAAAGGCATCATGTCCCTGCGTGACATGTTTCCCATAGCCTGACAGCGCTCACAAGATTTGCAAAATTTGAATGCATCTTTGAATATTGTGGGCCAGTAGAACCCACTCTGCAAAACTTTGGCTGCCGTTTTCTTACTTGAAAAATGCCCCCCACAAGCTAAGGTGTGGCAAAATGTCAAAATGCTTTGTTGCTCACCTTCAAGGGCACACCTCCGAATGATTTGGTCTGGTCCTAAATGGAATAGCTCAAGGTCTTCCCAAAAGAAGTATTTGAGCTTAGCAAAGAAGCGGTCTTTTTCTTGTTTAGACCAACCTTCAGGAATTTTTTTCACGGCTAAGTAATTGACAATGTGTGCATACCATGGGGGTGGAATGTGAGATACACTAAGGAGGTGCTCATCTAGAAATGAGTCTTGTAAGGGTGTGGTGTCTGATGTGATAATTCGGGACAAGTGATCTGCAACAACATTTTCACTTCCTTTTTTATCCTGAATTTTCAAATCAAATTCTTGTAATAAAAGGATCCATCTAATCAACCTTGGTTTGGCATCTTTTTTAGACAGCAGGTGTCTGAGAGCTGAGTGGTCAGAGAACACAATGACTTTGGCCCCTAACAGATAAGACCGAAACTTTTCAAGGGCAAAGACAACAGCAAGTAACTCCTTTTCTGTTGTGGTGTACCTAAGTTGGGCATCAGTGAGTGTGCGACTCGCATAGTAAATCACCATAGGCTTTTTTTCTACCCTTTGCCCTAAAACAGCACCTAAAGCATAATCCGAGGCATCACACATAATTTCAAAAGGTAATGACCAATTAGGAGTTTGTAAGATTGGGGCATTGGTCAATACCATTTTCAATGATTCGAAAGCCTCAAGACATGATTGGTCAAGATGGAATGGGACTTCCTTAGCCAGCAGATTAGTGAGAGGTCTAGCGACTTTGGAGAAGTCTTGGATGAACCGGCGATAGAAGCCGGCATGACCCAGGAATGATCGGATTTGTTTTACTGAGGTGGGTGGTGGCAGTTTGGCAATGAGCTCAACTTTGGCTTTATCTACTTCAATTCCTCTTGCCGACACTATGTGCCCTAGAACAATACCTTCTTTAACCATGAAATGGCTCTTTTCCCAACTGAGGACAAGATTAGTGTCAATGCATCTCTTCATTACTTTGGCTAAGTGATCAAGGCAGGAATCAAATGTATCCCCAAAAATGGAGAAATCATCCATGAAAACTTCTAAAAAGTTACCCACCATGTCAGAAAAAATTGCTAACATGCATCTTTGAAATGTGGCAGGCGCATTACATAATCCAAAGGGCATTCTCCGAAAAGCAAATGTTCCATAGGGACATGTAAATGTGATTTTTTCTTGATCTTCTGGATAGATAGCCACCTGATTGTACCCAGAATACCCATCTAGAAAATAGAAGTATTTTTGCCCTGCTAATTTTTCCAAAATTTGGTCAATGAATGGGAGGGGAAAATGGTCCTTCTTTGTCATAGAGTTGAGCTTCCTATAATCAATGCAGACCCTCCATCCCGTGGTCAACCTAGTAGGTATCAACTCCTCTTGATCATTGGCGATCACAGTCAGTCCTGATTTCTTGGGGACTATTTATGTTGCACTGACCCACTGACTGTCAGAAATTAGGTAGATGATTCCGGCATCTAACCACTTGACCACCTCATTTTTGACCACCTCCTTCATGTGTGGATTTAATCTCCTCTGCATGTCTCTGCTCGGTTTTGCATTCTCCTCCATATAAATATGGTGCTGACAAATGGATGGACTAATCCCTTTAAGATCAGCGACAGACCAACCTATAGCCCTCTTATGAGATTTAAGGACCTCAACTAGTTTCTCCTCATGGTTAGGTTCAAGGTCACTTGCTATGATGACTGGCAAGGTTTGGTCTGGGCCTAGGAATGCATACTTAAGGGAGGCCGGTAATGGTTTTAGTTCAACCTGAGGAGGGGATTGCAAAGAGGGCAGAGCTGGTTCAGATTTAAGCTGAGGCAAAGGTTCAACTGGGGGCCATGTCCTAAGTTGAGTTGACAAGATGTCAACTTCCTCTCTCATTCCAGTCCTACTGTCCCTTTCAATCTCCAATAATTCCTCAATGGTGTCAACAGCATAGCAATCTCCTTTTTGATCATGAAATTTGGATGCCTTAAAAATGTTGATGCTGACTTTCTGGTCCCCAAAAGATATGTCCATAATTCCTGAAGCACAGTCTATATTAGCCCTAGCCGTGGCTAAAAATGGTCTACCCAAAATGATATGAGTATGCTTGATTTCTTGGGGAGAAACCATATCCAAAATAAGAAAGTCAGCAGGGAAGTAGCACTCATTCACTTTAACAATGACATCCTCAATAAGGCCCTTTGGAGTCTTGATTGATCTATCGGCGAGCTGGAGAATAATGGGAGTAGGCTTGAGCTCACCGATGTCAAACTGCTCATAGATGGAGGTAGGGAGTAAATTCACACTAGCTCCTAAATCAAGGAGAGCTTTATCAAATGTCACACCGCCAATGTTGCAAGAGATAAGGGGTGCTCCAGGGTCTTTTAACTTTCTTGGAAGTTTGTTGAGGACCACAACACTAACGTTCTCCGGGAGTCGAACCTTTTCCGGGGTCACTCGTGGGTCCCACCTAGGGGTGCACATTTCTTTTAAGAATCTAGCATAGGCCGGGACATGTTTGATGGCATCGAGGAGAGGGATGTTGATGTGTACTTGTTTGAAGAGCTCCATCATCTCCTCATTATGGGCTGGTTGTTTCTTTTTGGACTTTAAGGCATTGGGAAATGGCACTGTAGGTTGGTAAGTGCTGGGCCCTTCCTCTATTTTCCTCTTTCCCTTGACATCCTCTTCCTGACTGGGCTCCTCCTCACTATCAGAAGATATGTCAGGGGCCTGGACTGATGAACTAGGAGTGGACCCATGAGGATCTTTGAGGACTTTACCACTTCTTAAGGTCGAAATTGCTTTTGCATTTTCGAGTTGTGGGCCTTTTTGTGGTATTTGGCCTGATGGGTGCTGGAGGAGAGGAGGAATTGGCTGGTTAATGGGGAAGTTTGGTTGTGGGAAGCCCGGAGGATTATTCCGTGGGTTGGCAATGGGTTGACTTGGCAATTGGCCCACTTCCCTTCTCATGGTGGCTTCAGCCAATTGGCCCAATTGAGTCTCCAACTTAGAGATGGTTTGCTGGTGGACTTGGAGGGTTTGTTGGAAAGATTGACTTTGGGCTTGAATAGTTTGTTGGAAGGATTGATTTTGGGCCAGAATTAGTTGTTGTAACTGATGGAATCTATCATCAGTTTGGGAGTCCTGGTGGTGTTGCAGAGGAGGTTGATAGGTTTGTTGAGAATTGGAAGACTGCCCGTAATTGAGCTGAGGAGGTTGGTATGGGGCATGACCCTGGTTGAATCGGGAAAGTGGTTGTTGGGCTTGCGGTCCTCGACCATAAGTATTTCCTTGAAATGGTGGTTGAGCTTGGAATTGGTGTTGGATCGGTGGTTTGTAAGCTTGAGATGCGGAGGAGATTGTCGGTTGATTAGGAGCTTGTTGATTTCTCCAATTGAAATTGGGGTGATTCCTCCAGCCCGGATTATAGGTGTTAGAAAATGGGTCATAGTTGGGTTTAGAGAACCCCTGGGCTGCTTGGACTTGCTCCTGTATAAAAGATGGCAATTGGGCTGCTGTTGGGCAATCAGACACATGATGGTCCGAGCTAACACATAAAGCACACGTCTCATGATGTGTTGGGTCCGGGTATGGGTTGGACGTAGTTGGGATGGTGGTTTCTTATTTGTTTTGGGCCAGGAGCTGGTCTAACTTATGGGCCAGCATATCAACATGTTCTAGCTTTTGGGCCATGATGTCGACCTTGTCCAATTTTTGATGGATAAAATTCACATCCACTCTAGCATCAGGTTCTACCCGATACATCCCGACCCGTTTAGAAGGCCCAATGGTTCTCTCATATGAGGATAAGGAAGCATGGTTGATTGAATTATCACTCAACATTTCAAATAAGGCATATGCCTCATCTTCACTCTTACTCATAAAGGCTCCACCACATGATGCATCCACAATTTGCCTAACTTGATCATCTAAGCCCTCATAGAAAGCTTGCACTATTTGCCATTTGGAAAGCCCATGATGTGGACATTTTCTGAGGAGTTCCTTTAATCTCTCCCATGATTCATGTATTTGTTCATTTGGGAGTTGCGTGAATCCTGTGATTGCACGTCTCATGGTGTTGGTTCTACCGATGGGGTAAAACTTCTTAAGGAACTCATGCTGCATATTTGCCCATGTGCCAATAGGTTTCCCTAAGGTCCCTAGCCAGTATTTGGATTTGTCCTTAAGTGAGAAAGAGAATAAGGTCAAGCGGAGAGCATCATCTGTGAAATTTTGAATTTTCACAGTGGAACAAATTTCTAGAAATTCATCCAGATGTTTATAGGGATCTTCATTAGTCTTCCCATAAAATGATGGGAGCATCTGGATGGTGCTAGATTTGATCTCATAGTGCAAAGCAGGGACATTAGGCAGTTGGATACAAGTGGATGGCTGATAATTCGAAGGAATGAAATATTCCTTCATCTGTTTGGGCACCCCTAATTGGTGTTGTTCAGCCATAGGTTGGGTTTGATTTTGAGCCCGATTAAAAATGAATCGCTCAATCTCACTAATGGGCTCAACTAAGTCACAGTGTTGAGATCTTCTCCCTTGCATAAACCAAGGTTAAAGATGAGAGATGGGAGAAAAAAAATTTTATGATGATTTTTATTTTTATTTTTTTGTTTTTTGTTTACTCAAATTAAGACGAAGAGAGAGAAGATGATATTTTATTTTTATTTTTATTTTTGTTTTTGTTTTTATTTTTTTTTTGCGAACAAAAACAAGTTGTCACACAAATTACTTAATGCCCTAGATGTGACCTAGACCTACAAATTGGGTTTCACAAAATGGCTAAAGTGAAACTTAAGTTCACCCTCAATATTTCCACCGGCCAGGTAAGGGGTGGGGTAGTGGGAGGTTCCCCCTACTTTCGTAGGGACCTAATTATGCCAAACCACTAGCCCGCTTAAGGCGTTTGCCGTCCGACCGTCTTGCCTTAGGCACCGGTTTTCATAAGAGGGTAAGCCCAAATAACACAAGAACCACAGTGTGAACCTAGGGCCAATGTCTACTGAATTTTATTTGAGGTCTAGGTGATGCAAAGATGCAAGAGAATTATGATTTGTGGGCTAAGGAAGGGTGATGAAATCCCCACCTTATCTTGCTTATGGGTGTTGCCCTTAAGATATTTTGAAATGATATGCAACAAAGTATGTTCAAACAAGGGGTTCTATGCAAGCATGAAAATGCATGAGCATGCTTTTGGAAAAGTTAGAGTACTCACCTTGCCTCCCGCAATCTTCAATAATGTAATTAACAACAATTAGACAATAAAGAAAAAGAGCTTCTATCCTAAATGATGCATGACTTAGAACATGAAGGTGTGATTTCTACTCTTGCAATGAAGATTTTTATTAAAGTTCAAGTGATGCCCTTTTTTATGTTTTTATTTAGTGAACCTATCTAACCACAAGATATAAAATGTAGAGAAATGAAATTAAAATGAAGGAGGAAAAGTTTGGATACTTACTTGAAAAGCGTTCCCCCGTTATTTTTTTTTCAAAATGAATGACAAAAAGACTAAGGAAAAGGTGGAGACTTACCTCTAAATTTTTTTTTGAATTTTCAAGTTGCTTCTTTTTTTTTCTTTTTTCCTGTAAAAATAAGAAAAGAGAACTTTATTAGTACACTATATACATAAGGAAAACAAAGTTCTTAAGTCAAAAATCACCATTCCTCCCCGGCAACGGCGCCAAAAATTGATAACGCGAAAGTTCGTCGTTTAAACCACGCATATAAAAATCTTAAAACTGCACTCACACAAAATGATCAAAAGAGAATGTAGTACTATGGCAAGCACGGGTCGAATCCACAAGGAAGAAGAGATTTTTAAAGTTAAAAACTTTGGACTCCTTTGTAAAATATTTGTGATTTCATTGATTGAAGAAAATAGTGAAATGATGAACAAACCAAACACTTAATTGAAAACACCATGACTATGCGCTTATGCTATGGAAAGAAGATATAGAAGAAAGAGATAGAGAGGGAAGAAGAGCAAGAACTAGATCAAGAGAGCAACTCCTTTCATTAACTTAAAAGAAAGAGTACATGAGATGTGAAACAAGTTTATACTAATGACACAATGAGATTACAATGAAGTGAAATATCACAAAAATAATAACACAAGAAAAGCCTGGAGTTTGGAGATGGTAGCAGCAATGGTAATGATAGCGCCGTCCTCTCTTGGCCTTGGATCACGAACAACCTTGTGGAAGATGTCGTCTACGCCGGGAGGAAGTCGCCTTCGTCGTTGAAGCAATCTTTGGAGGGTGAATAACTTTGAACCCAAGAGGAATTAGGGGATGCCCAAGAAGAAGAAGTTGAAGAGGTGGAAGAGAGAAAAAACTTTAATGAAGAACTCAGAGAGAAAAGAAGAAAAAAAGGGCTTCAAAATGGAGACATAACCGAAGCTAGCACCTCGGATGAACAGTAAAATTACAGGACAACAAGTTAAAAAATGAGAGATAGCTTGAAAATCAGAAGGAATTAGAAGATGAGCAAGAAGAAGAAGTTGTAGAACACGTAAAAACCAAGAACTTTCATGAAGACAACAAGAGCAGAAAATGACTAGAAGAGGGAGAAATAAGGGGAAGAACAGAGAGAAAATTATTTCATAGATGAACAGGACAGCACAGTGAAGAATACGAAATAGCTTGAAAACCAGAAAAAATTAGAAGTTGAGCAAGAAGAAGAAATTGTAGAGGACTTAAAAATGAAGAACTTTTATGAAGAACACAAAAGGAGAAAATGAACTTACATGGGAGAAATCGGAGGCCTAAGGTTGGGAGAGAAAGAGGGAGAGTGAAAGATTGCCAAAAGAAGAACCCCTTTCTCCTCCTTGCCATGGGCTATTTATAGGGAAAGTTAGGTAGATGGAGGGTGGAGATTGTATCAAAAGGAGATGGATGGCTGAGATTTAAGTGGAATATGATGCATGGGGAAGAGAAAAAGTAGGTGGGCAACCCCTTTCTTAGAGTTTAGGCACCCCATTTCCCAAGGCTCATCATGTCTCTCCTTTATTTCAAACTTTGAATGTCCTTTTCCTCCTTTCCAAACTTAAAGTTTGGATTCCTCCTTTTCAAACTTTGAATTCGAAATTTTGAACTTTCCTTTCCCTCCAACCAAAATAATTTGAATTCTTTATTTGACTTGGTCAAAATGGTGATGACCCTTTTGCCCCCGGCTTCTTTTGTAATTACCTTCGGTGTCCTACACACACATAATTGCACTTTAGTCCATAAAAATTACCACAATGTGCACATCAATCTTAAATGCTCATGGTTATGCAATGGAGAATTAATGCTCATGGTCCTCAACTTCAGATTATTAGATAAAATTACCAAATTAATCAATTTACGTGAAAGCTCCAATTTAAATGCGGAGTTGAGGTTAACTATGAAATATGCATAATTACTTAATTATATGCACATAAAATGGTATTTATGCGATGAATTATCATAAGAAATGGAGACTTATCACCGTAGTAATATCCAAAATCTGTAAAGATCTTATGCTTATTATATATATCATCTTGTCGAACATAAATGAACTGTTCATCTGCCAAATTAATCCCAACATGGATGAATATGCCGGTCAACTGTGATGCATAGGGCAGGGATCGCCACAAATTGGTTCGGCAAGTTCCAATGAGAGTCATCATGAGGCGACCCATGTTGACTTGAATCCCATTCATAACATTGTAAAACAGGAACCGGTGAACTTCTGTCACTTCATTTCTGCTGCCACTCTTTGGATAAATGAGGGATGTAAACATATGGTGCAATATACACTACAATGGTGGAAAATGATTTGCATTCAATACATGTAAGTTGCTGACACCATGCACATAATCACAACTGGTCATAGCAAGAAAGGTTTCCTCAACAACACCATGACCAAAAACTATGTCGGCTCCTCTAGCCGCAACTCCTAAACCCCGCTTAAACAAATCGGGAGTAATATGCATCTCAACTCCTTGAACAATTGTAAATAATTCCTCATTCCTTTCGATCAAATTCCCATAAAATTGATGCACTAGATTGGGGTAATATTGGGTATATCTGGTGACAAAATTAGTCCAACCTGGTTGAATCTCAAAGACAGCACATAAATCGGGCAAAAGCTCGTTCACCTCATTGAAGTCGACCAGTCGGGGGTCCATAATAGGACGAGGCAACCGAGGTGCACGATGAGGTGCAGGTGCTCGCTGTGGTGGAGGAGCCGGGGCCTCTCATCTTTAGCCACTAGCTTCCCCTTGGGCAGAACGCCGAGAGCTCCGTGTAGGCGGCATCCCGAACTAGAAAACCCGGTGAAAACCCTTGAAAGAATGACTCTCATCCTGGGGGATGAGGTTGAACCAAATGGCACTCCAAGGGCTTGTAAAAGCTTTCTTCACAACCTGGAACCAAGGAAGTAGCTCCACGAATGCACGAACGGCCAAATGGAGTTCGTCCCGAAACCGTGACAAACACGCCGGATCTTGTGCCGGTGGAGAAATGATGACGTATAGGGGCTTGGGAGGTGGAGTTTGGGTGTTCTAGGGTTGGGGGAAAGTGTTGGAGAGTGAATGGGAGTGTTAGAATGAGAGAAAGGGGTTTTAGGACCCCTTAAAGAAGGGTTCGGATGTGGTCCAGTCGGGCCGATTTACCACCACCGGTCGATCGGTGCGGGAGCGGCGGTCGACTGCTAGCCCCAAAAATCCCATTTTTGTATTATTTTTTTCTTTCTTTTTTTTCTTTTTTTTTATTTGAATGGGGACCATCATCTGACCTTCTGATTGGAACCAACATCGTGAAGTGGATAGAAGGAGAAGAGATGGTGATTTGAGGGAAGTTCTCTAACTCCCCCTCAGAAGGTGCCTTAGGTCCGGCATCACTGGGTCCACATTTATTTAGCCAAGGAATATCTGGCCTTAGAAATGTTTTTCAAGAATGGGCTATATGTATAGATACAATCATGCATGCAGGAGTGTATATGAACACATAAGGTATTAAGAGTAAATATATACAATATGTATGTTAATCTACCCTTGATGCATATGAGTTTCTACAAGTGCAAATCTTATCCTACGTGTAAACCTATGTATGTATACTGTCACCCTTACACAACCCAAGTTCTCTTCTTATCTTGCTAAATTGATCCTGGTTTAGGGGTTTTATGAAAATATCAGCTAGTTGATTGTGTGTGTCAATGAAATTCAATTTAAAGACCCCTTTTCCTACATGATCTCTCAGAAAATGATGTCGAATGTCAATGTGTTTTATCCTAGAATGTTGAACATGATTTTTTGACAAGCTGATTGCACTAGTATTATCACACAAGATTGGCACACATTTCATTTCAACATCCAAATTAAGCAATTGATTTTTGATCCAAAGTACTTGGGCCACACAACTTCCGACGGCTATATATTCAGCCTCGGTCGTTGAGAGAGATACCGAATGTTATTTCTCGGAGGCCCATGAGACTAGGCACCCACCAAGAAACTGACAGTACCCACTAGTACTTTTGCGATCTACAATACATCCGGCATAATCCGCATTGGTGTAAGCAATCAAATCAAATGAACTACCGATGGGGAATCACAAGCCAAAATCTATTGTGCCAATTAAGTATCTAAACATGCATTTAACAACCATTACATGAGATTCTTTAGGGCATGACTGAAAACGAGCACATAGACATACACTGAATTGAATATCAGGGCGGCATGCTGTGAGATACAGTAGTGATCCGATCTTACCTCGAAACAGTGTAGGATCTACTGTTTTACCATTTTCATCTTTATCTAACTTCAAGGTTGTGGTCATTGGAGTTGACAAAGGTTTTGCTTCAGCCATCCCAAATTTCTTTAACAGCTCCAGTGTGTACTTAGCTTGATTGATGAAAATGCCCTCGGGTGTTTGCTTCACCTGTAATCCAAGAAAGAAATTCAGTTCACCCATTAAGCTCATCTCAAATTTTCCTTGCATGATTTCTGCAAATTCTTCACATAAGACATTGTTAGTAGCTCCAAAAAATAACGTCATCCACATATACTTGAACTAGTAATATGTCTTTACCTGATTTCCTTGTGAAGAGTGTTTGGTCAACCTTACCTCTTTTGAAACCATTTTCCATAAGGAATGAAGTGAGCATTTCATACTATGCCCTTGGTGCTTGCTTTAACCCGTACAAGGCCTTCTGCAACTTGTACACATACTTTGGATGCTTTGAATTATCAAAACCTGGAGGTTGCTCTACAAAAACATCCTCCTTGATGTAACCATTAAGAAATGCAGATTTACATCCATTTGAAATAGTTTGAAGTTCAAAGAGCAAGCATAGGACAGTAAGATCCGGACTACTTCTAGTCTAGAAACCGGTGCAAAAGACTCATCAAAATCAATACCCATCTCTTGGCTATACCCTTTGGCCACAAGTCGGGCCTTGTTCCTAACAACCAATCCCGTATCATTTAACTTGTTTCTGAAAACCCAACGGATTCCAATTGTGGGATAATTCTTAGGACACGGCACGAGAGTCCACAATTTGTTCCTTTCGAACTGGTGTAGCTCTTCATGCATAGCCTAAATCCAAGATTCATTTTGAAGAGCTTCATGAATATCCTTAGGCTCTTCTTGTGAAATTAAGGCTATCAAATCCTCTTCTTCTACTTGTCTTAGTGAAGACCTAGTTCTTACCCCATCTTGAGGATTACCGATTATGTTTTCGGCTGGGTGATTTTTCAAGAACGTAAAAGAACTGGGCAAATCATGGTGTTGTACTTGTTGTTCTTGAAGTGTTTCAATTGAAGGATCTTCATCCTCTTCACTCTTGCTGGGGATCCCTTCAGTTGGTTCATTCTTGGCCTTAGCATCATTTGAATGTTTGGGATCTTCATCTACATCCACAATTGAAATAGATTGATTGGTTAGTCCTAACTCAGATTCATCAAAAATCACATGAGGACTTTCTTCAACAACCAAAGTCCGTTTATTAAACAATCGATAAGCTCTAGAATTAAGTGCATAACCTAGGAATATTCTTTTGTCACTCTTTTCATCAAACTTACCCAAGTTTGACTTACCATTGTTCAAAATATAACAAGGGCATCCAAAAGGTTTAAGATGGGAAATATTTGGTCTCTTACCATTATAAAGCTCATATGGGGTTTTCTTCAGAATGGGCCTTACCATTGCCCTTTTGATGATGTAGCATGTTGTACTTACTATCTCGGCCCAAAAATATTTGGGTAGGGAGTTCTCACTTAACATGGTCCATGCCATGTCTATCAAGGTTCTGTTTTTCCTCTCCACTACACCATTTTGTTGAGGCGTTCTTGGTGATGAGAAATTGTGCATGTATCCCTGCTCTTCACAAAAATTGTTGAAGTCATGATTCTCAAATTCACCACCATGATCACTCTGGATGGTAGTGATAAGATAACCTCTATCATTTTGAATTTTCCTACAAAACACTTGAAACTCCATCAATGCATCATTTTTATTGGATAGAAATAAAACCCATGTAAATCTGGAATAATCATCAACAATCACAAAACTATAGGATTTCCCTCCTAGGCTGGATGTCCTAGTTGGGCCAAACAAATCAAGATGCAGCAATTCCAAAGGCCGGGAGGTAGAAACAATGTTCTTATTTTTGAAAGATATGCGTGTTTGCTTGCCTTTTGTGCAAGCCTCATAGATTTTATCACTTTCAAATTTTAATTTTGGCAAACCATTCACCAGGTCATGTTTAGACAACTTGGAGATTACTCCAAAACTAGCATGACCTAGTCTTCGGTCCCATAGCCATGCATTTTCATGATTGTTTGCTACCAAGCACATATCATCACAAGAGACATCATCAATATCAACAGTGTAGACATTGTTATTTCTTTTTCTAATGAATTTGATCTCATTTGTGTTCTTGTTCATGACAATACAATGGGTTTCATCAAAAATAATTTTAAAACTCTTATCGCACAATTAACTTATGCTCAACAGATTATGATTTAAACCTTTCACCAGAAGCACATCTTCAATAAGAATTTCAGAATTCTTACCTATGTTGCCGATCCCAATGATTTTACCTTTGTTTTTGCCTTCAAAAGCAACTGACCCTCCATCCTTGTCTTGTAGTGTAGAGAACACCTTCTTGTCCCCTGTCATATGCCTTTAACAGTCGCTATCTAAGTACCATTTGCTCCCCCTGGCTTCAAGACATACCTGCAAGAAGCAACATTCTCGTGCAATTATTTTTGGTACCCAAACGAATTTGGGTCCATAGGAGTTAGTCAAATTCTGTACATGTCTTTTCTTTATCCAAGCAGCATGATTTCTATGTGAGTTTTGTCTAAACCAACAGTGAGCAATAACATGACCAAAACGACCATAATGAAAGCAATTGACATTTGAAGACCTTCTTGAAAATTGGCGTGATTTTGGTTGAACATGTATTGGCTTAGAGTATGAACATGAAGCATAATCATTTCCTTTTTCATGCAAATAGGATGTAGTGATCTTATGCTCAAAGGATTTTTTATTTTGGGGAGTATATCCCAATCCTTCCTTCTGGAAGTTAACTTTAACTCCCAACAAATTATCTAAATTTTATTTGCCCTTGACAAACCTAGAGAGAGTGAACTGAAAGTCAGTTACCTCTTTGTTCAAGCTCACATTTTTACTTTCAATTTCTAAAATAGAGGATGTCATAATTCCTTTTTCATTCTTGAGCTTTTCACAAACTTTTTCAATTTCAGACATTTTACATGATAGCTGCTCTTTGATTTTTTCAAGATCTGAAATCGTTTGAAGCAAAGTTTATTTTTCTTCTATTGACTCAAACCATTCTTGTTCCAGTTTCTCAAATTTAACAAAAATATCCTCATTTCATAAATCATCAATTTTCTTTTTGAGAGTTATTTTTAAGGTCTGATTTTTCTATATTCTGTATACAGTTTTTCATACTCCGACTCCCATTGTTCATTGAAATGAAATCAGGATCAGAATTTACCTCTGTTGATTCATCTTCATGTGCCATGAGGCATAGACTTTCCACGAGCTCTTGCAGCTCCTCATCGGACGGTTCGTCCTCTTCGTCGCTCCATGTGGTGACCGTGGCTTTGGGCTTCTTGAACTTGTCCTTCTTGAATTTCTTCTTCAGATATGGGCACACTCCTCTCATGTGCCCGGGCTTCTTGCATTCGTAACAGATGACAGTATTGGACTTGCTCGGCTCGCCCTTGGTTTGAATGGGCTTCCTTTGCCCCTTTCTGAAGTTGCCTTGGAAATTCCTCTTCTTTCTCAAAAATCTCTTTACTTGGCGAGTTATCATGGCCAAGTCTTCTTCTTCATTGCTTCCCTCGCTGGATTCTTCTTCTTGAAAATCATCATCAGATTGGTGAGCGTTCAATCCAATCATTTTCTTCTTCTTCATATCTTCCTCGGCTGTTCTCTTCATATTTATCTCATAGGTTATGAGTGACCCTATGAGGTTGTCCAAAGAAAGTGTGGACAAATTTTTTGAATCCTCAATTACTGTGGCTTTTGTGTGCCACGCCGATGGGAGTGATCTCAGAACTTTCCTCACAAGATCAGAGTTTGTGTACTCCTTCCCGAGGCTTTTGAGACAATTTGTGATCTCCGTTAATCTCGCGAACATTTCTGAGATAGTTTCTTCATATTTCATTTTGAATAGTCCATAGTCTCTTACAAGTAGATTGGCCTTGGTCTCCTTCACCTCTGAGGTTCCCTCATATATGAGCCGCAACTTGTCCCACATCTCCTTCGCTGAACTGCACACGGATACACGAGAAAACTCATTAGGATGTATAGCACATTGCATGATATTCATAGCATTAAAATTTACAGTGCATTTCTTGATTTCCTCGGGTGTCCATTTTTCTTCATCATCCGAGAGTTTATAAGGACCTTTGTCCACAACCCTCCAGACCTCGTACTCCTGCGCCCTTAGAAAAACATGCATTTTGTTTTTCTAGTAGGAGTAGTTCGAACCATCAAAGAATGGAGGATGGTTTATGGAATGACCCTCAGGCATCATCCCCTTGTTGGCCATTGATCTGGATCTGATTCTAGATCGTTAGATCTGAAGGAAATAGAGCCTTAGCTCTGATACCAATTGAAGTCCCGCGATCAATGACACCCAAGAGGGGGTGAATTGGGTGTTTATAAACTTTTACAAATTCTTGGCCAAATTAAATAAGTAAGAAAAATAATGGAATGAAAATATAGATCTATATGAAAACACTTAGATCTAATAGGATCTATCACACTCAATCGATCTTAGGTACAGTGGCGGAGGTGAAAAATTTGAAGATTCTACTCACGCAAGATGTTATCTTCCTGACAAGGTTTGCCTTGTCGATCTGAACCAACCTTTTAATATACCCGAGATTTGATATGAGAATGATAAATTATCCTAGATCTAATTCAAACAAAACAACCAAATTAATCAAACTGTGTGCTGCACAGAATGATGATAGAATAAAAAGAACAAACCACACAATGGACAGTGATTTTTAGGTGGTTCGGATGCAACAACGGCAACCTATGTCCACCCCTCACGATCTGTGAGGATTCCCACACTATCTTGTAAAGGATTTAAAGATCAAAACACACACACACACACACACACACACACACACACACACACACACACACACACACACACACACACACACACACACACACACACACACACACACACACACACACACACACACACACACACACACACACACACACACACACACGTGAGGAGTTCAGAACTCCCACGATGGTGCACAAGCACCGAATCACAAAGATATGTGAAGACTAGAAGACACACACACACACACACACACACACACACACACACACACACACACACACACACACACACACACACACACACACACACACACACACAGATCTGCATAGATCCACACACACACACAAGTGTTTAAAAGTACAAGATCACACACTTAAAGCTTGATGAAAAATAAAGGAGAAACACAAAATGAAAAACTCATATTTAAGCTCTCCCTTAATGGATGAAGATGACCTTGGATGAAGCTTCCTCCTCAGCTAGATCTTCACTTAAATGGCCTGCAGATGATCTTCAAAAACTTGAAAATGGATGAAGAAGTTCTTCCCCGAAACACTGTTCATGGAGCTATAGTGGCAGCACTCTTTCTCCCCTTGATAGCCTCATTTGATCTCCTGGAGTGATTAGGGTTTTTGACCCCAATATGATGTATTTACAGATTTGGATGGTCAAGGGACAAGCCAGGGACCAGATCCACAAATCATGGCAAGTATTGTGGTGTCCCCTGGTTTTGATGATAACAGATCATAAATCATTAGTAGATATTTGAGAAATATCTAACTTATTTTGGTTTGATGAATTGACTAAACAAGTGCAGAAGAATCTCTCTAAGTGATGTCTCGACACGGCCTAATGATGTCCCGACACATCTAGAAGAGATTGTGTTAGATTTCCAATGTTTGAGCTCCGGCATAAAAGAATGTGTCGACACATCTAACCCATGTCTCGACACATCCATAAGAAATCAAGCTGAAGCCGTTCTGTCTAAAACTCTGGACTCACTAATGTCTCGACACACTGAGTGAAAAGTGTCGACACACTCGTATGAAAATCTCTACACTTGGCGCTTCTGTCTCGACACCCTCATGCGACAACTCTGCACATGGCTCAAATGTCCCGACACCATTTGGTGTTGTCTCGACACTCTCGTGATGTTATCACGGAGCCTAGCATAATTGTCCCGGCACAACTCAGTGGGTGTCTCGACACATCAGCCATGGATCTTCAAGTCTTTCAAAGGGATGTCTCGACACACTGACAGGAAAGTGTCGACACATCCATGTCCAACCAGAACGATTCTTCAAGGCTTTCAAAGGGATGTCTCAACACACTGACAGGAAAGTGTTGACACATTTGGTTCGACCAGAACGGATCTGAATCCGACGGAAGCTGTCTTCAAGATCTGGAACTTAATCCAGAGTATCCGTTTGCTCTGGAAAAAGCTGTCAAAGTGCTTCTGTGTCAGAAGACTATGATTTGGCAGAGATATCCTCTGAAGAAGATCGTACCTTGGCTGCTATGGTCTCCTACCTACCCACATTCCTGTAGACTTGACAGAATAGGAGTCAACTATGGAAATGGAAGCAGATCAAATAATGTGGATGTGACATTCTCGGTGTTGCTTGAAAAGCGGACAACGTTGGTGTCACCCTAGGACACCAATATATGAGGAGCATGAGCTCCAGTTCGAATAATAAGCATGCAGGCAAGAGGAAAAACAAAAAGCTGGAAGACTTGCTGAGGAAGCCAACCTCCTTCCAGATGCTGCTGGTGTGAGCGCAAGAAGAAGTAGATGATCTTCTTCCTTACGACAAGAGATCTTCTTGCAAGCAGAAGGGTTTCGTGAAGCTCCATCCAGATCCCTTAAAAAGCTTGAAGCTTGATCATCTTTTTTCCTCAAGGGTGGTGGTGAAGATCCAAGAAGAAGAAGGAGAAAGTCAAGGACCCCTCAAGCTCTTTCCTAGATAGGAGACTTCCTTCTCATTGTGCTTTACTTCGATACTCTGTCTGGCGATTCCACTTTTAGTTTGCTTTTCTTCAAAACAAACTCCATAGCATTTGATCCCTACCTGCGTGTAGGAAGACAGACGGTGTTGACACCGGTCTGTGTTTTGGGTTGTGATACATCAAGCTGTGTGGCAGCGGAGTGTAAGAGTGTTTCTCTCAATAAAAAGCTGTCAATCAGCGGGTGTGCGTTGACACCAGTGAAGCCTCACCGTATTGCGTGAGGGGTGGAGTAGGTCTCTAGATTGAGATCGAACCACCTTAAAAGATCTTGTCTTGTGGATTGTTTCTCTCCTGCTCCATCGGTAGAAGCTTGATAGGACCATTTCTTGATATCATGTGTGTTTCTAGCTTCTTAGCTATTAACTAATATCTGTCTCATTATCAGTTGTGTTTGATCTAATTTTTATTTCTTCAAAGAAGGGCAAAAAGGGGCTGATCTATTCACCCCTCCCCTCTAGATCTACCTATCACCACTCAACACGTGGTATCAGAGCTAGTCTCTCTGTATGTGGTCTAACGACCTTGAGAGAACTGGTGATATGGCAACTAAAGGTCCTATGGCCGAAAGACATTCAGTAAATAGGCCTCCCTTTTTCACTGGGACAAATTATCCTTACTGGAAAAATCGCATGCAGGTCTTCATTAGAGCCCAGGATCATGAAGTCTAGCGAGTGATCAACAAGGGACCATTTGAGCTGCCTCCAGATGAAGATAGATGGACTAAAGAACAGATCAGGCAATCAACTCTGAACTGGGGTGCCAAGAACATCATGCAATGCTCCCTTCATCCAACCAAATACTCAAGGGTGTCAACTTGCGCCACTGCAAAAGACATGTGGGATCGTCTTGAAGTAATATATGAAGGGACACAACAGGTACGTGCAACCAAAGCTAACATGTTGGTATCTGAATATGAGAAGTTTAGAATGAAATCTGATGAGCCCATTTCAAACATGTATGCTAGGCTAACCGCGCTCATTAATGGCTTGACTGAGCTAGGTAAGACCTACTCTGAGCAGGAGATAGTAAGGAAGATTCTGAGATCACTAACTCCTATTTGGCATACAAAGGCCACAGTAGTTGATGAATCAAAAGACTTAACTACCATCAAGGTATAAGAACTCATAGGTGTGAGCGACGTCACGTGGAATTAATTTGCCGGAGGAGGCGAAGCGGAGCGCACGAGGGGCTCGTTTTGCTGCAGCACAGAAAGAAGAGAGAAGAGGAGAGAGGCCACCACGGGAGATTGCTCCGACGGGGCGTGCGGGATAGATGCAATATAATAAGATATGGGGATTAAACGGCCATAGCGGAAAATGACTCTCCCCATTCATCATAGCATTATTCTCCTCGGGGCCGGCCGATGGAGAGGGCTTTCCTTGGTTACCCTTGCAAAAGAGAAACAAACACAAAACAAGTGGATCAGAAAAGATGGCAGTGTAGTATTAGTCCCTTAATGAAGAATAATGAAATCATGGCAAGACACACACCTGGTTGGTGTTATTTTTAAACCCCTCTCAGACACGAGTAGGAGGAAAATGCTATGATGAATGGGGGATCGTGCAAACGCATATAAAAGAAGACTCCCTTATGAAGGGAGACGGAGAATGCGAGATGATGAATGCAAAAGAACTACGGAGAAAAGGGGAAAGAATGGACTTATTGAATGTGCCGATGGCGGGATCCAGCGGAGCTTCGGCAGCGTAGGGACGACGTGGAAGCACGGTGGACAAAGGCGGCCTTCCTTTCGGGAGCACGGGCACCCGAGAAGCCGGCAGAACCTCCTCCTACAAAAGACCCACGGGTTAGAAATGGGATCCGGCAGAGTCTCTCCTTCCTCTGTCGGATCTGAAGCCCCTTCCCTTCGAGGGAGGGGGTCCTCTATTTATAGAGGGGAAGTAGATTGAGGCGTCCAGGAGACTGGACGCCTCAATATGGGGGCGTCCAGGACCCTGGACGCCTCCAACATTAGATTAATATTTTTTATTTTTTTATTTTTAACCTTTTTATGAAGGCGTCCAGGAGACTGGATGCCTCCATTTCCGCCCACCGGAATTCCGCCGAAAGCCGTAGATAGTGGGTAAAGCGCGTGGTTTCGGTGGGCACCCGTGACTCACAAGTGGGCGCGTCTAGCTGGCAAGACGTCCCTATATTTTTAGATTTTTCCGCAACGTCAAATCGAGCGGCGGTTCAGCTTGTCCGGATGTCGGAAATTGAAGGCGTCCAGGCACCTAGACGCCTCAACGTTTTGAATTTTTCCAAAGCGTCAAATCGAGCGGCGTGCCAGGATTGTCCGGATGCGGAGGATGGAAGCGTCCAGGTGCTTGGATGCCTTCACAATTATTTTTTTATTTATTATTTTGATATATATATATATATATTATTTTCTTTCATTTATGAAGGCATCCAGGGTCCTGGACGCCTCCATGAAAATCTGCCCCCCCCCCCCCCCGGAACGTCATCGGCAGCCATCCGCCAGACATCTCCTGATTCTGGAATCTTCCGGTACGTCCGATTGGTGGCGATGCCGTCCGTATGCTGCATGATTTTCGTAACGAGGCGGTTTTCGGATGCCGAAGAAGCGTCACGTTACCCACTCAAAAGGTGAAAGAAGACCCAAGAATGGGAAGCACTCAAGCGATTCAAAATGCAAAAGCCACTGCGGGGCGTCATATAGTAATATGAGATTTTCTCAGGGTGATGTCAGGAATAGCGTGTCTACAGCTGCCCCGCCTTGGCGTCTGCTTTGCAAGGGAGTGATACGTAATGGAATGGTATCGAAGTGATGTGAAATGGAGTGGGAATGGACTAAAAAGTTGATGCCAAGGTGTGATGGGACACGCTTTTGACATTACTGTTTGGAATCTTTCCCGGATTTTCAATGAGGTGGCCTTGAAGAAGGTCTTCAAATTTTGATGATTGCTTGGACGGAGATCAAACAAGGGAGGGGGAGATGTGCACTCAGGCACGAAATAAAAGGAGACTAACTTCTCAGTGTGGAAGTACATGGGTCGTAAACCTGCAGGTTTCACCTTTGGGGAGCGGTTACCAGCCAATGTGGAAGGGCTGCGGCCAAGGTGGGTCAAACAGGGTAAAAAGCAAAGGAATATCTGAGGGTCAGTCCAAACAACGGTCTCCTGTGGAAGAGCAGCGTAGGGCCGTCTCAAGGAAACTCCGTGTTTTATTCGGAGTGGAATATCTCATATTTGTAAGAATTTAAGCACAGCGGCTTTCACAATCGAATCACTTTGAATGATCTTCCGCAATAAAATCAAAGTCCTATATGAATGCATGCTGGGTTTAAAGAAAATTTAAAACAAACTAAAATAGAAAATAGCCAATGATAATATTATCAACTTGTTAAGAATGGGTCAGGATGCCAGTTCGGTGAGCTGATACTGAGCCGGGGCCCGTTTATCCACGCACCAACTCACTGAATGGAACCGTCGTCCCCATGCTACCACAAATTAACGGCCTATCCGTGCAACCCAAATTCTTCTGAGATCATCACCATTTTTGTTGAAGCGGAACTCAAATCCCAGATTCGTTCGGGTCGCAAGGTCCTCGACATGTTCTAATAGCGTAAATATCATATAATATGATGCATGACATGGTGGGACCAATCACCGAAAGGTGGTACACGAGATGGGACAGTGGCGTCCGTTAGCAAAACCTGCACAAATTAATAACATTAGAAAGCAACAGAATCGCGCCACAGTATAAGGGAGATCCAGACAAAACGCCGACGACTGACCACTGATGTGACGCATTCCGTCCTCTAGCGCCTCTCCTTTCCTATAAGTACTCTCCTTAGGCTAGTTCAGCCAAATGCACCAAGGAGAGCTTTGAAAGCTCAAGAGGAGGAGAAGAGGAGAATCTAGGGATTTCTAGCATGGAAGGAGAGTCTTCCCGCCTTGTGAGCAGGCCTAGCGATGAGATCATGCGACTTTCTGACCTCGAAGGTCATCTGAGTGGGATGATTCAGTTGCATATGGTAAGTTGATTCATTTCAAATTCTCTGCGCGAACTCTCTTTTCACTTCTTTTCCTTCCTTGTTTTCTTTTTTTCTTCCAGCCATACCCTTTTTTCCCAGGCCTGAGGAAATTTTCCAAGCTGCCGTGACTTTCGAAGCTGACTTCCAACATCTCTATCGGCATGAGGGCCATACTCACGAGGTGGCATCTTCAGGGACTCCTTATTCATGCCAAGCACTATGAGAAAATTCACATGGACTGGGCGGCTATGGGCGCATTGGTGGAGATCTGGCATCCCCAAACCCACACTTTCATCTTCCCTACCTTCGAGGCGACCATCCTCCTCGAAGAGGTGGAACTTCTGCTCGGACTGAAGAAATTCAAGAGTGACGGGAGGATAAAGGTTATGCGGATGCTGACAAGGGTGACTTCCGAGAGTGTCCTCGGAAGCTTCATGCCGCCTGGTGCTGCGAGGAAGGTCCAGACTCAAAAGGGAATTGATCTGCAAAAGCTCGTGGAATGGGTCATGGACGCCCTGAGAGGGTCACCAGACGATGCCCACTTGGAAAGAATCTTGAAAGGGTTTACCATCTGTTTGGCAGGTGCTCTCCTGTTCCCTTATACCGACAACATAGTGGAGGAGGACCAATTGAGTGCCATCTGCGGTATATGGAGTGGAAAGAGGGTGGGACCCGCCGTCCTTGCCTACCTTTACAGTGGGCTTACTGCCTCTAGCATGGGTAAGCCTCCTTTCGGTTGCGCACTTCTTTTGAGTTTCTGGATTGATTTGCACTTCAAATTTGACCACCGCGAGAGGATGCCAACTACTTCGAAGCTCTTCCAACAAAACTCCCTTCATCACATAGCCGATGTGTTAGGCTTCAGTGGTACCATAGCAAACCGTGTTCCGTGGCTGAGGAGACGTGAAGACTGGCGGTCTCACTTCAGAACCATGACGCAAAACTTTTTCACTTGTGCACCGGCATGCCTACTCTCACGCGAAATCCTCACAAGGTCTTCCCCTGATGCCGAACTCCAACTGATCAGCGCGACTGAGTTTGTTCTTTACAACGCGCATCGGTGCTGTATCCAGATCGGCATTCCACGCCACTTGTTCCCACTGCTAACCGGCATCGTTCCTTTGAAGAAGAGGGAGTTGGGCACGAAAGCAGATGCGAAGGAAGCGAAGGCCATTAAAGCACCCTGGAAGACAAGTGTTGCAGGAAAGACATTAGCGCATGTGGAGGAAGAATGCGAGCTGTGGAGGGCTTATGTAACCGAACTGGGGAAGTTAAGGCCTAAAGCGCCTAAGCCCCTAATGTAGCTCACCCTGTTGCCTTAATGGAATAAACGCGAAGTTAGACATTTTTGGACCATTGTTCCCCTTTGTTATTATATTTTTTTTTATTTTCTTCTCTCTTTTTTTTCGTCCTCTTATTTATTCATATATATATATATATATATATATATATATATATATATATATATATATATATATATTAATGGGGGCGTCCAGAGGCCTAGACGCCCCAATATTTTCCCCCTTCTTTTTCTTCTTTTTTTTTAAAGGGGCGTCTAAGGGCCTAGACGCCCCAATATTTTCCTTTTTTTAATTTTTTTTTAGTTATGGGGGTGTCCAAACGCCTGGACGCCCCAATATTTTTGGATTTTTTTAATTAATATTTTTATAGGGGCGTCCAGGGACCTAGACGCCCCAATATTTTCTTTCTTTTTTTTAATTTATTTATGGGGGCGTCCAGGCGCCTGGACGCCCCAAAAAAGTTGAATTTCTATAAAAGGGCGGCTTCGCCCCCTTTTCTCTTTCCATGTTCATTCCAACGACCCATTCTACCCTGAACAACCCATTCTCAGTTCCTAATGGAGCAAGGAGGCCCGAGCCAAGGTGGAGAGAAGCGGAAACGACTTGCTCGTCGACCGAGGAGGTCGAGGGATCACGCAGAGATGGCTGTAGTGGAGGAGGAGGCCGTCATGGAAGAGGAGGCGCCTCCCTTGGCCGTGGAGGGTCCTGAGGGCCCCGGCGACGCGGGAGAGGATGAGCATGATTCGGTAAGTGCCTCAGAACTTCTCCATTGCATTATTGTGTGATTTCATGCGTGAAATGGGTGAGAGATGGCATTCAGGAGGGAGGTGGGTGTAAGAGGAGACTGTTTGAGGCATACAACCCAGTGGACGCCTCAATGTTTTTTTATTTTTTTATTTTTTTGTTTGTTTTATGTATTTTTTTTATTTTTACGGAATTAATTAAATAATAATAAATGTATAGAGGCGTCCAGGCCCCTGGACGCCTCAAATAATTTATTATTATTTTTTTTTGGATTATTATTATTAGATTTTTTTAAAAAAGATAGAGAGGCGTCCATGCCCCTGGACTCCTCAAATAATTTTGGTGGTTTTTTTTTGTCGTTATTATGTTCATTAATTACAGCCCTGTTTTTACTGATGTGATTTTTGTGTTTGTTCTTTATGGTGTGCAGGGCGTGATGAAGAGCCGGACCAGCTGGTCCTTGGTGGTCGCAGCGTACCGAGGGCTACCGGACTTCCAGAGGGCGTGGGTGGACGCCATGGGATTCGGGGCGTTCCTGAGGATTGAGCCCTTCCGGCTTGACCTTCCCCTTAGGCACTGAGGGAGCGGTGGCACATGCCGAGTCGAGCGTTCATGATGCCCTGGGGGCATATGGTGCCGACACTGGAGGACGTAGCTCGGATCACCGGGTTACGAGTGGAGGGTGAGGCGGTCAGCGGGGTCACCTACCCCAACTACAGGGAGAGCGCCCTGGACCTGCTGTGGCTGGAGACGAGCGCTACTGACAGGGACAGCAGGGTGGTTGGCCGAGTGGATATCATGGAGGCGCTCGGATTCGAGGACCCGCGGCAGCGGGTTAGTGAGAGTGGAGTAGAGTTCCTAGCGCGTCTGGAGGGAGATGCTCGGGCGGCTTTTACTCAGGACCCGAACGAGCGGGAGCTGGCTGACCTGGACCTCCGGAGTTCCTCTTCTTCTTACTGGGCCGCCTTCTGCTGGGGACGAAGGGGGACGGCATCCATTGCCGCTTCCTCAGGATCTTAGCGGACCTGGACCGAGTGGGGGACTATGCGTGGGGAGCAGCTCTACTCTCCCACTTGATCACTGATCTCTCTCAGAGTACAGAGAGGGAGACGACAGTTAGCGACTTCGCACCTTTTCTCCAGATATACATTTTATTTATGCAGTTTACCGTAGTTAAATATGCAATTACTCGTTCTAATGATGTATGATGGATGCAGGTGTGGAGCTATTACTACTTCCCGATGGGAAGAGCAAGGCAGGGGAACAGGAGAGCCGTGCCCCTGGCACGGCGGTGGAGGCCGGTCATGGTTGCGGCATCGCACGGCTACCAGCTGGCGTCGCTTCGACGTGAGCTGACCGAGTTCCCTGAGGCCATGGTATGATGCGTATGATTTTTTTTGTTTTATGCATACGATTTAATTGAGTAAAATGGCAACTAATATGATGCATGTATGGCGATGCAGGTGGTGTGGAGGCCCTATCTGGGCATGGCCGATGCTGGCCAGCCTCGGGTCGTAGCAGGCCGTCCTCGTTTCAGGCGGGACGTGTGGGTCCATTGCTTGAACGAGGTCGAGCCGCTGCGGCTTAGGCTGGTCATGAGGACGTTGGGGCTAGCCCAGGAGTGGGTTGACATGGACGAGCCGAGCCATGTCGGGCGGAAGACCCGAGGTAAGGTGAAGATCGTCGACTGGCGCACGCGCTTCCCTGCACAGTACCTAAACTGGCAGCAGGGTGGCGTCCCGGTGGTGTCTCACGTACAGGACAGCACTGACTACCTGCGACGGTACCGGGCCACGTACGCGGAGCGTCTCTACCTCGGTGGGGTGGCAGGGGTAAGTATGAGATGAAGATCCTTCTCTCTCCTTTCTATATGCATATGCATGTGACACTAACCTATGTGCATAAATGCAGGATGCTCGTGATAATATTATTACCGACTTGCGGGCCCAGCTGGCGGACGCCAGGCAGCAGTTGGCGGCCATCCGACAAGAGTTGGAGATCCTGGTGAGTCTATGCAATGTATTATGCATTTTTTTTTTGACCTAGAGTTTTCGATGCTTAGCCTCTGACTGTCGTTTGCTCTTGTGTTTCAGCGCGCTCATCAAGCAGTGGCAGCCGGGTTGACCGGCGGAGCGGGTTCTAGTTTGTGGGGCCCTCCTCCGGAGGTCTCTTCCCTCCAGGAGCAGCTGGAGCATGCGGTGGCCCGGGCTGAGGAGGCCGAGCGCGACCGTGCGGCTCGAGTGAGTGCTTGCTTGACCCCGGCTCTCTTTCCAGTTGCTCTTCTTCCTTCACCGATCTTTTACGGGTCATACGAGCTTTGACAGGTGGCGGAGATCCGGGATGCCCTGGCTCGTGCAGTCCGTGCCGAGCAGGAGCGCGACGCCTGGGCGGCAGAGTGTGATGCCCGGATAGCGGAGCTAGAGGAGGAGCGACGGTGGGAGGCGGAGGAGCTTCCTCACGACGTGCTGGAGCTACGGATTGCCCTCGAGCTGTCGAGGAGAGAGGCGATGAGAGAGAGAGAAAGGGAGAGGGAGGACATGGAGAGAGAGAGGGAGGACAGGGAGAGGGAGAGAGAGAGAGAGAGGGAGGATAGGGAGAGCGGAGCGACAGCGAGATTGGGACGAGAGGAGGGCTCTGGAGGCCCAGATGATGGAGCTCCGAATGAGCCTCGGCACAGCGGAGGGAATTCTTCGGGAGAGTGAGGAGCGGTATCAGAGGGCGAAGGAGCGCGGGGCGTGACTTCGTCAGTCTGGTTCCTTCTCCATGGGCAGCTTCCTGGTTTCTTCGGCCGAGGAGCATCGCCACACCTTTGAGGCTGGCATGCCACCACAGGGCGAGGTGAGCACCACCTCTCAGGGTTCGCAGAGGCCCCCTAGAGATCCCGTCAGAGGAGGGAGGCGAGAGATGATCAGGAGGGTGGTAGCGAGAGCTAGAGAGTTGCTTGTACACCCCCACCCTCTTCACTTTATGATGTACAACTGACTATTTGCTTATGTGAAATGGAATGGTTCCTTCTGTTGTGTGCACTTTCCCTTTCCCACGCTTCTTTTCTTGCACCTATTCTTTCGAGGCATGCTTCACGAGACCTTGCCCTGAAAAGCAGGGAACTGTGCCTTGCACGGAGGGGTCTTTTTTTTCTCTTTTTTTTTTTGGGCGCGTCTAGGCGCGAGGACGCGTCTTAACTTCAAATTCAAATTTAAAGCGCTAGGCGGCCCTTCTTCTTCCATGCCTTGCCCGCAAACGAGCCCGCCTCCCGTCGAGATTTGCTCACCTATCTTCGTCTTCTTCCACTCTCGATCGATGGAGTTTGGTGTGTTGAGACAGGTGCGAAAGATTCAGAGGGGGGGGGGTGAATGAATCTCCCCTTAAAAATATAGCCTAATAAAAAACTAATGCTTAGAGATGCGGACTTAAATAACAGTTGCAGATATATTCTGAAGATACTTAGAAGGATCTCGCAAAGCAACACAAAGAATAAGCTCTCACTCGATCCTAAGCAAACATCTAATGTGCGAAGCAATAAGATGAACACATAAGAAAATCAAACCACAAGGGACACCAGGATTTTTAGGTGGTTCGGTCCACAGACCTACGTCCACCCCTCACTCCAAACCGGAGTGAGGCTTCCACTAGCAACGCTAGAACAGCAGACTCAGTCTGCAACAAATGCTGCCACACAGCTTGACCAGGGGAACAACCTCCCCTCCTCCTCCCAACCGGAGGGAACCACTAGTGACACCCAGTCACTAGCAAACCAGAGACCGAAGTCTCTCTTCCTCCAGACCAGGAGGGAACACCTGGACTTGCAACCCACAAGACCAGAACCGGAGACAAATCTCCCTTCCTCCAAACCAGGAGGGAACCCACAAGTGACTCCTAGTCACCTGCAAACCAGAGGTCTCGGACCTCTCTTCCTCCACAAAGGAGGGAACCACTGATGACACAAGGTCACCAGCAAACCGGAGAAACAAATCTCCCCTCTCCTAAAACCACAGGAGGAACCCGATCCCCAACAGGGCAATCGGAAGAACAAAGTAAAGGAAAACAATAAAAGATAAAAATTACAGTGACAGAAAGCTGGAAAAATGAAAAGCACAAAGTAGCTCTCGCAGGAGCAAACTGGATTGGATCTGATCCAAATTCCAGTTAAGACAATGAAGCTCTCTTCTTCTTCACGACCTCTCTATCTCTCAATCTTTGAACCCACAAGTGACTCCCAGTCACCTGCAAACCAGAGGTCTCGGACCTCTCTTCCTCCACAAAGGAGGGAACCACTGATGACACAAGGTCACCAGCAAACCGGAGAAACAAATCTCCCTTCTCCTAAAACCACAGGAGGAACCCAATCCCCAACAGGGCAATCGGAAGAACAAGGTAAAGGAAAACAATAAAAGATAAAAATCACAGCGACAGAAAGCTGGAGAAATGAAAAGCACAAAGTAGCTCTCGCAGGAGCAAACTGGATTGGATCTGATCCAAATTCCACTTAAGATAATGAAGCTCTCTTCTTCTTCACGACCTCTCTATCTCTCAATCTTTTTCTTCTTCTCAACTCATGCTCTCTCTTTTTCTCTTTTTCTTCTGCTACTTCTCTGCCCTTTCTGCTTCAGCTCTTCTTCTTTCGATCACTCTCCTTCTTCTGTCTTTCATCCACTTCTTGATCAGTCTGCTCCAGATGGAGGAGGCTTCGTATTTATAGCAGCAGCAGTTAGGGCGTTGTCCTCGGATCACGTGCCAGGTGCCAACCTCGGATCACGTGCCCTTCATAGGCTTCACGAACAGTACCTGTCACACAGTCATAAGAGAATAATCAGAAGGATGTACAGACTTGCTGGTGTTAGCGCAGCGAGAGTGATATAGAAGGGGGGGGATGAATAGATCACTCCCAATTTGCAAAGCTTAGGCGAGAAAATAAATCTACCGCTTATGCCCCTTCTAAACTAGCACACAAAGAATTTCAAATGCAGGTACTAATCAAGATCGAATAAGAAAATGATGATTAAGAGCTGAACACACAACTAGTCGAAGAGACAAGCAGATAGAGAGCGCTGATAAAGATCGCAAACCACAGAGAAGACAACCGATTTTTTAGGTGGTTCGACTGCAGTCCGCAATCTACATCCACCCCTCACTCCAACTAGAGTGAGGATTCCACTAGCCACTGCTAGAGCACAGCAGACTCAGTCTGCGAACAGCTTGCTGCCAAACAGCTTGAAAACCCAAGGGAGACAAATCCCTCAACCAAGCTCTGCTACCCACAGAGCTTGTAACCTGTTCTAGCACCCAGCACGAACAGAACCGGAGAGTGCCTCTCCCTTCCTCCACACACCGGAGGGAACCTGCTAATGACAACCCGTCACTAGCAACACCAGAGATCAACGATCTCTCTTCCTCTACAACCCAGAGGGAAACCGGAGTTAGACTCCCTTCCTCCACACACCGGAGGGAAACAGATCAGAAATAGACGAAGAACACATAAAGAAAATCAGAAAAGAAACTAAAGACTGATCGAGAAAACATTCGATACTGAGAGTTAATATAAATGTAGCTTCCTGGGAAGCAATTTCAGAAACCCGATACTACAAACTCTCTTTCTCTCTTCACTGCTATCTCTCTTTTTCTTTCTCTTTACTACTGGATCGAGCTCTCTGCAATACTGCCTTTTCTTTCTTGGCTCTGATCACCTTCATCGGTGGACGAAGGTTTCTATTTATAGCGGCAGCAGGTGGATAGGGCACAAAACGTGTGTGCCTCCCACGCTCGATCCAGAACCTTCCTGCCACGTGACCTCATTGGATTGGTTCCTCTTGTCTTGGATCACGTGCACCCCATTTATTTGGGAATAATCTTCCTCGTACCTGTAAGAAGATAAAAAACCATTAACACGCAGTATGGCCACTAAAATTAGAGCTGCATGAGGTATATGATAACAGCACGACGTGACCAGTACATGAGATAGGAAAAGAACGACACGAGATACACTGTAACAGAACAGACACAATGAGGAGAACGACACGGAGTGAGGTTATAAAACAAGAAGAACACGAGGTCTAGGAAAGGCAACACGAAGACATAAGGGTGACACGAGGTGGTACATTCAACAGCACGAGGTGCTGCAGTGTTCAGTACGCGAAGAAACAACTAACGATATGAAGACGAGGACAACACGGACTGAAACCAACTCGAAGACGAAAAACAGAAACCAACACTAGGTGTGGTCACAAGGCAAAAAGTACACTGGGTCAGAAAGACAACACGAACTAACAAACGGCAACAAAAGACGACACGAAGTGAAACAACACTTGAAAACATAAGAAAAACAACTCGAGCACAAAATAGCTCGAATGAACGACTCGAAGACGAGGCGACACGGGCTGACCACGACACGAAGACAAATAACTATAAATGACACGAGTACAGAGGACTCGAAGACATAAGGGTAACACGGGGTGGTACAGAAAATAGCACGAAGTCAGAACAGAAACCGACACGAGTTGAAAACAACACGAAGACGAAACACAGGAATTGACACGGAGTGTGGTCAAGGCGAGAAGGACACGAAGTCTAAAGAGAAAACCAACACGAAGATGAAAACTGAAACCGACACGAGGTGAAGTCACAAAGCGACAAAGACACGTGATGAAGCAGTGACACTAAATCAAAACGACTCGAGGAGCAACAGTAGGTGACACGAAGTTAAACAAGCAGAGAGAAGAAATGACACGAGATGAGCAACTAAAGGACAAAGAGAAATGACACGAAGACAGAGAACACAAGGATAAAACAACACGAAGTATTACCTCATACGAGTTTTCCTGTCAAGCATGGAAATCAACACGGAGTGTTGTACGCTCAGACGACACGAAATCATTTCGTGTTAGAGAGGGGAAACAACATGAAGTGTGGCTCAAGTGACACGAAAACAATTCCCAAAATTACCTGTAGTGGCTCGAGGATTTACGTTAACACAGAGAAACATTTTTGTTCACAAAAATTCATAGTGTTGAAACCATCAAGACATTAAGACTCAGGCAACACTAAAATTCATTTGGTCAAATTGTTCAATTGAACATGACATTCCCTTACTGTATAACCCATTCACTTACATGATGAAACATGAGATTATCTTGAGACAAAGAAATGATTTATAGTGTGAGACATCATCAAAATCTTAGGGACACAACAATCTCCCCCTTTTTGATGATGGCAACACTATGAATCAGGCAATATCAAGGTTTATCAGGATATAACATGAAATGAATACCATCTGCAACGACAGATTAAATTCAATGCATGCTCATGCAAATGAATTAGAATGCTCATGCAAATGAATTAGACAAACCCTACAACTCACTCTCATTAACTCACTCTCATTTCCCCCACAACTCATAATCAGGAACTTCCCCAATGCGACTAGCCACATCCAACTGATTGAATCATTGATATAGCAGAACCTCTCTCCCCCTTTGACATCAGCAAAAAGAAATGCAGAAGACATAACAATGCTGGAGACATGAAGAAGAAGTGCAGTAACGATCTTAGTGCAGAAAGTCACGAATAGGTCTTAAGAAAATAAGTGAGGTTCTAACATCAAGACAAGATTCTTTAAGCTTCAGTACACAATGGAGAAATAGAATTATGAAGAGTATATCAGCATACATAGTGTATGATGTAGAGCAGAAGTTGACAAGTATGGCCAAATAGAGCTGATCATTCAACTATTCCACAAGACAGCAAGAGTCTATATCAGAGAGGTGTTCTCAAGGTATTGAGAATAAGCAATCCATTAGTTGCATAACAACAAGGAATGTTTGATGGAGATGATTTCCAAGAAGATCAATGAGTAAGTTGGTAGTTCACTTCTTTTGACATTAGGGAGACACCTTGATCAGAGGCCTGAATCCCCAGTTACTCAGAGTGAGTACCTCATTACTTCCCCTTTTTATTTTTTAAGGAACAGAGTTAGTAACTGTGGCTTTTGACATGAGGAGACACCTTGATTAGAGGTCAGAGTCCCCAGTTACTCACCAGCAAGTCACCATTGCTCTGTCATGACTTTTCATTTATTTTAAGTATCTGACACCTCATGACATGGGAGAAATATTCATTTCATTGATGAAGCTCCCATTTTCTCAGTGATCAAAAACAGAACATGTTTGTTCAGTTAAGCCCTTGAGTTAAAGCGATAGAATGATTGAAGACAATACCAAAAGAGAAGGACTTTTCTTGTATTGAGTCTTGAAGTCTAGATTTCAAGTCGATTGGGTCAGATATCAAGACATACGTGTTTTTGGCCTGAACCATAATCAATAACAATGTAGGAAGATATACTTTATGCAATTAGTCCAGATCTCTGAGTGAGTGCCAAAGAAAAGATTCTAATTGGATTTTAGAGACACTGACTTATTGACTTAAGAGATAAGTGACACTTTGCTGTCTGAGAGAACTACACTAGATTAGTCATGAAAAACCAGCAGAGATACACATCTGGACACTCCTTTTGAATTTGTCAAAGAGCTTCTCTTCTCACATTACAACTCAGCTCCCCCTAAGACATAGCATACCTCAATAAAACATTTCAGCAAAATCTCAAGGCTTCCCTCAAATTAGAGCATTCCTGAAAGCTAACCAGTGAGCATTTCGAACTCCCCCTTAAACCAGCAAGCAAGAAGGCTAACCAACAGATAGATAAACCTCCCCCTCACAACAGGAACATGCTTCATAATTAAGACACTTTGTATAAGCCTAACTCTCTTCTTAATGTAGTGAACTTTTCATTATCCAGAGGTTTTGTGAAAATATCAGCAATCTGATTATCTGTTCCTACATGAATCAGTTCAAAATTATTCTTAGACACTTCATCTCTTATAAAATGATGTCTTATCTCTATATGTTTTGTTCGAGAATGCAAAACAGGATTTTTAGCAAGATTGATGGCACTTGTATTATCACAGTAAATAGGTGTGCACCCCAGGTCTACTTGGTAGTCCTAAAGTTGGTGTTTAATCCATATTACTTGTGTTCCACAACTCCCTGCAGCCACATATTCAGCTTCTGCAGTGGAGAGGGCCACAGAATGTTGTTTCTTGGAGCCCCAAGATACTAAACACCCACCCAAGAATTCACAATGGCCACTTGTGCTTTTCCTGTCTAGTTTACAGCCTGCATAGTCAGCATCTGTGTATGCTACTAGATTCAATGTGCGAGAAGCGGGAAACCATAAACCAAGAGAGTGACTAGCTGACAAATATCTGAAGATTCTTTTAACTGCAGCTAAGTGTAGTTCAGTGGGTCTACACTGATATCTTGCACACATTCCTACACTGAATTGTATATTAGGTCTAGAGGCTGTTAAGTAAAGAAGTGATCCAATCATACCTCTATAAAGTTTGGCATTTACTTCTTTACATGTCTCATCTGCATCCAATGATGTATTGGTGCCCATGGGTGTAGTAATGTGCTTTAAGTTTTCCATGCCAAACCTTTTGAACAATTCCATTGTGTATTTGGTTTGGTTGATGAAGCACCCATCTTCTAGCTGCTGTACCTGCAATCCAAGAAAATATTTTAGTTCACCAACCAAGCTCATCTCAAATTCAACAGACATCATGGTAGAAAATTCATCACATAGTTCATGCCTAGTTGATCCAAATACAATGTCATCTACATATACCTGAACTATGATGAGATCTTTACTCATGCCCTTGGTGAATAAAGTCTGATCAACTTTACCTCTTTTGTAGCCCTTGCTGATCAGAAATTCAGATAATCTTTCATACCAAGCTCTTGGAGCCTACTTTAGACCATACAAGGCTTTGTTTAACCTGAAAACTTGGTTCGGTTGAGGAGAAAATTGAAATCCAGGAGGTTGTTCAACAAAGACTTCTTCTTTAATAACTCCATTTAAAAAGGTACTTTTAACATCCATTTGTTGGAGTTTAATGTTCTTTGAGCATGCAAAGGCAAGCAACAATCTTATGGCTTCCATCCTAGCAACTGGAGCATAAGATTCATCAAAGTCTACACCGAATTCCTGACAGTAGCCTTTGGCTACTAGTCTGGCCTTGTTCCTCGAGATGATTCCATCTTCATTCATCTTATTTTTGAACACCCACTTGGTTCCTATAACATTAATACCATCTGGTCTTGGGACAAGCTCCCAGACGTTATTCCTTTCAAACTGACCTAATTCCTCACTCATAGCATTTACCCAACCTTGATCAGCTAAGGCCTCTTCTACTGTTTTGGGTTCAATTTGTGAGACTAAAGCAATTAGGTCGTCATTATTCACATTTCTAAAATGAGATCTAGTCCTTAGAGGTTCTTCAGGATTGCCTATGACATTATCTAACGGATGGTCTTTAAGGAATCTAATATTTGTTGAAGACTCACCTGTTTCTCTTTGACCTTCTTGATTTTGGGAATTTGTTTCTCCATTCTGCTGAGTCTTCTCTTCTTGTTGTTGGTTTTCCAGAAAATCTCCACCATGATTGGAGTCCCTGTCAAGATTTTCAACATCAGAAACATCTTTCTTTTCACTAAAAAGAATGTGTGGAGATTCTTCCACTTTCTGATCTGATACATTAAATACCCTATATGCCCTTGACACTTCTGAGTAACCCAAGAATATTCCAGGTGAACTCTTGGTTTCAAACTTGTCTAAATCTTTCTTATCATTGTTATGAATAAAATATTTTGCTCCAAAAATTCTGAAATGAAACAAGTTTGGTTTCTTACCTTTTAGAAGCTCATAGGGTGTTTTCTTGTGTATGGGTCTTACCATGGCCCTGTTGATTATGTAGGTTGCTGTATTGGCCGCTTCTGCCCAAAACCTTCTAGGTAACTTACTTTCAATCAACATGGTTCGAGCCATCTCCACCACTGTTCTATTTCTTCTCTCCACGATCCCATTCTGTTCAGGTGTCCTGGGAGAGGAAAACCTGTGAGTTAGTCCTTCTTTGTCACAAAGTTCAGTAAACATTGAATTTTCAAACTCACCTCCATGATCAGATTGAATAGAACTAACCTTGAACTTTCCTTATTGTTTGACCTTATTAAAAAATAGATTAAACTTTTGAAATGCATCACTCTTATTTGCTAAGAAAAATATCCATGAATATCTGGAGAAGTCATCTATGATGACATAGCCAAACCTGTTACCATTAAGACTCTGAGTTTTGGTTGGACCGAAGAGATCCATATGAAGAAGTTCCATTGGTCTAGAAGACAATGGCTCAGATCTTAATTTGAAAGAGTTTCTGGTCTGTTTGCCTAGAGCACAGGCATCACATGATCTTGAAATGGAATTAAATTTAATTCTAGGCATCCCTCTAACTAAATCAAGTTTGACCAGTTTATTTAAAGTAGAAAAGCTAGCATGACCTAGACGTCTATGCCATTCAAAAGCATCAATTTCAGAGTTAGCAGACAAACAAATAGTAGATTCAGATTTCTCATTTAAGTCTACAATGTAGACATTATTAATCCGATTGACTACAAATTTAACCTCATCAGAATTTATTTCAAAGATTTTGCATGAAGTATCATCAAAAACAACCTTGTGACCCTTGTCACATAACTGACTGATGCTGATCAGATTATGTTGTAGCCCTTCCACAAGTAAGACTTTTTCAATGGAGTTTGTGGAAGACTTACCTACTGTGCCAACTCCAATTATTTTACCTTTGTTCTTTCCTCCAAACTTGACCAGACCTCCTGGCTTCATCTCTATCTTGCTGAACTTGGATCGGTCTCCTGTCATATGCCTGGAGTAGCCACTGTCGAGGTACCACTTGTTGTCTTCAGCTGCCAGGCCGACCTACACAAGTATATCAAGCATAGTGATTTGGAACCCAAGATGAGTTGGGTCCAAGTACATTGTTTAAATCTCTGATCAAGTGTTTGGGTACCCAGATTTGTTTCAGCATGGTTTTCTCTGGCACCCTCCTTTCTGGTTTATTAAAATTCAATCCAGCTGGACTGGAGAAATGAGTTCTATTCCTTTCATTGGTCTTCCTATTCCTAGGAAATTTCCTATAGGCTTGTTGATTGGTATATCTTTGACCATGAAAGTTGTTCCTCCAGTAGGTCTTGTTTGGACCCATCTGATTGTTATAATTCCAGCTCTTATTCTGATTTATTTTCTTGGTCCAGCTACCATTTGTGTTCTGGTGAATGGACTTAATGTTATTCTTCATAAAGTTCATTCCAATCTTGAATGGTTGTCCAGTACTGGTTGTTGTGTTCTCTTTAGGAATTTGAGTTTTCTTAGAGCTGTTTGAGCTGGATGGTGTGTCCAGCTTTTCTTTTCCCTTCTCTGGACAGAAGGTGATGGTCTTGAATTGCAAGGGTCTCTTGTTGGTTGGGTCATAGCCTAGACCTTCCTTATTGAAATTGACCCTAGTTCCTAGTATAGCATCTAGGCTAGTCTTTCCTTGGACAAACTTCTCTAAGACTTTCTGTTTGTCTTCCAGCTCCTTTTGAAGAAACTCAGAATTCTTTAGAAGTTCAGCATTTACTTTCTTCACAGCTTCATATTTCTCTGAATTCATTCTGATTTCACTCATGCTTTCTTCAATTTTAGTTTTGAATTCATTGAGCTATTTTTTACTTTCTTGGATTTCTCCCCTAAGCTTATCATTCTCTTTCCTTTGTGAGGTCATTTCTTCTAGTTGTTCTTTTAGCTTTGCATTTTCCTCACAGACCAGAGTTTGTTCTTCAACATTTGTGTTAAATTTTCTTTTCAGAACTCTGTGCTCTTTGCTAAGTGAATTAAATTTATCTAGCAAGTCACCATAAGCATCCTCCCAGTCATCAATTGAGAAATTTTCAAAAACGTTTATTACCTCCTCTTCACTGTTTGCCATAAGACAAATTCCTTCTTCATATTCCTCAGAGGAAGTGTCTTCGGGATTTTCTTCTTCCTCGCTCCATGTGCAGACCATCGCCTTTGGCTTTTTCTTCTTCTGCACCTTTGTGAACTTCTTCTGAAGAAAGGGACCTTTCTTCTAGAGTTCTGGGCATTCGCCTTTCATGTGTCCCTGTTTGTTACAGTTAAAACAAGTCAGTTTCTTAGGATTTCTATCCCTGTAATTGGTAAACTCAGCATTCTTGTTAAAAGAGTGTGGGTTCTTCTTCCTGAAGGTCTTCCCCTTTGTCCTTAGAAACTTTATGAACTGACGAGTGAGCATAGCCTGCTCCCCCTGGTCGAGATCTGAAAGACCTTCAAGCTCGGACTCAGACTCGGGGCTACTGCTGCTGCTCCCACTTTTACTACCCTTGTTGCGGGAAGCTCTTAGAGCTACATTTTTACCCTTCCTCTCACTACCTTCTCCACCTCCTTGGAAGTTCATCTCATAGGTCATCAGGGATCCTATGAGTTCATTCACAGTTAAGACAGTCAAATCTTTTGACTCCTCAATCACAATGGCCTTAGTGTGCCATGCCGGGGATAAAGATCTAAGGATTTTCCTGACTATATCTGCCTCAGCAAGATCCTTCCCTAGCCCTTTAAGAGTGTTAGTGATCAAGGATAACCTGGCATACATTTCGGTTATATTCTCATCTGCATTCATCTTAAACATTTCATACTTGGAGGTGTAGAGATTTACCTTCGAGGCTTTCACTTGAGCTGTACCTTCATAAATTAATTGCAGCTCATCCCACATTCGCTTGGCAGTTCTGTATGCAGATATACGAGCATATTCCTCTGGATGAACAGCACACTGGATTATGTTCAGCGCCGTCCAGTTGAGTGACGAGAGCTTCACATGATCATCTGTCCAAGCATCCTCGTTTGGTGGCAGCTCATATGGCCCCACCGTGATTACTCTCCACAGTTTATGACTCTGAGCTCTGATGAACACTTCCATCCTGTTCTTCCAAAACAGATAGTTACTACCATCGAAATAAGGAGGGCGACTAATGGATTGACCTTCGGCCATGAAGGTTCTAGGACCACCACCATTTCCTTGACCGTTCGCCCACATGGCGTAAACCTTCTCTGATACCAAATGTTAGCGCAGCGAGAGTGATATAGAAGGGGGGGGATGAATAGATCACTCCCAATTTGTAAAGCTTAGGCGAGAAAATAAATCTACCGCTTATGCCCCTTCTAAACTAGCACACAAAGAATTTCAAATGCAGGTACCAATCAAGATCGAATAAGAAAATGATGATTAAGAGCTGAACACACAACTAGTCGAAGAGACAAGCAGATAGAGAGCGCTGATAAAGATCGCAAACCACAGAGAAGACAACCGGTTTTTTAGGTGGTTCGACTGCAGTCCGCAATCTACATCCACCCCTCATTCCAACTAGAGTGAGGATTCCACTAGCCACTGCTAGAGCACAGCAGACTCAGTCTGCGAACAGCTTGCTGCCAAACAGCTTGAAAACCCAAGGGAGACAAATCCCTCAACCAAGCTCTGCTACCCACAGAGCTTGTAACCTGTTCTAGCACCCAGCACGAACAGAACCGGAGAGTGCCTCTCCCTTCCTCCACACACCGGAGGGAACCTGCTAATGACAACCCGTCACTAGCAACACCAGAGATCAGCGATCTCACTTCCTCTGCAACCCAGAGGGAAACCGGAGTTAGACTCCCTTCATCCACACACCGGAGGGAAACAGATCAGAAATAGACGAAGAACACATAAAGAAAATCAGAAAAGAAACTAAAGACTGATCGAGAAAACATTCGATACTGAGAGTTAATACAAATGTAGCTTCCTGGGAAGCAATTTCAGAAACCCGATACTGCAAACTCTCTTTCTCTCTTCACTGCTATCTCTCTTTTTCTTTCTCTTTACTGCTGGATCGAGCTCTCTGCAATACTGCCTTTTCTTTCTTGGCTCTGATCACCTTCATCGGTGGACGAAGGTTTCTATTTATAGCGGCAGCAGGTGGATAGGGCACAAAACGCGTGTGCCTCCCACGCTCGATCCAGAACCTTCCTGCCACGTGACCTCATTGGATTAGTTCCTCTTGTCTTGGTTCACGTGCACCCCATTTATTTGGGAATAATCTTCCTCGTACATGTAAGAAGATAAAAAACCATTAACACGCAGTATGGCCACTAAAATTAGAGCTGCATGAGGTATATGATAACAGCATGACGTGACCAGTACACGAGATAGGAAAAGAATGACACGAGATACACTGTAACAGAGCAGACACAACGAGGAGAACGACACGGAGTGAGGTTATAAAACAAGAAGAACACGAGGTCTAGGAAAGGCAACACGAAGACATAAGGGTGACACGAGGTGGTACATTCAACAGCACGAGGTGCTGCAGTTTTCAGTACGCGAAGAAACAACTAACGATATGAAGACGAGGACAACACGGACTGAAACCAACTCGAAGACGAAAAATAGAAACCAACACTAGGTGTGGTCACAAGGCAAAAAGTACACTGGGTCAGAAAGACAACACGAACTAACAAACGGCAACAAAAGACGACACGAAGTGAAACAACACTTGAAAACATAAGAAAAACAACTCGAGCACAAAATAGCTCGAATGAACGACTCGAAGACGAGGCGACACGGGCTGACCACGATACGAAGACAAATAACTATAAATGACACGAGTACAGAGGACTCGAAGACATAAGGGTAACACGGGGTGGTACAGAAAACAGCACGAAGTCAGAACAGAAACCGACACGAGTTGAAAACAACACGAAGACGAAACACAGGAATTGACACGGAGTGTGGTCAAGGCGAGAAGGACACGAAGTCTAAAGAGAAAACCAACACGAAGATGAAAACTGAAACCGACACGAGGTGAAGTCACAAAGCGACAAAGACACGTGATGAAGCAGTGACACTAAATCAAAACGACTCGAGGAGCAACAGTAGGTGACACGAAGTTAAACAAGCAGAGAGAAGAAATGACACGAGATGAGCAACTAAAGGACAAAGAGAAACGACACGAAGACAGAGAACACAAGGATAAAACAACACGAAGTATTACCTCATACAAGTTTTCCTGTCAAGCATGGAAATCAACACGGAGTGTTGTACGCTCAGACGACACGAAATCATTTCGTGTTAGAGAGGGGAAACAACATGAAGTGTGGCTCAAGTGACACGAAAACAATTCCCAAAATTACCTATAGTGGCTCGAGGATTTACGTTAACACAGAGAAACATTTTTGTTCACAAAAATTCATAGTGTTGAAACCATCAAGACATTAAGACTCAGGCAACACTAAAATTCATTTGGTCAAATTGTTCAATTGAACAGGACATTCCCTTACTGTATAACCCATTCACTTACATGATGAAACATGAGATTATCTTGAGACAAAGAAATGATTTATAGTGTGAGACATCATCAAAATCATAGGGACACAACAGCTGGGTTACTGAAGACCACCGTGTACAGACTTAGTGTGAAGGATAGAATGTATAGACTTAGAAATAAGGAGTGTACAGACTTTAGCTTGAAGAACGTTCAGCCTTTGAGTGCTGAAGAGTGTACAGACTTTCTGAAGAGTGTTCAGCCTTTGAGTGCTGAAGTGTGTACAGACTTGCTGAAGAGTGTTCAGCCTTTGAGTGCTGAAGTGTGTACAGACTTGTTTGATCGTGCATGCTAAAATGTGTAGACTTAGTGTTTGTACAGAAGACAATGTATAGACTTATGAACAGATGCAGACACAGGCTGTGTATAGACTTGAAGTGTGAATGTGCATGCTAGAAGCAATGTATGGACTTGCTGAGTGCAGGACAGACAATGTATGGACTTGCAGAGCGTGCAGGACATGCAGTGTATAGACTTGAAAGCTTGAAAAGGATTGTATAGACTTCATCTTGAAGAGAGATGCACAAACAGAATGAAAGTATGCACATTGAATGCATGTGATGCTCAGACAAGCTGTCAACGTATGTGCAGACTTGTCTTAGTGTTTATGCATGAGTCTGTCAACGAATGTACAGACTTTCTATGCTGCATGCACAAGACGCTAAGAGAGACGCTGTATAGACTTGCTGAACAATGCAACAGAATGTATAGACTTTGTTATGAACGTAGGTAAAGATGAGGAGTGTATAGACTTTGCTTTAGTGTTTATGCATGAATGAGGTGGCGATGTATAGACTTGAACTGAATGCAAGCAGTGTATAGACTTTGTGCCCAAAGGCAATGTATAGACTTGCAAGTGTGAGACGCTGGAAGAGACAGTGGATGTACAGACTTGGGCTGTACAGACTTGCAGTGTGCAATGCATGCGATGTATAGACTTTGCCTTAGAGACGCTGCATAAGACGATGCATTGTATAGACTTAGCGATGCAATGATCACACTCACTTAGACGCTGAGTGAGACGCTGGACAATGTACAGACTTTATGTGAAGGCCCAATGTACAGACTTGGTTTGTGCAAGCTACAGTGAAATGTTTAGACTTGATGCAATGCAGAGGCTGTATAGACTTACTCATGAACAATGCACAGTCGGATGTATATACTTGAGATGAATGCATGAACAGTCCGATGTACAGACTTGCCAAATGGAGTGATGCATGAACATTCCAATGTACAGACTTGCCAAATGGAGTGATGCATGAACAGTACAATGTACAGACTTTGAGCACAAACACAACAATGTAATGTATAGACTTCAACTAAGCAAGCTACAGTGCAATGTATGGACTTGATGAACGATGCAAAAAGCTCTGTACAGACATGATGCAAACTGGATGTGCAGACTTTGTAGCATGCAATGTATAGACTTCAACTAAGCAAGGCTTTGCTATGAATGTGCAGACTTGATGAAATGAGGCATGTACAGACTTGAACTCTTGCAATTGAAGGCTGTACAGGCTTGGTCGTGTATGCGAGACAAGGCAGACGCTGTACAGACTTGGTTATGCATGGCGAGACAAGGCAGACGCTGTACAGACTTGGTCGAGACGATGCATAAGAAGCTGCCAGACACTGTACACACTTGAAGTAATGCATGCAGGAGACGATGTACAAACTTGGTCTTGCGACCAGGGGCTGTACAGACATGATGTGCAGACTATGTATGTGTGTGCAGACAAGACACTGTATGGACTTGAGAGCGACCAGAACAATGTACAGATTTTGACATGATGCATAAGAAGCATGAAATGCATTGGCTGTACAGACTTGATCGATTAATCAGTAGATGAGTGTATAGACTTCAGCTATCAAGCTTCAGGCAGGCTGTCTAAGGATGTATAGACTGTGCAGAGAGAGTGATACACTGGCTGTGCAGACAACACCCGTTGTACAGACTTAACCTGACTGTGCAGACAACACCCGTTGTACAGACTTGACCTGAGTAGATATGAAATGCATGAGTCTAAGTCTAGACATTCATAGAAACAAGGTAATGAAATGCAGACATTCATTGACTTATGGCAGTTATGAAATGCACCAATGCACACAGCCTGTTCGATGTAATGATACTCAAATAAGATGTTCATTGAAACATTCACATATGCAACACAAACAGATTCATCTGCAGACACAACAGATGATGACTTATAGTGTTTGCTATCATCAAAATCACAGGGACACAACATGGTGGGCCAAATCGTGATGAAGGGAGAGAGGGGCGAGGAACTCCTCGCCCGAGGAGGGACGTGCAAGAGCACGGAGAGGCGTCCACGGAAGAGGAAGGGCCCCTTCGGGCACTTGAGGGACTCGAGGGGCCCGATGGCACGGAGGGAGGTGAACACGGCCCGGTAGGTCCTCTGATCTCCTCCTCTTTGATTCGTTTTGAGTTTGGAGCGAGTCGTGTGAGAGGGAAAAAGGGTTCGGCGAGTGTTGCACTCAAATGATGGACGCGTCCTTGACAGGAGACGCGTTCTTGTTGTTTGACGTAAGACCCTTTTTTCTTGATGTAGGGCATGGCAAGGACGTCGGGCTTGGCCGATGAATGGGCGAGCGCTGATGAGCCGAGCCGTGTCAGGAAGGAGAGTCGCGGTAAGGCGAAGCTCGAGGACTGGCGCATACGTCTCCCCAGACAGCAAGGGAGCGTACTGGTGCAGGATAGTGCCGACTTCCTGCGGTAGCGGGGAGAGAGTCATGTGGTACCTCACCAATCCGGGGATGCGCGCGACATCAGCGGCTTGCGTGCCTAATTAGCAGAGGCTAGGTGGCAACTGACCGTCACTCAACAGGAACTACCGATCCTGGTAAAGTAGTTTTTTTTTAATTTCTTAAAAAAAAATTTAAAAAAAATTGGAACTTAGCCGATGGCTGTTATGTTTGTTCCAGCGTGCCCAGCAGGCAGCGATGGCATGAATAGTTGGCGGCGCATCTTACAACTCCTCGGCCCCTTTTCTTGAGATTGCCTCCCTCCGAGAGTAACTTGCAGGTGCGGTGGCCCGCGCGGCCCAGGCTGGAGAGGAGCGTGATGCCTGGGTAGCGACTGTAGCCGAGCTGCGCCGTCACAGTAAGGAGAGGCCACATTCGGACATCTTAGAGTTGAGGGTGTTTCTCCAGGTGGCTAAGACAGAGGCGGAAAGAGAAAGACTAGAGAGGGAGAAGGAGAGAGAGGACAGAAGAGCCATGGAGGCCCAGGTGAGGGAGCTCCAGCTAGGCCTTCGAGCTATGGGACAGAGGCTAGAGAGCATGGAGGCAAGCTATGAGAGGGCACGAGAATTCGGGACACGATTCCGCCAGTCCGGCCAGCTCCATATGGGTGGCTTCTTTGCTACGCCAGGGGAGTATCAGCGGGTCACCGCTGCCGAGCAGGCGCCACGAGGCGAGGCGAGTGCTGCTGTACGGGGCTCTAGAAGGCCCCTGAGGGACCCTCACCTTAGGGGAGAGGAGAGGGACGCCTAGAGAGATGAGTGTGATGGTGATGGCGAGAGTTGGCGAGCTAGCATACGCATCCTCTCTATGATTGTGATGTTTATGACAGTTTATGTAGACTTATGGATGGAGTGGTTTGATTTCTTGCCGCTTATTTGTCCTCTTGCGCGTTCCTTCCTTCCTGCGCTTCTTCTCTTTACCGTTTCTATGTGACGCGCTCGACAAGGCCTAGCCGCAAAACAGAGACTCGTGCTTTGCCATGCCCCCTTTTCCATGAGAATCTGCCATCGAAGTCAACGACAACGGCCTTCGCCTATTCCCTATTGCATCCATTCGGACTTGGGGGGTCATTTCTGAGTCGTCGTGTCGCACCACTCAATCAGCTTCCCTGTGCGAGCGGCGAAGTGACACATGGGACCGCAAGGAAGGTGCCCTAGCATGGGGGGGTTATGGCTTGCACTTCTCCCATTCCCATAAATACCTCCCCTCTTTGTTCTCCCAGGGATATCAAAAGCCATCTTGAAGAGTAGGGGCTTCCACAACACGGAAGAGCTAAGAGTTTTAAGACTTGGGATGGAGACCGAATCTTCCCATTCTTCGAAGAAAAGCAGGTCCAGTGGTAGCAGCTCTCGGAGACTCTCGGAGCTTGAAGGGCAGCTGAATGAAAGGACCCAATCGCAACTTGTAAGCTGAGCTTGCTCTTCTTTTCTTCCAGTCTTTCTTCTTCCTTTTCTCTTCTGGCAAAACTCCTCTCCATTCCTCGTGCATGCGCAGGGTGTGATGAAATCACATATTCCATAGGAGTTGGTAGTGGCCGCATACCGGGGTCTCCCGGATTTTCAGAAGGCCAGGCTAGACGTGATGGGGCTTGGAGTCTTTCTTCGGATCGAGCCAATCAGGCTCGACCTCTCTCTCGTCCAAGCATTACGTGAAAGGTGGGATCCAATGAGCCGTGCCTTCTTGATGCCTTGGGGGCACATGGTGCCCAGCCTGGAAGATGTGGTCCGAATTACGGGCCTGAAAGTGGATGGCGAGGCGCTAACCGGTATCACGTACTCCGACTACAGAGAGGCTGCCCAGAGGTTACTAGGGGTGGACCTAGATGATCGCAAGAACAGGTCCATAGCCAAGACGCCTATCATGGAGACACTAGGGCTTACTGACATTCGTCCTCGTGATGACGAGTCCTCAGAAGAGTTCATGGAGAGGACTAAAAGAGGATGCCGTGCCGTCTACTGCGTAGATGCGAGCAATTGGGAGAGGGCCAACATGGATTTGAGGAGATTCCTCTTCTTCCTGTTGGGGAAATTATTGCTGGGCTCGAAAGGAGATAGTATTCATTGCCGCTTCTTAGAATTCCTGGTAGACCCCGAGAAAGTGGGACGATACGCCTGGGGGGAAGCCATGTTGGTGCATTTATTTGCGGGTCTGTCTGAAAGAGCAGATCGAGAGGTAACAGTGAGTGGTTTCACGCCGTTCATCCAGGTACCCGGCTTCTCTCTTAGCTTCAACTGTATCCTTTTTTGATGATGTTCATAACACATGACAAGGTAGTTGTGGAGCTATTATTACCTTCCAATGGGAAAGGCCCATCATTGGCGCCCAATGGCGGTGCCGTTGGCGAGGCGGTGGCAGCCCATCATGAACCCGGCCCCTATGTCCTACCAGCTGATGGTGATGAGACGCGGGTTGCAAGAGTTCCCTGCAGCAATGGTGGTTATCAATCGCCATCCATTTTATTTTATGCTATTTTGTCCTTCTCATAAATAGAAAGATTTGCCTGACTTAGATGATTTGGAGGCCTTATGGGGGCATGACCGACGCCGATCAGCCCTGGGTCATAATGAGCCATGCCCAGTTCGGACGCGACCTCTAGATACATTGTTTGAACAAAATTGAGCAACTTCGGCTACGATTGGCCATGAGGACTCTAGGGCTTGCCCAAGAATGGGTGGACATGACTATCACACCACGTGTCGGGAGGAAGACGCGTGGGCCGGTGACCTCCGTTGATTGGAGAGTGCGGTTCCCTGAGTAATACGAGGACTGGCGATGGGGTGGCACTCCCGTGGAGTCACTTGCTCAAGACAGCGAGGATTATCTACGCCTCTATAAGGCAATGTATACAGAGCGACTCCATCCTGAAGGGACCGTGGAGGTGAACAACATTTTTTTATGTTTTTTTTAATGTTTTTATGTTAACCTATGTCCTGGCCATAGGATGTTCGCGACACTATGATAGCGAACCTGCAAGCTCGCCTGATAGGCACAGAGCGGCAGTTACATGATACTCGTGCCGCCTTGAGTTCTTCGGTAAGCCTACATACACACGATCATAGACCAAGACTTCTGGCGTTAGGTCCTCAGTGTCACCTTATGTGTGTTGCAGCGCGCCCAGCTTGATGCGGCTTCCTCAGCAATGGGGGCGGATGGTGTCTCTTCCGGTTTGTGGATCCCCACTTCCGAACTTGATTTGCTTCATGAGCAGCTTGCTCATACTACGCAGCGAGCCATGGAGGTAGAAGGAATGCTTTCCACACAGGTGAGAGTCTCACCATTGAATTTCACTTATTCGCGCCTCCATCTACTTGAGATGATGGTTATGGCAGACGAAAGAGGTGCAAGATGCACTTGCCCGCACCGCGCAGGGGGAGGCCAGAATAGTAGAACTGGAGGAAGAGTTACGGCATCGTCCAGACGATGGCTCTTCTCGGGACGCCGTGCAGCTGAGGATTACCCTTCAGCTGGAAAGGGAGGACCGCGAGAGAGAACGCGCGGAAAGGGAATGAGACACCGAAAGATGGAGAGCCGACAGATTGGCTGAAAGGGAGGAGCATAGGGCCATGGAGGCCCAACTGTTTGAACTCCGGACCAGCCTCGGTCTTGCTGAACAATGGCTGAGAGATGGTGAAGAGCACTACCGTAGAGAACGAGAGCGTGGCTTTCGTGTTAGTAACTTCTTTGCTGCCCCTGTCGATCGACGGGGAGCAGAGACGGGAAGAGGGGTACAGAGCAGCAGAGGGACCGCCTCGCGTGGTTTAGCAACACCCTCCAGGGTTCTTCGCCTGGAGAGTGGGGAAGGGGTA